>JAAGEH010000392.1:3801565-3979660 GCA_011751065.1 Lasiurus cinereus
TGCTCTCCTCTGCCAGCCTGGTCTTGCCCCCAGCTGCTCTCCTCTGCTGGCCTGATCTCATCCCCAACTGCACTCCCCTGCTGGTCTGATCTTATCCCCAACTGCCCTTCCCTGCTGTCTGATCTCATCCACAACTGCCCCCCTCTGCTAGCCTGATCTCATCCCCTCCCTGCCAGCCTGGTCTTGCTCCCAACTGCCCTCCTCTGCTGGCCTGATCTCACCTCCAACTGCCCTCCCCTGCCTGCCTGATCTTGCCCCCAACTGCCCTCCCCTGCCAGCCTGATTGCCCCTAACTGTTTCTGCCTGGGCCCCACTTCCATGGCTTTGTCCAGAAGGAAGTTAGACATCCAGAAGATGGCCAGTTGACCTGGTCTAATTAGCATATTACCCTTTTATTAGCATAGATAGATTATATATGATAGGATTGCTTAAATGGGGGAGGGGGGAGCCATTTTCAGCAGGAAGAGATGCTCTTGGCAGACAAAAACACATAATCCCTATAACTGGACTGATAGCCAGCCATATACACTATACTGCCAAACCAGTCATTAAAAAATTGAACCGCTTTCTTACACCTTACACCAAAGAGCTATTGCCCTTAAAACCCCACCTCAGCCCCTACCTTAGGTTCTGCCTTCACAGTTCACCCAGATTAGGTTTTGATTGGTTGGTTTCTATGCCAATTAGCGTCAAAAGCTCTGCCTTCTGGGCAGCCATTGGCTCCTCACAGTTCACCGAGATTTTGTTCTGTTTGGTTGGTTTCTATGGCAGTCAGCATCTCCGGGTCTATCTCTGGGCCTAATCTTAGAGGCGGGGCTGATCAGGCTACTGGAAAGTGGGCTGAGCTGCTGACCTCTGGGAGAGAGAAAGAGGCTTGTTACTCTCTCTGGGCCTCACCAGCAGCCACTATGACTGCTGCTCAGCCCTCTGGGCCTCACCAGCAGCCACTACCACTCAACTCTCTCTGGGCCTCACCAGCAGCCACTACCACTGCTGCTCAACTATATATATATAGTTGTCTCTCTTCAGGTTGAGGGGGGGGGATGTTGATGGTGTTTTTTGTTTTAGTTTTAGTATTTGCTTAATATATTTAGCAATGTATCTGCCAGCCTGGTCTTGCCCCCAATTGCTCTCCTCTGCTGGCCTGATCTCATCCCCAACTGCACTCCCCTGCTGGTCTGCCCAATGTATACCAATGTTGGTGTACATATATTTATAGTTCTTATATCCTTTTGATGAATTTGCACCTTTATAATTATAATATGACCTTATGACCTTCTTTGTATCTTATTATAACTTTTAACTTAGTCTGTTTTGTAATTATAGCTATTTCTTGTCTCTTTGGGATTCCATTTGCATGAAATATGAGCCTATTTGTGTCATTAATGCTGAAGTGAATCTCTTGTAGACAGCACATAGTTGGGTTTTCTTTTTTATCCATTCAGCCACTCTATGTCTTTAGATTAGAGAATTTAATGCATTTACATTTAAAGTAATTATCAGTAAGAAAGGGTTTAATATCATCTTGTCAATGGTTTCCTGGATGTTTTGCAGTTTCTTTGTTTCTTTCTTCCTCTCTTGCTGCCTTCCTTGGTGAATTGATGATTTTCTGTAGTGGTATGTTTGACTCCCTTCTTTTTATCTTTGTGTATCTATTATAGACTTTTGCTTTCTGATTACTATGAGGCTTAAATAGATATCATATAGTTGTAACAGTCTTTTTTAAACTGGTAGCTTTGAACACAAAAACTCTACCCTTTTACTCCCCCCTCATTTTATGTTTTTAACTAGCACTCCTGCACATGAATCTGTGTGCCAGAAGCTCTCTGCAGGGCCTGGCCACTCCATGCCCACTGCCCTGAGGCTCTCCGTGGCCCAGAGGCCCATCTGTGCCCTGGCCTGGCCAGAGGCCTATCTGCAGCTGAGTGCAGAACGCTTGCCTCATCCCTGGGGCAATGATGCATGTGTTCTGTGCTCCGGCCTGGACAGAGATCCATCTGTGGCTGGGCATGGAATGCTTTTCTTGTCACTGTGGCGACAAAAGCAAGCATTCCACCAGGCCGCTCATGCTGCCTGCTCTCAGTGGCTGCACCCCTGGGACTGGGGTACTCCAGTGGGGCTGAGAGGACTGGTCGTTGCCATCTTGTAGCTATGGGCACTGCCATCTTTGTGATGGAGTGATGGTTAATTTGCATATTACCCTTTTATTAGATAGGATGTTACTACTTATAGCTTTTTAATATTGTGCATCCATTAATAAATTATTGTTATTTTTAATACATTTACCCTTTAACTTTCATTCTGGAGTTAAATGAATAACATAACATCATATTACAGTGTTGGAATGTTCAGAATTTGACTGTATAGTTATCTTTACCAATGTGTCTTATATTTTCATATTATTAATTAGTATCCTTTTATTTCTGCATGATAAACTCATTTTAGCATTTCTTATAAGGCAGGTCTAATGGTGAGGAACTCTTTTAGCTTTTGTTTGTCTGGGAAACCAACTTGCCTTCATTTCTGGACAGATTTGCTTGGTAAAGTATTTTTGGTTGACATTTTTTCCCCCAGCATTTTGAATATATCATTTTATTCTTTACTGATCTGCAAGGTTTCTGCTAAGAAATCCAATGAATCCTTTGAATGTGAGTTATTTAAAAATATATATATATTTCCTACCCAACTGGAGTGGTTGAGTGTTATCCTATGAACCAGAAGGTTTGATTCCCAGTCAGGACACACGTCCTGGTTGTGGGCTCAATCCCCAGGAGCGGGTGTTCAGAAAGCAGCCAATCAATGATTCTCTCTCATCATTGATGTTTCTCTCTCTCCTACTTTCTTCCTTTCTAAAATCAATTAATATATATATATATATATATATTTATTTCCTGGTTTTAAACTTCTCTCTTTGTCTTTCATTTCAGACACCTTTATTACAATCTGCTTTGGAGAAGACCTTTTGGGTTGATTCTTTTGGTGATTTATGAGCTTTATGAACTTGGATATCCAAATCTTTTCTGAGATTTGAGAAAAACAATTTTTTCTGCCCATTTCTCCCTTTCTTCCCCTTCCGGTACTCCACTATTAAATAGTTTTTCTTTATGGTATCCCATAATACACATAGGCTTTCTTTGATCCTTTTCATTCTTCTGTTTATCTCCTCTGATTAGATAATTTTAAATGACTAATGACTTGTATTTGACTTCATGACTTTTTTCTTCGGCTCTATTGAGTCTACTGTTAATGTTCTTTATTGCATTTTTTATTTCATTAATTTTATTCTTCAACTCATGACCTTTTTTTAGTCCTTTTTAGTCATTATATTTATCTGTTAAACTAATTTTATTTGTGTGTTATAAATTGCCTTTCTGTGTTTTCTAATAATTTATTGAGCTTTCTTAAAACAACTATTTTGAATTCTTTATTGGGAAAATGACAAATCTCCATTTCTTTAGTGTTGGTTGGTTATTGGAAAACTACAGTGTTCTTTTGGTGGTGTCATGTTTCCTTGATTTTTCATGTTCCTCAAAGTCTTCTGTTGCTGTCTTCACATTGAAGTGTGTTACCTCCTATAGTCCCTGTTGACTGGCTTTGGGAAAGAAATACCTTCTGTCAGTCCTGTTGAGTATTCTGAGACTTTCTCAGACATTTTCTCTGGCTCTACATGCTCCATACTTCTTGTTCTTTCTTGAAGGAAAATTCTTCATATGCCATTCTTTCTCTTGACACTGCAAAGCCTGACTGAACTACCCAGAATATTAGAGATGCCTGTGGCCCAGTGGCCTGGGAAGGCACACAAAGTCATAGGTAAGGTATCCCCAGAGGCTTGTGGTTGAACTATCTGATGGAGTCCAAAAGGAATCTGCATCCTTTTCTGCCCTCCAATAGCCATGGCTTCTCTTCTCTAAGCCCTTAGTCATGCAGCACATCTTAGCATTCTGGAATGAGCAAGAAGAAAGTGGGCTTCTTTGGCAGTGGCCAGTACAGCTAGGGAAGCCAGGTACTTACTCACGTGCTCCCAATTTCCCCTTGGAAAAATTGCAGGTCTCTTAGCACTGAGCTATGCTGGCTTGGGGAAGGGGTTCCTCTTAGCCTCTTCAATGTGACCAATCTCAAGTTTGTTTTCCAACAGTGTGTTGGAACTTATTGTTATACTCCTGGACATGCACAAAGATACTTTCGAGAGTAATTGTCAAATTTACTGTTCTTTGTGGGGAAGACAGTGGGAAATTCTTGTTTCCTTCATTTGGCTGTTACCAATCTAGAATTTTATGTTTGGTAATACAAATTGCCACAAATATCTAAGCCTTTTGGAAGAAAATAATTTTAATTTCAGTGTAATAGATAACTATGAATTTTGTGTGATTTTGTTCAATACAGACTAAGGCTTAGAACCTTTGCTTCTTGGAAATATGCTTAGAATTCTGCTGGAAAATGTTACACTTCTCTTTTCTCTATAATATTGATATACCTGTCACATTCAAGCAGGGCCCATGATTAATCTTAATGTGCAGGTGTTCCTAACTGAGGCCCGATGTTTGAATTTGCTTCATTCTATGCAGTCTGTTTTAATTTTGATTAATTGTCATCAGAAATAATAATTCCTGAGGGCAGATCATTAGGGAGCTACAAAATCGATTATGTTTAGCTACAGAATATGTAAAACTAGTCACCACCACTGAAATGATCAGAGATACTTTTATACTCCATGCACACAAGGAATATGTAGGTCAGTGCAACTGGATTTCAGAAACAAATTAAAAAGGAATTGGAAATGCTTTTTAATAAATAAGTTAGCTTTCAAATTTACCCTTTTCCTACCCTTAGTAAGTTTTCTTAATCCTGACATAAATATTAGTGACCACAGCTGGCATTCATAGATGATAGCAATAGTATGCTTTAGGCTTAGGCTAAGGAATATATCACAGTGCATATTTGCAATAATTAATTGACAGAATCATGAGTCCCTGAAGTATAAGAAAAGACCCAACCTTACCTGCTATCTCAAGCCCTAGACACTGAAATACGGATTGCTTACTTTGTGGCCAATGCACTAGTCTCCTAACTTCCTTATCTCTGGTATGGTTTCTTCTTGGGCTACCCATACAACAATTTGCTCATACCTTTACATGATTCTCCCTCTGTGTGGAATACTCTGACTACCCTTTTTTATCTGGCTGTGTCACCTTCACATTTCAGGACTCCTCTTAAATGCCACTTGCTCTAGGAAGCTTTGCTTGTTTCATTAGTTCCCTCAGGTGGCTCTTCTTTGTGTCCCATTGCATCTTAAACTCATTTCTCCATCACTGCTATTACATTCTATTGTCACTAAATGTTCATTTCCTCTATTAGACTGTAAGGTCTTTGAGGGCAAAATTTATGTCTTGTGTCTCTATCGCCCTTGTTCAGTGGATCCTAACCATTTTTGTTTCACACACATCCTATGAGAATCTGACAAAGACTGTAGACTTCTCTACAAAAATTTTGTCAATAATTTTAAGGAGTTTGGGACACTCTAAATCCACCTGTAGACCTTAGGATTCTATGGACCGCTGGTTAATAATCCTTGCACAAGCTCCTAGAAATATCAAAAAGTTCTCACTTAACAAATGTTTGCTATGTGTCAGACACTTTTCCAAGCACTTTATATAATCTGCCCCATTTATTTCTTATGACAACCCTATGAGGTAGATACTATAATTATTTCCAATTTATAGATGAGGAAACTGAGGAACAGCATGTAACATGCTTGAGGATATTTTTGAGCCTGCTCCCTTAACTACAAGACTATATTGCTTCTTGACCTCATTATGGGGCTATTCAGAGTACCCTAACTAAAAGGCACCACATACATGTCTATTGAATGAACATAAGCAGTAGTGTTATATACCAGGAACTAGACATAAGGCTGGGATCATGCATAAAACAAAGCAGCTTAGCATTTAAATGGTTTGTAAGTACTATGAAGTAAATAGCATAGGATATAAGCTGCATCCAACCTTCATTTAGTTTTAAGGAAGGGCTGGGATGGTAAGTAACTTTTACAGAATACTTAATATATGCCTGACACTGAATTTGATATGATAAACAAACCATATCATATAATAGTTCTAATACAACTTTGAACCCAGGGAAGAACTGAATGGGAAAATACAGTGTCACTGTTAATGGGAGAGAAACTGATCAGCCGCTTTCTGCACACCCCCTACTGGGGATGTTCCCGCAACCAAGGTACATGCCCTTGACTGGAATCGAACCTTGGACTCTACAATCTGCAGGCTGATGCTCTATCCACTGAGCCAAACCGGTCAGGGCCAGTGTTATTTTTTTTTAAAAGCAAACATTAGTAAAGCGCAGTTTGTAAAAGCCCAAATGTTGGCTCTCTGTGACATCAACGAATCAAACTTTTACTATCAGAATGGAGAAGGGTTAAGGAGGAAGGGGTGGATTTTTTCTTTCTTCTAATAAAGATAAACTTTTCAAGTCTTTTGTGATAAGAGTTTTACAATTACAGTTAGATTTGAATAGGACCTTCGCACAAGTGGGCACACAGAGATTTCTGCTCTGGCTTTAGAAAGACAGAAAGAGAAGGTGGGAAAGAGAGCAAGAAAGGCCAATGTGTGATAATCATGTGCCAATAATCACATTAAATGATTCAACTAGAATCTCCCAGCTGATCTAGCCTATTGTTCCTACTATGGTCAATGGTTCAAAGGTCCAATATCAGATAATTTGGTGGGGTAGGAGCCTGGCTGGAGAAAAACTGGAAGGCTTTTCTTGCTAATTATAATAATAAAAAAAAATCCTGCAGTCTTCTGAGCTACCCTTGAGTTCCTGCCCAGTTGTCAGGCAATTCAGCTCCTCCCTTATGTCCTTTGATCCCCCAAACCTCTGCCCAGTACTGGAGATCAGAGGAAGCAGGACCGTGTTCCAGTTATGGTTTTATTAACCAAGACTTTGACTGAGATGCCATAACTGATAAATTAATGCCAGGATGCTGGATATCACCTAAACGCTTTAGAGCAAATAAGAGAGCCTTGGAGAAATAGGCTGATACCTTCCTGGTTCACATGATTCATGGCAGTCTTTCCAGGTAAGGAAGATGGCAATGAAAGAACCTCAGGACCTTATGGGGACCTTAAGGACTTGAGGAATCCACCCAAACCTTTGCAAGCCAAATGGCAACTGTACAGCTTGGCTTCTTGCCCTGAGGGTCTGACTAAAACTCAGTCTAAATATTCCTTGTAAGTGAAATTCCACAAAGTACATTTGGAAGAGCAGACATGGTCAATTATTATTTTTGTGTCTATATAAATAATCAGGCCAAGTTAAAACTAGACCTAATGAATGCAGTCTTGTAGTGAAAAAGGAGATTGATGTTAGGGAGAGAAATTTTATTTCTGAAAACCACAATGCTCAATTGTGAATATTGGACTCTAGCACAGTTAATTGTCTTCAGAGTTTAAAGTTCTGTTTTTCCCTGTGAGCTGAATTAATTTCTGAATTCTTCTCACTATTTTCAGCCCTCCAAGCTAATTTTTTAATTTTTCACCCATCCTTTAATTTATAATTATTAAAAACCACCGATGCAGTATCAATGGTACAGACTTTACATAAACATCTGATGACATCACCAGAGATAATTAAACTGCAGATAAAGAGGATCTGTCAGATTGTTATTACAGTGTACTTGCTTTTATTCCTGCAAAATAAACTCTAAGCCTTGTCGACTGATGGTCTTGCAGACTCAGAAACTGGTTTGTGATTTGCTAATTAATTTTTGTGTTTTTTCTGTTTTCACAGGATATATGCCCACAACATTTTTAAATTCATGTTTACACAATATATAGGTCTCACTTAAACTATTTCTTTTATTATTATTATTGATTTTCAGAGAGAAAAGAAAAAAGAGGGAAAGATAGAAACATCGATGAAAGAGAGACATTATCTATCAGCTGCCTCCTGCACACCCCCAACTGGGGATTGAGCCTGAAACCCAGGCATGTGCTCTGACTGGGAATCGAATGAGCAACCTTTTGGTTCATGGGTTGAAGCTCAACCACAGAGCTACACTGGCCAGGCTAACCTATTATTTAAAAAAAACAAAAAAACTCACCTAATATTTTACCCATTGATTTTCAGAGAGTGAGGGAAAGACTGAGAAAGAAACATTGATATAAGAGAGACTTATTGATTGGTTTCTTCCCACACGTGCCCTGACCAGGGCCAGGGATTGAGCCTGCACCAGAATCGAACCTAGGACCCTTTAGTCTGCAGTCCAATGTTCTTTCCACTGAGCCAAACCACTTAGGGCTAAATGATTTCTTATAAGTCCCCACAAGAAACTCAACCTGACACCTACTCTTGTGAACTCATTGAGGACCTCACGCTCTTCTTCAAGAAACAAAAAATAATTGTCCTAATACAGTGGTACCTCAAGATACGAGTTTAATTCGTTCTGTAACCTTGAGGCATGGGAAACTATGAGACGATCGAGTCGCGGTAAACTGGTGGGTCCTGTGCAGCTGGCCGATCTGCGCGATTACTCCTATCTCAAATGTTGCTCGTATTTCAAAGCAAAAATTGCTCGCTCGATGGTTCGTATCTCAAAAATCTCCTATGTTAGGGCACTCGTATCTCGAGGTACCACTGTATATAAAAAGCCAGAGGCTATCACGACTAAAACAAGCTGACGGATGACCTAACCGCAGGCTGCGTGGGGCAATAAGGCCGGCAGGTGGGTTAGTGAGGAATGAACAAATCGAACAGCAGGCTGTGTGGGGCTTCCAGGCCGGAAAGCGGGAAACTGAAGGTGACCAGGCTAGTGGGGGTTAGTTAGGGGCAACCAGGCCAGCAGAGGGGGGCAGTTGGGGGCAACCAGGTCATTGTGGGAGGGGGGGCCGTTGGGGGTGACCAGGCCAACAGGGGGTAAAGTTAGAGGTGATCAGGCCAGCAGGTAGAGGCAGTTAGGAGTGATCAGGCTAGTGGGGAGACAGGGGTGATCAGGCAGGCAGGCAGGTGAGCACTTAGGAGCTAGTGGTCCCAGATTGTGAGAGGGATGTCCCGGATTGAAGAGGGTGTAGGCTGGGCTGAGGGAACCCCCTCCGCCCCGCCCCATGCACAAATTCCATGTACCAAGTCTCTAATAGATAAATAATATAGTGACTAAACATTAATATAATTGACCTCAACTCCTTATGGCATAGTCACCCTCCTACCACTACACTGCCCTGCAGAAGTGTCCATTATTAGCTCCTCCCTTCAGGTAACTCCTATTTGAGCTCACAATCAGGGACAGCTCAATGCCCCTAACTGAGCAGGAAACAGTTACAGAAAATTGATCTTTGTCCAATTTTCTTAGCTCCAAGTAATAGTTAGAAATAATAATTTTTATATTAAGAGGGGGAAATTGTAAGAACAGAAAACAGGCCTTTCCCTTTTTTTTGTTGTGGCCTTTCCACAATTTATGAAAAGCACCTGATAATTAAATTCCAAGATTGTTGGCTCCTCTGATTCAAGGGCTCTGCACAAGACTGTAATCCATCCTCCCACTCCTCCCTGTGGTTTTAACAACTCCTGGATGATTTTCACTAAGGAATCTCTAGTTTATAGACAGTTTCTTCCCCCACTCTTTCAAGACAAACCTCCTTTGAACTCTTTATAACTTTTGTTCTAAGTTTGCCTTGCAGGCTTGGGAGAAATACTGATAAGACACCTCCTTAGTACATCTCCGGAACTGTCTCCTGAAAAGCAAACGAATTGTTACATTTCTTTACAATTTTTTTTATTGATTTCAGAGGTGGAGGGAGAGGGAGAGAGCAATAGAAACATCAATGATGGGAGAGAATCATTGATTGGATGCCTCCTGCATGACCTACTACACTGGACATGGAGCCCACTCTTGAATATGCCCTGCCTGAAACAGTGACCTCCTAGTTCATAGGTCAATGCTCAATCACTAGGGGACCAAACTGTAACTTTTCAAAGATAACTCCTGGTACCTGGTCATAATTGAACTTCTAACTTATCTTTCTCCCTTTCTTGTTGCTTAACAACAGCAAATGATTGCTCTATTTTATTTTATTTTTATTGTTTAAAATATTACATATAGTAGTGTGTGTGTGTGTGTGTGTGTGTGTGTATCCGTTTTTTTCCCCATTGACCTTCCCCCATCCTCCCCTACTCCCTGTCGCATGCCCTCATCCCATTGCCCCACACCCTGCCCCATGTCTTGTGTCCATTGGTTGTGCTTACATGCATGCATACATGTCCTTGGTTGATCTCTTTCCCCCACTGCCCAACACTCCCTAGCATTCCTGCTGTAATTTGACAGTCTATTCGGTGCTTTACTGCCTCTATATCTATCTTTTGTTTATCAGGTTATAATGTTTGAAATTTTCCATAAATGAGTGAGATCATGTGGTATTTTTCTTTCATTGTCTGGCTTATTTCACTTAACATAATGTTCTCCAGGGCCATCTATGCTGCTGCAAATGGTAAGAATTCCTTCTTTTTTATAGTAGCGTAGTATTCCATTGTGTAGATACACCATAGTTTTCTATCTACTCATCTGCTGATGGGCACTTAGGCTGTTTCCATATTTTAGCTATGATGAATTGTGCTGCTATGAACGTAGAGGTGCATATATACTTTCTGATTGGTATTTTTAGTTTCTTGGGATATATTCCTAGAAGTGGAATTACTGGGTCAAATGGGAGTTCCATTTTTAGTTTTTTGAGGAAACTCTATACCGTTTTGCACAGTCTGCATTCCCACCAGCAGTGCATGAGGGTTCCTTTTTCTCTGCATCCTCACCAGCACTTGTTGTTTGTGGATTTGTTGATGATTGCCATTCTGACAGGTGTGAGATGGTACCACATTGTTGTTTTGATTTGCATCTCTTGGATAATTAGTGACTTTGAGCATGTTTTCATATGTCTCTTGGCCTTCTTTCTGTCTTCTTTTGAAAATATTCTATTTAGGTCCGTTGCCCATTTTTTATTGGATCATTTATCTTCCTTTTATTCAATTGTATAAGTTCCCTGAAGATGTTGCAGATTAAACCTTTATCAGTGATAACATTTGCAAATATGGTCTCCCATACAGTGGGCTTTCTTGTTGTTTTGCTGATGGTTTCTTTTGCTGTGCAAAAGCTTTTTATTTTGATGTAGTCCCATTTGTTTATTTTCTCTTTAGTTTCCATTGCTCTAGAAACAGTATCAGTGAAGAAATTACTTTGGTATATGTCTGAGATTTCTCTGCCTGTGGATTCCTCTAGTATTTTTATGGTTTCTATTTTATGTTTAATTCCTTTATCCATTTTGAGTTTATTTTTGTGTATGGTGTAAGTTGATGGCCTAGTTTCATTTTTTGCATGTATCTGTCCAATTTTTCCAACACCATTTACTGAAGAGACTGTCTTGACTCCATTGTATGTTCATGCCTCCTTTGTCAAATAATAATTGAGTATAGTGGTTTGTGTCAATATCTGGGTTCGCTATTCTATTCTATTGATCTATATTTCTGTTCTTATGCCAGTGCAAGGCTGTTTTGAGAACAGTAGCTTTGTAATATAGCTTGAAATCTGGTACTGAGATATCACCTACTTTGTTCTTCTTTCTCAGGATTGCTGTGGCTATTCGGCATCTTTTTTATTCTAGATGAATTTTTGGAGAGTTTTTCTAGGTCTGTGAAATATGCCATTGGTATTTTAATGGCGAGTGCATTGAATTTATAGATTGCTTTGGGTAGAATGGACATTTTAATGATGTTGATTCTACCAGTCCATGAACATGGTATGTTCTTCCATCTGTTTATGTCTTCCTCTATCTCTTTTTTCAGTATCTTATAGTTTTCCACGTATAGGTCCTTTACCTCCTGAGTTAAATTTATTCCTAGGTATCTTAATTTTTTGATGCAATGGTAAATGGGATTGTTTTTTTAGTTTCTCTTTCTGTAAGTTCATTATTAGTGTATGGAAATGCCATAGATTTATGGGCATTAATTTTGTGTCCTGCTATATTGCTGAATTCATTTATTAAGTCTGTTAGTTTTTTGATGAAGTCTTTCGCATTTTTTATGTACAATGTCATGTCATCTGCAAATAAGGGCAGCTGTACTTCTTCTTTTCCAATTTGGATGTCTTTTATTTCTTCTTCTTGTCTAATTGCAATGGCTAATACTTTCAGTACTATGTTGAACAGGAGTGGTGAGAATGGGCATCCCTGTCTTGTTCCTGTTCTTAGAGTAAATGGTTTTAGATTTTGCCCATTGAGTATGATGTTAGCTGTGGGTTATCATATATGGCATTTATTTTGTTGAGGTATGATACTTCTATTCCCACCTTGTTGACAGTTTTTATCGAGAAAGAGTGTTGGATTTTGTCAAATGCTTTTTCTGCATCAATTGATATGATTATGTGATTTTTATCTCTCAATTTGTTTATGTGATGTATCACGTTTATTGATTTGCGGATATTGTACCATCCCTGCATCCCTGGAATAAATCCTACTTGGTCATCTTTCTGATGTACTGCTGGATCTGATTTGCTAGAATTTTGTTGAGGATTTTGGCATCTATGTTCATGAGGGATATTGGCCTGTAATTCTCTTTCATTTTGTTGTCTTTATCTGGTTTTGGTATTACGGTGATGCTAGCTTCACAGAAGGAGCTTAGAAGTGTTCCTTCCTTTTGAATTTTTTTGTAATAGTCTGAGGAGGATAGGTTTTAGTTCTTTCTTGAATGTTCAGTAAAACTCCCCTGTGAAGCCGTCTGGCCCCAGGCTTTTGTTTGCTGGAATCTTTTTGATGACTGCTTCAATTTCTTTCATAGTTATTGGCCTATTGAGATGTTTAGATTCTTACTCATTGAGTTTTGGAAGTTGTATTTTTCTGGAAATATGACCATTTCTTCCAGGTTGTCCAGTTTGTTGGAGTAGAGTTGGTTATTTTATTTTTTAAGAATCCCTTGTATTTTGGTGGGGTCTGATGTTATTTCTCCTCTTTCATTTCTGATTTGTTTATTTGGATCCTCTCTCTTTGTTTCTTGGTGAGTGTGGCTAGAAGTTCATCGATATTGTTTATCCTTTCAAGGAATCAGCTCTTGGTTTTGTTGATCTTTTGTATTGTCTTTTTGATCTTTATGTCATTTATTTCAACTCTTATCTTTACTATTTCCTTCCTTCTGCTTACCCTGGGCTTTTCTTTTCTTTTTTTATTAATTTTTTATACATATCTCCCCATTGCCCCCCCTCCCTCCCAGGCATACCCCAACCCCCCATGTCTATGTTCATTGGTTATGATTATATGCATAGATACAAGTCCTTTGATTGATCTCTTATCTACCTCACCTAACTTTAATCTTCCTGCTGTAATTTCACAGTCTGTTCGAAGCTTTACTGTCTCTGTATCTATCCTTTTGTTCATCAGTTTATAATGTTCTTTGTTATCCCCCATTGAGTGCGATCATGTGATGCTTCTCCTTCATTGACTGGCTTATTTCACTAAGCGTAAGGCTCTCCAGTTCCAACCAGGTTGCTGCAAATGGTAAGAATTCCTTCTTTTTAATGGCTGCATAGAATTCCATTGTGTAGATGTACCACAGTTTTCTGATCCACTCATCTGCTGACGGGCACCTAGGCTGTTTCCAAATTGTGGCTATTGTAAATTGTGCTGCTATGAACATAGGGGTGCATAAATCCTTTCTGATTGGTGTTTGTAATTTCTTAGGATAAATTCCTAAGAGTGGGATTACAGGGTCAAATGGGAGATCCATTTTTAGTTTTTTGAGGAAACTCCATACTGTTCTCCACAGTGGCTGCACCAGTCTGCATTCCCACCAACAGTGCACAAGGGTTCCTTTTTCTCCGCATCCTCGCCAACACTTGTCGTTTGTTGATTTGTTGATGATTGCCATTCTGACAGGTGTAAGATGGTATCGCATTGTCGTTTTGATTTGCATCTCTCCGGATGATTAATGACTTTGAACATGTTTTCATGTGTCTCTTGGCCTTCCTTCTGTCGTCTTTTGAAAAGATTCTATTTAGGTCCGTTGCCCATTTTTTTATTGGATCCTTGATCTTCCTTTTATTAAGTTGTATAAGTTGGTTGTAGATTTTGGAGATTAAACCTTTATCAGTGATAGCATTTGCAAATATGTTCTCCCATGCATTGATCTTTCTTGTTGTTTTGTTGATGGTTTCTTTTGCTGTGCAAAAGCTTTTTATGTTGATGTAGTCCCATTTGTTTATTTTTTCTTTAGCTTCCATTGCCTTTGGAGCAGTATCAATGAAGAAGTTCTTTCGGCATATATCTGAGATTGTGCTGCCTGTGGATTCCTCCAGTATTTTTATGGTTTCCCTTCTAATGTTTAAGTCCTGTATCCATTTTGAGTTTATTTTTGTATTTGGTGTAAGTTGGTGGTCCAGTTTCAATTGTTTGCATGTATCTCTCCAATTTTCCCAACACCATTTATTGAAGAGGCTATCTTGGTTCCATTGAATGTTCATGCCTCCTTTGTCAAATATTAATTGAGCATAGTGGTTTGGGTGGATATCTGGGTTCTCTATTCTATTCCATTGATCTATATGTCTGTTCTTGTGCCAGTACCAGGCTGTTTTGAGAACAGTTGCTTTGTAGTATAGCTTGAAGTCTGGTATTGAGATCCCACCTACTTTATTCTATTTTCTCAGAATTGCTGTAGCTATCCGTGGTCTTTTTTTGTTCCAGATGAATCTATGAAGAATTCTTTGTAGGTCTGTGAAATATGTCGTTGGTATTTTAATGGGTAGTGCGTTGAATCTGTAGATTGCTTTGGGTAGTATGGACATTTTAATGATGTTGATTCTCCCAATCCATGAGCATGGTATGCTCTTCCATCTGTTAACATCTTCCTCTATCTCTTTTTTCAGTGTCCTGTAGTTTTCTGCATAAAGGTCTTTTACCTCTTTAGTTAGGTTTATTCCTAGGTATCTTAATTTTTTTGGTGCGATGGTAAATGGGATTGCTTTTTTAGTTTCTCTTTCTATAATTTCACTGTTAGTGTATAGAAATGCCACAGACTTCTTAGCATTAATTTTGTATCCTGCTACATTGCCGAATTCATTAATTAAGTCAATTAGTTTTGGAATGGAGTCCTTTGGGTTTTTTATGTACCATATCATGTCATCTGCAAATAAGGACAGCTTTACTTCTTTTTTTCCAATTTGGATGCCTTTTATTTCTTCTTGTTGTCTAATTGCAATGGCTAATACTTCCAGTATTATGTCAAACAGGAGAGGTGAGAGTGGGCATCCCTGTCTTGTTCCTGTTCTTAGGAGAAATGGTTTTAGTTTTTGCCCATTGAGTATGATATTAGCTGTGGGTTTATCATATATGGCTTTTATGATGTTGAGGTATGATCCTTCTATTCCCATTTTGCTGAGCGTTTTTATCAAGAAAGGATGTTGGATTTTGTCAAATGCTTTTTCTGCATCAATTGATATGACTATGTGATTTTTATCTCTCAATTTGTTTATGTGATGTATCACATTTATTGATTTGCGGATATTGAACCATCCCTGCATTCCTGGGATGAATCCTGCTTGGTCATGGTGTATGATCTTTCTGATGTACTGCTGGATGCGGTTTGCTAGAATTTTGTTGAGGATTTTGGCATCTATGTTCATGAGAGATATTGGCCTATAATTCTCTTTTATTGTGTTGTCTTTATCTGGTTTTGGTATTAGGGTGATGCTGGCTTCATAGAAGGTGTTTGGTAGTATTCCTTCTTCTTGAATGTTTTTGAATAGTCTGAGGAGGATAGGTTTTAATTCTTCCTTGAATGTTTGGTAAAACTCTCCTGTGTAGCCATCTGGACCTGGGCTTTTATTTGCTGGAAGCTTTTTGATTACTGCTCAATTTCTTCCATAGTAATTGGATTATTGAGATGTTTGGCTTCCTCCTCATTGAGTTTTGGGAGGTTATATTTTTCTAGGAAAATGTCCATTTCTTGCAGGTTGTCCAATTTGTTGGAATAGAGTTGTTCATAGTATTTTTTAACAATCCTTTGTATTTCGGTGGGGTCTGTTGTTATTTCTCCTCTTTCATTTCTGATTTTGTTTATTTGGGTCTTCTCTCTTTGCTTCTTGGTGAGCCTGGCTAGGGGTCCATCAGTCTTGTTTATCCTTTCAAAGAACCAGCTCTTTGTTTTGTTGATCTTTTGAATTGTTTCTTTGGTCTCCAAGTTGTTTATCTCCGCTCTGATCTTCACTATTTCCTTCCTTCTGAGTACACTGGGCTTTTCTTGTTGCACACATTCTAGCTCTTTGAGTTTTAGGTTTAGGTGATTTATTACCATTGTTTCCTGTTTTTTTGCAGTAGGCTTGTAGGGCTATGAACTTCCCTCTCAAGACTGCTTTCACTGTGTCCCATAAATTTTGTATTGTTGTGTTGTCATTGTCATTTGTTGCCATGATGTTTTTTATTTCTTCCTTGATCTCTCTGGTTACCCAGTCGTTGTTTAAAAGCATGCTGTTTAGTCTCCATGTGTTTGATTTCTTTCTATTGTTTTTATTATAGTTGATTTCCAGTTTTATGCCACTGTGGTCTGAGAAAATGCTTGATATGATTTCTATCTTCTTGAATTTGAAGAGACTTTTCTTATGCCCCAACATATGATCTATCTTTGAAAATGACCCATGTGCAGTGGAGAAGAATGTATATTCTGTGGCTTTGGGGTGAAATGTTCTGAAGATGTCAATTAATTCCATCTGGTCTAGTGAGTCATTTAGGATTGATGTTTCTTTGCTGATTTTTTGTTTAGAGGATTTGTCCAATGGTGACAGTGGGGTATTAAAGTCTCCTACTATGATTGTATTGCTGTCAATCTCTCCCTTAATATCCTCCAAGAGTTTTTTTTATGTATTTAGGTGCTCCTATATTGGGTGCATATATGTTTACCAGAGTTATTTCTTCTTGTTGGATTGTTCCCTTTAGTATTATGAAGTGGCCTTCTTTATCTCTTGTTATGTCCTTCACTTTGAGATCTAATTTGTCAGATATAAATATTGCAACCCCAGCTTTTTTTTCATTTCCATGTGCCTGAAATACCATGTTCCATCCCTTCACCCTCAATCTGTGTGCATCTTTTTTCCTAAGGTGGGTTTCTTGCAGACAGCAGATATATGGATCATGTTTTCTTATCCAATCGGTTACCCTATGTTTTTTGATTGGAGCATTTAATCCGTTTACATTTAAAGTTATTATTGAGAAGTACTTATCTGTTGCCATTTTTAGTCCTTACCCCCGAGTTCCTTCTTCGCTTCCTCTTTCTTTTTATTACAGCAGACCTTTTAACATTTCTTGCATTGCTGGTTTGGTGGTAATATATTCCCTTAGTCCTTTTTTGTCTGTGAAGCTTTTGATTTCACCTTCAATTTTGATTGAGAGTCTTGCAGGGTACAGTATTCTTGGATTCAGACCCTTCCTTTGCATGACTTTGTATATTTCATTCCATTCCCTTCTGGTCTGACGAGTTTCTGTTGAGAAGTCAGTAGCTAGTCTTATGGGGGTTCCTTTGTAGGTAACTTTCTGTTTCTCTCTGGCTGCTTTTAAGATTCTTACTTTGTCGTCGGTGTTTGCCAATTTAATTATAATGTGCCTCGGTGTTGGTTTATTGGGGTTCATTTTGCTTGGGACTCTGTGAGCTTCTTGGATTTGTGTGGGTTTTTTTCTTTTCTATATTGGGGAAATTTTCTGTCATTATTTCTTCAAACACGTTCTCTAATCCTCGTTCAGTTTCCACTCTTTCTGGAACCCCAATTATGCGGATGTTATTTTGTTTCATGTTATCCCAAAGTTCCCTTAGACTCTCCTCTTGCTTTTTAACTTTTTTTTCTAGAAGCTGCTGTGCTTGGGTATTTTTTCCTACCGTGTCTTCTAGCTCACTGATGCGGTCCTCTGCTTCTTCTAGTCTACTTTTGATGCTTTCTATTGTGTTCTTTATAGCAGTGATGTCATTATTCATTTCTTCTTGTTTATTCTGCACCTCCTCTAGTTTCTTCTGTGTTTCTTCTTCATGCTTCTCCACCTCCTCTAGGCTCTTACTCATATTGTCAAATTTGTCTTCCATTCTTTTCAACCACATTATGATTTCTCTGAACTCTTTCTCTGGTAGGCTTATTTGTGGTTCTATTTCGTTTACTTCCTTTTCTGGTGAAACCTGCCTTTCTGTCTTTTGTGGGCTGTTTCTTTTTCTGCCCATGGTCTTTCTTCTCTGGGTGTCTGGTTATGTAGTGCTCTCTCCTTCGTTGATTGAAAGGCACAAACTACAACATGACCAGGTACAGCACACAAGGCACTGAATAGAAATGTATTCAAGATGTTAATAATCACAAATGAGGTGACCACCAATGAAGGACAAATTAGGGGTAAATAGAGAAAGAAGAAGAGGAAAATGAGGAAGAAAGAAAAGAAAGAAGTGCCAAAATCAAATTGGGAGAGTGAGAAAAAAAAATAAATGAACAATAAAATAAAATAAAATAAGAAAATAAAAAGGAGAAAAAGGAGAAGGAAAGAGGAAGAGAAAAAAGTCAGAGAGAAAAGGAAGTGTAGAAGAGAGAAAAGAGGAACAAAATATAGATGTCAGGAGACAACTCCAATAGAACAGTCACTAATCCCAATAAAGGCCAGCAACCAGTACCTAGAGATTGATGCAAATTGCAAAGAGCAACTGGTATCGAGGGAGATGAGGGAAAAGAGAGGTAGAAAACAAAGCAAGCAAAAAGCAAAATAAAACAAGTAGAATAAACTAAAACAGTCTCTCAAAAAAATTTTTCAAAAAATTGATATAATCACTTTTCAGGCAAATAGCAACAAAAGGACATAGAGAAAAAACAACTTTTTGGCTAGTGAAGACAAGAGCAGAGAGGTTTGTGTGGACTTGTAGTAGGGGATTTGAAATTAGATATATAAATGGGGTGAAATTTTAACCAGGTAAAGAGAAAAATAGGGAGAATCTAAAGTTGGAAAAGGGAAAGAGAAACAAGACAGCAAAATGGGGAAAGTTAGGAGGAAAGTGTTGGCATAAAGGTGGAGTTGAGTTGGAGTAAAATTATGCTAAAGGGAAGATGAAAATAGAATGTAGAACTCTAATCCCGAAATAAAATAAAGAGAAAACAAAATGACACTTTTTTTTTCCAAAAACGGTAAAGTACTAGTAGTAATTAATAATACTAGTTTAAAACAAAAATGTAATAATTATAAAGGTAAAATCAATTGAGGCAGAAAGAAAAAAAATATTCTTTTAATTAAAATATGTGAAAATGAAAAATAAAGAATTAAAAATAAAAAAAAGAAAAAAGAAAAAAGGGAAAATAAAAAAAATAAAAATAAATTAAAAAAAAAGAAGAAAAATAGAATGGTCCTTCACTTCCACTATTATTCTGCTTGGCACTCCTGTTTCCCAGTAGGGGAGGTATTGCAGTTCCCTGTGTTCCCCTCTTGGTGTTTTAATCTCTTTATTCTCTTGTGGTTATGCGAAAGTCAATTTGTGTGTCATCCATTGGGTGGCAGTGTTTTGGAATTGATCTCTGAGACAAAGCACAGGACCTCTCTAGACTGTGCTCAGATCCTGCTACTTTGTGGTTCCCAAAACCAGTCTGTGGGAGCTTTGCAGCCTGGACACTGCAATAACTCCTAGGTTGTCCCTCTGCCCCAGAGAAAAAGAAAAAGAAAAAAAAAAGAGTCATTTTCCGGAGCTCTCCTCCGCCAACAGCCCAGAAGGTCTGCCTTCACACTCAGGGATCACGCCCTGACCACCTTTGCGGACCTCTCCAGAGGCAGCTTTCCCGCAGCCCGGCTCCCACAGTGCACGTCTGTGCCCTGCAGGGGTAGGAGACCGCACCCTGGCCCAGGCGTAATCTGACCCTTCCGAGCGTGTGCGCGCGCCCTGTGGATCTCTGAATCCTCCGCCTGCCGCTCTGGGTCCTGGCTGCTCTGTGGTGCTTCTGTCCGCCGCAGCTTTCAGACCTTGGCAGACATCCACCTCCCCCTTAAGTCAGGCGCAATCTGACCTTTCTGTGTGCTCTGTGGATCTCTGATTCCGCCAAGTGTCTGTGCCGATTGGAGAGCGGAGTTCTGAGTCCCCGGGTTCCTGGCTGCTCGATGGGCTTCAGAGCGCCGCAGACATCCACCTCCCACTGCAAGATGGCTCGGGCTCCGCGTTCACGCTGGTGGCTCCAGCGGACAAAAACCCCGTGGCAGTGGGGCTGCCTGGCCGGGAGAGCCCCCTCCAGCAGTTCCCCACCTTCCCCTGGAGGACAACTGACTCCTAGCTTGCCAACAAACACTCCCAATGCAACTCTCAGCCGCTCTCTCTCCCTCTGCCCAGCGACAAAGCTCCAGACGCGTCCGTCTACTCCGCCGCCATTTTCTCCTCTCTACACTGGGCTTTTCTTGTTGCTTTCTTTCTAACTCTTTGAATTGTAGGGTTAGATTATTTATTACCATTGTTTCTTGTTTTTTGCAGTAGGCTTGTAGACCTATGAACTTCCCTCTCAAGATTGCTTTCGCTGTTTCCCATACATTTTGGATTGTTCTGTTTTCATTGTCATTTGTTGCTATGATTATTTTTATTTCTCTTTTGATCTCTCAGGTAACCCAGTCATTGTTTAATAGCATGCTATTTGGTCTCCATGTGTTTGACTTTTTTGGATTGTTTTTATTGTAGTTGATTTCTAGTTTTATGCCACTGTGATATGAGAAGATGCTTCATATGATTTCTATCTTCTTGAATTTGAAGAGACTTTGCCTGTGACCCAATATATGGTCTATCTTTGAAAATGACCCATGTGCACTTGAGAAGAATGTATATTCTGCGGCTTTGGGGTGAAATGTTCTGAAGATGTCAATTAATCCATCTGGTCTAGTGAGTGATTTAGTACTGAAGTTTCTTTACTGATTTTTTTGTTTAGAGGATTTGTCCAATGATGACAGTGGGGTATTAAAGTCTCTTACTATGATTGTATTGCTATTAATCTCTGACTTGATATCCTCTAGGAGTTTTTTTTCTGTATTTGGGTGCTCCTGTATTGGGTGTGTATTTGTTTACCAGAGTTATTTCTTCTTGTTTGATTGTTCCTTTTAGTATTAAGAGGTGGCCTTCCTTCTCTCTTGTTATGTCCTTCACTTTTGAGATCTAATTTGTCCATTATAAGTATTGCTACCCCAGCTTTGTTTTCATTTCCATTCACCTGAAAAACTTCTTTCCATCCCTTCACCCTCAGACTGTGTACATGTTTCTTTTCTGAGGTGGGTTTCTTGTAGACAGCAGATACATGGGTCATGTTTTCTTATCTGATTCATTTCCCTATATCTTTTGATTGTGGCATTTAATCCATGTACATTTAAAGTTATTATTCATAAATATTTGTTTGTTGCCATTTTTATTCTTTACCCCTGTGGTCCTTCTTCACTTCCTATTTCTCTTTTTTTAATTTACTTTTTTTTTTTTTTTTTTTTTTTACAGCAGACCCTTTAGCATCTTCCATTGCTGATTTGGTGGTAATAAACTACCTTAGTCCTTTTTTTTTCTGTGAAGCTCCTGATTTCACCTTCAATTTTGATGATAACCTTGCTGGGTACAGTATTCTTGGATTCAGACCCTTCCTTTGCATGACTTTGTATATATCATTCCATCCCTTCAGCCTGATGTGTTTCTGTTGAGAAATCAGTCTCTAGCCTAATGGGGGATCCTTTGTAAGTAACTTTTTGTGTCTCTCTGGTCACTTTTAAGATTCTTACTTTCTCACTGGTATTTGCCAATTTAATTATAATGTGCCTTGGAATTGGTCTTTTGGGGTTCATTTTGCTTGGGACTCTGTAAGCTTCTTGGATTTGTGTTGGTTTTATCTTCCTATATCAGGGAAGTTTTCTGTCATTTCTTCAAACAGGTTTTCTATTCCTTGTTCAGTTTCCTCTCCTTCTGGAACCCCTATTATGGCGAATGTTGTTTTGTTTCATGTTGCCCAAAGTTCCCTTAGGCTCTCCTGCTTTTAAATATCTTTTTCTAGAAGCTGCTCTACTTCTTTTTTTTTTCTACCTTGTCTTCTAGCTCATGATGCAGTCCTCCGCTTCTTCTAGTCTACTCTTGATGCTTTCTATTGAGTTCTTTACAGCAGCAATGTCATTTTTCATTTCTTCTTCGTTCTTCTTCATTTCCTCTTGGTTCTTACACATATTGTCAAATTTGTCTTCCATTCTTTTCAACCACCATATGACCATTTCTCTGAATTCTTTCTCTGATAGGTTGCTAGCCTCCATTTCATTTACTTCTTTTTCTGGTGATGCCTCATTTTCTTTCATATACAGGCTGTTTCTTTGTCTCCCCATGTCTCTCATCTCCAGGTGTGTTGTTATGTAGTTCTCTCTCTCTTGCATTGTTTCAAAGGCACAAAATACAGCCAAACAAGGTACAATGCACAAGGTACTGAACACAAAGGTATTCACGATATTAATAACCCCAAATAAAGGTGACCACCAGAGAAAGGCAAATTAGAGGATAGGAGGGAAAGCAGAGAGGGGAAAAAAAGGAGTGCAAAAATGAAATTGGGAAATGGGAAAAAAAGGAAGAGAGAAAAGAGAGAGAAAAAGAAGAGGGGGAATATATATATATATATATATATATATATATATATATATATATATATATATATATATATATATATATGAAGAATGCTCCAATAGAACACCACTAATCACAACAAATGCCAGCAACAAGTACTGGGAGATGAATGCAAACTACAAACAACAACTAATATCAAGCAAGGTGTGGGAAAACAAGCAAAAAACAAAACAAAACAAAATAACAAGAAGAAAAAGCAAAACAAGTTCACAAACAAGTATAAAAATTGATGTAATCAACAATCAAGCAAACAAAAACAAAAGGCAGAGAGAAAAAAATTTTGGATAATGAAGAAAGAGAAGAGAGAGGTGTGTGTGGACTTTGAGCAGGGAATTGGAAATTAGATATATAAGCAGATGAAATTTTAATGGGTTAAAACAAAGGAATAGGGAAAATATAAAGCAGGCATAGTGTATAGAAACAGGACAACAAAAAGGGGAAAGTGATGAAGAGAGTGTTTGCATAAAGGTAAAGTTGAGATATAGTAAAATGATGCTAAAGGAACTATGTAAATAGAATGTAGAACACTAATCCCAAATAAAATAAAGAGAAAATAAAATGACACTTAAAATAAAAGGTAAATAATAATAGTAATGATACTGATTGAAAAATAAAAATGTAATAATTAAAAAGGTAAAATCACGTGAGGAAAAAAGAAAAAAATTACTTTCTTAATAAGAGTAAAAGATGAAAAATATAAAAATAAAAATGTGCAGTAGTGAAGGTCATTCATTTCATATACTGTTCTGTTTGCCACACCTCTTTTCTAGTCAGGACAGTTTTGAAGTTCCCTGTATTCCACTTCTCCTCAATGTTGTAAGCCAGTCCTGATTTTTAAGTAGGCAGTGTATCTTAATTTCTTGTATTCTTTTATTTGTATTTACACAAGAGTCAATTTCTGATTCAAGCCCTAGGTGGCAGTGTTTCTGGATTTACCTCTGGGTCTATAGGTCCTTTTTAGCTAGTGTTTAGATTTGTTTTCCCTGTGGCACTTAATACCGGTTTGGTGGAGTGGGTTGCCCCAGAGCTGGTTCTCTGATGATTATTCCCCACTCTTATTTCCAGGTTCCAGAAAAACAATTTTCCACTGTGGGGTCTCTTAGTGTGACCCCAATTGGGTGATCCTATGTATTTGGCTTAGTAATCAGAAGCGAGGATTTAAAGATGCAGCGGGGGGAAAGAGCCAGTGTGTGAACTCCAGAGCTATGAGCAAGTCTGTGCAATCTTTTTCCCCCTTGGGTCTAAGCAGCTGGCACACTTTAAAAATTTTTCAGCTGTCCTTTTGTGTCCAGATCAAAATGGGTTGCTTTTTAGAGTTCCTTTCTGTTAGCAGCTCTGCAGTCTTCCTTCCACATTCACAGATCACACCAACCCCAATAGTACGGATTTTCAAAGGCACAGACTTTCCCAGGTCCTCCAGCTCCTGCAGTGCATGCATTTTTTTCTCCTGCCAGGACCAGAGACCTCACCTTATCCAGGGAGAAATCTGACCTTTCCATGGTGAAGTGTAGAGCTCCTCTGAATTCACATGCTTATGCCACTCAGGGACCTCTATTCTCTGGTTCACAGCTGTTCTGTGGCTCCATAGTTGTAGATTCCCCAGTTTTTTTTAGGCGTCTGATAACATCCACTTTACCCTTCAAGATGGAATAGTCTCTGCATCTGAGCCAGTCACTGCGGGGGAACCCAGCAGCAGTGGGGGCTGCCTGGTCAGGGAAGCCCCGTCCAGCAGTCCCCCACAGTCTCCTGGAGTATAGCTGCCCCTCAACTCACCAACAAATACCTGCTTGCTCTTTAAAAGTACAAGCCACTTTTTCTTTCTCACCCTGTGTTAACGAGTAACACAATGCCCTTTCTTTGGGAAGTAAAATAAATTTCCTCACTGAAAACAAAACAAAAACTTGCAGTCATCTTCAGAATAGTATGAAAATTCATAAGTGATTCTAATAATTGTCCATGGACAATTTTAACCGCACATGAGAAGCCCTAGAAGCAAGGAAATGCTATTGGCATCATTCATTACCCATAGTTGCTAAGACTGATCTTCTTGTGTTTTGCTGATTCAGGAGCTCCATCCCAGGTAAGTCTTGAACCACTTTGAGCCCGTGTGTAGAGGTGGCTTGGTCTGGGCAATGCCAATGTATAACCCTAAAGATTTGAGGTTATGAATCAACATGTCTGGTGAGGAAAGGAGCTCAAGATAAATTCCAGTGATCAAGGTATATGACATTGGTCATTTGTGAATTATTGTGGATCCCCTTAATCATCAAAGTATTACCAGTAAGACAAGATCTCAGTTCTTGTCTTCTTAAAGGAAAGATTTCAACTAAGATATAAAGTGTAGAAAAGCAAGCAATATTGAATATATTGGACAGATACGTGCAAAAAAAATGAAACTAGACCACCAACTTACACCATATACAAAAATAAACTCAAAATGGATCAAGGGGAGAATCCAAGATGGCGGCATAGGTAAATACCTACACTGCTGCCTCGCACAACAATTTCAAAACCACAACTAAAAGACAGAATGGACATCATCCAGAACCACAGGAAAGCTGGCTGAGTGTAAGTTCTACAGCTAGAAGGAAAGAGAGGGGCTCACAGAAACCCAGAGGAGCTACAAAAAGCTGAGGTACGGAGACGCGTGCACTGAGAGAGCGAGTGCTGGAGTACCTGGCTGGCTTTCTCTGGCGGGAGGGAAACAGAGACTCCCAACGGCATTGAACCACTTATCTTACGACACTAAACCCCAGATCCAGAAGTAACTCATATGGGGGGAGTTTGGACTGTGAAAAGGGAGAGGTGCATGGAAATTTAGGGGAGTCGCAAAAGATCAGAGGTCTGGTGGCACGCACGGCACTGCACAGAGGACAGATTGCTGATTGTGCCCCTGGCTTTCTCGAGTGGGCTCGAGACAGACCCTCCCAAATGTGCCACTTCTGACTCCACTAGGCCCCTGTTTCGGACAAAACCCTGGAGACCTAGACTCGTGTGGTCCTGGTGTGCAGGGGAGCTGGAAAGACAGTGGTCTAGAGTTACTGCGGGCGTGTGCACACAGGGACCGCTCCAGTCACATGAAACTCAGGGGCCATGGAGGGCGGGGCCGACTGGAAAGCAAGGCGGTCCCTTAAGCCCTGAGACTCCACCCATCCCAAGCTCAACAGAGGCTTCTTTGGTTTTGCAATTCTGGTATCATAAGGCTGAATTCAACACAGAAGTTTCCCCGGCATAGTGAAAATGCCAAGACAAGGGAAGGGATCACAAACAAAAGAAATGGAGGGAAAAAAACACCTGGATAGAGAGTTCAAAACCACGCTTATAAGGTTTTTCAAGAATATGCTAGAAAACATGGATAAATTTATCAAGTCCCAAGAGGAGATGCAAAAGGACCAAGTAGAGATGCAAAAGATCCAACTAGAGATGATGGATAAATTTAGCGAGTCCCAAGAGGAGATGAAAAAGGACCAACTAGAGACACTGACTGAAATAAAAAACATTATACAGAATCCTAACAACAGACTAGAGCAAGGCAAGAATCAAGTCAAAAATTTGAAATATAAAGAAGCAGAAAACAACTGGAAAAGCAAGAAAAGAATCCAAAAATGTGAAGATAATGTAAGGAGCCTCTGGGACAGCTTCAAGCATGCCAACATCAGAATTGTGGGGGTGCCAGAAGAAGAGAGAGAGCAAGATACTGAAAACCTATTTTGGAAATAATGACTGAAAACTTCCCACATCGGGTAAAAGAAATAGACTTACAAGTCCAGGAAGCACACAGAACCCCATATAAAAGGAATCCAAAGAGGACCACACCAAGACACATCATCATTAAAATACCAAGAGCAAAAGACAGAGAATATTAAAAGCAGCAAGAGAAAAACAGTTCATTACCTACAAGGGAGCACCCATACGACTGTCAGCTGATTTCTCAACAGAAAGGATGCAGGCCAGACGCGAGTAGCAAGAAATATTCAACGTGAGGAACAACAAGAACCTACAACCAAGAATGATCTATCCAGCAAAGCTATCATTCAGAATTGAAGGGCAGATAAAGAGCTTCACAGATAAGAAAAAGCTAAAGGAGTTCATCAACTCCAAACCAGTATTATATGAAATGCTGAAAGGTACTCTTTTAGCAGAGGAAGAAGAAAAAGGTAAAAGCCAAGAAATTATGAACAACAAATACATATCTATCAACAAGTGAATCTAAAAATTAAGTGAATTAAAAATCTGATCAACAGGTTAAACTGGTGAATATAATAGAATCAGGAGCACAGAAAGGGAGTGGACTTATAATTCTCAGGGGGAAAAGGGTGAGGAGTGTACAGGGAGAGACTGGACAAAAATCATATACCTATGGATGAGACCAATGGGAGGGAGGTAAGGGCAGAGGGAAGGGTGGGAGCTGGGTGGAGGGGTGCTATGGAGTGGAAAAAAGAGGAACAAATGTAATAATCTGAATAATAAAGATTTAATTTAAAAAAATGGATAAAGGACTTAAACGTAATATGGGAAACAATAAAAATCTTAGAAGAATTCATAGGCAGCAAAATAGCAAACATATGTGTTAGCAATATCTTTACTGATATAGCTCCTAGGACAATGGAAACAAAGGAGAAAATAAACAAATGGGACTGCATTGAATGTACAAGCTTCTGCATGGCAAAAGAAACCATCAATAAGAAGGCCCACTGCATGGGAGAACATATTTGCCTATGTTATAGCCGATAAGTTTTTGATCTCCAAAATTTACAGGGAACTCATACAACTTACCAGAGGAAGGTAAACAATACAATAATAATAATAATATAAAAAACAAAATGGCCAAGACCAGTTTGGCTTAGTGGATAGAGCGTCGGCCTGCGGACTCCCAGGTTCGATTATGGTCGGGGGCATGTACCTTGGTTGCGGGCACATCTCCAGTGTGGGGTGTATAGGAGGCGGCTGATCGATGTCTCTTTCTCATTGATGTTTCTGACTTTCTATCCCTCTCCCTTCCTCTCTGTAAAAAATCAATAAAATATATTTTAAAAAAATGGGCAAAGGACCTAAATAGACACTTTTTGAAAGAGGACATACAGAAAGCCAAGAGACATACGAAAATATGCTCAAAGTCACTAATCATCAGAGAGATGCAAATCAAAACAACAATGCGGTACCATATCACACCTGTCAGAATGGCAATCATCAACAAATCAACAAACGAAAAGTGCTGGTGAGGATGCGGAGAAAACGAAACCTTCTTGCACTGTTGATAAAAATGCAGACTGGTGCAACCACTGTGGGGAACAGTATGAAGGTTCCTCAAAAAATTAAAAATGGAACTCCCATATGACCCAGTAATTCCACTTCTAGGAATATGTCCCAAGAAATCAGAAACACCAATCAGAAAGGATATATGCAACCCTATGTTCATAGCAGCACAATTCACCATTGCTAAGATTTAGAAGCAGCCTAAGTGCCCATCAGCAGATGAGTGGATTAAAAACAGTGGTACATCTACACAATGGAATACTATGCTGCTATAAAAAGAGGAACTCTTATCATTTGTAACAACATGAATGAACCTGGAGAGCATTATGCTAAGCGAAATAAGCCAGTCAGAGAAAGACAAATATAATATGATCTCACTCATTTGTGGAATATAATGAACAACATAAACTGATGAACAAAAATAGAGCCAGAGGAAAAATATATTTCAGAATATAATAGAATTAATCCTGTTTTTGCAAATTTTTAATATTTCCTACAACTTTTATCATATTATACTATGTTAGTACAGTTTTGGTAATATCACTATATTTAAAGTATTTTTTCTTTAAATATTAATGTTCATTGCATGTAAAAACACTTATATTTGAAACTTTTTTATTATGCATTTATGCATGCATGTTGCTATGCACATTTGATTACTTTATATGAAATAATTAAGATAAATATGTTTCTAAACAAAATTATCAGTGCCAAGTTTTACACTACTGTTAACATAACGATAATGTTAAGACTATCAGGAAACATATGTAATATTTTCACATTGTGAATAAAGGCATTAAATAAAAAAAAAGACTTTTAAAACTAAAAAGCAGTTTATGGAGGGTAGTCATGTCACAGGCTGGTTGGTATCTTCCCTGACAAAAGTCAATCTTGACCTTAACTGGGCCTAATGTCTTTTTGTATCTAAGGTAACATGTCATTGGAAAGTCAAAGTAATTTTCCTTTTTCCAGACCTATAAAAGCACAGATACTGCTCTGTGGAGACCACAAATCCCAATATAGTTATTGTTAATTATTGACTATTAACCACGTAAGTAAATAATGTGTCTATCATTTTACTTCCTTTTTATTTAATAAATCTTTATTGTTCAGAGTATTACAATTGTTCCTCTTCTTTCCCTCCATAGCTACCCTCCACCCAGCCACCTCCCTCCCTATATGCCCTTACCTCCCCCCACATTGTCCTCATCCAAAAGTGTATGATTTTTGTCCAGTCTCTCCCTGCACCCTCCTCATCCCTTTCCCCCTGAGAATTGTCAGTCCACTCCCTTTCTATGCCCCTGATTCTATTATATTCACCAGTTTATTCTGTTCATCAGATTTTTAATTCACTTGATTTTTAGATTCACTTGTTAATAGACATTTATTTGTTGTTCATAATTTTTATCTTTACCTTTTTCTCCTTCCTCTTCTTAAAGAGTACCTTTCAGCATTTCATATAATACTGATTTGGTGGTAATGGACTCCTTTAGCTTTTTCTCATCTGTGAAGCTCTTTATCTGCCCTTCAATTCTGAATGATAGCTTTGCTGGGTAGAGTAATCTTGGTTATAGGTTCTTGCTATTCATCACTTTGAATATTTTTTGCCACTCCCGTCTGGTCTGCATAGTTTCTGTTGATAAATCAGTTGACAATCGTAGAGTTGATCCCTTGTAGGTAATTAACTGTTTTGTCTTGCTGCTTTTAATATTCTTTCTTTGTTTTTTGCTCTTGGTATTTTAATTATGATGTCTTGGTGTGGTTCTCTTTGGATCCCTTTTATTTTGGTTTCTATGTGCTTCCTGGACTTGTAAGTCTATTTTTTTTCACCAGGTAAGGGAAGTTTCACTCATTATTTCTTCAAATAGGTTTTCAGTATCTTGCTCACTCTCTTCTTCTGGCACCCCATAATTCTGATGTTGGTACGCTTGAAGTTGTCCCACAGGCTCCTTACGCTATCTTCACATTTTTGGATTATTTTTTCTTCTTGCCTTTTCAGTGGAGTGTTTTCTGCTTCTTTGTATTTCAAATCTTTGACTTGATTCTTGCATTCCTCTGGTCTGCTGCTAGGTCTCTGTATAATATTTTTTATTTCAGTCAGTGTATGTTTAATTTCTAGTTGGTCCTTTTTCATCTCCTCTTGGGTCTCATTAAAGTTCTCCATCTTTTCTAGGAAATTTTTGTAAAACCTTATAATCATGGTTTGAACTCTATATCCCGTTGTTTATTTACCTCTATTTCTTTAGTTTGTGATCTCTTCCTTTGTCTCTGCATTTTTGCTATGCAGGGAGAACTTCTGTGCTGGATTCAGCCTTATGATACAAGACTTGCAAAGTTGCAAAAGCCTTTCTGTTGAGCTTGGATGAGGTGGAGTCTCAGGGCTGAGCAAACAGCCTTGGCTTCCAGTCAGCCGTGCTCTATGTGGGCCCTGGGTCTCAAGTATCCCTTGCTAATCACTGCAGCCCTCTTTGTGGACATGCTTGCATGTCCAAACCTCTGCATTTTTAGTTTCTGTGTGCCCTGTATGAGTCTGGGTCCCCAGGGTCTTGCTAAAACTGGGGTTCAGTGCAGTCGGAATTGGATTTCAACACATTTGGGAGGTTCTGTCTTCCTCCCGCTAGAGGAAGCCGGCAGCACAATCAGCAGTCCATCCTCTCTGCACGCAGTGGTGTGCACTTCCAGACCTCTGCCTTTTCACGGCTCCCCTAAGTTTCCCTGCATTCCTCCCTTTTCACGACAGTCCAGACTGCCCCTGTATGAGTCTTGCGCAGATCTGGGGTTCAGTGCAGTCAGAAGTTTCTGTATCCCTTCCACTGGAGGAAGCCAGCCAAGCACTCTGCTGCCCATTCTCTCCATGCGTGTGTCTCCATATCTCAGCTTTTTGCAACTTTTCTGAGTCTCCAAGTGCCCCTCTTCTCACTTCTAGTTGTAGAATTTCCACTCAGCCAGCTTTCCTCTGGTTCTGAATGATGTCCGTTCTGTCTTTTGGTTGTAGTTTTGAAATTGTTGTGTGCAGCAGCAGTTTAGGTATTCACTTATGCTGCCATCTTGGTTTCTCCTATCATTTTACTTTTTATCCAGTCCTAGACATCTCCCCACTTTTTTTTCTCCCACCTCCCTAATCTATCACCAATGGATTTCATGTAATCCACTTATGTCTCCTCTTTTGATTGTAATATATAAAATAAAGTGCAAATTTGCCGTTCTCCCAAGCATTATCTCAAGCCATTAAGTTTCTACTTCTTGGCAATTGTTTGGCTCAAATAAAACTCAAAAAAATTAAAAAAAAAAAGAAAGAAAGAAAGAAAAGAAAAGAAATAAAGGAAGAAACAAAAAGAAAAGCAAGCAAGGGTGCAAGGGTTTATTGACCACAGCAAAAATATACTTAGGCTGTGCTGCTTTGGCTTCTTGGAAAGTCAGAGAAAGGGGGTATTGGAGACAGGTGCAGAAGTTAGCTCTGGAGAAGCTGCCACTTCTCATTGCTGTTGATTGCCAGTCTCATGGGGTCCTTTAGATCAAGCATGTCAAACTCAAAGGCTAATATGGGCCAAATAAACAAGGTTTAAGTTTATGTGAGCTGCAAAAAAACACACAAAAGTTTCAATTTTCATAGAAACATAGGTCTATTTCAATAGAGATATGCTAAATACAAAGGGTTGAAGTTAATGAGTAATCGGTAACATAAAATAATAGAACATTTTAATAAAAATTAATATTTTTTCTTGAACATTAGCTTACCAGAGACTGAATAACTGCACAAATTATAAGCATAATACAAATAAACATATTTTTCTTGCTCTCCGAAATCCAAATATTTCCTGTTGTGCACACCAAAAAAATGAGTCCAAAACTAATGATATGACAATTGGCTGCTAAAATATTCACTTCTAGTATTAGTGGTGAGAAATGGTGAGCCTGCATGTAAGGTGCATAAGGGAAATGAATGCAATATGATTATAGTAATCAGTCATTAGTGAACGTTGTAGTTCATTATTAATAACTAGAGGCTTGATGCACAAAATTTGTGCATGGGGGGGGCATTGTCACTCAGCCTAGCCTGTACCCTTTCCAATCTGGGACATCCCTCTCACAATACAGGGCTGCTGGCTCCCAATTACTCACCTACCTGTCTACCTGATTGCCCTGAACTGCGTCTGCCTGCCAGCCTGATTACCCCCTAACCACTCCCCTGACAGCCTGATCAACACCTAACTGCTCCCCTGCTGGCCCAATTGCCCGAATTGCCCTTCCCTGCTGGCCTTGTCACCTCTAACTGCCCTCCCCTGTAAGCATGGTCTCCCCTAACTGCCCTCCCCTTCTGGCCTGGTGAGCCCCCACTGCCTTCCCTTGCTGGCCTGGTTGCCCCTAACTGCCCTCCCCTGCAGGCCTTGTCCCCCCATAAGTGCTCTCCCCTGCAGGCCTAGTCACCCCCAACATCCTCCCCTGCTGGCCATTTTGTGGCAGCTATCTTTGACCACAGGGATCAGCCATTTTGAGTGTTGGAGTGTCAGTCAATTTGCATATTACCTCTTTATTAGATAGGACTAGAGGCCCAGTGCACCCTCAGCCCAGCCTGCACCCTCTCCAATCTGGGACCCTTTGAGGGATATCCAGCTGCCCGTTTAGGCCCCAACTGTCCTCCCCTGCCTGCCTGATTGATGCCTAACTGCCCCTGCCAGCCTGTTTGCCCGTAAATGCCCTCCCCTGCAGGTCTGCTCATCCCTAACTGCTCTCCCCTGCAGGCCTGATCACCCACAACTGCCCTCCCTTGCAGCCCTGGTCCCTTCCAACTGCCCTCCTCTGCTGGCCATCTTGTGGTGGCCATCTTGTGTCCACATGGGATCAGTAATCTTTGACCACATGAGGGCAGCCATCTTGTGTGTTGGAGTGACAGTCAATTTACATATTATTGTTTTATTAGATAAGAGAATTAGATAGGATAGAGGCCTGGTACATGGGTGGGGGCTAGCTGGTTTGCCCTGAAGGGTATCCCAGATCAGGGTGAGGGTTCCCTTGGGGCATCTGGCGGCCTGGGTGAGGGGCCTGTGGTGGTTTGCAGGCTGGCAAGCCCTGCAGTGACCCAAGAGGAGGTCCTGGTATCTGGGATTTATTTATCTTCTATAATTGAAACTTTGTAGCTTTAAGCAGAAGCCAAGGCAGGCCAGGGCTGTGGAAACTTGGCTTCCTCTATTGCCAGGGAAAGTCAAGTCTCCTGCTTTCTCCGTTGCCACAGCCATCTTGATTGGGTTAATTTGCATACTTGCTCCTGATTGGCTGGTGGGCATGAATTGTGGGTGTAGCCGTAGTAAGTCAATTTGCATATTACTCTTTTATTACATAGGACTAGAGGCCTGATGCATGTAATTCATGCAAGAGACTCAGGCCTCACAGCTGTGGCAGCTTGCTTTGGCCTTTGTCCTGGAAGAAGTTCATCCAGTCTAATTAGCATACTATTATCAGCTTTTATTATTATAGAATAGAGGCCCGGTGCACAAAATTCATGCATGGGGAGGGAAGAAGGTCCCCTTAGCCCAACCTGCACCCTCTCCATCCAGGACCCCTAGAGGGATGCTCGATTGCCGGTTTAGGCCTGATCGCAGGGACTAGACCTAAACTGATAGTTGGACATCCCTCTCATGTTGGCTCCTAACTATTCATATGCCTGCCTGTCTGATTGCCCCTAACTACCCCCCCCCCAATGCTGGCCTGATCACCCCTAACTGCCTCTGCCTGCCAGCCTGATTGTCCCCAACTGTCCCCCACCTCCCCGGCCTGGTGGCCCCCAACTGCCCCTGCTGCAAGCCTGGTTGCCCCATGCAGTCTGTTTAATTGTCTGTTTGGTTGCAATAGTTGCTTAGGCTTTTATATAGATAATTATATATTATATATAACTAGATATTGTAAAAATTAAGTTACAAATTTTTTATTAAAATATTTCTTACATGCCATCATATTGGCTGGGCTGCAAAAATATTTGTTGTGGGCCACATGCAGCCCACATGCATGAGTTTGACATGCTGTCTTTGATGTTAGGGGATATGGGCCTGTGGGGGAAGGGGCAGGGAAAGGGAATGGCAGGAGTATGATCTCTGGAGGGATAGCACCTTGGGACACTCATTTTCAGGGATTTTAAAGGTGTGGCATTTAGGGATGGATCAATAGATTATTCATTAGCTTTATGTCAATGTACCAAAATGAGATTTTTTTCTCTTATTTGTCTATCCTTGAGTGGAATTGGAAATGGGACTTAATTGGATTTTTTCATAAGAAAATTCATATCTTTATCCTTTTTATTTATGTATTTATTTTTAATCTTTATTGTTGAAAGTATTGCATATGCTCCTCTATTACCCACATTGACCCCGTGGGTTTCTGTAGCTATCTCCTTGAGGAGGGTGACTTAAGCTATGTACCCTCTGGTTGGGAAAGAGAATTGCAAACCATTTAATCTTTAGTGTCTTTGGTTTAGGAAAGATAGGATTTTCTAGGTGGCTGTTTAACTTTCTGTCTTAGTTTCCCTATTCTGCTTGTCCCAAAATTTTCCTAGCTTCTTACTATGCTACAAAAGTCCTTTTGACTTTTCTTAACAGTTGTTTTAATTGCCCTCACATTTATCCACAATAGGAACTCTAGATACCTTGGATTTTCAGGGTCAATATCTATACTAATAAAAGGGTAATATGTTAATTAGATCAGATATCTTCCAGACATCTTCCAGATTGTAGCGATTAAATTGGGAACTACTGAGGAATCCCCTTATGGCTAGGCTTGCAACACTTCCTCCCCTAAAGCCAGGCCTGCAAACTATTAAAGAAGGGGGAGGGGAAGATTCAGAATCAGGGTTAAAAGTGTGAACCTGCCTCTGATTAACTATCTTCGGCCAGACCACAACACCTGAACCACAACTTCCTGAGTCAGTTGGGCTAACTAAGTCAATCAGCCTTACTAGGAACCTCCTGGGTTAGCTGGTCCCTTGCTGCCTGAGAACCAATTAGAGATTGCCGAGTCAGCATCTATGAGCCAATAGGGGAAGGCAGAATGGGTATAAAAAGAGGGACTGCCCCTTTGTCAGTGCTCTTACCAGGCAAGTCACGGGCAGCCTGGCGGCCAGGTCCCACCTTACATGAAGCCCAAGAGACCCCCCCTGCTCGACTGGGACTAGACTTCTTCAACCAGTCTGCAGTCCCCCTGGCCCAGGCGTTTCTGGGACAGGACTTGGTCCGGCGACTCGATGATGGCACAGAGTTCCGTGGCCGCATTGTTGAGACTGAGGCATATTTGGGGCCAGAGGATGAAGCTGCCCACTTGAGGGGGGGGGGCGGCAGGGCGGCAGACCCCCTGCAACCGCAGCATGCCAATTTATGCAACTGGAAGAACCAGAACCCTCCTTTCTCGCTCGCTTAGTACAGAAAAGTAAGTTCTACCAGAGGAGCCAACATGTGATACTGTATGTGCGAACTTTGGAACATGAAGTCATAGCTTCTATTGAATTGTCACTCTGAGGATGATGGTTCTCAGTTGGTTTGAAAAACACCAGCTGATGCTGGTTCTCTGCTCTGTGGGCCCAGGAGAGGCTGCCCGGGGCCAGGCCAGTGAGTGAATGATGTTGGCTAATTCTGGTGAGCTGGGTTTGCTGTGCCGGAAGTACCCATCAATCCACCTGGGACGATTGTCAACAGCTGGTGAACTGTGTGGATTGCAAAGGAGGCATCATCGTGAGCGGCTCCAGGGACAGAACGGCCAAGGTATGGTCTTTGGCCTCAGGCTGGGTTGGCCAGTGCTTACACACCATCCAGACTGAAGACCGAGTCAGCTCTTTTGTGACTGGGCCGGCTTGTTGTGGGCACTTCTCACCCCTGAGAATCTGGGACCTCAACAGTGGGCAGCTGATGACGCACCTGGGCAGTGACTTTCCCCCAGGGGCTGGGGTGCTGGACCTCATGTATGAGTCCCCTTTCACGCTCCTGTCCTGTGGCTATGACACCTATGTTTGATACTGGGACCTCCGAGCCAGCGTCAGGAAGTGTGTCTTGGAGTGGGAGGAGCCCCACGACAGCACCCTGTACTGCTTGCAGACAGATGGGAACCACTTGCTGGCCACAGGTTCCTCCTACTACGGGGTTGTACGACTGTGGGACCGGCGCCAAAGGGCCTGCCTACACGCCTTCCTGCTGATGTTGACACCCCTGAGCAATCTGGTGTATTGCCTGCGCTTCATCACCAAGCATCTCTATGCAGCGCTGTCTTACAACCTTCATGTCCTGGACTTTCAAAACCCATGACAGGCAGGGCCATCCCAGCTGTGGGCCAGGGAAGCCAGCTACTCAGGAACCTCTCTTGCTTGGAGGGTGCAGTGTTGATGCTCCCCACCTGCACCCACAGTACTTGTCTGCCGTAGTCACCCTAGACTTTGTCATCTGCGCGCAAGCCCTAGGACATGGTACCTCTGCCCAAAAGGCCGAGCTGATTGCCCTAACTCAGGCACTCCGATAGGGAAAAGGAGCCGGGCTGCTGCGTCAGCTAAGGTTTGAGCCCAGATTTGAATCTGTAATAAACTTAGGCCTGTTTGAATTCAACTAGTCTTTGTGGTCTATCTTGTGGGGACTCGCTCCGTTACACAGATGTCCTTCTAGACAAAGCCATAGTGGTGGGGTCAAGGCAGAGGTGGTTAGGGGCAATCAGACCAGCAGGGGAGAGCAGTTACAAGGATCAGGCCATCAAGGGAGAGCAGTTAGGGGGATCAGAGTGGCAGGGACAGCAGTTAGGGCTATCAGGCTGGCAAGCAGAAGCAGTTAGGGGCAATCAGGCAGGCAGGGAGCAGTTTTGGACATCAGGCAAACAGGCAGAGTGGTTATGGATGATCAGGCAGGCAGGTGAGCAGTTAGGAGCCAGAGGTCCTGGGTTATGAGAGGGATGGTTGAGGGGTCCTGGATAGGAGAGGGTATATAGGCTGGGCTGAGGGGACCCCCTTCCCCATGCACAAATTTCTGCACTGGGCCTCTAGTATTTGGATGAAAAAGAATCATAAAAAGCTAACACAGGATTTTTTGGAACTAAATTTAGGAAAAATTTCGTGGTGTTTTTTTTTTTTATAATACACAAATATTATTTTAGCAAATCATTTAAAATATTTGATTGGAAATGTTTTTTTAATTAAATCTTTATTATTTAGATTATTACATTTGTTTCTCTTTTTTCCCCTCCATAGCATCCCTCCACCCAGCTCCCACCCCTCCCTCTGCCCTTAGCTCCCTCCCATTGATCTCATCCATAGGTGTATGATTTTTGTCCAGTCTCTCCCTGTACACCCCTCACCCCTTCCCCACTGAGAATTATCAGTCCACTCCCTTTCTGTGCTCCTGATTCTATTATATTCACCAGTTTATTCTGTTGATCAAATTTTTAATTCATTTAATTTTTAGATTCACTTGTTGATAGATATGTATTTGTTGTTCATAATTTCTTGGCTTTTACCTTTTTCTTCTTCCTCTGCTAAAAGAGTACCTTTCAGCATTTCATATAATACTGGTTTGGAGTTGATGAACTCCTTTAGCTTTTTCTTATCTGTGAAGCTCTTTATCTGCCCTTCAATTCTGAATGTTAGCTTTGCTGGATAGATTATTCTTGGTTGTAGGTTCTTGCTATTCATCACGTTGAATATTTCTTGCCACTCCCGTCTGGCCTGCATCCTTTCTGTTGAGAAATCAGCTGACAGTCGTATGGGTGCTCCCTTGTAGGTAATAAACTGTTTTTCTCTTGCTGCTTTTAATATTCTCTCTTTGTCTTTTGCTCTTGGTATTTTAATGATGATGTGTCTTGGTGTGGTCCTCTTTGGATTCCTTTTATATGGGGTTCTGTGTGCTTCCTGGACTTGTAAGTCTATTTCTTTTACCAGATGTGGGAAGTTTTCAGTCATTATTTCTTTAAATAGGTTTTCAGTATCTTGCTCTCTCTCTTCTTCTGGCACCCCCACAATTCTGATGTTGGTACGCTTAAAGCTCTCCCAGAGTCTCCTTACATTATGTTCACATTTTTGGATTCTTTTCTCTTCTTGCTTTTCCAGTTGAATGTTGTCTGCTTCTTTATATTTCAAATTTTTTACTTGATTCTTGCCTTTCTCTAGTCTGCTGTTAGGACTCTGTATAATATTTTTTATTTCAGTCAGTGTATGTTTCATTTCTATTTGGTCCTTTTTCATCTCCTCTTGGGTCTCACTAAATTTATCCATCTTTTCTAGCATATTCTTGAAAAACCTTATAAGCGTGGTTTTGAATTCTATATCCAGTCGTTTTTTTTTTCCTCCATTTCTTTTGTTTGTGATCCCTTCCCTTGTCTCGGCATTTTCCCTATGCCGGGGAAACTTCTGTGTTGGATTCAGCCTTATGATAGCAGGCGCAAAGCCGCAGAAGCCTCTGTTGAGCTTGGGAGGGGTGGAGTCTCAGGGCTTAAGGGACCGCCTTGCTTTCCAGTTGGCCCCGCCCTCCACGGCCCCTGAGTCTCATGTGACTGGGTAATGGCTGGAGCGGTCCTTCTGCGCGTGCCCGCAGTGCCTCTAACCGCTGCCTTTCCAGCTCCCCTGCGCACCAGGACCACACGAGTCTAGGTCCCCAGGGTTTTGCCCGAAACAGGGGCCCAGTGGACTCAGAAGTGGCACAGTTGGGAGGGTCTGTCTCCCGCCCACTTTCGAAAGCCAGCGGCACAATCAGCAGTCTGTCCTGCGCACAGTGCCATGGGTGCCACCAGGCCTTTGATCTTTTGCGACTCCCCTAAATTTCCGTGCACCTCTCCCTTTTCACAGTCCAAACTCACCCTGTATGAGTTTCGGCTGGATCTGGGGTTTAGTGTCGTAGGATAAGGGGTTCAATGCCGTTGGGAGTCTCTGTTTCCCTCCCGCCAGAGAAAGCCAGCCGGGTACTCCGGCACCCGCTCTCTCAGCGCGCGAGTCTCCGTACCTCAGCTTTTTGCAGCTCCTCTGGGTCTCCGTGAGCCCCTCTCTTTCCTTCTAGTTGTAGAACTTCCACTTGGCCAGCTTTCCTGTGGTTCTGGATGATGTCCGTTCTGTCTTTTAGTTGTAGTTTTGAAATTGTTGTGCGAGGCAGCAGTGTAGGTGTTTACCTATGCAGCCATCTTCCTCATTTCCTCTGATTGGAAATGTTTTAAAGTTTTTCTAATATTAGCTTGAACATTTTTTATAACTTAGCTGTCTGAAAGTACAAGCAATAGTTTGAAATACAATCTTTTTGTTTTTCCAACAGATCCTCTAAAGGGGCTAAATCAAGCCAGCTTTCCACTGAGTTACAATAATGAAGACTCAAATTATTCAGTCTGCATCTCAGGTTTGGTTGTAATTCATTAAAATTATTTTTACCCCTTTTCAGTTGAATGCATTTCAGCATTCTAAATTCTAGTCTCTTACTGTTTCAAAATTTTAGGCAGTTAATAGAGTATATTTGTATCTCATTTGTTTTTTAATTTGATTTTGTAATGATCTCTTTGTCCCTTAATTACTATAACCCATAACTGTGCTTATATTACCAGTCAAAATGCAAATTTTCTTAGAGGCTGGTCCCTACAGTCCATAGCAAAAGAATTTTGATCTTGCAAAATGATTTGCATTTGGATGAAGAATTTCCACCACATGTATGAATTTGCACCTGGATGCAAATCCAGGGAGAGTGGGTGAGGTGGTGGGCTGGGGTAAAGGAAGGTGTAGTCAGCCCGTGCTACAGAACAGTACTGAGAGTGAAGCCTTTGATTTTGCCCTTTTGGAAAGTCTGCATAGGTGTATAGCCATGATATTGGCAGGTCAACTGCATATCGTCAGGGCACTTGAATTTATGTCAGTACTCTGCCCTTTGGCTTTCAAAGATCTCTCTGAGCAACTCAACCAGGAGAGGTTATCATGTCCCCTGCCTGTTTGGTGGTGGTGATGGTGCGGGGAGGGGGGATGACTCTATAACTTGTATAAATTCTGCATGGAAATGTATATCTCCTCACCAGGAGCCATTTCATTTTTGTATTAGGAACTAAGGGAAGTCTTGAAGTATTCCCCCTAAAGATGCCTGGCTTTGGAGCTGCCCATGTGAAGTTTATCTTTGTTTTACTGTTTATTATCTGTAGAGGATTATCCAGGGACTAGTTTGGCTTGTGTGTGAGGTTGATCCTTTCATTTCTTCTCAGCCAGTGAAAACATCAGGTCTTTAGATTTTAAATAAAATCTATTTCCATCAAGTGGAGTAGACTTCAAAGAGAAAATAGGAACAGTTGAGGATTACTGAGAAATGAGAGGCAATGGGGTTTTTTTTGCACTATTTAGAAAAGCAAGAAAAATAATTTATACTAGAATTCTGCATTGTGTTTTAGGATATGAATTGGAGAATATTTTAAAAACCATTGCTTGCTCCAAATTAAAGGGAAAATGAAGCTTAAAATTAACATTTAATACATACCCAATTACCTGAATATTATTTTACAGTTCTTAATAAAGAAAGCAAACATAATTTTAGATTACATATGATAGCTCAATATTTGTTAATAATATCATGTAAAAATTAATCCAGATTATACATCATGTATTCTGTATTTTTATTAAATAGGTATTTTTCAAGCATAGTTCACTATTGCTAATGCACAGTGATTATACTGGTTAAGGGTTATGTGCTAACAACATTAACGTTTTTTAGCTGATTAAGAATTTTATGTAATTACATTGATCCATTAAAAAAATACAGTATCCATATGGTGGCTAAGCCAGTCAAAATCAAATTTTCTAAGAGGCTGGCCCCTCCATCCATAGCAAAAGAATTTTGATTTTGCAGAATGATTTGCATTTGGATGAGGCATAACATCACTTTTTTGCTGGAAACTCACAAGCTTTCTCTTGTGTCCTATGGGACATGGTGAACCAAAATTCTTATTCTGTGAGTTTTTTCAAGGTGCTTTTAACAGCCTTCCCTCTAAATTCCTTCTGCAAAAGTCATTTCCTCTTTGTAAGCATGATTATATTTACAATTTGGGCTTTGAACTCTTGGGAACTCTTAGAGCTACGTTAAGAAGTACTAGAATCTATACTTATACCAAGTATTATAAAGGACAGCATAAATAATGAATTGTAATATATGTACTACTATATTTCATCTGTGAGTAGCTGTTGTAATGATTAATACATACAAAATATGCTGCTTTCATGATAGCTTTCATTATTCTCAGTCAACAGAGACTGAAACAAAACTACAATTATTAGGTAAAAAATGGGCTCTCACACTTGAAAAGTTTGGAAACTATAGAAAATAAGAGTAGAATGTGTCACCGATATGGCAAGTTTCCATTTCAACTAAAGTTCCTGTGTGCCTCTAACCTTCACATGGGCAAAGGAGTTATTCAGTTTTAAGAATGAATTATGCTTACATAACATACTTATAACAATATTGTAGAGCATTAGAATTTTTGAGAAAAAACACGCAAAATACAGGAATACATTAAAATGATCTGCTAATATGGAGTCTGTTGGTTTAAAAGAAGTGCTGTCAAATAACTATATTGTGGCTAAGTAGATGACAGCTGGCTGGAGAGGTCTATAAACTCATTTTATAGCCATCCAGGATCTACTGAATCATAATTAAGGAAAGAAATCCATGAAATACATCCAATTCCACCCCATTTCTCAAGCTGAGCTCCACTTCCCCACTTCAGGATCAATGCTGAGTCAGGAAAACTGTAGTGGTGAGGGTAGAGACTAGTTGGAGGCAGATGGACCAGAAAGAATCCAGGCAGAGTCAGGAAGAGAAAAGATCCTGCTTTTTCAAGGGTAGAAGCACTAACTAGCTGAGGGAGCACACAATCAATGAGTCTGCTCCTACCTCTGTGACAGAAACAAAACTGATAGCCTGACATCTGAATAAAGGACAAGGGGAAGAGGAGGCATGTCTAACTATAGCCCAAAGTATTCACAAACCAGGAAAACGTCCATTCATTTTGTGCATTCCACAGAAATTTTTATTGTTTCTAAATCATAATAGCTTTCTTTCATGTTTCCACATTCTGAGTCTAAGGAGAGAGGGGAATTGAGCCTACTAACCTTCCTATGCAACTAAGAGGCAGTTTATGGCTGGCCAGGTGCAAATGCCATATCTAATCTCTCCCTGTGTCTATTGTGTAGCAGCTGCAGCAGTTGGAGGGAGTTATTAAATATCAAGGAACTGTTTGTGCCAATATTGTTCCACTTCAGGGTGGTAAGAGAAATTAGCAATGGTTTTCCATTTAGAAAGTGTGACTATCATTACTGGGGAAAAGCCATTTTTTCTGAGATCCCAACATTGGGGGTAAAGGCAGAGTGGCCCACTGCAAGTCCAAAGGAAAACTTGAGACCTTTTTACAGTCTGTATCCTTTCTGACACTGTGGCTCTTATAGTGACAAAAGCCTTTAAGGGGACTTTTCTACTGCCACTGGTTTTCAGGATTGGACAGTAACATGCTTAGAGCCAACGTATATTCAAAACTTTAATCTCTCATTAATGCCTGAGGATATTTAAAAGGCTATGAATACACTTTTAGGTAAAGTAAAATGAGATTCTGAAGACAGGGTATAAAACAAAAGGAAGGTTTGTGTAAGTTATTTAAATAGGGTGATGCAATGCAATGAACACTGGATGTGAGAGTATAAGGGTGATTGTCAACTCTAGGACTCGCTGCAAACCTGAGTTTTGATCACATCTGAGCCTATACCATGAAAAGTTGATCATTGCAAGATCCCTTTTAGTTTTACAAATCTGTAGTGAATGGGTGCCAGCCATTCAGGAAAAGGGTAGGTACTCTGTCAAGTTGAAAGGAAATAAGACACAATTTATATAATCTAACAATGGACACAAGACTAACACAGGTAGCCGGCCGGTGTGGCTCTATAGTTGAGAATCATTCCATGAAACAGGAGGTCACAGTTCGATTCTCAGTCAAGGCACATGCCTGGATTGCAGACTTGATCCCTGATAGGGAGCCTGCAAGAGGCAGCCGAACATTGATTTTCTCTCATCATTGATGTTTCTCTCTCTCTCTCTCTCTCTCTCTCTCTCTCTCTATTTTCCTTCCTCTCTCTGAAATCAATAAAAACATTAAAAAAAAGACTTAACATAGGTAAAACAATTATCTCTTTACATGACATTTTATACAAAGTAGGATATTAATGTAAAAACAATCCATATGTATATCAAATTATCATGTTGTATACCTTAAACTTACATGATGCTATATGCCAATTATATCTCAATCAATCTGGGGAAAAAAAACCAACAGTGCTAGAGGATGGTTGATAATGACATGTTCTGTCTCTAGCTCTGTTCTGTTTGGGTTTCTTTTTCCTCAGAAAATATTTAGATGAGACTACAGATGGCATTTATAACTGGTAGAATTGCTTTTGATAAATGTAATAGAAAGCTGATGACAGAGGCTTAACCAAATAGGGGTTGTTTTTGTCACATGACAAGGAGTCTGGTGATACACAATGAAGGATTTACACACATGTTGCACAGTGGCAACTAACCCTAAGTTACCTTTCTTTCCTCTCCATTACCATGGAATCTGGCTTTCATTTTCATGAGTGTGGCCTCTTTGATAAACGTACATGGAAGCCTGCCCAATGATTTTTGCTTTTACCTCATTGGTCAGAACTGTATCACATGACCAACCTAGCTGTAAGTGATGCTGGGAGATAAGAGTACTTCTATTGAGCTTATTGCTATAATTGAACCAAACCAAGCATTTGCCAGTAAGGAATAAAGTGAAAAGGGGTATAGAGTATGTAAAGCAGTCAGTATCACAGGATTCTCATTAGATTCACAGGTCAGACAGGCTGAGGACATAAATACATTGAATGATGGAGTCAGAACTCAGAAAGATCTGAGAAAAATGAAATAATAAAATGAATCTAACATGGAGAATTCAATAGGGGTTAAAGTCTTTCCCAAATCTAAAATGTTAACTATACACAGAATTGGGGAAATATTTCTTATTCTATGTACCCTATAAAACCAACTACTAATTTTAATTTACCACAAGAGTAGAGACAGCGATCAAATAATATGGTTTTTACCATATCCCATGTCTTCTCTGGAACTCCATCAACTTATTCTTCTGTCTCCTGTATCTCCAACATATTACTTTCTACTAATAATTTTCCCTCAGCCAATAAAATTATTTTAAACCTCTACCCTAACTAAATAAACAACTGTTCCCAAACCCCATTTGTAGAAATACGTACCTTTTAAACTATTACTTCCAATGAGTTAACCACACTTCTTAAAAGAATATTTTATATATGTTGTGTCCACCTCCTTAATCTTCCTCAATTTTCAACAGTGTTGAACATCTCCACTAAGTGCAAAATACAAATCTGTCCTCAGTGGCAGCCATTTTTATAAGTCAAAGAAGTTGGGTGCATGTTGGATACTTGTATCTTAAGGGCTGATCATTTATCTGATGTGCATCCAGAAAGCATTCATAAATCTGTTAAGAAGTCTAGTTTTCACAAATGTGTTTTTCTGCTAAATCACTTTAGTGCAATAAAAAACTCTGAACCTAAACTCTGCCTGACTTTATTGCCTCTCTCTTCGTTTTCTCAATATATCATTTATAATAATAAAAATGTAATATGCTAATTAGACCAGACAGCCGAACAACCTTTTGGATGACCTCCAGACGAAGCCCAGGCTGTGAGGGCTGAGCCCCTGGCATGAATTTTGTGCATTGGGCCTCTAGTTCTTAACATAATAATGCTGACTACTTCTGCTGTTTTATTTCCAAGTTATTCAGAAACTGAATTTCGGTGGCTGTAACAGTAATTTAACTTATCATGGAGACAGTGGTATGTTGAGTGATAAAGCAAACACAAAACAGTTGGTTCCATTTTGACTTACTAGTGGAATAAGCAGTGGTGACACAAAGGCCTTGAGAAAAGAAAAACTTTTGTGTGTCTGCACCTCCCCTGAGACTGTCATTCCCCAGCACCATATCCTCTGAGACTGGAAGAGAAGTCAGTCACTTAGGCAAAACACTTTGGAAATAGATAATTTCACAAAGGCATGGAGAACCATAAGTTTCAACTACTAGTATAATAATTATATTTCTAAATTTCACTATCTAGACTATATTAAGAACACTGGTGGTGTTGCAAAGTTCTAATTCTTGTCAATTTTTACTCTTAGAACATTTCTGTATCCAATGGATTGCAGCAAGCAATATCCTTCACAGAAAAATCTTAAACTTTTCTAAATGTAGAAGTGAAACGATAATTATTTTTATGAAGACACATCACAATTTTTCTACCAGATACATATTTAGCTTTTTGAAGTTTTTGTTGTTGTTGTTGACTAATTTTAAATCATAATTAGAACAACAAATTGTCAAACACAAGATGGAATGAGAGGCAGGGTCTAGGCGCAGTGTGGGGTAGGGTTGGGGAGAGGATCAGTGATATACAACTCGATCATTTTATATTTCTAAAATTACTAAAAAAATTAAGGAATACAATTATGTTAGTGCTTATGTACAAAAATAGCACTTCAAACTTTTCAAAGGATATTTGCATGCATTATGCATTTGTGTGCACTACTCACAAAATTTTTCATTCCTATAAGTCTACAGAAGGTGATATGCCCAGTCTTCTATGTCCTAGCTTAAATATCTCTTCCCCATGCCACATACATACATGTATTTACTTTTATCTTTGACCTTTATCAATTCCATTCCTTAAATGAGAGGGGAGGGAGGGAGGGAGGGAGGGAGAGAGAGAGAGAGAGAGAGAGAGAGAGAGAGAGAGAGAGAGAGAGGGAGGGAGAGAGAGCTGCGCCAGACTTGTTATTGGAATGAAAAGGCATATAAACTTGGTGATACTTCAAAAGCATTTTGCAAGCACAGAGTCCTATAATCAACAAACAAATAAGAAACTGTCACCACTATATATTTTTCCTAAATGGATTTTATTTAATGATCAACTTTTAAAAGCAAAGACACTTTTTCTAGCATTAGGGAGATGCAAATCAAAACCACAATGAGATACCACCTCACACCTGTTAGAATACCTGTTATCAAAAAGACAGGTAATAAGTGCTGGGGAGGTTGTGGAGAAAAAAAAACCCTCATATATTGCTAGTGGGAATGTAAACTGGTACAGTCACTATGGAAAATAGTATAGAGGTTCCTCAAAAAAAAAAAAAAAGAATAGAGTTCAATATGATCCAGCAATCCATCTTTTGGGTATCTGGCTAAAACATTTGAAAATATTTATTTGAAATATATATGTATCTCTATGTTCATTGCATCATTATTCATAATGGCCAAGAAAGGGAAACAACTGAAGTGTCCTTCCATAAATGATTAGATAAAGAAGATGTAGTATGCCTTGGCTGTTGTGGTTCAGTTGGTTAAGCATTATTCTGTGCACCAAAAGGTTGCTGGTTTGATTCCGAGTCAGGACACCCAGGTTGCAGGTTCGATCCCTGGTAGGGGTGTATATGGGAAGCAACTGATCGATATTTCTCTCTCACATCAATGTTTCTCTCTTTCCATATCCCTTCCCTACTCTCTAAAATCAAACATATATTTAAAAATATTTTTATTGATTCCAGAGAGGAAGGGAGAGGGTAGATAGAGAGAAACATCAGTGATGAGAAATAATCATTGATTGACTACCTCCTACATGCCCCACACTGGGAATTGAGCCCATGTGCCCTGATGGGGAATCAAACCAGTGACCTCTTGGTTCCTGAGTTGATGCTTAATCTCTGAGCTCACCAGTTGGGCTATAAAAACATATTTAAAAAAAATTAAAGAAAAGATGTGGTATGTATATGCAATGGAATACTACTCGGCCCTAAAAGAAGATGAAATACTGCCATGTGTGACATCATAGATGGGTCTTGAGAACATCACACTAAAAAAAATAAGTAAGACAGAAAAGTAAAGAACCACATGATTTCACTCATATGTGAGATATAAAACTGAAAGCAACAAATGAACAAACAAGACAAATAAAAAACCCAAAACTTATAAACACAGATAATAGTGTGATTGTTACCAGAGGAAAAGTGGGGTGGGAGAAGTAGAAAGGATAAAGGGGGTCAAATATATGGTGACAGAAGGAGACTTGGCTTTGGGTGGTAAACAAACAATGCAATGTATAGGTGAAGTATTATAGAATCATACACTTGAAACCTATAATTTTATTAACCAATGTCACCCCAATAAATTTAATAAAATAATAACAAAAGCAAAGAAATTTATGTAATGTAGGAGGGGAGAGAGGGAATCAAGTTTTATATCAAATTTCTAACCTACACTTACAGCTTACACTTTACTTTATTTGACCAAATATTATTAATAAATAGAACTAAGAAAAAAGAATGATCTTAAAGTGTTCCACAGACACAAGAAAAAGTTTAAAGGAATATTCTATTAAACGTGTTTTTATGGAGGGATCAAATAGCATGCAATTATTTTATAATTACCTTTCAGCTCCTTGCTATGTAATTATTCATTTGGTTATATGTACTTTACAAATTAGTACCCCCAAAGACCTAAAAAAATTACACAGAACATGGTGATTATCCTTAGAGTTTCATGGTTTCTCAAAGGGTAATTGCCATTTAATTTGCTAGGTTGAATTCATATCATGACCTCATGATAATTCATGTACTTATGAGTGACTTGTGTGGTTGTTGGGGCCTCAAAACATTGTGCATGGCTAGAGAATGAGAAAGTACAGAACAGGTGTAAATCCTGGTGAGTGCATGTCCCTGGCTTTGCAGGGCTTGCAATAAATATTGTTGATTGCACGTGTGTGTGTGTGTGTGTGTGTGTGTGTGCACAATAAGCATAAACATACACCTGCAGGTTCCTTGGGTCTCCCAAAGATTGACCAACTTCATTTTATCCAAGTAAAAGTCACTTTTAAAAAGCCATATACATTTGTTAGATTTGTTAAGTGGTCAACATAAGAAAAATAGAAATGTCTCGCCTTTCTTTTAAAATCAAGAACAATAGTAAAATCAACTTTCATTAAGTACAAATAAAAGCACACAGTTTAGGAGAGAGAGTATGAAAGATACAGGGGACTACATAAGGTCCTGCCACGTAGAGAGCCCTGTATTTATGTGTAGGTGTTATACAATAGTCAGCCATGACAGGAGTATTTACATCATGAAAATTGGCAAAACACTACAAGCCAATTCTGGTAAATTAGATCTCACTCAGATCTAATGCTGAATTTAAATATAATTAAAAGAATGCTTTAATGAAAAGCTTAGTTTTCTAATAATTCCCAGTTTTCTAATAATAATTCTCCCTACTCACCAACTCTTAGACTTTAAACCTTCCTCTGGGTAATTCCAAGTCTAGTCTCTATTTTTCCTTCTTTCACTAGGCTTTTCCAATCCATTCGAAGACTACTGTCACTGAACACTAATTTGTAGGAAGCCCATATTTTAATATTAATAGTTAAGAGCAGTTTTTCATTTGAATCCAGATCAGATAATCTGGGCTTGAATCCACAGGCCTATATTTACTGGATATGAGATTTGAACCATACTAACCTTTCCACTCTTTTGTTTTCCTGTTTATGAAAGAGGCATAAAGTTTCCACCTAATGGTGTTGTTGTGAGAGTAATAATGTCTTCTCTACAGGTTTGTTGTAGGGATTAAATGGGTTATTATATGCAAAGCATTTGGAACTCTGAACCTAGAAAACTCCATGCATGTATTTAGGATTGGGAAGATGGTCAATCTTCCACTGGTACACTGCAGATATTCACTAAATGGTATTTGTTTCTGTTCTTTTCACAGTTCTGTTATTATACAGAAACTAGAGGCCTGGTGCACAAATTTGTGCTCAATTTGGGTCCCTGAGCATGGTTGGTGGGAATTGGGCTGAAACTGGCAGTCCAATGCCACCTGTAGCTCTTCCTGCTGCTTCCACTCATCCCAGCCTCTTTGCGACTGCTGTGGGCTCACACCCAGTCAGTTCTGATCTGACCCTGCCACAGCAGTACTGGCCAGCTATGATCCCTGTGTCTGGCACCCATCTGGAGGGGGGAGGAAAGGGGGCCAGGAAATGATTCACGATTGGCCCTCCAGAAGGGTGGTGGAACGCCCTTGTGGGCCTGGGATCCATTTTGCTGACATTTACACTAGTTGTTGGGAGCCCCCTGGTTGCTGCTTTTATTTCATTTCTTCCTTGCAGACTGTCTAGGGAGGGGAAGTGGCCATGGTGCCCAAGGCCGACTTTCAGGAGGCTGACGGCACTGTTGGGATCATGCTGGTCTGTCAGTGCCTTGCCGTCTCCAGAGATCGGACATGTAGGACTACCTAGGGAGTGAGTGGCTGCCAGTGCGCTGGTGGATCACTGGGATGGGTTGGTCAGCTGAGTGGCACTCTTGATGTGGGAGCACACAGACCACCATAGGGTGGCTCCTTCATTGAGTGTCTGCCCCCTGGTGGTCAGTGTGCATCATAGCTACTGGTCGTCCAGTCCTCTGGTAATTTGGTTGCTTAGGCTTTTATATATATACATATATATGTACACACACACACACACACACACACACACACACACACACACACACACTAGAGATCCTGTGCACGAAATTTGTGCCTGGGGGGGTGTCCCTCAACCCAGTCTGCACCCTCTCCAATCTGGGACCCCTTGAGGGATGTCTAACTGCCTGTTTAGGCCTGATCTTATCAATGGGGTTTGGACATCCCTCTCACAATCCAGGACAGCTGGCTTCCAACTGCTCGCCTGCTTGCTTGCCAGCCTAATCACTCTCTAGGCTGATTGATGCCTAACTGATCCCCTGCCAGCCTGTCTGATGCCTAACTGATGCCCTGCCAGCCTGTGTGCCCTTAACTTCCCTCCCCTGCTGGCCAGGGTCTCCCCCAATTGCCCTTCCCTGCAGGTCTGGTTCCCCCCAACTTCCTTCCTCTGCTAGCTTAGTCCCTCCCAACTGCCCTCTCCTGCTGGCATGATTACCCACAACTGCCCTCCCCTTCTGGCCATCTTGTGGTGGCCATCTTGTGTTCACATGGGGCAGCCATCTTTGACCACATGGAGCCACCTTGTGTGTTGGAATGATGGTCAATTTGCATATTACTCTTTTATTAGATAGGGAAAGGCCTGGTGCATGGGTAGGAGCCAGCTGGTTTGCCCTGAAGGGTGTCCTGGATCAGGGTGGGGTTCCCTTGGGGAATGGGGTGGCCTGGGCAAGGAGCCTGTGGTGGTTTGCAAGCCAGCCATGCGCCCCCCCCCCCCCAGTGACCCAAGCAGAGGCCTTGGTATCTGGGATTTATTCATCTTCTATCATTGAAACTTTTTAGCCTTGAGCAGAGCCAAGACTCCTGCTTGTTCTGTGGCCACAGCCATTTTTGTTGGGATTTATTTATCTTCTATAATTGAAATTTTGTAGTTTTGAGTGGAGGTCTGGGCCCATCAAGGTTTGCTGAAAGCTTGGCTTCCTCCATCACCAGGGGCAACCCAAGCCTCCTGTTCTTTCTGTGGCCGCAGCCACCTTGGTTGGGTTAATTTGCATACTTGCTCCTGATTGGCTGGTGGGTGGCATAGTGGAGTGATGGTTAATTTGCACATTGCTCTTTTATTAGATAGGCTATATATGGTACTTGGGATAAAATACTCTTTTTAGCAGAGTCAGGAAGACTGATGTCTCCTAGGCTACTGCCTAGCTCGTTAGACAATTTACTGTTGTCACATCTGATGCCATTTTCTGGGACTGAACCATTAGCTTCAAAAATGAGCAAGAAGAAAGTAGGTGGGCCAGGTGACCTAAACCTATGGTAGGAGGCAGAACAAGAAGAGGTTGGTGACCTCACCTCTTTTTGAACTGATAGAATGCTGCCTATAACACTCAGTGTGTGAATACTGCATGACTTTATTTTTGTATTTACTTTGAGCCTAGGATACTATGGTGATAGCATTACAGTACTCTTTTGTGGTTTGGCTTGGATAGGTGGTAGCGAGATTGATTCTGGCCCATCACTTCTCAGCTGCTTCTCTGGCCTCTCTCTATAACAGTGGTCCTATGTTCAATAGCACTCTGATTGCAGAGAGGCCCAAGAATGGGACAGAATCCATGGGACCCATTCCATATGCATGCCAATGCCAACAGAAAGGGGAAGAAAAGACGACTCACTGGCTTACACTCAGTGGACAGAGCCAACTTGACATTCCAACTCCTCTGCCCCTGTAAACTAAGTCCTCCGGGACGTCTGGATAAAGGTTCTTCCCCGAGAGCTCAATCTCATTAATAGGAGAACTCTTAGCTCCAAAAAATATGGTATGTACCAGCAGGTGTACAAATTGGCCATTAGGCTCCACAAGTGAAAATATATCCATGAGTGAGCCTATGTAACCACAGAAACAAGAGGCTTGATTATATGTTTTGCATACAGTGTCTCCTAATACAATGTATAGTTTTAATTTGGCTTCTTGAAAATCTCTAAAATCACAAGGAAAATTTGTTCATCAATAATTTCTCTGCTGAATTGTGATGCTCTCTTAGATTATAGAATTTATACAAAATAATCTCTATTATCCATAAGAATCAGGAACCATAAGGTAACAAACATTTCATTCTCTAAAATCCCAAGTGGCATATAGTTTTTCTATTTTTGTTTTTTGTCTGTAATTTCTTTGAGAAATCTTTATTTGTTTTAGTGAAAATCATATCAATCTTCCAGAATGACCAATTAATAAGAAAAAAAGAGAGGGAGGATAGAGAGGAAAAGAATCATGGCTCATACCCATTGGAAGCTCAGCATGTGTAATAATCCATGCTAGTGTTCATATGCACTACTTCATGAATATACATAACAATCTGTGAGCACAGTATAGTCCTAAGCCCTGTTTTAAAGAATAGGAAGTTGAATTCTAGATGGTCCCAGAGATAATCAGTGGTATAGGATCCAAAGGGATGCCCTCTGACCTAAGAGCTTTATGCTTAACCATTGTGTCTTATATTCTGGATTATGGAGTAGAAATAAAGGGACACGTGATTACAAATTGGTATCATTAAATATATTACAACATGTAAATCATGTCTCCAGAAAAAAACAAAAACAAAAACACAACAGCCCTGATTTTCAGTGTTTGTTCATTTCCATAGTGTAAATATTCCCACTATGTTTCATTTCAATCTGCCAGTGGTTTAGTGCCCAGCCTCTACCCATTGCTGTGAATCATTGACTAAGTATGTAATAGGATGTGGCCTGATGTATGTTTAAGACTTGAGTCCTGGCTCTAGGACCTTTTGCTAACATGCTCAATATTTTTGAGCTTCAATTTCCTCCTTCACAACAAAACTTGAGAGAATAAATTGCCTTACTCCCCCCGCCCCCCTCCTACACCACCCAAAGTTTTAGGAAGGGTTTGTAAAATGAGACTTGCAGTTTTTGAAAGTATAGCATATTTTATTAAATGTGACGATGGGGAATCTGCTGGCCACTGAAAATATCACTTTTTGAGAAGAAGCATTCCATTTCAAGTTTACTGAAATTCAGTAAACATAGTCATCTATTTCCTTTCTCAGCTCTTTATCTTGTCTAAGCTCTTCTTGAACTAATTTTCTTTTTGTAATAGTTGGAACAGGGACAGCCAAAGTCACGTTGCAATTTCACCTTGGAAGAATTTTTATTTTCTTATGGCAAAGTTTTTAAAACTAGGATATTTAATACAATTAGCTTCCTTTGCAATCCTATTTAATAGGCGCACATCCTATGTATTGCATTTGCATATAAAGTCATTATTGAGAAGTGACTCAACTTCACAAGACTGCCAGAGAATACAGGATTGAAGAAAAAAAAAAGGATGTGTAGTATAAAATGGATATTTCAGAGGGCTTAGAAACAGAATTTGTTTTCCTTGTCTGTGCTGGAGAGGGCAGCTTTCTAGCAAAGGCACGGATTGCCACCACTTCATTGGCCTCACTCTCCAAAATGCAAAGAATGTCTCATTTTCCTAAAAAATATCTAAAATTAAATGGAATTGATTAGCCATTAAATACATATAGAGTTTTCATTGACTTTCAAAAGCACATTCCTTATTTTTTTCATATGCATGCCCTTTTAAAATTATTTGCTACGTAGGCTTTAAGTCAATATTTATAGTTGAGAATTAGCATTCTTTCGTCACTGGAAAGTATATTACTTCAGTATAGTCTACAGTGCAAAGAGAGCTTGATGCTCTCATGTTGGAAGCTTGGTTATCTCTGTGCTTCCTCCTACAACAGGAAGATGCCCTTTAGCATTCCCCCATTCCTTTCACAAATTCTGAAGATGTGCCACCTGTCAGGCAGAATGAGGGCCCGGGGCCATCAAGAGGAATGTGGTGTGCTCTTGCCCTGGAAGAGCCCACAGGTCCACTGAGTAGGACACTAAAGGAACAAAAGGTCACAACACAAGGTGGTCAGTGCTGGAAGAGAGAAAGAAACCAGGAGCTGTGGGAGGGCAGGACTACCTCACTGGCTATATTGTCCCCAATTGCAGAGGACATGTGGGTGTATCACAACTACATAGATTTTCTCTATTTTTTTAAAACATGTTTTTATTGATTTCAGAGAGAGGGAGAGAGAAATAGAAACATCCATGATTAAAGAGAATCATTGATTATCTGCTTCCTGCATACCTTTTATGGGGATCGAGCTCCCAACACAAGCATGTGCCCTGACCAGGAATTGAATAGTGACTTCTTGGTTTATGGGTCGAGGTTCAATCACTGAGCAACACCACTGGACTAGATTTTCTCTATTAAAAATCATTTCCTTTATATTGATTTGTACAGAATAGTAATAGTACAGATCAATACATTTAAGGACTTATTCTTATTTTTTTTTATTCTTGAGTTCAGCAAAAATGCATACAGTATTTTTGAATTTCCAACCACAAATTCACATGTGCAAAAGGAATATTGCATATTTCGTCATTAGTTGTCCATCCTGGGTACTAGAATTAATTACTTGGGGGGTGCTTTTTTTTAAATCCTCACCTGAGAATATGTTTTTATTAATTATAGAGAGAAAGGAAAGGAGAGGGAAAGAGAGAGGGAGAAATATCAATGCGAGAGAGAAACATCCATCCGTTACCTCTCGAATGTTCCCCAATCAGAGATCTAACTCGAAACCTGGGTATGTGGCCTGACCAGGACAATGCTCCAATCAACTGAGCCACACCAGCCAGACCAATGTATATATAATTTTAAGACCTCCTCCTACTTTTTCTTCTCCTGCTCCTTCTTCAGTTAATCCTCACCCATGGATATTTTTCCCATTGATTTTTTTTTTAAGAGAGAAAGAATGGAAAGGAGAGAGGGAGAGAGAGAGAAATATTGATGTGAGAGAGATACATCAATTGGTTGCTTCCTGTACTCAACTTGACTGGGGCCAAGGATCGGACTTTCAACCCTTCCATATGAGGGCCAGCACTCTAACCATTGAGCAGCACTTTAAAAATTGAGTTTAAAGAGAAGAAGTGAGAGAAAGAAAGAGAGAGGATATTAATGAGATATAACTGGAAACTTAGGTATGTGTACTTTTGGTGTTTGGGACAACACTCCAGCAAACTGAACCACACTGGCCAGAGCTTTTAAAAACTACCAATGTTTGGACCACTTTTTCCTTGGTGCGCAAGACCTGAGAAAATTCACAATCAAAGGTGGGATCTATTGTGGAGGGTGAGAGATGCCTCCAGAATATATGCTGCTCCAGTGACCTGCACTGACCACCACATTTGTGGCACATGCTGGCTTACCTGCAACACCGGGAGTTTGGCACCATGAACCCAGAACACCTGCCATTATGAAAGTCCCCTTCCAATGATTTCCCTCAGAAATGATTTACCACCTGGAAAGTTGGTGCTTGAACTTCCCTAATTAGATAGCTGTACTTTTTTGAGAAGCTTAATTTTCTTAAAAAAATATAAGTATCTCTGAGGAAATCCAAAGCACCAGTTTGAAAAGGTATACACACATCTATGTTCAGTGCAGCATTATTTACAATAGCCATGATATAGAAACAACTTAAGTGTCCATCAGCAGATGGCTAAAGATGTGGTACGTATATACAAATAGAATATTACTCAGTCATAAAAAAGAATGAAATCTTACCATTTGTGACAACGTGGATGGACCTAGAGGGTATTATTCACAGGGAAAATAAGTCAGACAGAGAAAGACAAATACCATATGTAGAATCTAAAGAACAAAACAAATGAACAAATAAAATTGAAATAGACATAGAAAACAGACTGGTGGTTGCTAGAGAGGAGAGGGTTTGGGGACTGTGTGAAAACAGTGAAGAGATTAAGTATAAATTGGCAGTAACAAAATAAGCATGCATATGTAAAGTACAGCATAGGGAATACAGTCAGTAATACTGTAATAACTATGCATGGTACCAAGGTGGGTACTAGACTTCCCAGGGTATTACTTCGTAAGTTATATAAATGTCTAAACTTTTATACTGTATACCTGAAATCAATGTAATATTGAATATCAACTGTAATTAAAAAATTAAAAAATTAGGTATTGGTTATTTGTGTCATTTGGGACTCATTTCCCAACAGCAGGCTTTGAAAGGTAGCAAAGGCAGATTTATGAGCCTTGGGTTCTCTAATAAGAGCTGGAAAAGGTGTAGAAGAACGCCCTATGAGCTGCCTTCTCCAGGGACCATTCCTCAGCCAGGGTCTAAGCTCACTCCTGCAGCCCACCGCCTCCAAGTAGATCAGTGCTTTCTTTAAATGTCACTTAACACTTATAGTACTTCTATAATTCTGCAGACGATGCTCTTTAATCTAGTTCTGACCTCTCTGTTTGCCATCTACAAACTTCTTCTTTGGAGCAGGATTCATGTCAAGAGAACCAAATAAGAAGCAAACAGAACAATTCATAAAGTCCATAAAACACAAATGGGAAAAAGCACCTCTGAATCCACAGAGTGACGGGCCTGGGTCACAGTGATCATCCTCTGTGTGCTATTCATATAATCCATGCCATCCAGGCTCCGATCATAAGCTCCTGCCCGCAGGGAGGCTGGCCATGGATTGCTCTAGGGAGCACATAGCACATTTTGAGTGCCCTGTACGTGTTGAGGATGTGAGCCTGCCTTCAGAGGACATATCCTAGGAGAAAGGTGCTATGTAAATTCTGGTATTGTTATTCTTTTAGCACAAATTTATAATTGACTTTCTGTTAAATATTGCAGCAAGTTAAATTAATTCCATATGATTACAGTCATTAAACAAATGCCTGGTAATGACTGCCGCCTTATTTTAGCATTCCTCAACTCACTAGGTTAATACCATCTAAGGCTTTCACTTTCATTGTTAGATTAATTGGGATGCACAACCTACATAATGCAATAGAGCATGCACACTGCTTTAGAGCAACCAAACCATGATTGAAGGTTACTTCTGGACTAATTTACCTTCCAGTTTTTCCTATTGCTCTTGCCATTCCATTAGGTACAATTTACCAGTTCATTACAGCATGCTAGTAGCTTAAGGCAATTTCTACCTGTTAAAAAAGAAGTGTGCTTTAAAAACAAGCACATGGACAGGCACTCATTCTCTCATGATTATTCTTCTGACACTGAAACGAACCCAAAACGATAGAGACTGTGATGATTTTAACCTGTTTTCCCATTGGTGTGGTCACCCCAAGAATTACCTGCCATCTTAGCAAGCAGGACAGAAATAGTTAAGTCCCGAGGCTGTGAGTTAAAACCTCTGCCTGTGAGAGAAGCTAGGTAAGATGCCCCAGCCAGGTGTGCAGGATCACTGCCAGGAGTGGATGGAGAGAGGCTGCCTTCCTTAAGCCACGCTTCACAATCCAGGTCATCTGTCTGCTCCCACCTTAGCCACTGGCCTGATTCTGTAGAGTACACTGAAGGGGAACACCCTGCCAGTCAGCTGACTGCCGTGTCAGAGCTGCTGCTGTCTGCAGTATCGCAACTGCCGGAGCTCCAGTCCTGCAGTTTCCTGGTCGCAATGCGACAGAGCCAAGACTGGCAGCTAGGCACAAAGCTTCAGAGTTTTAAAGTGTTCTTTTCCTGCTACCATTTAGCATTTCTTACATGAAGAGTATTTACCTTTGCGTAGCCAGCAGCAGAGAAGCAGTCTGCATGCACAGGACGGCTTCTAACTTGGCAGCGTGAATTTTCAGCAGAGCAGGTACTGCTCGGAGCCTTGTGTAGCCAAACTGCCTGGCGGAGCGCGGCTGGTTTCTCACCACCAGTGGGAATGGTTTGGGGGCTCCTTACGCCAGGCCACCAGACCTGCAGGAATAAAGCTAGGACAAAGGAGACGCTGCTTGCCACCGTGGGTCTGGCCGGGGCCTGTGTGGGCAACTCCACCGAAGTGATGCTCGCTGTGCTACTCTCCCTGCTCTCAGTTAAGGCTGGTCCGGGAGTTGGCGCAGATCCCCGGTCCTCAGTTAGAACACGGTTTCAAGGCGACGCCAGACTCACTGACCTAAATCACTCCCAGTCCTTTCTGGATGCGGGGACAGCTGTCGACTAGCAGTGACCCAACCAGCCATCAAGTGGACAATGCCTGTGACTGCAGCCTGGGTGCAGGTGGAGCCTGGGAGAATGGCAGTCTAATTTCGGTCATCTGATGGCTTCTTCTTATTTTTCTAAATAATCGTGCTTGCTAAGTATACAGTTGTCTGGATTAGTTTGCCTTCCATGCAGGCTTCATCTGCTTTGGCTGCAAATCAGGTTGCCAGGCAAGCCTGTTTTAGTCCTGGCTCCGGTCTGCGTGATGCTTGCTATGCACTAGCATGGGTCACACTGACAACAAAGAAGGAAGCAGAAAGCATCACTTTATCTTCTCTTGTGATATTAGCGGAACCTAACTCTTCTTTGCAGTGCTGCCTGTGTGTGCCTGTGTGTGCCCGTGTGTGCCCGTGTGTGTGTGTGTGTGTGTGTGTGTGTGTGTGGTGTGTGTTTTAATTCATCTGATCGAACAGCCTCACAGATATCATCATGAATGTGGTTTTAATGGTTTGGGGAAAAAGACAGCGTGTGGAGACAGCGATTTGAAACTGCAGCACATTTAGGTTATTGCCAATTCGAGCTACTTTGGTTTGTGAAGCTGAGCCCTCAGGGACGAGCTGGGTAACTGAGAAGGAGATGGTAGATAAAGAAATAAAAATGACAAGCGTAATGGAGGCTCTGTGAAGGGACTGTCAGAGCATCGGTTCATGGATGGCAATTTTGCCAGGCTGAGACTGAATAATTCATAGAGTAAAATTGCCCTGCTTTCACCTTTCCATCCGAAACAGCATGATCCGAATCTCTAATAAATTTTCAAGATAAAGTAAAATGCCAATTTGAATCTGAAGAGCTGTTAAAGCCAGATGCTGCATCCCTGCATCTTTCGGTATCTTTCACAATTATCCTGTGAGAACTGCACTTCATCACGAAGCACCATTACCAGGGAGAATGACTGTGATTACAATAGCAACAATAGGATACCATCAAATGATCTCTAATTTACCTAATTTGCTAAGACTGGCTGTGTGGTGTTAGCACCCATTGTCTGTCACCACGCTTAGCCCCCTGGATCTCTCCCGCACAGGAACAGCAGTGCAGCAGTGTGTGTGACACCTTCAGTGAAAGCCCAACTAAGAGCATTCTCCAGGTTACTGTGTCTCTTCCATTTGGTCTGCATTTTTTACATTCTTGTTTTTTTTTCCCCCCAAAGACTGTACCCCAAATGCCTGTTTGGGGAAATGGTGAGCCTGTCGTGGATCTGGGGTAGATTCGTTTATAACGAGAGAGCATCCTCTTGTTAATTTATACAGCCTCTTTATTTTAATGTATACAAGCATGTGTTTACCAGAAGGGAGGAAAAATTCTGTTCTGGGAAGAGTAGTTTTAAAATGCAGCCAAGATGAAAGTGGTGTCCTTGTATCTTTTTTGAAACCCCTGGTGTGATGTGTTGAAAACTTCTCCGATGGAAACGTCACATCCAGTAATAGCTCTCATTCAGCCTTTATTAAAAGCGTGTATGTTCGACTGAGTGATTAAACAATGCTTTGAGACAGCTTTGGCTGTTTGTGTCTGTCTGCTCTCTAGCAGAAGTCGAACCTAAAAAGAACTTTTTCTCTGACAGGCTGCACGCTTCATCTCAGGGCAGTTCGGCCACCCTGAGAAAGTGGCATGGGTTGTAAAGCCTTGCTGGGAACAGACTGTAGACATTTAATGGGCATGGTGACTTCTGGAATCACTCCCAGTAGCATGAAGACAGTATGTGGGTTCCCACTAGTCAAGAGATTGAAGTTTGAATACCTAAGGTGGGGTTGCTGAGAGATGAAGATCCTTGGGGAGAAACATACCTGTCTCATATTGAGAGTTTTTTGCTTGGGACTCCGAGCTCTGATAGGCTCCTTAATCTGTTATGTGGCTTTCCCCCTTCCTGCATCCCCACAAATGGCTTTTGTCAGAGGAGGTAAGTTGTATTTCTAATCATTTTTATAACCGATTGTGCTCTTCATTGTCTTGTTTCAGGGGGTATAAGTTTTCTCTGCTATATTTTCTGTCCACTTACTTTTATTCTCATTACTCTCAGGAAAATGAACAACTTCCCCCCCCACCCCTTTTGTGTTTTCTAAATACAAATGAAAATGTGGCATTTTAAAAAGTGATTTAACTATAGTTTTTGTTCTCTTTATCAAAATACATTCAAGGTCTTAATGTTTTTCAAAGGAAATGGGAAAACAGTTTTACTTAGTAAATAGTTTGTTAAAAATAGTAGGCAATCCGCTAAATACCAATAATGTTACCCATGTTGTTTTCTTTAGATAGCTCACATTTCTAATACTGAAACTTATTCTTATCTTTCCAGAAAGAGGTTTGGCTGTGAGTGACAAAAGGCTTTTCACAGCCCACTGTCTATGTGCCAAAATGTTTTCTTTTTTTCTTAGAAAAAACAACATAGCCTGGATAGTCTGCAAAGGGTTTTTATAATTTCTGGCATTTTAAATCTCTTCAGTAGTTAAAGTTTGAGCAGGGTAATTAATCACTGAGTGAGCAAGCTGCTTTCCATATTTTGTATTTAAGTAATAATGGCATCCTAAAATTATCTAAGAGTAATTGGAAATCAGATGTTTGTTACTGTTTGGGGACTCAGAAACTAATTGCATTCACTTGATAACAGCAAAGTTGGAGCCGATAGTTTTTATGATTCAAGCATTTATACTTTCTATTCTTAGAAAATAAGGGGCTTGTTTTATTTCTTTAGAATGTTAGTGCCACTACCATGTACCATGAGTTAGTACTTGCTAATATAGAAATTCACTTGTTTTACCATAAAAAGAGAAAAAATTTATCATACAGAGCTGCTAACTTAAAAATTTCGAGCTCCCATAGTTCCCTGAATATACTTTTCAAACTCTAAGTAATTAAATGTAAATGAACATAGTATGTTTAAATAAGTTCATTAGATAACTTGTAATCTATTATTAACAACTATTTCTAATATTTATGGACATATCTTACTTATAATGCTCTAGATAACCATAGGTGCAAAAATCTACAAAAATCACTATAATGCAGGTAATTTTGAAAAATAACCAACTCTGAAAGTATACTACTAGGGGTTAATTTGGATGAATCTCAGACAATCATGGCTTAACAGTATTCTGTAGCTCATTATGTTTTGTTTGAGGTTCTTTTGGGAGGGGAAGAGTGGGTATGAAAGAGATAGGTAAAAATTATATCCTCCCTCCTTATTCCAAACTCCCAATCACTGCAGAGCACTAACTGCAGCTATGAGGAGTGATTTAAAATTTAAACACCCATAAGCACACTCATGGGATCCACAAGAATGCCTCCCACTTTAAGATAGAATGCATACATTTTATCACTTAATAATTGCATTTTTTTTCTGGACATTAGTGTCTTTTAGATTTCATCTAATTATTAAGGTTTAGTTTAGAGAAAAAAACCTCTTGAGAGATTATATATTTATATACTTAATATTTGTTAACTATTAATAAATACTGTAGTGAATAGATGTATTTTATATAGTCAACTGGAATATTCATAGTTGACTTGGTATTTCTCTAATTAGCATATGTTATAAGAACAATGGCATATAGTATATTTCTCCCTAAGTTTTAAGTATGGAGTAATGAAACATGCCTTTATGAAATACCAATTTGTGCTACACTAGACTATCAAAGAAAAAAAGGCAGGCGAGACAAAAAAAATGGGTAAAAATAAAAGCAAGCAATGTCTTTATTCAGTGAGCTTCTTTTTGAAAGCATGATCAAAAAGGTTGAAAATCTTGTGTCTGTGTACTGTCTTTTTAAAGAACTTCTTTTCTCCAGTAAGACAATCTTTCCAACAGTTTCTTATGAAATTTACAAACATACAGAAAGACTGAAAAGTTGTGAATACCCATATAACAATAACTAAGACTCTAGAAGTAACATTGATCATATATACCATATCCAACTATCTACCCCTCTGTTTCTCCATTTAAAAAAATATTTTTATTGCTTTTAATATATTTTTAAAATTGATTTGAGAGAGAGGAAGGGAGAGGAGGGAGAGATAAAAACATCAATGACAAGAGAGAATCATTGATTGGCTGCCTCTTGCTCACACAACCCCAATGGGGAGCGAGTCAGTACCCAGGCATGTCCCCTAACCAGGATTTGAACCATGACTTCCTGGTTCATATGCCAATGCCATACCAGCCAGGATCTGTTCCTCCATTAATACATCTTAATATTTTGATACATTTTGCATTAGTACACTTTAGTACAAGGTATTAATATACTTTAATACAAGTCATTCTACAACATTACCTATAAGGCTATACCGGCTGAATTATTTAAATTCAATATTTGTTTTTCCCTTTAAGTAAAATTTAAATATGATAAAGATAGAATTTTGAAAAACAACATACTGTTATTCCTTATGAGGCATTCACTATTTCTTTAATACGAGTTGCTGAATGCAAACTCCCATGACCCTAAGTTCTAACTTGGAAGGTACAATTTCTGTGTTTATGGTGGAGGAATATGGGCCCTTCCCAGCCTCAATCCCCATCACTCAGCTAAGCCTTCAGCATGGAGCAGGGGACCATGGGTAACTCAGCACCAGTACTGGGATGAAAGATGTGTTAGGGCATACATAATTAATTTTGAGGTATCTTCCCATTCTTAGAGCCAGTTTTACTTTCTTTCTCTTGCAGGCCCATGAAAAGTAACACATTTGCTTTTGCACAATCACCAACTCTTTTTCTATTTGGGATCTTCTCTCCCTCCTCCCTTTCCACTTCTACTTTGCCCAATCAGCCTTCTCTTTTCTACTTACACCAGACTCCTATTTTTTTTTCTCAGAACAAGAGAACAAATCGTTGTACATGATTCAATTTCAGGGAAATGGTTATGGAAAGCAAAGATGGGAATTTAAAGAATCACAAGAACTCTTTAAGAGCTTAGTTTTTCTTGGTCTTAACAAAAATATAAATGAGTTAAGAATTGCCCTCTCACCACCCTTTCTTGAATTCTCTTTGATTCAGTCTTGTGGATGTGATTTATTCGTTACTTTCTTAACTGAACCCTGGACCAAGCTGCTCTAAGATTTTTATTGGGATAGTCTTAGGAATGAGGACATTCTCTATGCTTCCAAAATCTGCTAAGTTTGGTAGACCACAGCATCTAGTTACCAGCTCTGGTCCATTGCACTTCCACCCAGTAGCAGCTCAAGGCCTGCCTTTTAAGTTATACTCCTGACCCTGGCCATGGCCTGACCCTGGGTAAGGAAATTCTCAAAGCTTTCTTTTTCCAGGCTTGGATCCAAGCGTATATGGCAATCACTTTCAAGGTGGTGTCTCCCTCAGTCTGTCTCTCTACATTCAGGTCAGCATACCTAAAGTTTCATCAGATACTAGATAAAGATATCATTACTGGGTCTATCTTTGGGTGGAATTCTGCCAACTTGCCTATTTTTAGAAAGCACTAATTGGTTATAACAGACTGGTTAAAATTTAGGCTCTATAGGAAGACTAACCATTCAACCAATACATTATTCCAGGCCAAGTTACTGAACCTTTTGAAGCTTCACTTCTTCAAGATTTTATGTATTACATTACATTTGTATGTTATATAATATGTAAGTTGTATATACATAAAAATGTATGTTATGTAACATATATAATTATATTACATTTTATTCAATATATATAATGTATTTGGCACAGTGCCTGGCACTAATGTACTTGGTACTCATTGTAGGTTAGTGTCATTACTATCATCATCATCAGCAGCAGTAGCATCATATTAACAGAAGGTGCCATCATCATAGAATTCAACTGGCCTTCAATTAGGGCCATTTAACAGATTCTAGCAGACTGGCCTCTCTTCCTATGTCCAAATTTACTTTTCTTGATGGACCACCCATTAAAGCCTTCTCCCCCGCCTCACACACACACTTTTTCAAAATATCTTTTTATTGATTTCAGAGAGAAAGGGGGAGGGAGAAAGAGATAGAAACATCAATGAGAGAGAATCATTGACTGACTGCCTCTTGCATGCCCTCTACAGGGGATTGAACCTGCAACGTAGGCATGTGCCCTGACCAGGAATTGAACCATGACTTCCTGGTTCATGGGTCAACCACTGAGCCACACTGGCCCAACATGTTCCCTTGTTTTTAAGGTCTAAAAAGCTCTCAGCTTTTAGCTTCTGGTGGAGCAGAAGTGACCACCAGAACTCAGTGAATGATTAAGCTCTTCTATGTGATTCCTCCAGGATTTCCTTCAGTGTCCCCATGACATCACCCTCATTCTTTCAAAATTCTATTACTACAAAATCAATAGTGGAATAGGTATAAGTGTAAGTTTAATTTAATTTTAACAAAAGGGGAAAAAAGAGGAATTTTCCCTTTAAGAGAGCCAAAGACCAGCTTCACGGAAGATTAATTCCTACCACATCATCTCCTAACCCTTTCTATCCCACAAAACATAGCAGGTGAATGAGAATCTACCAGAGCAGTACAGTTTTCAGCAAGAGAGGCTCTGCCCTGGCCCCCTGCCCCCCTCTTGAGAGCTGCATTTTAGAGATGCTACTCTGCCCCTCTGTTGTTGTTTCCTACCTCAACCTTCCCCATGGGACAAGAAGTCAATGGGTAGAGGGGATGTGTCACCCAGATCCTGTGCCTCACCTTGCTCCTAGAACATCTTGACTCTAAAGTTCTTTATACCTGCACACACATCCCTGCACTTTCAACCCACACGGCTGAGGTGAATGGTGCTGCCAGTACATGTACTCCTAGACTCAGAGGTGAACAGAGGAGGCTACTGCAGAGCAGCTTCAGGTGGGCTGAAGTATCCACATGTGTGGGAGAAGCTGTGTCTAATGCAAGAAAGAGCTGGGAGTGGGCAGAGAAGGAAGTCAGGCCAGAGGCAACTGTCCACATTGCTGCCCCCTTCGGGCATGGAACTCCAGAGCAGGGGAGAACCCTAAGTTTAATCCTGGTCTTAGGAAGGTGTATTTATCAAGAAAAGAGAATAGAATTTATTTGGTTGTCATTGTTATATATTAGTAGCCAAGTAAATCTTTTCCACTAGTACAAAGGGAAGAAAGGTGTTTAGTCACTAAAATCTAGGAAGCCCATTCTCTAGTTGACATTTTTAATTTAAAATTTTTCTTAAAATTAGTAAATTCTAAAAATTTGAAGTTCATATTTTCATATAGAACATTCTATATGTAAAAAATGTAAAATTAGTTTTCTTTCTCTTTCCCCCCAACCCCTGAAGCCCCTTTTTCTCTTTCTCTTTCTTTCTGGCATATCAAAGAGGTAAACTATTTTTTGTGTGTGTGTGTACTTAAACTAGCCACAAAGCCAGCAGCTAGCTGAATTAAGTAGGCTATAGTTAGGATTGCCACAATGGCTATGAACTCAAAGGCACTATTTTATTGAGCTGCCTGAAGACACAATTTCTCTTTTACTACACTAAATTTAGTATTTAGTACTGAAGAGGTGATTGGGAAACAGAGAAGTTAAAAAATTGATACCCAAGGGAGGGAGAGTCATTGTTTCATAAAATAAATTCTGGAATAAATATGATAATTTTCTCAATTGGGTTACCAAAAGAAAATTTACGGGACAAAAAGAGATTCAAGAAGTATGCTGAGGGAAAGTGCCTGGGCTGTGCAGGTGTTTCACACACAGAAATGATGGGCATATTAATGTCATTTAGTTCAGCACAAAGAAACACAGGGGAGAATATAACAAGTAACAAAGTCTAGCATTGGAGTCTTGATGTTGTTGCTCACTATGTGTATGACCTTTGACACACTGTTAATCCCTTTTTCGGTCTCAGTTTTCTCACACATAAAGTAGGAATAAACCTGCCCTTCTCATAAGGTAGGAATGAAGATTAATTCAGTTAATGTTTACAAAAACACTTAGGAGAGTGGCTGGTGTGTAGTAGATGCTGTAGAAGCATTTGCTAAATATCAGAATAAAAATGAAAGAAGAGAAAGTTAAAGTTTAGAGAGGTGGTTGAGTTGTACCCAATCACTCAGTGAATTAATAAAAGACCCTCCATCCAATAGAGATATTAAAATATCCTTATTTCAAAAGGCTGCACATTGCCTAAGAGCTGATTTTGCCAAAATAAAAGATATATTTATGTCTCATTATATTTCTAAAGAAGAAAGAAACAGAACTTAAAAGAAATAGTATAGTACAGCTGTCCTGATAAATGTTTAAGTTTTTGTCCTGCCCTTTCTATATGTTACATATTGTTTTTCACATTGTTATTCCCTTTGAAAATTAACATCTTATTCTCAGACAATAAGTTTGTCAAGATAGGTCATTATTGAAGTGAGTTCACTACTACAGAAAAGGGGCCAATTCTCCTTGCCCCCGCCCCCTCACACACCATCATTGCACTGTGACTGACATTACAAAAGTATTGCAAATAAATGAAAGAAATTGGGAAATGCACAGAGCATAAAAAGAAAAATAAACCTCAGTCACAATTCCACTACTCTTGAGACAAGCACTGATTGTCCACAATATAATCGTGTATGGTGTGTGTAAATAAATTCTAAAGAGTGGACTTCAATTGCATATTCTGCTTTGCAACCTACTTTTTAAAAACAAGTGTATCAAGAGTATGTTTGCAAATCACTGAAATGGTTTATAAAAACAGAGCCCTTTAATTGCTGTATATTATTTTAATATATAACCCCATTAGTGGGACATTTAAGCTTTTCCAGATTTTCACTATTATAGGTGTAATTGAATGACATTAAAATTTGAATGTGGCAGAATACATTGAGAATAAACTGGGCTTGTTTTCTAGGCCATGGGTTCATTTTAAAATAATAAGTCTTTCTTTCCTTTTCTCCCCAGGACCCGCAGGGGACTCCGAGTCCTAGCCATCTGGACTTTCCTTGGTCTCAGGGGCAAGTCAACAGGCCCTTGTCTTCAAAAGTGTGTGCTTAGGGAGGTGAGTCAACTGGGAGTTCTAGGTAGGGAAGGATTAGAGGCTGTGAACTTCTGGAGTCATGAGGGAAAAGGCCAGTCTAGAAGAAGAAGGAAGGATGGAATATTCCCACACTGAGAATGAGGTGGGGATTTCTCAGGAGGGAAGAAATCCTTAGGAGGTGGGGGTGGCAGGAAGCTGGTTGTGGTATCCTGGAGGTGGCAGGACTTGGAATGGGGGGGCTGTGGGATGTCTTGGAACTACTTTATATCCCTGTGACTGAGTTTGGTCCAGAGGACTTGCTCTCACCAACCGAGGTGCTAGGCTTTCCAATATGTATCAAGTATAGAGAGCAAAACTTCTAGGAACACCTTTCCTAAACATTTATGCTATTTAAGCCCAAGAATTCCCCACAATTCCAAGGGATGAAAGAGGAAAACCAGAACTCAGAAAAATGATTGAGCTTCCCACCAACCCTACCTGGTGGTAATAAGCCAGACTTAATTTGTTTGGAAAAATTCCATGGTGCCCAAGCATCCGGTGGACTTCTCATATATGTGTAATCTAGTATGCTTGAGCATCTGCTTAGGATAAATTCTTAGAAATGAAATCACTGCAAAAGGAGCCCAAATAGCTTAAGGCTTTTGTATATATTGTGCCTTATTTATAAGTTTCTGCATTTTTCAAGTCTACCGATTCCTCTAGGTATCCCTCAACAAAGATGGTTAGGGAAAAGGAAGAAAAGTAAAATTAGCCAAGCTAATTGATCATTAAGCATAATCCATTATTAAGTCTAAATTTTCCTTTGTGATCTACCCCATCCCAGAAGACTTCAATTACTGGATTACTTTATTGATAAACTCAAGAGATAGTTAATCATTATGTAAGCAAATAATAAATTTCCACATAATATATTGACATATACTTTATCATTTATGCAAATTGGCAAAAATTGCTTAAAAGACTGGAAACAGGCACTAGAATAAATAGAAGTAAACTGAAACCAGTCCCTCAAAATCTGCTGAAAATATCTTAAGTGGCTATTCAGTCATCTTAGGGCAAAACCTAACTCCTTGGCAAACTCCCCGGTTGTATAACCTTGGGCAAGTTACTTAACTTATCTGAGCTTCGATTTCCTCTTCCATAAGCAAGGGGTAATAATAGAACTGACTTCATGGGTTGTTGGCAGAATGAAAAGTGTTAAATGTGATCTATTAGAAAAGTACCTGGCACCTCATGAGCACAGTAGATATCACTATGAGTGGGGAGCATGCCACCCAAGGCGTGCCTCCCTCCTGACCCCCAAGGTCAGCACCCACGCTTCCATCACCCTAGGCCCCAGCGATACTGAGATACTTGCAACACTCTAACCTTCTCGTGCCCTCATTTTTCTAGTGTTTGTACCATGGAAAGGCCTTTACCCTTCCCTTTCCTGGTGAATTCCATCATCTTTCCAGATTTAGCTCCTCCGTTATATCTGTCTCCCTGCAAAACTCTCAATCTGAGCTGAGCACATTTTTGATGTTCACGTATGAGATTTAGAATAGTATATTTTAATTGTCCATTTACATGCTGAACTTGGGGAACAGGTCAGATTTATTGTTGTAGCTCTAGGCCTCAGCCCTGTGTGACCCATCACAAATATTTAATAATCATTTGCTGAATGACTGCATTTGTCATAGGAACATGACTATTTATATTTGTAGTGTTTTTAAGCATTTCCACAAGTATCTCATTTGATTTGTATGGAACAAACAAACAAAGCTAATTTCCACTTTTATGGAGGTGGAAACTGAGGCTCAGGGAAGTAAAATGCCTTGCCTAAGATGTCATAGAAAGCCAGAATAGAAGCCCAGTTCCTCTCACCTCCTCCTGGCACCACTTTTTTCTTTTTTTCCTTTTTTGCATTACACGACTCTGTCTTTCTAGAGCAGTCTCCAGAAGACTCTGGGTGCTTTTGGCTAAGGGCTGATCTCTACAAGTAGGAATTATAAGAAAGTTAGAAATGACAGCGTAAAACCTGGAGATATATGAGCTGGTTGGAAATATGGAGTAGGCTGATGAGGGGAAGGAATAAAGGCCAGGTTTTGGACAGGTGTTTTGGGAAGATGAGCGAATGGCCTTGGAGATGCACCCTGCCTTTCGGCTGGAGAGCTGGATCAGAGAGTTCTTATGCCATTTACTAGGGTTTTAGGGAAACACCACTCCTTTTGGCCTCTTTCCTACCTGCCCACCTCTCTGGACCTCAGTACATTTCAAAACCTGCCTCTGTAATTCTGGTCCATGGCACATAGAGGCGATTCAGGGTTCACCAAGTACACAGAAATTGGCTGCCCTCCACTTTCCTGTGACCCACTATATACTTTCCATTCAGAAACTGTACTCGATGTCTCACCTGATATTTTTCTCTGCTAAGTCATCAGATTTGGGTTTTAGAAGACTGGGGAGGCAAAACGGATCCGCTTTTAACCATGCTTGTGTTTATGCTCAAGAAGAATGAACACTCTTCAGAATCTCATGCCTCAGATACCAGTAAAAAGGGGCTGTGACAGCGCTTAATTTCATTACATCTCCCTGGAGTCTTTAATTAAGTGACGTTTTTAAAATTTTGGAGAGTTGAGCTAAAGTGCTCTTTCATGCTTCAGTCCCTTCTGCTTTGTGAGCCAAATAATGTCATCCTTGATACATTACTGTCCAATTTAAAATAGCTCTCAAGCCAAAACCAGTTTGACTCAGTGGATAGAGCGTCGGTTTGTGGACTGAAGGGTCCCGGGTTCGATTCTGGTCACAGGCATGTTCCTGGGTTGCAGGCTCCATTCTCGTGTAGGAGGCAATCAATCATTGTGATATGTCTCTCTCACATTGATGTCTCTCTCCCTCTCTCTCTCTCTCTCTCTCTCTCTCTCTCTCTCTCTCTCTTCCCCTCCTTCCCACTCTCTCTAAAAACAAAATGAATGGGAAAATATCCTCAGGCGAGGACTAACAACAACAAAAAGATTTCGTCCATTTACAATAATGGGCCATTACAATAAGGTCAGCTGATAGCAGGAAGGCAGGGAGACACTGGGTAAAATGTGTGGACTAGCCGAGACTGGTTTGGCTCAGTGGATAGAGCGTTGGCCTAGGGACTGAGGGGTCCCAGGTTCGATTCCGGTCAGGGGCATGTACATTTGTTGTGAGCACATCCCCAGTGGGGGGGCGTGCAGGAGGTGGCTGATCGATGTCTCTCTTTCATTGATGTTTCTGGCTTTCTGTCCCTTTCCCTTCCTCTCTGTGAAAAATCAATAAAATATATTTTTTAAAAAAAGAAAGAAAGTGTGGACTTTGTTATGAAAAAGACTGGCTCTCAATCCCTCTTGGCCATGGGTGGTCTGTGTGACCTTGAGAAGTTGTTTATTTCTTTGAGCCTCAGTTTCTTAATTTTTGCAATGTAAATAATAACAACTACTTTGTAATCTTGAAGGGTTCCCAATACCTTGTGTCTCCCACACTTAGAATACCAGCTCATAAGCAGGTGCTCAATAGAAATCTGTTGAATGAATGAAATGAATTTGAGATAACTTATGGTTTACTTGTCAAGGAGCCCTGTGCATTGTGACAAGAGCTTTCAGCTATCAAAATTCTACAGATATGTTTCCCTAAACTAATCTAGTAATGGAATAAAAATCAATGTGTATGAAAGAAAGAGATTATTTGTTTGGTTATTGTGAAACCAAGTCTCACTGTGGTCATTTCAAAGACCAGAGTGGAAGAAAGTATCTTTTAGATCATCTTTAAACCTGGTTAAGAAAAGGGAATTTACCTCAATCTTCCTCATGCTTTCTGGCTGACATGTTTAGGCTAGCTGGAACCTCTAGTGAGTTTGTGAAGTTCAGGCCACTGGTACATCAAAATTGCATCACATTTGCACATCTTGTGTAAGTTCACAATGGGCCATTGTCTTCTCTGCCTCAGGGCATGAAGGCTTGTCTGGAAAAGGTTAGTTGTTGCCATTAGGGAACCTGGTGCAGCCAAGACTCAGTGCAATGTGAAGCAGAAATAAACCCTGGGCTCTCCAAATGATTGCCAAGCAATTCACAAATGTGTTTACTTAAGAGGTAAGCATAACACATAATCTTGTATAATATTATGTCTAGGAAAGTTCTGTGACTCTGCTATAAAATGCCCACATCGTATTCGAATAATTGCTTCACATTCACCTAATAGGGCCTTAGATCAATTTTCAGCTTTATCCCAATGTATTTTGGTAAACTAAACAAATCTTGATTTCCTGATCTTTTACTTATACTTCATTTATTCAGTTATTTTTTCCTTTAAAAAAATGTATTGATGTGTGTGTGTGTGTGTGTGTGTGTGTGTGTGTGTGTGTGTATCGATTTCAGAGAGGAAAGGAGTGGGGGAGAGATAGGAACATGAATGATGAGAGAGAATCATTGATCAGCTGCCTCTTACACGCCTCTGACTGGGGATTGAGCCTGTAAACAGGGCATGTGCCCTGACCAGGGATTGAACCATGACCTCCTGATTTATAGGATGATGCTCAACCATTGAAAAACACTGGCCTGGCTTTCTTTTTCCTTGCCATACCTGAAACTAGTTTTGATTAAGAGAAACAGCATTAACCTTAGAACCTGTATAAGCAAAAAGTGCCATTGGTGTTTCTCCAGTGAAGTGGATGAAGAGGGAGAAGGACTAAGAAAAAAGGGGTAACTTTCTATATTGTTTTGTATTTCACAGTGTTTCAAGAGCTAGGAAATGGATAGTTTTGAAATAGTGAATCCAATAATAATAGACCTAGCAAAACCACCTGATTCAGGCTTCAGGCAACTGCATGTCTAAATCTTCTAAGATACATAATATTGAGTATTTCTCAACTTGAAGATCTTCAGGAATAGAGGCATCACTGTCTTCCTCGGTAACCCACTGGAAGGTTAAACATTTTTTTTTCTATCTTCAGCAGAAACTTCTTTTATCTTCAAAATGGTAAATGGAAACTAATCAATCAATCTTCTTGTGGCAGACAAATAGATTGTTTGGCCCAACCCCCATTCGTAATCACTTTTTCCTTTCTTGTCTCCACCAAAAAAAAACTGGGAATGTTAAGGACTCCCTTTTCCAGCTTTCCTTGCAGAAAGAAGTGATGATGTGAAAATTCCAGCTGATGTGCAGTAGTTGTATATCTACTGGGGGTGGTGATGGAGCAGGGTTCTGGATAAGCTTTTGTTTTCCTGATAAAGATTGATAAATACATCTTGAGACACAACTTTTCCTTTCTTCCTGTCCTAAATGCAAATGTGATGTCTACAGCTATAATAGCCACCTCGGAGCCATGAAGGAAAGGCCAAGAGAATCACAGACATTGATCCTATATTTGTGAGCTATTGAACCACTGCCAGCAACCACTAACCTCCAAACTCTTAATAAGAAAAATCCATTCCTATTCCTTTAAGTCACTGCCATTGGGTTTTTCTATTCTATTTTCAATTGATCTCAGTGCTATCTGAAATGCATCATCTAAAAGACTTCCTGGCCAGAGAGTCATAAATCCATTCAATTTCTCCAGACAGGCTCTGTTCTCTGACTGCACTTTCCTAAGTCCCTCCCTTCCCCAATCACATCAGGCTCATGGAGGCATTGGCTCTTTTGTTGGTTTTCTCTATTTATCCTGGATTTATTTCTCTCTCTTCCACCCCATCCCTAGGTCTGCTTCATCTTTAAGGACACACACTTGTCTGTAGTCTCTCCTGTAGACCCGGATCTACACAGTTCCCCAGTAAAACACATGTGTTTTGTGTAGCCTAGATTCTCCTGTGTGGTTTCATTATAGTTAATGCTCCCATCACACTGTAAAATGCATTTGCACTTCTTACATCACATGTTCTGTTTTGGGGGGCAGTAATATAATTAATTCAGTGTCAGTTCAATATTAGTTTGTAGAATAATGCCAGTGCCCCTTCCTGCTTTAGCTTCTCACAAAACAAATTTTCCAGCTATAATGCAGTTCCCTGGCTTCTCCAAATCCCTCTGCTAGAAATGTAAAGCAGGGATAGAAGAAATGCATTGAATGGAATGAAGAAATTACATAAATAGCCATTGGTTACTTAAAAATGCTACATAGCATTATTTATAGAAGGTCCAGGTAATCATGGACCTTCTATAAATAAAAAGGAGTTTCTATAAAGTGGTTTTGATTCTAGAAGCTTCTTTATAATCACAGCTCCAATGCAAACATTTTTTTAAAAAAATCTTTTATTGATTTCAGAGAGGAAGAGAGAGAGAGAGAGAGAGAGAGAGAGAGAGAGAGAGAGAGAGAGAGAAGAAAGTATGAGAGAGAATCATTGATCGGCTGTCTCCTGCATACTCTACACTGGGAATCATGTGCCCTGACCAGGAATTAAATAGTAACCTTCTGATTCATAAGTTGAAGCTCAACCACTGAGCCACACCAGGTGGGCCAAAAGTTTTATTTTTATTTTTAACTAGAGGCCCAGTACATGAAATTCGTCTATGGCGGAGAGGGTTGTCCTTTAGCTTAGCCTATTCCCTCTCCAATCTGGGACGCCTTGAGGGATATCCAACTGCCCTTTTAGACCCAATCCTGGTAGGATTGAGCCTAAACAAACAGTAGGACATCCTTCTGACAATCCAGGACTACTGGTTCCCACTGCTCATCTGCCTGCCTTCCTGATTGCCCCTAACCACTTCTGCCTGCCAGCCTGATCACCCCCTCACCACTTCTCTTCCAGCCTGATTGATGCCTAACTGCTCCCCTGCCAGCCTGTTTGCCCCTAACTGCCCTCCCCTGTTGGCCTGGTCACCCCTAACTGCCCTCCCTTGCAGGCTTGATCACCCCCAACTACCCTCCCTTGCAGGCCTGTTTTCTACCAATTGCCATCCCCTGCTGGCCTGATTGCCCACAACTGCCCTTCCTTGCAGGCCTGGTCCCTGCCAACTGCCCTCCCCTGCTGGCTATCTTGTGGTGGCCATCTTGTGTTCACATGGGGGCAGGATCTTTTGACCTCATGGGGGCAGTCATCTTGTGTGTTGGAGTGATGGTCAATCTGCATGTTACTCTTTTATTCGATATGATAGAGGCCTGCTACATGGGTAGGGACTAGCTGGTTTGCTCTGAAGGGTGTCCTGGATCAGGGTAGGTGTTCCCTTGGGGTGTGGAGTGGCCTGGGAAAGGGGCCTGTGGTGGTTTGCAGGCTGGCCACGCCCCCCAGTGACCTAAGTGGAGGTATCCGGGATTTATTTATCTTCTACAATTGAAACTTTGTAGCCTGGAGTGGAGCCAAGCCTTCTGCTTGCACAGCCATTGAAACTTGTTGCCTTAAGCACACCAGCCAGGGTGTGCAGAAAGCTTGGCTTCCTCCATCAGCGGGGGCAACCCAAATCTCCCTCTTGCTCTCTCTGTGGCTGTAGCCATCTTGGTTGGGTTAATTTGCATACTCACTCTGATTAGCTGGTGAGCATGGCTTGTGGGCATGGCTTGTGGGCATGGCTGGTGGGTCAATTTGCATATTACTCCTTTATTAGATAGGATAAGATTCAATTTCTCTTTAGTCAAAGTAAGAAAACTTACCCTTAGAGACTGAATAATTATTAAATAAAATAAGATGGTTGAATTAGATTACCTTTAAAGCTCCTTCCAGGTTCAAATATGTGATTAGAAAACACTTTTCAGACTTTTGTTTGGTAAAGCTCATCTCTCCAAGTGATCAAGTGATAATTTAGGGAACTAAAGAAATCTATTTCTTTCTCTTCCTGAACAATTGGTCCCAAAGCCATTAGATGAAGAAGATAAAAGTAGAGTTTCATAGTGTGTGTGTGGCGGGGGAGCAGGGGGTGGTTGCAGGAGTTAGACATGATGATGACATTCCAAGATGGGATGTCGGAGCCCAAGTAAGGTGAGGAGGTTGTCCCCATGGAAGGGTGGCTCAGTGTGGAGGGTTGGAACCTAAATGAGGGAGAATGGTCAGATATCTAAGTATAGTAAGAGTAATGGAAACCATGTGTGTTAGTCAGCTTGGGCTGCCATAATGAAATACTATAAACGAAGTTGCTGAAATAATCCAATATTCTATTTTCATGGTTCTGGAGGCTATGATTGGCATGTCGGATGCTCCAGCTTGGGGAAGGAGGGCATTCTTCCTGGCTTCAATATAGCTGGCTTCTGTGCCTTCACCTGGCGGGGAGTCTGGGCACTGCCAGCACTAAATTCATGAGGAGAGTCCCACCTCTCTGACCTCACCCAATCTATTCAGCTCCCAAAGGCCTGTCAGCAAATGCCATTGCATGGAGTTTAGGGCTTCAACATATGGATTCTGGGAGAAACAATTCAGTTTACAGTTTACATGCCTTTTAACTATCAGAAAAGGGAGGTATGAATTAGAAATACATAACGGGAGAAAACTGGAATAAACCTATGGGTTGGATTGGAAGTAGAGAAATTAGTATGAACTCATGATTTTCAACCTATAGATATAAATATAAATAAAGTGTGTGTAAACATGTGTGTTTGCATCTATATACGCTCTATCCATTAAGAGTGCATGGGAGCAGTCTTGTTGGCAGAAATGAACATGTTTAGGGGCCAGATATTGGCTTCTCCACTAAATGGAACCAGGGTTCCTCAGAGCAATGGCTAATTCCAGGGTTGGGGCAGGCGAAGCACGCCATGAGCCCGTAGCACATTTTTGTGCCAGAAATCAAGGAAGCGCTCAAGGAATGATGGATGGAGTCACATAAAAAGCACATACTCACGCTTGAATGAGTTCCTACTGCCAAATGCAGGATAATTTCAGCATGAAGAGAAATACTTTTACAGATTTAACAGAGCAAATAAAATAGGAACTTATGAATCCTTACATTTTCAAAAATAAAGTGAAACTTGGTGAGAAATGGGATATATGCATAGTTACAAAATACCACTCCATGGGAGATGTATTCATTAAAATGGGAAAAGCAGTAACTTGGCAGGGGAGAAGCCTGGCGAACATTACCTGAAGCAATGGAACAGCACAGCGCCTCTAAGGGGACAAACTGAAATCGTGCACCACCTGTCAGGGCGTAAAGAAGATAGAGCACCACTTCTGTGTTATTCTTGCCAAAGATGTAGAACCTGAATCAAATCACAAGAGAGGAGCAATAAATCCAAACTGAGGGTTGTTCTACAGAGTAGCTATCCTGTACACTTCAAAGTATGTCAGGCTCATGAAAACCAAAGAAAGATTGAAGAGCTGTTTCCAACAGAAGAAAGGGAAGATGGGCACTAATGCAATGTGTAATTGCAGACTGGATCCTTTCACTATAAAGGTGAGACAGTGATGAGAAAATAAGAGAATCCTGAATAGGTTCTGAGAATTAGAGGTCAGCAGTGTGTGAATGTTAATCTCCTGACTTTGATGGTGGTGCTGGGGTCACGTAGGAGAATACCCGTGATAGTAGAAGAGAATCTACATTGAAGATATCAGGGTGATGGGGCAGCATTCACCTTCCAATGTTTCAAAAGAGAAAAGGTCTTTGTACTGTAGCTCTAAGTTTTCTGTAAATTTGTGATTTTGCAATTTCAACATTTTGAAAATTAAGCATTTTTCATAATGAGTCTGAAACAAAAGCCAATAAAATTTAAAAGCAAAATCAACAAGTTTCCATTATAAAAAAGCTATCAGCCCAAAACCATAGAATGTACAACACCAACAGTGAACTGAAGTAAATTATAGACCATAGGTGATTATGATGTGTCAGTGTAGGTTCATCTGCTGTAACAAATGTGCTACCCTGGTAGGAAATGTTGATCATGTGGGAGGCTATGCATGGATGGTGGCAAGGAAGCATATAGAAACATTTCTGTACTTTGCTCTCAATTTTACTGTGAACCTAAAAATGCTTTAAAAAATAGCCTTTAATAAAGAAAAGGAGGACAGCAACCTATTTGTTATAGAGTTTGCACAAATATAAACTGAGCCTTATTATATAATACAAGTATAAACTTAGCCTTTTTGACAGGCACTTACTAGACACCTATGTAATGCAAGACCAAGTGCCGCAAGGATTTTTAAAACCTAGTCTGATGTGAACGCTGCCTGCAAGGAAGTCACAGGTGGTTATTTATATGTGTATGCCCCTTTATGACTCTAGTGGACAAAGCATTTATTTAAGCCTCTCCTTAAAGCTACACACATTGATAACTAACTGCAGAAAGGAAAGGATACTAAGCTATGAGTTTGGAGTCAACTTAATAACACAAAAGAAAGCAGTCACATTCAGAGCGAGTTGTAGATTCCTAGAGCTGAACTCTCATGGCATACAAATAATATAAACAAACCACCTCGGTTTATATATACTTGATTAAATCTCTCTGGTAACTTTTATCTTTTACCTTCACTAGGAAATGATGATACACACATTGAAATTAGACTAACCTAATAAAGAACTGTTTATGTTTTCAAGCAATGGATATTTCTAGCAGTCCAATTGCTTACGGGTGAAGGTTGGGATGGGGGGGCGGTATTTTTGACCCAGGTAATGACCTTCAAAGAGGAATGTGTGCTTCCTCGAATGGCCCCTTACTACTTTGACATCTTGCTTTGCAGAGTATGTCCATTGCTTATTCAACTGAACTTTTGTTTCCAAAGGCAAAAGCCAAATCTGAGTGCTAGCACATCCCCAATCAAAATTCTCCAAAAGCTCCCAATTTAAATTTCTTCTTTCACCAAAGGAATGTATTGGAAATAATAATAGAATTCTTATTAATATTGATGTGCACAAAATAGAAAAACCTACAGTTCAGCTTAAAGAGCCTTTTAATCACTTTCCATTTTTAAATTTAGATTTCAGATAAACCTACACAACTTATAGTTGCAAACAACAGATCTTAGGTAACAATCCTTCATGTGACTGGCTAAATCAAGCCACATGTCCTATATAATAAAACCTTAATATGGAAATTGACCGAACAGTGGAACTACCAATGGAAGGACAGGTCACTATGATGCACACTGACCACTAGGAGGCAGACGCTCAACACAAGAGCTACCCCCTGGTGTTCAGTGTGCTCCCACAGTGGGAGCACCACTCAGCCAGAAGCAGGCTCATAGCTGATGAGGACAGTGGCGGTGGAGGGAGTCTCTCCTGCCTTCATGGCAGTACTAAGGAACAGTGAGCTGAGTGATAAGAAGCAGCAAGCAGCGAGGGAAGTAAGGAGCAAGGGGTCCCAGACTATGAGAGGGATATCTGACTGCCAACATAGGTCTGATCTTTGGGATGGGGCCTCAGCCAGCAGGTGGACATCCCTCGAGGAGTCCTGGACTATGAGACCACACAGGCCAGGCTGAGGGACCCCCTTCCCAATGCACAAATTTCATGCACCAGGCCTCTAGTATATATCTACTTTCAAGAGGAAGGTAGAGGGAGAGAGAGATAAAACAACAATGATTAAAGAGAATCATTGATCAGCTGCCTCTTCATAATCCATAGTGGTGATTGAGCCCACAACCCGGGCATATGCTTTGACTGAGAATTGAACCTGGGACCTTTCAGCCCTTAGGTTGATACTCTATGACCTTTTGTAGAAAAAGAGGTGAGTGGACATTTTTGGAGTTTTAGAAATTCTGTTTTTGTTTGTTTGTTTGTCCATGTATTACATGAAAGTCTTCCTTGGTTTTCATACATAATGATGACTTGTTGGCCAATTATCTGGTTTGATTTTCCAAAAGTTGGGATAGATCTGCCCCATTTAATTCACATTTTTCTGTCTGGTTTCTTTGACACTGATATCATTCAACACAATTCAGAAATCAGGTGAGAATGGGAGTAGAAATCATTGAAAAAAGGGGAAGCTAATTAACTGGTCCAGGTGGGCTTTAGTTTTTGTGAATATGTATATAATAATACAACTTCAAGGGACCAGTCTAGATAAGCAGCCTGGGAGGCAGAGGGGATAAAGGAAAGGCCCTGAGCTTTGGCACCAACCGGTCACTTTTACAACATTCTGGGCAAGCTGCTTATTCTCGACTGTGGAATGTGAGGAGTAATATCTATCACATAGTGCTGCTGTGAGAATTAAAATGAGATAACTTATGTGACTGTTGCAGGGCTACATGTAAAGGACCTTCACATGCACAGAAATGCCTTAAGATGACTCCTGTTTGTCTATCCTATGTAGGGTGTGTGTGATCTAATCTACTCCAATCTCTAACAGGTAAACAGTTAATCATGTCTAATCAGCTGCTGCATGGCTAGGTTACACTGCAGTAACCGGCAACCCCTAAACCTCAATGGCTTTCAAAGAACTTAAAAAGGTTATTCTTTTTTTGTTTTTCACTTAAGCAGAGGCCATTGCAGGTCTTTATGACTCTTTAAGGAAGCCACCCTCCTTTGAATGGCTCAGCAAGACAGCTCCTTATGCAATAGGCTCCTGTGAAACTGAGGCTGGAGAGGGTTGTGCAATGAGGTTTTGATCCTCTGGCTCAGATAAGAAATGCATTTCTACTGTCTTTTCATTGGTAAAAGCAAGACATATGGTCATGCCTAAACTAAAGGAACTAAAGAAATGTGTTCCCAAAAGAGAGATCCAGAAATATTGGTGCCAAGCACTGGGACCTACTAGTCTACCATAGTCTACAACAATCTCTAATCAAAAGAGGAATGGGTGGTGGTGTTTGTGGGGTGTTAAAAGGTACTAGAAAAGTTTTTAAAATTCTAAACTTTGCAAAATTCTAAACTTATCGGCCAGTCTAGTAACTTCTGAAAATGATACCCTGCTTTAAATACTAAGGCTGTTCCTTTACTTATATATTGCCATCAATATACTTTCTATTCCCTATTTTTCATCTTTTCTGCACTTCTGTGACTCCAAGAAGTGGCAATGAATAGTACCAAGCACATAGTAAGTGCTTACAATTCATTTGTTGATTGATTAACACCATCCCAAAGAAACCACATTTGTCAAGGCAATGAATTGATATATTATGTCCAAAGTCACAAGGCAGCGAGGGAGCCAGAAAGAGACTTTCATGCTTACTGCCATTGGCCACAAGACTACCTTTATTACTTCCTTGAGAAAAGTTGGCACCAGGAGAGTTATTCATGTTTGTTGGCAGTTTTCAAAGGTGATTACCAAGTGTAGCCTTGGACTGTAGTCCTGCCTAGAATGTCGGGAGCAGTAATGGTGTAAACACTGTCAGGCACAATTAAAGGAAAGTCCTGACTGCAGGTTACTTCACAACATCTGCCCAGAGAGAGAAGTACAAACTGCCACTCATCTTCCAAAACTCAGCTCATATGCCACTTCCTCTGTAAAGTCATTGCTAATCCCCAACCAGAATTAGTAGTCTCTGTGGATTTTTAAACTTCTGGTTCTAGAGGGTCAAATTTATATTCATAGAATTTCCAGGTCCTTTTCTGGATTTTTTTTCCACTTCCCTGAAGACACAGATCTGAGATTGTTCAGATTTTACTGCCCCAGCATCTGAGAGTCTTCTTAGACAAAAGGTGACAAAAAGAACTCTTTGGTGAATGAAATAGAAGCTCTGCACTCACTTAAAAAAACCCTAATGGCAAAATTTGCTTCAGCCCTTGCTGTGTTTTAAAATTACAAACCAGCATCTATATGCAAAGAAGAAAGATGGGGACATCATGTTTGTATGCTCAGTCCATGCCAGAGGGAGAAATTGGTTCTATCTAGAGCCAAGGTCTCCTGTACAATTCAATTTGATCCCCAATGGCCAAACTGATTAATTGTCAACTCCAGCCTTTCTTCCAGCAGTAAATCTTAATCCTTCATAATTTGCCATGAAATTAGTGGGAGTTGGCTGTTGCAGGCGTGAATAACAGAGGTCTAGTTCAAAGCTCTCCAGGCCTATTTAGGCGAGGTGGGGATGGGGCTGTGCCCTGAAGAGGAGCAGGTGGAATGAGGATTAGGTCACATGGTGGAAAGGGGCTGCAGTGGGCAGGCAGCTGGTGAAGTCCCAGGTGTGTGTGAGTTGGCAGGGGTACAAAGAGAGGAGAGCTGCAAACAGCTCAAAGTCCCTGGGCTGTGCAGCTGCTTGTTTGGCACTTCGTAGGACCCACCTGTAGTGTTGATGGACACAACTGGCTGCTAGGAGCTGTGAACATGAAAGGTGTGGCAGCCCCACCCCTCCCAGCAGAAGGCAAGGAAGCAAGCTTGCTCAGGGCTACCAAGTAAAGTATCTCTCTTGCACTGTGTAGCCCCTGGTGCTTATGATAGGACCAGTCTGGCTTTTCTTCCCAAAAGGTGGCCTTTATAGGACTAAGATAAAGATATTTATTTTCTTTCCAATCTGGGCCTATTCCCAAGTACATGTAGAAAGTGAAAAGCTCCCTGAGCTGGAGAGTTAAGTCAATAGGCTGAGATGCTCAGGGAAAAAACACAGGCTCAAGGCCGAGAACAAAAATAAATGATGATCCCTTGTCCTGGGCTGCGGGGAGTTCATGTAAACAAACTCATCATAACAAGCCCTCCGTAATCTGTTTCTGTCCCAGTGCTAATCGCTTCTGTGGTTTCTGCAGGATAGAATGCATTCTCGTGCTGAGACTAGTATTTCAGATTTAGTTACTGTGAATTATGGAACTTCTCTTAATCCCCGAGGACAAAAGGAAACTGCTGGCCACAAATCTAAACAACTGCTGTTCCTGCAGGTGAAACAGCAATCTTTCTCGGGTGCACAGGATTGTGAAGAGCAGTGATCTCTTCTCTCCATATTAAGGGCAGCCTCGGGAACACTCCCGGAGCAGGTTAAATCCATTCCTCACCACTTACTGCTCTATTTTAGTGGCTTCCATCTCTGCTTTTAAATGCAATTCCTAGAGCCTGCTGATCTGCCCACATGCAACATCAATCCACCCATTCTTTTTACTCAGAATCCCAGTGTTTGGGTTTGGAGGGGGGCGGGGATACCTGGGAACAAGAGCATCACGCACAGGACTCACTCACAGAAGCACCTGGGTATGGCTGTGACATTGATGGTCAAAAAGGTATAAGCAGAGAAAGTGTGGGAAAGACTTTTGTTTTCCCTATTCAAGCCGCACCCACTCTAGATCACCCTTCTTTTCTACCTGGAGTGAAGATGTGGCATCTAGAGTACCTCTTGCTCCCATGAAGATAAGCTATCTGCAAAGGTGTTGGAGCAGGGGGAGAGAAGGAGGCAGGCTCTCAGTGGCATCGCTGAGCCATACCACCAGCCCCAACTACTTAACCCTGAACTTCCTGTTATAGTGGAGAACCCTGTGGCTCCCAAACTCCAGTGGGCATTGGAATCACCTGGAGGGCTCATTAAGCCCAAGTTTCTGAGCTCCCCCTCCAGAGAGTCTAATTCAGAATGTCTAGATGGGGGCCGGAAACAAGTTCCCAGGGGATGCTGCTGTCCATGGCTGGAAGACCATGCTTTGAGAACTACTTAGAAAATTGTTTAGACTGCCGTCTGTTGAAGCCACTGTTTTCCTAGATTCATACCATTCCCATTGATACACTCTAACACCTCAATAGCTGTCCACCTTACCTAATCCTTTACCTCCAGAAAAGGGCTGAAAAGGCATTTAACCACAAGGAGTAAATAACCAATGAGGTTTATAATATACTAAGATTTGTGCACCAGTGGGGTCCCTCTTTCTGGCCTGCGACATCAGGCTGAAACAGGCTCTCCAATATCCGCTGAGTGGTCCGGAATTGAGAGAGGGTTCAGGCCAGGCTGAGGGACACCACTAGTGCACAATTGGCCGGTAGAGGTATGAGGGAGGGCTCCAGGGCATATCAGCCTGTCTTGCTCAATCTCAATCAGCTAGACCCCAGCAGTAAGCTGACCTACTGGTCATAGCGAGGAATCGACTGTTTACCCCCTGGTGGTCAGTGGATGTCATAGTGAGGTGTTGAGTGGCCTTAGAATACCATTAGTATATTACACTTTGATTGGTTGAATGGCCAGTCAACCAGATACTTAGCATATTAGGCTTTTATTATATAGGATTTGGATTCTGATCAGAGAGGAATCATTAATTCAAAGAAATTAATCTCGGTGTTTAACTTTGGGGCATCATTGCAGCTAAATGTAAGGATGAGATATTTTGGAGCGGGAGAACTTACCTGGAAGCTCTTAAATCATACCAGAGAGACACTCATCTTTTATACTTATAGTGGATTTTCTCTGGCACACTTTCCTTCTTTCTAGAGGCAGTAGAATTCATTAGCTATTGGACTTGGGGCAAATGTTTAAACTTCTTTGAACCTCAGTTTTCTCCAATTTCTGTAAAATTGGAATGATACTCATCACAGGGGCACATTGTAAGATGTAAGTAATATGGGGGAATTAGAAGTCGCCTGAGTGTTCATCATTGGGAAGATGGGCCAGTAAGGTGTGTGAGTGCGTATGACAGATGATTATGCAGCAGTCAGAAGCAAGAAAATAGTGCACAACAGCAACACACACCTTAAAAACACAGCGCTTAGTGAATAAAGACATATGATGCAAAATCTTATAAATTAAAAAAATAAAAATAGATGCATACTCAAAAATACTCGTTATGCACAGTATAAACAAAGATATATATTAATATATTAGTTGTCTGTGAGGGGCAAAAGAATGGTAGTAGGACATGGATATAAAAATGTTTTTAAAAAAGTAAATATCTATGAGGTTGACAAAAATCAAAGTATCTGATGATACCAAATTTTAATGGAAACTTGGAGAAAAGAAAGCTCTCATACTATTATTCCCAATATTGATTTCTCTTCTACGAAGTTGAACCCTTCTTCTGTAATCTGGCACATGGCCACTCAGAATAACTCTCCATTTCCCAGACACCTTTGAAGCTAGATGTGTCCATGTGAATAAGTTCTAGCCAATAGTAGATGATTGAAATGTCATTTGAAATTTCTGGGGAGTATTCTTAAATCAGGGGAATGTCCGGTTTGAGGGCCATATAAGGCCTGAGAAATCATTTGGTCTGGCCCTCATTAGTGGTGAGTTAATTAAATGTTTGACCAAATATGGCAGGCTAATTTTTAAGTTGATAATTTTGTATAGCCCTTGAATGATATTATAAAAATCCAAATGGCTCTTGGCAGAAAATAAGTTCCCCATTCTTGTTTAAAGGACAGGGTCTCTAAAAATAAGTGGGGCCGAGATGGGTTTGGCTCAATGGATAGAGCATCGGCTTGTGGACTGAAAGGTCCCAGGTTCGATTCCCATTGGGGGCATGTACCTTGCTTGCGGGCACATCTCCACTGTGGGGCGTGCAGGAGGTGGCTGATCGATGTTTCTGACTTTCTATCTCTCTCCCTTCCTCTCTGTAAAAAATCAATAAAATATATATAAAAATAAAATAAAAATAAGTGGGGGCAAAAAGGGGCAGCAGAGTGAGATGGAAATGATCAGTCATGTCTAAAGTCTCCCCATTAGTTGACCCAGCCCAAAATGCACAGCAAGTAAATAAAAAATTCTTATGCTATCCTGAAAGGAAGAAGGAAAATAGCCCTGGAATACACAAAATACATTATATAACTTGGCATTGGCATTGCTGTACTCTAAGAGCATGAAACTGTTACAGCCTTAACCAATTTGAAGCGTTAGCACAGTGGTAAAAGACGTTTTTATAATTACTTTCTAAGCCTCTGCTTCAGCCCGGAGATATATTAACCAAGATGGTGTCCCCTGTTTATGCACTATTCATCACACGCATAAATAAATATCTTAGAGCTTGTTTTTGATAATTGGGTGATCTGTTGAAGAAAAGGATTATGAATTTAATTTGTTAAGATTTCTCTTTCCTAAAAAAAAAAAAAAGCTATATGGTTCTTAGTCAGCTGCTTGTTTCAATAACAGTTTGTCTACCACTAAAAACCGCAGCTCCACATCTGTTCCTAATAAAAATCTATAATCAGCAATGCCCATTGCCTTTCAAAACTTATTTTCTTCATCCCCAAACTATGCACAGACCTGGCCAAAGCTTATTTCTGTTGTCACCAAGACATAATGGCATTGCATTTATTCCAGGATAAATAAATCACCCATGATTCCAAGTAGAATCAGTGTCAGCCACTTAGGCGATAGAAAATTTGAGCCTTAATTGCAAATTGACGTTTTCACTTATTAAAATGATGGAGTATGCAGGTTTTTTGTTTTTAAGTTTATGACATTCAAACCTTTGTGATACTTTGTTTTAGGTCACAAGACTAACAGACATTTGATAATAAAAACAGTCCCCATTTTCTGGAAAAACAGACTCTGGAGGCAGCAACCTTACAACACCCTCTCCACAAGAAACATTTATTTACAAAAATGGTGGACTTCGAATTGGGCCTGAAAGACAACAGGCCAGACCACTATCTAGCAAAGAACTTCAGCTGGAACTGGCCTGGGGTCTGCAGGCTCCTGGATAAGAGAAAGCGGAGTGGTCTGCACGCCCAATGAGGCAGACTGTCTTGTTGCTATGTGAGAACCAGCCCCTTAGAAAAGGATAATATATAACTTGGAGTTAAAGTTTAGTGCCACTTTTCCTGGCAGGGATAAACTCTATGTATTTTCTTTTTCCTCTAAGAACAGTTGATTTTCAATGTTTTCTCAGCTTTGAGCCATTTACAAAGAGAAGCACGTGTTGGGAGCTTCAGGAAATTTCCGTTTGTCCTAAAGCTATAGCAAAATAGGGTGAGTGTGCAGAGCAGTGGCGTGAAGCAACAGGAGACTCAGTGGGCACAGTGCACAGTGACACGGGCAGAGAGAGGAGGGGTCCAGAACGACTGTGAGACCCCACAGCCTCAGGAGCAGCTCTGAGAGCTCCCGGCTCATGACTAGCTTCACGGCTCAGAGGTGGACACCAAACATTGGTCACTTTAGACAATGATATTCCTAGTTCTACTGCTTACATCTAAGAGGCATCTTTTAGCTACAACCAAATCATTAAAAGATGCTGAAAACAGCACATTCTCTTGTGAAGGATGTGCATTTTTTTGAATTAAAAACCATAGTTTTTTAAACCCAAGGCCTATATATTGATAAAGGCTTTGTATGGGTGAAGGGAGGGGGTCTAAATGCATGGAAAGGCACGAAAGGACTATTCTATATTGTAGGTAAACAAAGATCCCATGGGAGAATGACTTCAGGGTTTTTTTTGTGTTTTTTTTTTTTTCAGGAAACTCTTCTTTGTGATGTATAAGAACACTATTTTAGCCCTAAATCTATTAGGGCTGTGCTGGTTTGTGCTCCTTTCAATCGAGTTTGTGTGTAAAGAAAGAAATAATTGGGCTTTGTGCACAGATGTCTGCAGCAGATTGTCCCAGAAACCCTTCAGCAAGCTGGGATTGTGTCCCCAGAGGGCAGAGTTAGAACTGCCTCCTGATCCACCATGAACTGAAGAGTTAAAAACAGACAGTGGGCTGCCACACTCTGGGACCCCCGGAAAGAATGAGGAAGAGCTACAAGGTGTCCTTGAGGTCAGAGATGGGAAGCCCCTGGCCCATGCTGACAATTGAAGAGCCCCAACCCTCATGTCAATTTGCACAGGTACATCTGTGTTGGGTGCATGAGGTGAAGGGTGTTATTTTGCATGAGCACCTGGAAGGAGAAGGGGAAGAAGAGGAGGAGAGGATCCAAGTTCTTGACTCCTCACCACCCTGAGGATTTGTCCAGAAACTGTAAAATCCAAACCACGTGTAGACCTGGGCCCAGAAGCAGCTGAGGTCACTAAAGTCTCGAGCAGAAACAGAGCTGCTTGCTCTCCTTCCCTCACTCCCAGAGTCCCAGAGAATCTGTGGTGCTGTGAAGAGGAAGCTCCAAGGTGGCTCAGATGCTGGGCCTGGTGAGGACATTAGCAGCAGGAATGTCGGGCAAGGGCCTTGGCAAAACTGCAATGGAAGAATGTAAACAAAGATACTGGTAAATTGAGGGAGATGTGTAGAGACCCTGCAATTACAGCAAGTGGAAGGTGGTAGAAGTTAAAACCTTTTTTGGTTTCTATTTCAATGTACATATAATCTTATTTGTATCCATAAGAGGTTGAAGCTTGATGTATTCAACTTATGCACATAAAGAACCAAGATATACCTATTGTACCCCCAGCCAAGTTCCTGCCCAATGAAGAGACAATCCAGCAGACCTCAGGCTTTCAGGGGACAATCAGAGTCTGTAGAGGTTCCATGACTAAGAACTACATGGCCTTTGCCCGAGAAGGATGAGCTGGGTGTCCTTGGCCGAGGGCAGTGTAGAGTGGTAGTAAATGGCTGTGGGCCTGCTCTCTGTCTTCATCAGTGCACTCATTTAGTCAACAAATGTTTCCTGAGCACCTAATATGTACTGTGTACTATTCTAGGTGCCAGAGACATTGGGGTGAACAAAAAGGACAAAAGCTCCTGCCACCATGGGGCTTACATTTTAAAAACCAGCAGATAATAAGTATGTTCTCAAACTGCATAGTATATTAGACCAGTGGTCGGCAAAATAAATAGTCAACAGAGCCAAATATCAACAGTACATCGATTGAAATTTCTTTTGAGAGTCAAACTTTTTAAACTTAAACTTCTAACGCCACTTCTTCAAAATAGACTCGCCCAGGCTGTGGCATTTTGCGGAAGAGCCACACTCAAGAGCCCAAAGAGCCACATGTGGCTCTGGAGCTGCAGTTTGCCCACCACTGCATTAGACAGTAATGAAAACTAAGGATGAAAATAAAGCAGGGAAGGTGGATGGAAAGAGTGTGACCTTAGAAAGGGTGGTCAGAAAAGGCGTCAGGTAAGGGAGGTGGCATCTGAGTGGAGCATGGCGTGAGCTATGTAGACACCTGTATTCTCCAGGCTCAAATTGGGGTTCAGCTGTAGAGTCTGCAGGGCCCACAGCTTGACCTCAGGTTGCCAGTTCTCCTGCAGCGGGAAAATGCTGATGTCTGTGGGACCCAGAATCTTCCCACTCTGGAAACAGGCTCAGGTTCAGCAAACTCCAAAGGGGCCCCTTAAAGGCTCTTGTTACAAAGTAAGAGACCTTTACAATATGGGATATTTCCATTTTTTTAAAAAAATCCTTTTTACTAGAAAAGCAAACAATTTTGGGGAAACTGTATTGCTGATACAAAGACAAAAGAGATTTGGCTGTCTAGGATTAACTAAGGTGTACTATGAGGTAGGATGAAACTTGTCTTTTAAGAGGGGGGAGTTAAAGGTAATGTGCCCCTACAGGTTGAGATTTGCACACAGAATTGGTCGAGTGCTGGCTTTCAGCAGGGTAACGGCAAAGAAGCTGGGGCACATATGCGAACTTTTCAGGTGAAGTCTCGCTGAGACTTTGCTGATAAGTGACAAAAATTATGTGGGTAATAATTGATATTTTTAGTGTTAAAGCCCATACTGAAACAGAATGCGTAAATTAGCACTCATAGGAGAACTGTTTAGAGAAAAAATAGAATGGAGATCATGAACCCAATTAAGTGACATCTTTTAGGCCTCTGATGAGAAATTCCGGAGGGAATGGGGAATGAGTAAGATGTTCTGAGTGTACAGAAACTTTGTAAAGCTGACAAGTGTGCGCTTTGTGAAGTTGCATAGCAGAACCCTCAGCTGATTTTATAACTGAGATTTATGTCTCTAACAAAATAAAATCCAAGCAAAACAATGACTCCACTAGTCTTTTCTAAGAGGGATTAGTTCTCTAAAGATATTGTTTAGTTTGCCACATTATCAATTTTTTTCTAAATTATCCACATTGCCCCAAGTGGGCACTCCAAATCCAGTGTTCCCATCAAATCAATTTCCCCATTCAATGAAGAATGCAGTGAAACTATGCTTAAACTTCATTGCTATCTGTGAAGAATCCAATAAGAATCATTGGCATTAAGAAGGTCTATATAGAAAAAGTAGAGAGAATGCATAAGAAAAAAAAAAAAAGAAGAACCCTTCATTGATTATTCCCCACCCTCCTCCGCCCTCCAAATAAAATTTATTTGGAATCAGAATGAAAGAATAATTGACAGTTGTTGAAATATATGTTTATTCTGATACTTCTGATCAGTTGTACAACTTATCTAGGGCAAATTACCAGATAAAATGTACATTTTCTTAAGAATGGGGTTTTTCAACGTCTTCCTATTTGGGATATTCAGGTCTGAAGTCAGGGAACACAGTCATATCTGCCTGACCATATATTTGCTTCTACACTTGCTGATATTCTGGGCCAGTATCAGCAGATCCCCCCGCTGACTGTCGCTTCATTCTGTGTCCTCTAACCTTGTCCACGAAGAGTTTCTGTACAGGATCAAGTTCCTTATTAAATGCCACTGCTGTGAGACCAATAGTCCTCCTCAAATGGGCCGAGACTACAGACTGAGTGGCGGAAGAGAGCAGGAACAGCCTCTGAAGAGTCCTGCTGATTCTGTCACTCACACTCATCCCAAGCTGCCAGGGCCACCGCCAATGCCACTGTTCTCCTGGTTATTTTCTAATAAAACTGTTCATTCTAGCATAAAGTTGAGGGAATTAAGCAGGAACAGATTTATTTAAACTGCTCTAATATTGTGTAGGTTGCTCTAACCCTATCTTGACATTAGTTATTAAATAAATGGTGATATTTTTCACCACTATGGAACAACTGAGCTGAAGTTATCCATATCTACAGGATTATTCTGTATTTAATTTTAATGTACAAGGGTTGAAAAAATTATATGGCTATATAACAGATTCACAGATTGCACAGATTCCATCCAACAAAATGGCTATTTGTCAGGAAGTATAACAGAATTTTTTAAAAATTAAAATAGAAAATAACAATAATAACAACAATTTATTGAGTGCCTACTATGTGACAGGGACTTTACACATAGTTTATATCTCTAATCCTTCCAACAATTCTGCAGAATTGTTGTTCCACTTATTCATTATTCATTGCTTGATTCTAATATATATAGGGGGTCAAATCACAGCCTGAGCATGCCGGAAGATGCTCTAACCAACTAACTACACAGCTAGGGATAACTCACATGACAATTAACCAACAACCCCAAAACAGCATTTTTTATGTTGTGTGTTTGCTTTTAAAGCATTTTTATAGCATTTTTGTTTGATATTCCTAAGAGTTATAAGTTATAAGTGAAAAAAATCATTGGATTAGGGGCCAGCTCTGCTGTTCATCCACATTATGACTGACCTTCTCTGAGTCTGTTTCTTCATGTGCAAGAATGGGGGTGGTAATAACTCTCTCACAGGCTGTTGCTCAGACTCTTTAGCACAATATCCTAGAACCTTATGATCTACATTCTAGTCCAATCTACTGTTCCTTCCATCATGCTGAGCTTATTTTTTTCCCCCTCCAACAGACCAAATAGTTCTGGCTCTGTTTTGTTCCTTATGCACTGTCTTGCCTATGGGTTTCTCCCCCACTTGGAGACCTTTTCCCACATCTGCAGCCTGAACTAAAAGTTCCTCCCTCACTTTTAGTTGAACCATAGTTTCTCATCTGGACCATATCTTAATCCTGTGTTTCCTCACTGTGCTCTACACAGAGTGGTACTCAATAAATGCTGAATCAGATCACTGGGTCAAATAGGAGTTCTATTTTTAATTTTTTGAAGAAACTCCACACTGTTCTCCCCAGTGGTTGCACCAGTTTGCATTCCCATCAATAGCATGAGGGTTTCTTTTTCTCCGCATCCTCCCCAGAACTTGTCATTGTTGATTTGTTGATGATAGCCATTCTGACAGGTGTGAGGTGGTACCTTATTGTCCTTTTGATTTGCATCTCTCAAATGATTAATGACTTTGAGCATGTTTTCATATGTCTCTTGGCCTTCTGTATGTCCTCTTTCATAAAGTGTCTATTTAAATCCTTTGCCCATACTTTTTTATTGGATTGTTTATTTTCCTTTTGTTAAGATGTATGATTCTCTATAAATTTTGGAGATTAGGCTCTTATTGGATATAAAATTGGTAAATATGTTCTTTCATGCAGTGGGCTTTCTTGTTTTGTTGATGGTTGCTATGCAGAAGCTTTTTATTTTTATGTAATCCCATTTGTTTATTTTCTCCTTAGTTTCCATTGCCCTATGAGCTGTATCATAAAAATTTTGCTATAACATATGTCTGATATTTTGCTGCCTATGCATGCTTCTAAGATTTTTATGGTTTCCCGTCTTACGTTTAATTTCTTTATTCATTTTGAGTTTATTTTTGTGTATAGTGTAAGTAGGTGGTCTAGTTAAAAATGAAATTCCCATTTGACCCAGTAATCTCACTTCTAGGAATATATCCCAAGAAATCAGAAACCCCCAATCAGAAAGAACATATGCATCCCTATGTTCATAGCAGCACAATTTATAATAGCTAAGATTTAGAAACAGCCTAAGTGCCCATCAGCAGATGAGTAGATTAAAAACAGTGGTACATCTACACAATGGAATACTATGCTGCTGTAAAAAAAAAACTCTTACCATTCACAACAGCATGGATGGACCTGGAGAACAATATGCTACGTGAAATAAGCCAATTGGAGAAAGATAAATATCACATGATCTTACTCATTTGTGGGATAAAATGAACAACATAAACTGATGAACAAAAATAGATCCAGAGACAGAGAAGCATCAAACAGACTGTCAAACTTCAGAGGGAAGGCAGGGGAAAGGAGAGGGGTGAGGTAAGAGATCAACCAAAGGACTTGTATGCAAGCATATAAGCATAACCAATGGACACAGACACTAGGGAGGTGAGGTCTTGTGCTAGGGGATGGGGGTGGCTGAGGAGAAGTCAATGGGGGAAAAGGGGGAAAGAAGACATATGTAATACTATATGTAATATTTTAAACAATAAAGAATTAAAACAAAACAAAATAAAAATAAATGCTGAATGAAGGAATAAACCTTCCTGATTAGTGCAAGGAAAGGGTTGGGGGAAGGTTTTTTCCTTAGTTAGACTCTACTCAATAATTAGTTTAGTTGCCAGAAAGACATATATAAAATGTCATTTTAAACACTGCCTTTTCCAGTGAGGATCTGAGTCTCCACTGCTTAAAATCTCTTGCAAAGCTCCAATGAAGACATGATTTAGAGAGAAGGTAAACAGTAATCTCCAAATGTTTTGATTGTGTACTCCTATGATGAAAAAGGCTTTTTAAAAATACGTTATATTTTTTGTGTAAATACACTTGAAATTTTAGATAATCCCAATATACATCTACTTACTAGTATTTATTTATAAATTATGTATGTATCATATTGTATTAATATAATATTTAAGACATATACAGAAAATGAATTTTTAAGTATAGAAAGAAAAATAAAGTTTTAATATTTTCTTTTTATATCCCAGTAAATGGTTTGGCACAAGAAAGACTAATCTTGGCTAAGCAGCTATATTTTCTGGTGCAAGAAGGGAAATCATGTTTTCTTTTCCTAGGTTATTCCCTGATGCTGGCCATTTCCTCTGTCTATTCAGGTTCTCATACAAGACCACCAACGTTCTTCAAATGTTAGTGAAATAAAACAGGAGGAGGGTTTAAAGCTCTGTATGCTCCATCTGCAAATGTCACAGTTTAATTTTTTCAAAGGTTTGCTGTGAAGTAGAAAACATGGCCATGTGACACTCAACAGATTATTCTTGAATTCCTTGTTTGTTTTCTTTGTGACCTGACTCAAAATTTATCTTCATTTTTTCCTTCAAACTCCTAGGATATGTGGTCATATGATTTAAATGGAGAAAGACATTGTTAAAACATTTATCAAGGAATTATCACTTTTACAATGGTCTAATACTATAGTGATTCTCTGCAACTTAAAGAAAAATTCAATAAATATTAAAACAAAAAGTATTTTGAAAATGTATGCAATGCTCATCATGTTAAAACTATTTTAATTGTATATATGAGTGTGCACCTCCGTGCCCCCTCTCCACAGACACACATACACAGGAGGAAATATCAGATGAATATTCTCTGAAAAGTTAACAAGATATATTCCAGGAAGCTGAGATTGGGGCTAATTTTCTTTCTTCCTTATGCATTTCTATAATTTTTCAAACATCTATAATGGCCAAGTATTTATTTGTTTAAAACAAGATTATACATATAATTAATTATAAATAGTTTACATAGATTTCTGTATTATAAACTTCTAATAGAAAATTTTAAAATACCTTTTGCAGTTATTAGTATTGAGAAGAAAATTACATATCATTTCCATTTTATAATACATTTAAAAACAGTTTTAATGTTATGTTGGTTTTACATAAGAATATTGCATTTTTAATAAAATTATTCACAATGGAGCCTCACATTTTAGATTGAGGATAAAAAGGCAGCCAGAGAATGAATCCAGAAGGATTGCAAAATAATAGAATCAAGGCAGAAAGGAAGATCCTAAATCAGAAGGTGGGTGTATCTGGAGAAGATTAAGATCGTAGAAAACCCCTTGCCCTGACTGGTTTGGCTCAGTGGATAGAGCGTTGGCCTGCAGACTCAAGGGTCCCAGGTTTGATTCCAGTCAAGGGCATGTACCTTGGTTGCAGGCACATAGCCAATAGGGAGTGTGCAGGAGGCAGCTGGTCAATGTTTCTCTCTTATTGATGTTTCTAATTCTCTATCCCTCTCCCTCTCTGTAAAAAATCAATAATATATATATATATATATATATATATATATATATAATATTGTAGAAAACCCCATGCAATGCTAGTATGTGATAGTCCTTGTAAGGAAAATCATCACTTATATAAATAAAGTAGAGGCCCTATGCATGAAATTCATGCAAGAGCAGGCCTTCCTTCCCCCAGCTGCCCGCACTCCGAACCCAGGCCTCCCTTGCTGCCCAGGCTTCTTCCAGAAGGACATCCAGTCTAATTAGCATATTATACTTTTATTATTATAGATACTCTGGAATTCTAGTTCCCTGTGTGTTTTTTTTTTTTCTGGCACAGTTTCATTTTGGTTCAGATGCCTATCCTCCCATGTGCCCAAGTTGATCTAAACTATGTGTGATGGTTTCCTTCCTCTTGTCATTGACTTTTTTAAAAAAAATTGATTTCAGAGAGGAAGGTGAGAGAGAAAGAAACATCAATGATGAGAGAGAATCATCAATAGGCTGCCTTCTGCATGCCCCTCACTAAGGACTGAGCCCACAACATGGGCATGTGCTTGGACCAGGAATGGAACTGTGATCTCTTGGTTTATAGGTCAACATTCAACCACTTGATGGCTGGGCATCATTGACTCCTTTAAGCAATCTCTGTCATGGGGGGATATTCTAGATAGATGTAGATTTTTCCTCTTTTTATGAGGTGTAAATAAAATAAACCAACTATTGTAAGGCATAAAAGATCAATCAAGGCAGACAGGATTCGAGTTGTCAAAATCCTGGAGAGAATCCTAGAAAGATGCCCACACTTGCCTCTAGCTTTACCCATTAATGGTGTGGGGAGTATAACTGGAGCAAAATGTGACCATGGAGAATAGGGACTATCTCACTGGGTGGGGAAAAGTTGGGGTTTACCATTTCCATTGGATGAACAGATAGAGGCTGAACTTTGGGGTCCAACAAGATTGAAGGCTCTTGGTACAGTTGAAACTCTACCATGGGAATAAGAACGAACCATGAAAAGATCAAACCTAACAAAGCCTAAAACCCACCCTCAACCAGATAAAGTTGATCTGAAAATATCAGTATTCTATCTGCCTTCCAGACAGAATTAAATCCTCTTTGGATGAAAATATCATCAAACAGTGCCTTACAATTTTTCATACACAATGTCTGACATTCAATAAAAATTTTACCAGTATATGAACAAATTGGGTCAAATGACAAAAAAAACAAAAGAAGAAACAGACAATATACATAGACCTAACAGGAATTATTAAACAAGAATGTAAAAGTAACTCTGATTAACATGCTTAAGAAAATAAAGATAAGTGGAGAATTTATTTCATCAGAAAAATTATGGGAATCTGGGAGGGGGTATAAGGTACTGGTAATATTCTATATCTTGATCTGTGTGGTGTTATGAAAAAAATCTATATCAAGCTGAACATTTAAGATGTGTGTATTTACATCACACTTCTTTGTTGTTATCAATCTTCACCTGAGGATATTTTCCTATTGATTTTTAGTGAGAGTAGAAGGGACGGGGGAGGGAAGAGAGAGAGAGGGGTGGGGAGAGGGAGAGAAAGAGAAACAATTATGTGAGAGAGACACATCGAATTGTTGCTTCCTGCACATGCCCTGACAGGAGTCAGGGATTGAGTCTGTAACCTAAGTACATGCCCTTGCCTGAAATTAAACCCGAGACCCTTCAGTCCATGAGCCAAGGCTCTATCTACTGAGCCAAACCGGTTAGGACAGTACATTATACTTTTTAAAAGGTTAAGTTAAAAATAGTGCTAGAGAGTTCTCTTTGCTGGACAGCAAGCATCAAACCTTCACATGTGATTCGTCAAATTAATGAATGACCCTCACCAGGAAGGAAGACACTGTTGATGTGATGAAGATGGCAAAGTTGAAAGTTTGAAATTACCTACATTTGGAATGACAAATGTGAAAAACAGTACTCTACAGGCACCAACCAATCAGAATGCACACACATTGTTAATCTGTTGGTATGGTTTGAACAGGTGTTTTTCATTCTTTTTAAAGGTATGGAACTACTCAATTAACTGTCAGAATAGGCCTATTATAATGTTAAAAGAGCAGGGTTTAAATTCTAAATCTTCCACATATTAGATTACATATAATATTTGTGCAACCTTTGCCAAATTATTAAACTCTTCTAGCCTGAGTTGCCTCATCTCAAGTAAGGGACATATCATGAGGTTTATATAAAAGAATACATGAGTTAATATGTATTAAGTGTGTAGAGAATACTTGGGACTTGGTTCCTATTATTTCTTAAATTAAGTATTACTATTCTGACTTATTAATTTTTTTTTCCCAAGTGAAATAGTAAAGCCCTTTCTTTTAGGTTTTGATTTGGGTTTTCTGTTATTTGCCACAATCATCCCAAATGCATTTATATGACCTCCAATAAAGACAGAAGTATTAGGCAATAGAACATTTGCATTAATTAACCTTTCTAGATGAATACTTTTCTAAGGATTCTCTCAGGCTAGTTCTTTTCCCTTCTCCCTCCCCAAAATGAACCTGAACACAGGTGTACTGCTTCCATGATACAGATTTCCCCACTTATCTGCTGTATTTCAACAATGATGCGTGTACTCTTTTTACATTACCTTATTTAGAACGTTGCAACGTCCTGGTTGCCGGTGTGCAGTGGTGCCTGTCCTTCAGAAGGCAGCAGCAGAGTTGCACAACATTTCCCTAGTCCAGCACCGCTCATCTCTAGGGGTCATGCCAACTGGTTTCCATGTTGTTCTCAGTTGCTGCCTATGGCTACCAATCCCCACCCACAGTTTTCCTTTTCTAAGTCTTGGTTTTAAATTGCTACGTACTTCTATGTAATTCCATTTCCAGGATTCCTAAGAATGTAATCTCAGAACAATCAATTAAGCAAACAAAAGCTTTGTGCAGGAAGATGTTTATTGCAGGGTTATCATAATAGTAAAAATTTGAAAATAATCTAAAGTTATAATAACAAGAAAATAGTTAAGTAAACGCTTAATAGTTACTCAGTGGAATATTTCAGTCATTAAAAGGATAGCTATACAGATATACAGCAATGAGGAAAATAGTTACAAGATACTGAATTTTATAAACAGGATATAAACTTGTATAGAAGAGGGCAGTATAACTGTTTGCAAAAGCACATAGAGGAAAAATATTTTAAAAAGTATACAAAAGTGTGGCCATGTTAGGGGAAGGTCGTTATTTTTTCTTTGTATAAGTAATTCTCTATAAAGAAGCATATTTATTTTGTTAGTGGAAATTTTACAAATTAAATTAATTTAAAATAAATAAGATTTTAACATATGGTATCATTTGAAAATATAAGATTAAAAGCCAAAAAATTGAAATAAGGTTATGTGTAATCTGAACATCTCATATAATTCTCAGATCCCTAAATTCTATGCTATAAATTGACCTGGAATTAATTTTAGTCATAACCCAAATCTCTTGAATGTGGTCAAGAAACAGGTAAAGGTAAAAAGTAAAAGGAATCTTGCAAGTAAAAATGAATATCATAGCTTGGGCACTCTACTCAGAGCTCCTATTAAAGACCAGTTAGGCCCGTTCTTGCCACAGTTCTAACAAGCTAGAATTTTTAGGCCCATGGCACACAAGAAGCAGGAAATTAAAAAGCAATGGGTTTGCAAAAAGTGACATCTGCCAGCCTGACAATATAGTTCAGAAGTAGAGAAAACCACCTCAAAGTGTACCAAAACATTTTGAAAATGATTTACTATTGGTGCCAAGCATAACTATATTCCAGTATTTTATATGGCAGTTGGCTCTAACAATTACACTGAAGCCTAAATAGCAAGATACTTACCTTTGTCAGGATGCTGTCTACTCAAAGGAGCATATGGAATATACATTTTAGAAAGATTACACTTAATATGGTTTCTTTAAAAAAATTTATTTTTTGTATTTGTTTTGCTTTATAACACACACACACACACACACACACACACACACACTCCTGCAAGGAATTACTCACTCCTTCATTACAGGCAATAGATGAGAAGTTATACTTGAACTTTTCCTAAAAAAAAAAAAAAAATGTGGCAATTTATTGAGGCAAACTCTCTTCAAATTTCCCTCATTTTGCTGTTACTAAAGAAGTACTAAGAGAACATTTCAACCTCAAGGCTTGCAATGTGTCCTTTTGTCTCCTATCCTTCCCCTCCTCCACCCACGCCTTTTCCCCTCTACACTCCTCCCCCCACTGGCTTATCACAGACTTGGGCTGCACCAGTCTCCTGGGAATTAACATTGAGATATGTAAATGTCAGTTTCTATTATAGTTAACAAGGAACTCTTCAGCCAGGCAAGCCCCCTTAGCCCTGGGAGATGCGTTCCACAGGGTCTGGGCTGCCTGCAGATCACAACAGTCAGCTGTTTGGAAAGTTTTAAGGTTGTTTGCTTTAGTGGATTTGTTCCAAGTGAGGCACATGTTTTTCAAATATGAATGCCAAAGATAATAAAAAATGCAAAGGAGAGGGGAAAGGGAGACCTCTCCAGAATATACTGGTCAACTCGGATAAGACTTACTAAACAGCAGAATGTTCAAGGGCGCTTGGCCCTCCACCACATTTAGAATGACCCAGAAACACTGAGGTCAAAAACAATGTACATAATCACTTGGAAGACAGTGATGTGGGGCCCTGAAAGTGTTTTACATCTTCTTCTTATTGCTTGGGGCAAAGGCCACTGCGTTATTCTGTTATTTAGGCTGTTTACAGCTATATTGGAATGGGCTTTGTTGACAATTTTGTTTCCAAGTAATTTTCTAAAAACATCCTAATTACTGTTCCCTGTCATTAGTTTCTGCAATTTGTTTTCAGGGCCAATGGTCAGCACTGTAATTGCATTTAGAACCTGAATGGGTTTGCACCATCATTTACTGCACTGCCCTGTTAAGCTTACTTCTGCTTCTTGAATCTACTTTGGATTAAAAAGAGTAGGCTATTTACACCTTTAAAGGAGATAAGAAAAGATGATTATTTTTGTATTATTCAAATTTAGCATTTACATAGCACTTTGATTTCCTGAGGCATTACAACCATTTATTAATTACCCAGCCCTGGAGCTCTAAGCCATTTGGAGTCTGTGATTTCCAGATAAGCGAGACTGGGAAGGAGAGTTGGCTGGTGAGAGCTTCCTCCCTTCCTGTCAGGGTTCCCACCCTTTTTCCAGGCCACCCCACCCACCTGGGATCTGCTCAGGCTGGCTTCATTGCCTTGTTTGAAGATTTGTGTTTGATGTTCTCCGAATGTGTGTATAGAATACATTCCAAAGTCACATATAGATTATTTTTGGATTATTTCATGTTTTGGATTTTCCCTATTACAATACACTTTCATGCTATCATTTCCCCAATATCACTTATACCTATATTGAGATTCTGTCTATGTCAGGCAATGAACAAGGTTCTGGGGAGAGGAGAGCTACAGTTTCACCATGCAGATAGTTAAGAAAACAACGGAATATGCTGTCAGGTGAGGTGTGATGGCATCTGAAGGAAGTGCCATGGGAGAACCAGTAGGATTGTTTCTTCCTGGAAGGGCAGCAGTGGTGTTTTCTGAGCTGACCTTGGAAACTCCAGTGTGTCCATTGGGTGGGAAGTGGATAAAGAAGGGTGAAGAAGACGTGGAGATAGAATTTTTTCCCGGGAGACAAAACAACACGGAAAATAGAACTCAGGAGAAGAGTAAGTCACTTGTCTGTCCTGATTAGAGGGTTTGTTGCAAGGAATGGTGGAAAATGAGACAGGAAAAATGGCAAAGAGGAAGATTCTGGACAGTTTTGAATTGTCTGATGGTCACAGTGGACTGCTCCAATAAATTGATGGCTCTCCAGTTGGACTACAAGCAATTAGAAATTGCCAGAAATACAGAGAAAGCAGTAGGTACAGCTGTATACACTGTACAGGAGAAAGTTATACAAACATTAATTATATGAATGAAAAACCACTGACCAGCCAAACAAGAGAATCAAAGCAAGACCAAAAGAATGGGCTACAGGAAAGAAAACTGATAATTAAGTGAGACATAAGTTATACTGAATAATTTGAAAGCAACAAGATTGAAGAGAGTTTTTGATTTGATATCAATAGATAAATCATATATTAACTAACATGGGCTTCAATCACTCATTCGACCATTTATTTGTAGGTAATTAAAAGACTTAATACTCTTGACTTTCAGATCTTAATCACTCATAGTTTCCTCTGTGACTGCTCCCTTCTATCTCCACCCTGTTTTCTACCCCAGATTTGTGCCAAGTTCCATTTTGTGCCTATTTCCTCAGGAAATCCAATCACATCAATGATATTGTGACTTTTGGAGTTTATAGAGATGTATGGGATGTTGAGAGTATGGGTCATATCAAACCCCTTTATGATCCCCTCTCCTCAGCATCACCCTGCTTCTAAAGCCTCCTTCTGATTCAGAAAGCTCTCCTTTATGACAAGAGGCCCTCTCCACTTGCTCAAGCTGTAGATGCTGCATACTTGGCCCCTGATCCACAATCTTGGTATGTAATAATATACCAAGATAATAAAGTAGGAGAAAGTACCATTTTTTGAGCATCTACTATGTGCCATTCCCCAAACTAAGAGCTCACCCACATTATCTCATCTGACTCTCAACTCTGTAAGGCAGATATTATTAAGGAAACAGAAACAGAGAAGTTAAGTGATCTGCCCAAAGTAATCCAAATTCTAAGAGGTAGATGATCAGTCGCCAAAGTGTGCTGTCTTAACAAAGTGTCACATTAAAATTGCCTTCAGTCATTCAAACTAAAGACACATTGTCCTAGGCATCCTCAGTATAAGAATGAAATAGACCACAATGCAATTTTAAGTACATAAACCTCAGCAATTCATAATGAAAACTTAGATTGAGGTATCCTATCTAATAAAGAGGCAATATGCTAATTGACCCTCATACCATCACAAAGATGGTGGTGCCCACAGCCAATAAGAAGGGAATATGCTAATTGACTGCCACACCCTCAAAGGTGGTAGCACCCACAGCCACAAGATGGCAGCGCCCATTCTCCTCAGCCCTGTTGTGGTGGCAGGCTCCATGTGCCTGCCTCTGGAGTACCCCAGTCCCCTTAGCCTCCCAGCTGCCCAGGGCTTGGTGGAGGGGAGAATGCTCCAGCCAACTGAACCACCTGTCCAGGGCTCATTCTTTACACCTTTTGGTGAAAATCTTTCCAAAAGATCCTGGACACTTTAGTGCATTGTTAGCTAACAGAATACAGTGAAGTTAATCTGACTGCTTCTAGGAGGTTTGCACTTTAGACACTGAAAGCATTGGTCATTATATTGAGTATAATTGTGAGGCCACCAGTAGTGAAAGGTTCTTATATGGGTTTTCACTAACTGCCATACTTCCACCTACTATGGGTTGACTCTTGTCCCCCCCAAACTCCATAGCTGAAGTCCTCATATTTAATAGCTTAGAATGTGACCTGAGTTGGAGACAGGGCCTTTACAGACATAGTTAAGTTAAAATGAGGTCATATGGTGGGTCCTAATGCAATATGATTGGTGTTCTTATAAAAGAGGAAATTTGGACACAGACACTCACAGAGGGTAAACACAGGGAGAAGTTTGCCATCTCAAGCCAAGGAGAAAGTCCTGGATTCTCCCTCACAACCCTGAGGAGGAACCAAACCTGCTGACACCTTGATCTTTGACATCACAGCCTCCAGAGTTGTGAGACTCCATTTCTGTTGTTTAAGCTATATATAAGTACATGTATAGTACTTTGTTCCTGCAGCCCTAGCGAACTAATATACCCCACCCCCAGTGCCATGATGCTTGGAATTTCCTCTCCCTTCTTCACATTCACCAACATGAATAAGAACCAAGAGAACTGACGGGACTTTAATGAGTTGCCACATTTTGCACAAGTACTAAATAAGGACCTGCCCTAAAATAATTTCCTTTGAACTAATCTGTTCAAATGATTAGTCTGAACTAATCTGTTCAAAAGAAGAAGCATTTGAATATTACTTTTCCTAAATTAAAAGAAAAAAGAAATGAGTTACTTTAGAGTCTGTGACACTTTTCAGCCTGACCCACCCTGTGGCAGGGCTGATGATAACGCAGATGGGCTCTTGGGTAAGTTTCCTGGAGCCCCAGTAGTATTCCAAATGGATCTGAAAACAAGTACATGCAGCCTCCTGTTTAAGATGTGCAAATAAACTGGCAGCCAGGGCAGCAGCCCCTGGTCTATCCCCTTTTTAAAGTAATTTTCAGGGCAAGCTCAAACATAACTCTCACAGTTGGTTACTAGAGGAGTTAATGACTCCAAGCTCAAAAGGAATGACTTTTTGGAATTATCCATTTGACAAAAGTCTCCCTAAGGCGACACTTTTTACCTCCCTGCTGGCTCCCCTAGTTGAAGTTAGAGACTGTGTATTAATTAGTTGAAGCTGGTTCTTAGGAAGCACTAACCCTTGTCTTTTCTTCCTGAGAATCCCAAGTTCACATTGGACAACAAACAATTCTAAATCACCTGGAAGCTTCTTTTTAGGTGAACGGAACATTTCTTAATAAATATTTTCTCCAAATTACTCAAGCTCAGGTATTTTCTTTTCCTTCCTTCCTTCCTTCCTTCCTTCCTTCCTTCCTTCCTTCCTTCCTTCCTTCCTTTCTTTCTTTCTCTTTGTTTTAATATGTTTTATTGATTTTTTTACAAAGAAGAAGGAAGAGGAATAGAGAGTTAGAAACATCGATGAGAGAGAAACATCGATCAGCTGCCTCCTGCACAACCCCTACTGGGGATGTGCCCGCAACCAAGGTACGTGCCCTTGACCAGACTCGAACCTGGGACCCTTTGGTCTGCAGGCCAATGCTCTATCCACTGAGCCAAACCAGTTAGGGCAAGCTCAGGTATTTTAATTGCAGGGGGACTGACTTGCTACGGAAGGCAGTTTGTTGCCTACATGAGATGATTAAAGTTCACAGAGATGCACTCCTCTCCAAGGCTTTCCTTCACTGGTTTGTTGCAAATGTCTGAATTTTACAACAAATACATCAGCTTTAAAGTTAATTATGGGCTACACCTGTGCATCAAAATGTAATATCTCTGGAAGAAGTAATTTCTGATTTCTACCAGAACACATTTAAATGGATGTGGGCCTAGCAGGAACAAGTCCTAAGGGTGGTACCAGCCCTGGGAGCAGGAGACTGAGCTGTGCAGGGAGCGCTGGGCCACTGGTAGCAAAAGACCCCACCATGCTGCGTCCTGCCAGGAGAGGGCTGGCAGGTAAGTCACGGCTGGCATCTCTTTTATGAACAGGATTGGGCTTCCTCCTATTGGGAGTCAACTACAAATAGTTTGTAGTGCAGGGGTACTACCTGGAAAAGAAATACATTATTGGATAGGCTGGTAACATTTTAAGTTACTTACACATTAGTAAGAAATAGGCTTTTGTGTCTAATTTTCTATGTGATCAAAATGATGCCAGCTGAGGCCTACCTGGGTAGAGCCACCAAAAGCGATAAAAGGAGAAAATGAAGACAAGCTTATGGCCTCTGGAACTGTGAAAAAATGAATTTTTATTGTTTAAGATATGTTTCTGGTACTTAGTTATGGCAGCCCTAGCAAACTAATACATTTGCCTTGTTTCAGTTTCTTTGTGTGAAGTTCTACAAAAGATTGGAAATGCCTTTTCCCAAATATTTTGCTGCTCTTTGTGGTGAGCTACAACTATTAACTCAGTGCACATTACATCCTCTTGGAACACTCAAAGTATATTAAACTCTGTTATGTCTTGTTCTTATAAGACACCCAGGTAAGTAACTCAGTCTACCATTGAAAACATATACCGAGGGGAGATGATGAGATAGTTCTAAAGCGAGTTCATGTAAGTTCAAATGTAAGGAGATGGGGATGATGATAGCTAGTACTCAATGTTTACTCAGTGCCAGCACTTTAAATGCAAAAACTCAATTCCTATGCAGTTCTATGATTTGAAATTTAATGCACACTAATGAAGTAGTTACTATTCTCTTCACAGATGAGAAAGGTGAGGCAAAGAGAAATTAGGAAACTTCTTTATGATCACACAAGTAGCAACTGAAAAAGAGAGACTTAAAACCCAGCAGTTGGACTCAAGAGCCTGAATTTATAATCCCTCTGTTATTCTGCCAAGACATTTAATTTTAGCAATAGAAAAATGAAGTTGGAACCCTACCTCACACTATATAAAAATGGATTAAAGAACTAAATGTAATAATAAATTATAAAACTCTGAAAAGAACAAATATATATATATATATATATATATATATATATATATATATATATGATGTATGTGTGTGTGTCTATATAGACACATTTGGAGTATTTGTTTATTGTTTAAAGTATTACAAATAGTAGTACATATGTCTCCTTTTTAAAAAAATATATATTTTTTAACCTGGGATTAGGCAATAGATTATTAGACGTGATACCAAAGGCATAAACAACAAAAGAAAAATAAAATAAGTTGGTCTTTATTAAAATTAAAAACTTTTGTGTTTTAAAGAACAATATCAGGAAAGTGAAAAGTCAATCCTCACAGTGGGAGGAAATATTTGTAAATCAGGTATCACAGAAGACTTAAGTATCCAGAAGATAGAAAGAGCTCTTAAAACTCAACAATAGCCCTATTTGAGTGGATAGAGGACTGGCCTGTGGACTGAAGGGTCCCAGGTTTGATTCTGGTCAAGGATACATGCCTGGCTTGCAGGCTCAATCTCTATTAGGGGATGTGCAGGAGGCAGCCGATTAATGATTCTCTCTCATCATTGATGTTTCTATCTCTCTCTCCCTCTCCCTTCTTCTCTAAAATCAATGAAAATATATTTCAAAACAAACAAACAGACCAAAAAATTCAACAACAAAAAGATAAACAACCTAATATAAAAATGTGCAAAGGACCTGAGTAGATATTTCTCCAAAGAAAATATACAACAGCCAACAAGCACATGTAAAAATGATAAATATCATTACTCATTTAGGAAATGCAAATCAAAACCACAATGAGATATCATCTCACACCCATCAGGGTAGCTATAATTAATGAGGAAAATTAAAAACCCAATAACAAGTATGAGGAGGTTGTGGAGAAATTAAAACTTCATACATTACTGGTGGGAATATAAGGAGGTGCAGCTGCTGTAGAAAACAGTTTGGCAATTCTTCATAAAGTTAAACATAGTTACTATATAAACCAACCAATTTTATTCCCAAGTACCTATGTGAGAGAATTGAAAACATATTTCCACACAAAAACTTAATGAGTGTTCATAGCAATTTTATTCATAATAGTCAGAAAGTAGAAGCAAACTAAGTGTTCAAAACTGATGAAAATATGATATATATATTCATACAATTGAATAAAATCAACCACAAAGAGGAATTAATTACTTACACATCTATAACACAGATGAACCTTGAAAACAATATGCTAAGTGAAAAAAGCCAGAGACAAAAGGACACTTATTGTAGGGTTCCATTTATATGAATGTTAAGAATAGGCAGATCTATAGAGACAGAAAGCAGATTATCGGTTGCCAAAGCCTGAGGCCCAGAGGAGGAATGGGGTTAGGGTTTCTTTTTGGGACAGTGAAAATATGAGGGTTGCACAACTTTGTGAATATACTAAAACCCACTAAATTGTATATTTTAAAGGGGTGGATTTAATGGTATATGAATTATACCTCTCTGAAAATTTCAGGTCCCTCAAATAAATTTACCCAAGATAAAAATAAACTAATTTTAGATGTACTTTATTTGTTAAGAATTGCCTTTACAAAAATAAAATGTTTGTCCCTTGTCATTAATATATGTGCACATTAAAAATAATTTTGTGTTAAAGTAGAGGAACCAAACAACAAATGTTGATGAGGATGAGTAGAAAAGGGAACCCTCGTGCACTGCTGGTGGGAATGCAGACTGGTGCAGCCACTATGGAGAACAGTATGGAGTTTCCTCAAAAAACTAAAAATGGAACTCCCATTTGACCCAGCAATCCCACTCTTAGGAATATATCCTAAGAAACTAGAAACACCAATCAGAAAGGATTTATGCACCCCTATGTTCATAGCAGCACAATTTACAATAGCTACAATTTGGAAACAGCCTAGGTGTCCATCAGCAGATGAGTGGATCAGAAAACTATGGTATATCTACACAATGCAATTCTATGCTGCCATAAAAAAGAAGGAATTCTTATCATTTGCAGCAACCTGGATGGAACTGGAGAGCATTATGCTAAGTGAAATAAGCCAGTCAATGAAGGAGAAACACCACATGATCTCACTCATTTGTGGATAATAAAGAATATTATAAACTGATGAACAAAAAGATAGATACAGAGGCAGTAAAGACTGTCCAACAGACTGTCAAATAACAGCAGGAAGGTTAGGGAAAGGTGGGGTAGATAAGAGATCAACCAAAGGACTTGTATGCGTGCATATAAGCATAACCAGTGAACACAAGACACTGGGGAGGAGGGGACGGTTAGGGTATGCCTGGGAGGGAAGGGGGCAATGGGAAAATATGTATACATGTAATACATTAATAAAAAAATAAAAAATAATAAAGTAGAGGAACCAAGAGAGAAGGGAGTCACAAAAAACAAGTGAAAATACTGTTTAAGAAGGAGGGGGTGTAAAATTATACTGCCAGACTGATGGTTCAGGTATAATAAACACTAGTATGTAATTATTGTATTATACAGGTACAGCTCACTGGTGATCCTAAAAACACTGAGTACAGTGGGGAAAGCCTGAATGAAATAGAATCAAGATAAAATATTTGACTATGTAAATCCAAATGTATCCACACACCCTCAATAAAGCATACAGACCAATAGAAGAGCAAATTAAACCATACATAATTCATTTTCCATCACAACAAGAAGACAGAAAATAAAAATGTGACAATTATCTATCAGAAGCGTGTCAGACATCACTTTAGTTAACAGTGATGCTGTTACCAAAAATGTGTAACATGGATATAGTTATAAGGACTCATCCAAAAACCCAAAAGCAAATTCTACAAAACTGCTAGCCTGTATTCTTCAAATATGTAGTAAAGTTGAATAAAAATCATGTAAAAATGAGGAACTTGTCCAGATGAAAGTAAACCCAATGCATTGATCCAGAATTAGGTCCTAGAGTGGAAAAAAGAAATACCTATAAAAGGCATTAGAGAGTCAATTGGTGAAATTTGGATATAGACTGTGCACTAGAAAATAGCATTTTATCATGTTAAATTTCCTTTTTTTCTGATAATCATATTGTAGTTATATAATAAAATGGTCTTCGTTCTTAGCAAATACACATTGAAGTATTTTAAGATAAAAGAAGAAAATGTAACCAAAAAAATAATTATTTTAAAACTCCAAAGGTAACTTCCAAAATGACTTAACATAGCTCTCACAGTACTGATCATATGGTTCTATGGGCATAGTTGGAGAAAGCTTCTAAGTTGTTCTGTGGAAATAGGAAAATTCAGCCTTGCTTTGGACTAAAACATCCCCAAAATAATACAGGACTAAAACTAACAAGATTTCACATAGATTTTAAAGAACTCAATAAGTTCTAATATGATTTACAGATATTGAAGCTGTAGAGCTTTGGTTCTAATTTTAAGAAAGATAGCTGTGTTACCTATTTGAGTCAGGAAGATTGTCTGGAATCTGACCACCTGATTTGAATTTCTGTTCATTGAATAATCTGATGTAAATGGAAAACACTGATGATCAGTCATCTTGGTCTTGATTCAGTTAGGGACCACTGATAAAACAAAGGGCTCAGAAATCCCTTTAATTGCCCCAGAGTTCAACAATCCATGTTACATGTAAACAAATATGCTTATGCTTTTATGCACAGACCTTCAATATGCCACATTGATAGGGCATGTATGGTCACATTTGGGCTTTTTCTCTTTTGACTCTGTCACTGATAAAAGACTTTGGGCAAGTTTCTTAATCTCTTTAAACGTGAGTTTTTCTACTTGTAAACTGAGCAAAATAATATCTCATTTGCAGGGGATTTGCCAACATTCAACAAAATAATACATTTTAAGTGCTTGAATCTATGCCATAATGAGGCGCATGCTGCTGCTGTTGTTGGTGACCATGAGTGATGCAAGGATCCCCAATGAGTTACATCCCTGCAGACCTAAGCATTCCAGCACAGGGCTAGATGTGAAGTAAATCCTAAAGAAATACATGTGAGTTGATTAGATATTTCCTACTGGGAACCACACAGATCAAAAACAATTGTCTTTTGATTTGTTGTCTCTTTCCAAATGACAACCCATCCTCAAGCTTCACCTGTCCTCCTTAACTAGCAAATGCACCTTCTCCATTCATAACTATTGGCTGCAGGAAGACTGCTCTAGGACATTATTTCCTTTTTATTATATTTTCCCCATCTAAGAACATTTACTTATTCTGCATTTTGCCAAACCGCATAATCTGGAAGAACGAACTACAACTTTAAATGAAAAGACCTAATTGGGTTGCAGCCATAGCTGGGAAAGTTGTAGACCTTGTTTAAAATTATTATTTTAACTGGCCAAATGCCTTTTGTTCCCAGATTAATAATCTTTGCATTGTGCCTGAAACTGATGTTTCATTTATATCCTAAATTTCACCAGATTTTTTTTTAAAGCACACGCTTAATTTCAGGAGCCAAAATTGTGGTGAGTTTTCCAAATTTCCTATTTCAGAGGCATAAGGTTTTTTTGTTTGTTTGTTTGTTTTGTTTTTTTCCAGAGGAAGGAAAAGAGAGAGAGCAATTGAAACATCAATGATGAGAAAGAATCATTGACCGGCTGCCTCCTGTACGCTCCATACTAAGGACTGAGCCCATAACCCAGGCATGTACCCTGACTGGGAATCGAACCATGACCTCCTGGTTCATAGGTTGATGCTCAACCACTGAGCCCCACGGGCAGGGCACAGGCCTAAGCTTTTGAAAAGAAATATCTCCAATTCAGTTTTAGTTTTCTTCAGTCCTTCCATTTAGGCAGCTACTTTCATTAGTAAAAGTTAGCAATATTTGGTTATTGTTCACTTATTTGTTTCAGAAGTTGGTCCTGTTCCTGTTTAAACTGTACATACTAACATCAGCAAAGAATGCAGTATTTTGGGGCCAAATCAGTTTCAACAGTTGCATTGGGATCTTAGAGTAGATTGAATTATATACAACAGACAAAAGCTAACACTGCCCTTCCTCACAAATTCTAAATGACTACAAAGTCTCTAAGTAAAGACTTAAGCTAAAGTCAAAGCACTAAATGGAAACGTTATTTTTGCAATGGATATTTAATCAAATACAGTTTTGAAACCATCCAGGTAATTCTCAAATGTTCACTATTAATTAACTGGACTATTAAAAACCTAAAGTAATCCCCAAGCTTTATATTTGCCTCCTTCAAGTTAAAATTAGAATCATCCTTGGTAACCAGGGAAATTATTTATTGGTTGCCATGCTTTTCTCTTTGTTACCCTCTCACCTCCAAGTCCCTAAATAGCCAAAAGTCAAGAATATGTTAATCCCTGACCCAAGGGCAAGTTCATTTATAGCTTATAAAACTAGCCTCTGAAAACCTGTAGTGGACTGCAATTCCAGGAAGATTTCTGAGGGAGAGACCGTAGAGTTAGGTCAATTGAGTGGGCTTCAGTTAACATGTCACCATGGGGCCCACCATTGGCCCGTCAGCCCTGGGCCTGCCCCACTGAGGGACATTTGTGTGAGAGGATGTAATGGCCCTCAGATGTTAATGCTTCTCCCCAGCTTCCTCTCAACAGCCTGTTATTGATTTATATTCTGTATATTTGTCTAAACCCTAAAGCTATTTATCTCCTCACCAGGGTAACAAATTCTATATGTATTCAATATACTACATAAAATAAAAATTCTTTTTAGTTTCCCCTTAAACTAGCTCTTTTAAGCTTCAAAAAGATTCTGAGACTTGGGGAACAAGTTTGTACACAGATTTTCCCCTATCTTTCATGATTTTATGAACTTTCATTAGTCCCCTTCAGCTTTAGTCTTTTATCACCAATACTTTCATCCCAGCAAGCATCAAGAAAGCAGTAGAAGAGGAGATGGTGAACTGTGAGGGGGAAGAACTGGAATGAAAGGCAGGGGGCCTGGTTGGGGGCCTGGGAGAAAGATGAAGGCTTGAAGGATTGGCCATCGCACAAGAAAAGGATTCTGGTAGAATGCCAGTGATAACTTGGAAGAAAGTTTTTCACATTAATTTATTTGGCATTTTCAAGTGGTGTCCAATGTAAGATACAGGTTAAACCTATTGCTACACATGCCTATATGTTTAAAAACAGTTTTGCTATAAATAAAGACTTTCCAAGTCACATGAATTAAAAGCTCATTGACAAAAAGGTTCTTATTACATGACTCCATTTATAGGAAACATCCATAGAGACAGAAGGATAGGATTTACCTATTGTATTTCCATAGAATAGAAAGCAGATTAATGGTTGCCAGGGATTGGGGTGATGTAAAGTATGCAGAGTGACTACTAAGTGGGTATGGGGTTTCCTTTTAGGTAGATGAAAGTGCTTGGAAACTGGTAAGAGCTGATGATTGGACAATACTGTGAGTTTACAAATACCACTGAAGTATACTTGAAAATAGTATATTGGGGATTCATCAATAAAAAAGCTTATTCCAGCTCTTTTGGAACTCATATAAATTATCCATGAACATAACATAGTTTGAGAATCTCTGTAATAGGAAAAGCACAGACATCTGTGGAAGGAATGTTTAACTTAGACTTAGAGGATCATTGAAGGTTTCCTACAAAAGTAACACATAAATGAAATTTAAAGGTGCCAGTCATTCCACACATGTGTTCTAAGCAATTAGAATGTACCAATCACTGATAAGATCCTAGGAATACTACAGTCAACAAAAGAAAGTCCTAGCCTCATAAACCTACATTGCTGTAGTGAGAGACAAAGGAAACAATTAAGTATAAAACTACAAGTGATGAATGCCACAGAGAAAAATAACATAGGATTGGCCGGTAGAGAGGTGGTGGGAAGGGCCAGGCAGGGAGGAAAGGTCCAAGTACTGCTTTAGTGGAGTAAAGGGCTCTCTCACTGGAAAGCTGACATTTGAGCAGAAACTCAGTGTTAGTGAGAGAGGAAGCTAGAATGCTAACTGGGGAACCAGCAGTCTGGGCAGGTCATAGCAAGTGCAAAGACCCAGATACAGAAGAAGTTTTGGTGGGCTCAAGGAAAAACGGGATAATGATCCTGGAACACCTTGAGTGAGAGGAAGAGAGACAGGAAATGCAATTGAAAGGATCACGTGTGGCCTTAGTTTTATTCCAAGAGGAGAAGACTTTAGGTGATTTTAAGCAGAGCAGTGATTTTAAAAGGATCACTCTACCTGCTGTACTAAGAAAACAGATTATAAAGGCACAAATGAGAAGTAGAAAGATGAGTTAGGAAACAGTGACATTTAACCAGACAACAGATAAGAGAGGGGAGGGGGAGGCAGGGAGGTCTTAGGCCAGATATAGACATGCAGGCAGTAAAAAATGACTAAATTCTGGGTAGATGTTCTTTGAAGGTGGAGCCAACAATTTCACTGATGGTTTGGATGTGATGAGATGGGAGATGAGATGACACCAGGGATTTGGCTCCGATTGAAGGGAAGACCAGAATTGACATTTGCTGAGATGGGAAAGATTGTGGGAAGAACAGCTTTACCAGATAGGAAACAGGATTTAAGTTCTGCCCATGTTAAGTTTGAGATACCTGTGGGACATCCAAGTGGTGACTCTGAATAAGAAGCAGTTCAGGTAGAAGTCTGGACGACTGGGAGACAACAGCAATTTGGGAGATGTCAGCAAGCAGACAGAGTTTAAGTCATGAAATGGAGTGAGATCACTTAGGAGTTATTTACCCAATATTTGTAAGTCAACTAAAAAAATAACCCTAAGTCTTACACTAAGCAGATCATTTATGTGGGGAAGGAAGCAGTCATTACAGAGCTTAGAAACTCAGCAAGCATTTATATGTCAGATCCAGTTTTCACCAGACATCTCAAAATGGTCCAGGAATGAGAGTCAACACATATGTACAGACAGGAAAGACAGCTCTGAAGACAGATGGGAGTTGATTTGAAAGGGAGAGACCTGACAATCAGTAATCACAGCTTGCTTGCCACAGTGCCTCCTTTCCTCTTCACATTTCAGGTACTTAATAAGAGCAGTATACTTAAAAAAGCTGGAAGCATGGAATGGATTGCCCATGAGTTTATTCCATTTGTTTCATTTCATTACTTTTTAAATGTTTTCAATGGATTTTTTTTAAAGAGAGAAAGAGAAAAAGAGAGGGAGATAGAGAACCATCGATGCTAGAAACATTGATTGGTTGCCTCCCATATCCCCTTGACAGAGGATTGAACCTGCAACCTGAGTATGTTCCCTGATTGGAATCGAACCAGCAGCCTTTTGGTGCATGGGACTATATTCAACCAACTAAGCCACACTGGCTAAGACTCATTATGTTGAATGAATAAATATTTCTACTAAGACAATTGAAGAAACTTTCCAGAATATATAGCATGAGAATCCTTTGAACAGAGGTCCTCTCTAACATGTACTTGATGATCAAATATAGCTTTGCAACATGATGCTAATGTATGTTCTCATAAAGTGTCCAAGAATACAGGTTGTTGTTGGTTTGTCTTACCAATTTTTATTTGGCTCTCATTTACCCAAATTCCCCATTATAAGCCCAGAACTCACATTTACTGGTAAGTTTATTGCTGTTAGACTTTGCATTTCATAATCTCTGAGGTAACACTTGGTTCAATTTGCTGACACACTTAACCTGACCAAAATTACTTGGGCAAAGAGCTTTGTAAGAACCATTGATTACATTTATTCCTTTCCTGGGGGCAAATAGCTCCCATTTTCTTTGAGCCAAGATCCTTCTTTGCAGAGCAGATGTAGTTCCCAGCAAAGCTACCCAAAACTCTACTATTGCCAGTGGTTAGTGGACACTAACAACATGGTCTGCTTTGAGAGCCAAGTGTACAAACAGAGGGATTTGGTGGCCTCTGCCTGGTATGATTTAAGGACAGTAGACGGGCTCCCTTCCAGAACTTTCTCCCAGACTACCTAAGCCCGGCTGCTGGAAACTCCACCACCAGGGAATCGTTTCTTTACATTAAGCATTGCCTTCTAGAAAACATTCTTCTAAGAGATATATTTAAGTCAGTTGGTGGTACAGAGGCAAGAGCCTGGGAGATGGACACAACAAAAAGAGGAAAAAGGAAGAGAGATGAAATAAAGGGAGAATATAAGCTTTATGCTGAGAGTTTTATTAAGGGCCACATTGCAACATTGGTGCCAATAGAGTAGGTAATGATTGTGAGAGTGTGACTTGTGTGGCCCAAAGCCACAGGCACATGCCTAAGATGGTCTTATTATTTGCTTACAGGAAAGCTTAATAAGTAAGTGCAGATTCAACCTGACCCAATTGGCCTACTAATTTCATATAAATTATTGCTTTCTTTGGAACAATGATTCTCGATTGTGGGCAATTTTGCCCCATTCTCCCAGAGGTTATTGGCAATAGCTGGAGATATTTTTGGTTGTCCCAATTTGGGGAAGGGGATTTGCTGCTGGCACTGAATGGGTAGAGGCCAGGGATGCTTCTACATATTCTAAACTGTACAGGAAGGCCTCTTCCCAAAAAAAGGATTATCTAGTTCAAAATATGGATTGTGCTGTAGTTGAGAAACTCTGCTATAGGGTTATAGGCAAGTGGCCAGGGTTGAAGAAAAAAAGGAAGCATAATGTAGTGATTTCCAGTTATATCTTATACAGAAGCACAGATATAAAGCATGATTACAAAAAGTAGCGCTTAAATGTTATTCACCTTCAGAAATTCATTGTTATGTTTAGCCCCACACAGTCTGCTACTTGGAGAATTGGCTTTTGGTCCCTACATTTGATCTTCCTCACCATCTCAGTAACCAGAAAGAGAAGGTGAGGCATTTTAGTCAATTCATTTTAAGAGGCTCTGACCCATTGTTACAGTGATATCTCTAGTCAATAACTCCATGGGGGGAAATTTCCTATAAATAAATCACTCAGTATATCTCGATGAGTGGCAAGAATGCCTCAGTTTCCAGTTTCTAATTGTTCAGAAAGATGCTATGTGAATCCATCTTCTCCTTGGCCTCCTCTATATTTCTTTTCCTTCTGATGGAAGTAATTCCCTCCTACCAGCTAAGAGTGCCCTCTTCAGCCCTCATCTGTTCACCTTCTTCTTTATCCCACTCTCTCCTTCCCCAGGAGCAAAGGCTGGTGACTAAGAACTGGTAGAGAAAGGCCTGCCATCACTTGCTTCCCTTTACTGATTGATGCACTTTAATGGCAACTCATCCACAGGAAAAGACTACCTCATAGCGTATTTGTGGAATAGAAGGGTTTCTCCTTCTACCCTCTACTTTGGCAAAGCCACTCCAGACTTTAAAAGTAGTAGAAAGATATAAAGTGAGGGCAAACAAAAACCGGAAATTTCACTAAGCCTATTGCATTGTCTGAAGCTAACTCTGATTGAGTCTTAAAAATTCATTTGGGAAAGGAGAGATGTGTTACAATAGGTAAATGCTAAGGAGGGACCCAACGCTGTGCACCTTTGTTACCTGACACCCCCTCCTCACTTAGGGGCAACCCGACAACTTAGCGGACTTGGGAGTAGATTTTTTCAATCTTTCCTGATCTGGAATCAACCATATCCTTAAGCCACTGCTGGTAATCCTCTCTACCTGCAGGCTTTCCTCTGGTTTCTGACAGTCAATCAACCAATCAAGCAAGCAACCGAACAATCAAGTCTTCCCCTTAGCACCAAGGCTTGTAGACTCCTATTCCATATCTTTTACACAGACTTACTAGAACCTGCATTAATATTAGAAGACACTCTCTTTTAGAATCAGAAATACCCTTGTGTAGCACATGGAACCCTTCTTTAACTGTCCTATATTTTGACTCTGATTATGGAGTGTCTGATAATTGTGCCTGGAATGCACCCTCTTGGCTAATGGAAGCATCACTGTACTGCAGTCACGATCCCTGGTCAGGAGGCTCTGGTTTTACCCTGATTGGAACCTGACTGGTATCTGTAGGATAAAAGAGAAATGTTGCTGAGTAGTGAAGAGAATATGTCCAGACCTCCAGGCAGAGGGAGAAAAGGAAGGATGGTGGGCGGAAACTGAACTAATCTTCATTCTTCCAGCAGAGATACAGAGGCTGGGAACCATCTCCTCCATAACAACCATGTCAAGGCTCACTCCCTTTCATGCTCCTCTCCACAAGGCACTTAGAGGGAAAAAAAAAATCAAGTTCCTCTTTCTCCCTAACCTTTATTCTTTTAGCCAAGTTGTGATAAGCCACTGATTTCTACCCTATAAATTATTTAAAATTCCACCTTCACATTGGGATTGGAAAATCAATCTCCCTGATTAAAAAGTGACCAGCTTCACATCTCCAAATGTCTCTTTAATCTTTTAATTATGTCTGGTTACAGACAGTGGGAGTCTCAGGGAAGCAGAGAAATGTACTCTGTCTAACTGAGCTCAAATGATCTACCAGTGCATCAGCCTTTTCACTTAACTAGCTGGCATTGTTAGTGTCATTTAGGACTTCTTTTAGAAATACTGCCAGGAGACTAGAATATTTTATTTTATTTTATTGATTTCAGAGAGGAAGGGAGAGGGAGAGAGAGATAGAAACGTCAATGATGAGAGAAAATCATTGATTGGCTGCCTCCTTCATGTCACAACCTGGGCATTTGCCCTGACCAGGAATTGAACCATGAAATGACTCATAGGTCGATGCTCAATCACTGAGCCATGCCATCTGGGCAAGACTAGAATCTTAATACACTCCCATTTCAATTTCACATGTAAATTTTTGTTCTTTCTAATATTCCAGCTACATTAAATATTAGAAGAGCTAAGTGGAGACTCTGGAGACATAAATGCCAATTTAATAGAAAGCACAGAGGTAGTAGAATGCTTGTGTACAGCCTTGAGAATTCAACTCAAACCCACCAGCATAAATAGAGGGAGCCAAAGTAATCCAACTGCATGTATACATATATACATTGATTCTGGGTGCCAAGATTTTTGGAAGAAGAATTACCATCACTTCAACAACCCAGTTCTTCATCAAAAACTGCTTCTCTCTATTCAGCTAGATAAAAAGTGTTCTCCAGAAGGCTTTTAACTGTAGGCAACAGATTACTGAGTGCAAAACAAGGAGAGAGGAATCCAGGTAAGCCTTATCGTGATTCTTGGAGGAGTCATTTATTATGTGCATTGCTCAAAAGTTCAGTAAAGTTTGTGGTAATATGGCCCAAGAAACAAAAGCATTTCAAAACACAAACACAAACATGCAGCCAGCTCATCTTAACTCTATATCCCAAGGACCATTAAGCGAAATCCCAGCTGACTAATCAGTTTGCTTAAATACTGTAAACCACTGTTTTAAAATAGTCTTGCCATGATATGAATTGTACTATAAATTTCACAGCCTCTTTTACAAGTGTCTACTGAAGAAAAAGTACCACCTTACACTGTAAGGTCCAGTCTAAACAGAGACAAGATTGGAGGCTCCAGAGTTGAATTGGTAGGTCCTGAGTCCCTCACTGGGCTTCTTTCCAAGGTTGGGCTGGTTGGGCAGATAGAACAGCAGTGAGCCCGAACTGCCACACAGATGACTGCAAGCAAGAGACGGTTCACTGGGAAGTCTCAGTGCAGTGAACCATCTGAGCAATCTAACCTCCCTTTGGCCTAGTCAGTTCTGTGGGCTTTCCTCAGTCTAATCAAGGTGGGGCATTGACCATATCACCTGAAGTTGACGTGCTCCGTGTTCTTGCCACCATGTACCTGTGCCAATTGTCCAAGCTAGGACAATGTTGACAGGTACATAACTCCTATCCATCCTTGCATTTCAAGGACTATACCTAAAATCTCTTAGAAACAGTAAAAACATGTATTCTCTAAGACTCTTCTGAGAAATATGATTTAACTCATGTCTCCTATAAGAGTGTACAAAATCTTTCTAATCTCAGAACTAGATGACTCAAAAAATCAAACCCTGCTGAAACACGAAACTGGCTTGGCTCGGTGGATAGAGCATCGGCCTATGGACTGAAGGGTCCCAGGTTCAGTTCCAGTCAAGGGCATGTATCTTGGTTGTGGGCACATCCCCAGTGAGGGGCGTGCAGGAGGCAGCTGACCAATGTTTCTCTATCAAAACATTGATGTTTCTAACTCTCTATCCCTCTCCCTTCCTCTCTATAAAAAATCAATAAAATATATTTTAAAAAATCCAACCTTGAGCTATTTTAGACACTCCAGTTTAGCTGATATGATGTTAATAGTTTTATTTATAAAATCATTTTATAAATGTTGTGTAGTTATATCCTTACAATATATATATATTTTTGTCTGAAGCCCTATAATCTTCTCTGAAGAACACACTAGACCTGTTCCTACTTATGGGATTAAAAGGATCTTCAGCTCAAAGCACTGCCCTTCTGACCTAACCTTGTTTAAATATAAAATGAATCAAGATAAGCCATCATTCATTAGGCATCTACATAGGCCAAGTGACAGAGGACTATAAGGGTAAATATATATAGAGATATTGATATAGACATATATTTAGATCACTAGGTACAGTTGAAGAGAGGGAGTTTAAAATCAAGAGAAACTCTAAAGTAACTAAATAAAAATAAGGTAGAATAAATAAATTCCAAAAGAGAGGGAAACTAATTTGTACAAAAAGTTAATACATTTTCTTTTAGGCACATTAATTATGAACTTGCTATGAGAGGGAAATGAGTGTGTAGATTGGTTGTCATTTGCATAGTAGTCATGATTAGAGCCCTGGGAGTAAGATGAGATTCCCCTGGGAAAACATGAAAGAAAAAGACAATAATACTAGAGAATAAAAAGCATAGGCTCAAATAAGTCTTTTTGAAAGACTTTGATTTAAAAAGATGTTTCAAAAAGAGTGTTGCAGAGAGCTTAGGAAACACTAACAGATAAGAGGCATTGGTTGGTAGATCCCTTGGGAGAAAGATGTATAACAATCATAGTGGTGAGTAAAAGAGGAAGGCCTGGTCTCAGACCACAAAGAACTTCCAATGGGATTGAGAGGACAATACTGATCAAAGAGTTGTATTAAAACTCAGTGCTGCTGAAACCGGTTTGGCTCAGTGGATAGAGCGTCAGCCTGCAGATTGAAAGGTTCCAGGTTCGATTCCGGTCAAGGGCATGTGCCTTGGTTGCATCCCAGTAGGGGATGTGCAGGAGGCAGCTGATCCATGTCTCTAATTCTATCTCTCTCCTTTCCTCTCTGTAAAAAAATCAATAAAATATATTAAAACAACAACAACAACAACAAAAACAACAACAACAACTCAGTGCTAAATTGTGTGATGCCAATTAGGTAGCTGCAGCATTCAGTGATAGTCCAAGATGTGTTGCCAAGGGAACTTTGACCCCACAAAGAGCAGAGGCCAATGCTGTCCAGATTGCTACGATAAGGAAGACATTGAGTCTAGAACTGTTGTTGTTGTTGTTTGTTTTACAATGATCTAATATCTGTATATATAAAAACCTAAGCAAAGTGACCAAATGACCAAATGACCTGTTGACCAGTCACTATGACACATACTGACCACCAGGGAGCAGATATTCAACGCAGGAGCTGCACCCTGGTAGTCAGTGTGCTCCCACAGTGGGAGAGCTGCTCAGTTGATTGACAGGCGCCAGGTGCAGGGCTCATGGTTGGCTGCAGCAGCCCAGAGATTGCAGCAAAGTGGCAGTGAGCCTACAGAGCAGTGGTGGCAGCAGGTGCAGTGGGGCCGGGATGAGCAGGAACAGTAGGCAGGAGTGGCAGTTGGCGTCTGACTGCTGGTTTTGGCCTTATCCCCACAGGCTATGTCGAGGGACCCCACCAGTGCACGAATCTGTGCATCAGGCCTCTAGTAATGATATAATGTAATTGTCCAAGCTAGAAAATTATGAAGGACGGTTTAGCCAAATATTGCTGTTGCATTCGTGATGGAATAGTGAATGGAAGATATGACCAGGAAATGCCACACTTGAGCTCTATGGATGAAAACCTCAAACCCAACCCATGAAAAAATGCATGAACTCTTCATTTCATTATGTCTTTCATTGTCATTGCAAAGCCTCAGCCAGGCTTGGAATCTGTGGGGCTGCCAAAGGAAATGATTGCCAAATGGTCTTTGAAATTAAAAATGGAGGCAATCTGCTACTAGGATACCTCATTTACCTCAGAGCCACTTCTTATATTCTATATCTACTATACTTAAGCAGGATTGAGTTTGAAGTGTTATTTGGGCATTTAAAAATAATGTTAGTGTTTCTTAGCTCTATTCGTAGCACATGTAATACAGCTCAAAAAAGAATGCTGACCTATTAGTAGCAGCAAATAGTTAAGGAATTAGAGTCTATAAGAAAAAAGCAGCAAATAATGATTCATATATTAAAAAAAAATACTTCAACCTGGTTAATGCAAACATTATTTTGTGTGTTTTTTTTTAAATACTCACTTGAGGCTATTTTGTCCAACAATTTTTAGAGAGGGAGAGAGAGAGGGAGAGAGAGAGAGAGAGAAAAACATTGATGTAAGAGAGAGAGGCATTGATTGATTGCCCTCCAAATGTGCCCTGACTGGGGCTTGGGGATCAAACCTGCAACCCAGGTACTTGCCCTTGACCAGGAATCAAACCTGAGACCCTTCAGTGCACAGGCTAATATTTTAAGCACTGAGTTTATACTGGCCAGGGCCTAAACATTCTTTTATGTATTCATCCATATAGTAAATATACATTAGGTACTAACTTCATGGCCATCATTGCACCAAGAGTAGAGTTACCTGTGAGAATAGCGTGTGGTCTCTCTGCAATTTGAGATGTTCACTGCCTCATGGTGAAAGAAACAACAACAAAAAAAAGAATCTGCCATTTATTCTGCACCTACTTCCCATCAAGAACTGCCCTTAGCACTTTATCTGGTTTTGTTCATTTAATACAATAAATATGTGAGTTAGTTATTATTACCTTAGTCTCACATAATAGAAAATTTAGGTGTAGCAAGATTAAGTAACTTGGCCAAGTCACACAGCTAATACTCAGAATTTAAACCCAGCTCTTTGCACTGCACCACAGGACCTCCCCAAAGTGAGTAAGACCTTCAACCTGCCCTCAAAGGTAACACAGACATGTTCACAAATAATAACAATGATATGATTACTGTAGTAATAACATCATTTTCAAGGTTTACCCAGGGTTCTTATCAGAACTGAGGAGCATTTTTGAACCCTTGCACATGACTGGATCAACTTTGAAGGGCAAAGTCTGGGGAGCCTCCTGAGAAGAAGTAATTAGAGCTTCTGTCCATCTCTGCCTATCTATCTATCTATCTATCTATCTATCTATCTATCTATCTATCTATCATCATCTATCATCTGTAGCATATGGCTACATGTCTAAGATATAGCATATAGCTATATGATCTTATTTCCAACCTTTACACTAGCCAGAGTTTTGGATTCCTACATGAAGAGCATCAAGAAAACATGATCTAAGTGTTTGTATCACCTCTAGGGAGAACGGTACTCCCATTGTATTGGGTGCATATTTCTAAATTAAGATGAATTATAATGTATAATATTTATCTGTTTTCTTGTCAGTCTCTCTCACTAGACTGTGAAGTTATCCAGGCTAAGGACTCTGTCTCATTCACCATCATATCTCTAGCTCACACAGCAATTCATTGCACTTAACAAATGATCAGCAAAATGTATATTGAAAGAAAGAAGAAAATTGCAGCTCTATTAATTCATTGCTGTTGTTGTTGTTCTTAAGTTTATTTTCAAAAGTATGTGCTCAGTCCTAGGAGAATGGACACAAAACTGAAAAAGACAAATCTTATCCCTGGTCTTAACCTGGTGAGCACAACCAACTTTCATGTAGTACTGGTTTAGTTTAAAATAGAACTCTCAGTCTCTACAGATATCAACAATGAAATTAGTGCTATGTAAGTACGTTTTATAAATTCCCACTCTGATTTTACTTGTCAATATGTTAAGGTCTAATATCTCTTAAAAAACAAGCTATATGCCTGACCGGTTTAGCTCAGTGGATAGAGTGCCAGCCTGTGGACTAAAAGGTCCCAGGTTCGATTCTAGTCAAGGGCATGTGCCTTGGTTGAGGGCACATCCCCACTGGGGAGTGTACAGGATGCAGCTGATGGACGTTTCTTTGTCATCAATGTTTCTAACTCTCTATCCTTCTCCCTTCCTCTCTGTAAAAAAAATCAATAAATATATTTTAAAAAAAAACAAGCTATATCTCAGAAGTAATCAATCAAATTAAAAAAACTTATATTCACTTAAATGTGAGACAATGAACATATATTTATATATACTAGAGGCCTTGTGAACGGATTCATGCATTGGAGGGGTCCCTCGGCTTGACCTGCACCCTCTCACAATCCAGGACCCTTTAAGGGAAGTCGGAGGCCTGGTGCATGGATTTAGCCCAATTCTCGCAAGGCCAGGCAGATGGACCCCACTAGTGCACAAATCTGTGCACCAGGCCCCTAGTATGCATATAAGATCTTTGGTTAATCTCTTCCCGCCCTCCTCCATACCCCCTTCCTTCTGAGATTCATCAGTCCTGTTTTATGTTTCCAGGCCTGTGTGTCGAGCATTTGCCTCCTGGTGGTCAGTGCATGTCATAGCTACCGGTCAAACAGTTGATTGGTCAAACAGTTGCTTAGGCTTTTATATATGTAGATTTATCTCCACTCTCTCCTGGAAACCCACTTCTGTGTCAATAAAAGAATAAGAAAGTGTAAATCTATAGAACAGCAAAGAGGATAATAGTAAACAAGAATGTCAACAAATATCTTTCATATACAAGCTGTTGGAGGGGCTTTAAGCATTTAAATATTTTAAGCATTAAACATTTTAACCAGTACAGAAAAGGCTACATTCTATGTGCCTATAGAAACAAACCAATAAGAAACAAGCTAGTCATCCTTTGAAACTCTGGTATGGCTCAGGATTGGAGTCATAGAACCTGCAGAAGGTACTATCGTGAGATGAATGGTGGATCAAAAATCAACATTGCTCTGACTGGTTTGGCTCAGTGGATGGAGCATCAGCCTGCGGACTGAGGGGTCCCACATTCAATTCCAGTCAAGGGCATATGCCTTGGTTGCAGGTACATCCCCAGTGGGGGGTGTGCAGGAGGCAGTTGGTCGATGTTTCTCTCTCATTGATGTTTCTAGCTCTCTATGCCTCTCCCTTCCTCTCTGTAAAAAATCAATAAAATATATTTTAAAAATCAACATAAAGCACAGTTGGTTCCTTATGTCTTTTTGTCATCATCACCTACCACCCCCAGAGAGTTATCTCAAAAAATTGAACTAGACAGAGAAAGGAGGACTGTTAACAAAGGTCTGATGTTCAAATTCTTCTAAGGTCCTCTTCAACCTACCACCCAGAAGGCCACAGCCAGGCTTGTAATCCCAAGGAAGATATTTGGAAGATCCTTCTGTGGAGAAAGTAAAGGGCTTTAAGGAAAAGATCTGCAGAATTCAGGGGTACTCTTGTAAAAACTCTGGCTCACTGCCCTATACATCTGTTGACTTCTTCAGTCAATGAGTCTCATATGTGCACACAGAACAGTCAGTTGGTATGTGATTTTCTCACAGCCAAGGATCACAAGATTGAAGAATAGCCTCCAACATAAAAGACAGAGACAAGACAAGAAATCAGGGAGGGGGAAAGGGGCACTGAATATGTGTATGTGAGATAAGAACACCTGTAATAAAGTATGGTGAATTTCCACAGATAGGTTATAAAAACAGATTGAATCTTTGAAATAGCATTGAGAATAGATCCTATGAAAATGAAACAATACCAGAACAGGAAAGATTCCCTGGAAATTAAAAATATGAACCCTTATATATTTTTAAAAAATCAACAGAAAGTTGGGAAGATAAAGTAGATAAAATCATTCGGAAAATAAAACAAAAAGAGCAGGTAGTAGGAGGGAAAAAATAAAATAAAATATGAGATTAGTCCAGGAGGCTCAATAGTTGATCAAAAGAGATCTATAAGAGAAATCAAGGTAGGGGAAAACCATATTGATGAAACAGTACAAGAACATTTTATAGACCTGAAAGATATAGATCTTTAGATTAAAAGAACCAGTGAATGCCTACACAATAAGTAAGAAAAGCCTCAACCAGGGCATATCATCTTAAAATTTCAGAACTCCAGAGAAAACACAATGCTCACATAAAAATCATGGGAAATAGGAATGACATTGGACTTGTAAGCAAAAACACTGAAAGCTAGAAAATAATGGTGTAATACCTTTAAATTCAGAATGGGAATTATTTTTAACCTAGAATTCAAATTCTCAAACCAAATGACCTAACAAATGCAAGGGTAGAATAAAGATATTTTCAGGCAGGAAATTTTTCAGTAAATTTACCTCACATGCACCCTTTCTCAGGAAGGGTGTGTCACCAAAATGAGTGAATAAAGAAAGAAAGGAAAACAGAGAAGAGAGGCTCCAACACAAGAAGCAGGTGAAGAAAATCACCAATAATCACGGCATAAGGAAGTCCTGGGATAACAGTGATATAGTGGCCTCAAGGCAAAGCTAGTCGAGGTTGGAAAAGAAAAAATGAGTGCCCCAAGAAGGAGGTCTTAGATTCTGATGATCTGTTCTATATTATTATATGGAAAGTTTCTGGGAGACTGTCAGAAGTTTTGGCAGAATGTAGGAATAGTTACACAAAGCCAGGGTGGTGGAAAAAAAACAAAAAACAAGGCAATTATTAACTCCAAGAAAAACAAAAAGCTGTACAAGAAAGGAAAGGTAATTATAGTGTAGTGTTAGCTCAGTAGAGAACATTATTTACAATTATAATAATATAAACCTCGAATATTGATTTAACTAAAAAGAGGAATAAAAGGAAACAGTGTTGTGGGATAGGAGACTTAAATCCTCCCCAACTGTAATAGTCACTAAATAATGATCTAGTAGGACATATACATTATTTAGAAATATGGAGGCAAATACAAGAACTACTCAAATGAATTAAAAGTGGCTGCCTGCAAGGACTTATTCTCAGGAGGGTGGAGCAGAATTGCTACAGGCTTATTTCCCTTTATTTTTAAAAGTCCTTTAGTAATATTTGATTCTGAAAATGCATACATTTCTTAGGATAAATTTGCAGTTATTAAAAAAAAACATTAAGCTGCCATAACTCTGATTCTAAGGTCAACAAATTGGATACATTTCTGCCATGAAAGATCACACAATTGAAAATTGAAACACAAATCTTATTAAAACCATGCAGACTATTTTCTAATTTAACAAAGCTTAGGAGATTTAAAAACCAATCTGAATGTATTTGCTCTTCCTCTTCTGAAATCAGTAGAAATTCTTAAAATGTAAAAAAGTTACATGAGCAGATACTCCCATATTTTTTGCAAGATGTTTAAGAGATCAATCACAAAACTTGGACCATAACCTGAGTGAATATTGTACATGGCAGGCCTTGCTAATCAAACCAATTTGATGATGGCAGAATGTACAGGGTCTTTATCTGAGTATAAATTCAGACACTCTGGATAGATGGGGTTTGTGCCAAGTCATAATAGATGTGCCATCAAATGATAGGAGATATTACATTTCTGATTCACATAGAACAACTTGGAAAGGGAGAAAGTTGTAGGTCAAATCAAGAGTCAGCATGGCCCTGAGGATTCTCAGAAACCTGCAAGGTTTGGAGAAATGAGACACTCCATAGTCACAGAGAATGTAACCTCCTAACTCATCCCCAAATTGTAATTTCATCATCACAACAGAAATCCCTGGTAGACTAATAAAGACTTTTCCCCTAGAGCAGCATCTCCAGGACCAAGCAATAGCTAGTCTCCTCACAATAATAACAACGTGTTAATGACTTTGATAAGGGGATACATATCATTATCGCCTCTTAATTACCTTATGGGCCCTGGGAAAGCAGCTGTAGAATACACAAATCAAGAAGCCCAGGAGGAACTTTTCTGGAAAGTGGTCCCTGTGATTGTTGATTTAGTATTATTCTGCCTCCAGTAATTATTTTGTTTTCTTTAAAGGTTACTGGCCATTAGTCAAGAAGGAAAGTTTAGGTTTGTGGTTGATTAGGTTCAGATGACAAACATGGTATTAACCTATAGGAAGATTATTTCCTTCAGGCTTAAAGCTTAGAGTTTTGTCTTGTTGGTTTCCCTCCCCATCTTTTCATTCATAGGACATAATCCTACACATTTACATACTTGGCAAACAGAGAACCAGGGGATGCTTTGCTGGGCTATAATTTCTTAAGGAAAAGGCAAGCCCCACTTTTGATTCATCAATACCCCTTGCACCATGCACTGCAGGTAACGGCTCCATAGTAAATGGTAATCGAAGAAAATATATGTTTACTTCAGAGATTGTAGGGATTTCACTATTTGGGTTTGGATATTGCTTTTGAAACCCCTATGAATACGCTGTGTTTGTGTGGACAAATCTAGAGTAGTCACACTATACTCACCCAAATATCCTAAGTAGGAATGGGATTAAAACTTGCTCTAGGAAGAAACATACCTTTCCAGGTTGAGGGGCAAATGGCTTGGGTTCTTATTTCCCATGATACTCCTCAAACTCCTGTGTATCCATTATATACATGAAATGTGGAGTCCCCAAAACTTCAGTTCTGAGATGTCCTGTACCCTCAACTCTTCCTGATGGCCAGCCAGGAAGAAATATCAATAACCTTTTCCTTTCCACACAAACATAATCATCAACTTCATTCTTTCTTTGGAAATGGTCTCTGGGAGTTCAAGGTTACTGGAACACAATGCCCATGACCACTCCAGGATTCCTCTGCCCTAGTATTAGCTAGCCTGAAAGGATTTGTTTTCCAGCTGTATTAAATGTGTGTCCAATTCTCTGTTTATCTTTCACTGTTATCTATATAAATAAAACCCTATTATGCAAATAGACCAAATGTCGGAACAATTGAACAACCAAACAATCTGTCGCTATGATGTATGCTAATCATCAGGGGGTGTGGGAAGAATATGGCAGGCATCAACAGCAGGCAGCAGAGCCTGGAACACTGGCAGGATGGTGGGACAGGTGAGTGGGGGCACCAGACCAAGGTGGGGCACAGGCTGCTGTCTTTGGGACAAGCCTCTAATGGTTACTGAAAATTCTTTGCTCCCATGCACTGAGATCCTGTCTGGCACTCGCACCTGCTGCTGATGGTGGGCCTAATCACTCAGTGCCCTCAGCAGATACAAGCAGCACCTGCCAGCCCTGATTGCCCCTCATGGCTTCTCCACCTGCTCCTGAGGGGCTATCGGGGCCAGCAGCCACTTCTCACACTCACTGCCTGTAATGGCCCTGCTCACAACCATTGCCAGTACCAGAGCCACCACTTAGATGTAATGCTAGTGCTGGTCCCGCTCAGACCTGCAGTTGGCACTGGAGAAACTGCTCCTGCCAGCCCTGATTGCTCGGCACCATCAGCAAGTGTGAGCATTGGCTGCCAGCCCCGATTGTCCGTGAGAGCTTCTCCACCTCCCCCTGATCCTGAGGGGTGATCAAGGAAGCAGCTGATGCTCACACCCACTGACAGCACCGGCTCACTTGCATCTGTTGCCGGCACAGGCCTCAATTGCCCTGTTCTGTCATCCAGAATGAGTAGGCCCGAACCATCAGCACATGAGAGTAGCCCACCGCAGCTTCTCAGCCCACAGTTCCTTTCAAGATGCATGATTCATGCACTGAGCCACTAGTCAGTTATAATACTTAATGCTCCTGAGACAACTTACTTCTCTCTTGCTTTCCTTCCTTTGCCATGTCTCTTCTTTTGTTCTGAAAATAATTCCCCAAGGGGTGAAGAGGGAGGGAGCATGAGAGGAAGAGGGAGAGGGAGAGGAAGAGAAAGAGGATGAGGGAGAGGGAGAGGAAAAGAGAGAGGGAGAAGGAAGGGGAGAAGGAGAAGGAAAGAAGAAAGAAACTGGGCTCTGAGTACATTCAGTTTGAAAAATTAAAATGCTGATTCTTAAAATAATTTGCATTGCCTTGCCTTTTTATTTTTTATTTTTTCTTTCTTTCTTTCCTTTTTTTTTTTAAACAGTTTTTATTCTACTTTCTAGTTCTGGCCTAGACTAGAAGTAAAGAAGTTACTGAAGTCCTTCATATCCATAAAGCCAGGGTAATCTAAATCTAAGATTATCCCTCAAATCTGAAGTGAGCATAAAACCACAAACGATGAGTGGGCAGCTGAGACAATCACAGATTCTATCATTTAAATGGAATAAAGAGAGAGTAGAAAAAGTGCTGTCTGCATTGTGTCTAATTTTTAAAAGTTCAATGGGCCATGTATATTTTGTGGCGGGGAGAGGGAATAGTGCAGGCAAGTCCACTTCACTGGGCTGGTTTTACATCTTTTCTTTGCACACAGCAGGCCTAACACAGCTGCCCCAGCCCTTACCCTCACTGCTCTCTGGTTGCTGCTGGAGGCACCGCCCTCATCTTGCAGGGGCTGAGCAAGGGCAGCATCTGTGACATCAGAACAGAAGGAGAGACGTGGCAAAGAGAGGAAAGAAAGCAAGAGAGAAGCCAGACACTCCTTCCTTTCCTACCCCACCTGCAGTGGTGCCACCCCACAGCCCCGCTTCCCAAAGTCCCTGATGCTGCTCTTCATCTGTTCTGAAAACTAGTCCTGGGTGGTGCCCTAGGGCTGGTGTTTTACTAGAGCAAACAGTAATTTTTACTACAGACAATGGTGTTTGGGAAAAACCTGCTGCTAGTGTTTTATTACCTAGTGAATCTATATTTCTGTGCCTGGTTAAAACTGAAGATGAAGGAGGAGGGGGTGGCAGACTCTGCCAGGTCTGCTGCAAGATGGCAGAACAAGAAAACTGGGAGATCAAAGGAAGAAGGAGCCCTGATCTCTAAAGCCATGTGTATGGAAAGTGGAGATTTAATAACAGGCCCTTAGACAGGACGAAGGGAGTCGCCTCAGAGCTCCAAGTGCCAGGAGAATGTGTGAAGGTTGGCGGGTGCGGGAGTATGCACAGAAGGGTGGAGATTGGGGACAGATGGTACTGGCCCACCAGCTCTCCTGTTAGCCTCCTCAGACTTTAACCCATGATTCTCGGCCCTCTCCTTAGCCCACCCACTGGAAACCACCAGGAGCATGTGTTCTAAATTTTCTAACACAATCTTTTTTTTCTAAAATCTGGTGTATTTTAAATGTCTGTTCTATTGGCCCTACCAACAATAACGTCAAAAGCCAGAGTTCTGGGCTCTGGCGTCAGCCTCATAGGTTGGAATCTCAGCTTGCCACTGATTTACTGAGGGGCCTTCCTTCACCTTTTAGGTCTCAGTTTGTCATCTGTAAATTGGCTATGATAGTACATTGGTGATGAGATAATAAATAGTAATAGTAAGTCCCAATAAATACTATGTTTATTTTTCCTCTGAATGGTAAGGTGAGGGGAGCAGAGGAAACAGGGGGAGAGGGCAGGGTGCCCTGGTTCCAAGGTACAAAGTTGGAACTGGATTGCTTCCTGAAACAATCCATTTACATATGGTGAGATTATATTAAGCTGTGCTAAACTTTAGGTATATAGTGGATATAATAGGCTTTTATGTCCTAGCCCAAGGACATAATCACTATACAAAACTGTGTTTGAATTAGAACAAGGTGCTCCACAGTTCCAAAGACTATTCTTAGTAATGAACTGGTAGGATACAAGTGCTACGTAATTTGCAAACTTCCTGTGTAATTTTAGGTCAACCTTAGTCATTTCTCTCCTTAGACTCTGTCTTCACAGTTGAATCAATGGTAGTTACATCCTAGTAGGATCTGTTTGGACCTTACAGGACTGCAAAGCTGAGATGCTCAAAGGGAGGGAGGTACCCTCTCAGCCATTTCAAACCTTCCTCTAGTATCATTCTCTTCACACTATATCATGTGCATTGGTTTGTTTTTCCCACAAGACAGCCCGGTTGTAGTCGCTTTATATCTGCAGGCTTAGCAAGAATCTTTGTTTAATGAATACTTTAATAAAAGTGATAGTTGAAAGATTTTAACTGCATGAATGTAGAAGCAAGGGAAGGAGAGAAAATGGAAGGGAAGGGAGGAGGGTGGAAGGAAGGAGCAAAGGGCTACGGAAGTGGTTATCTCTCTAACATAGTAGAGTTTATTTGCCCATCTATGAGCTGGATTTAAAAGTCCCAACTCTAAGATTGTATGAATTATTGAACACCTATTATGGGTTTAGCACTCTGATAGGAACTGGAGAAAAGAGAAAGTGAGAAGAGTTTAGCAAATAGACATTGGTCAAAAATCTTATTCTAAGGACTTTACAATTTGATTGGGGAACTAAATTTAACACAAGAAGCAATCAAAGGAAAACACACCCTAGTATATAATTAGGTTCTAAATTACTTGTTACAGATGAAATTGTGAAGTCAGAGGGAAGAACAACCATGTGCGCTGGAGGAATCAGGGGAGACAGCTGTGAGATTTGAGACTTGGGCCCCTGGAAGCAGAACAGGGAAGAGCAACAACCTCAATAAAGAGAGAGGCATAGAGGAGTCTGTTCATGGATGAGTGAGACCCATTTGGCTGGAGAGAACTTGTCAGGGTGGAGCCTGGAAGTCAGCCTGAGGCTTTTCTGCGGATGTGGTAGCAAGGAGAAACAGCCCAGAGGGTTTCAGGCAGGACTCCTATTATTTCTCTTCCTTTTCCCAATGGACAAGGTGACTGTCCTTGGTTAGAGTCCCTCTGTGGGTAATGAATTTCTGAGAAGGTGACAGATGAAAGTGGTGGTGGCAGCACCAGGCATGCCTTTCTGGTTCCCAGATGGTGATAAATCTAGGCCAGGAAGCATCACTGTTTCCCAGAGTTCTGTGACTTCACAGCAGTTGCAGGAAATAGGGTGGAGATGGGAATAAAGAGCTTTTCTCCGCAGCCCTGGCGGGTGGTATTTTACAAGAGGCATATGGTGCTGGCTCCAATCAGAGATGGTTTCCACATGTGTGCCACTCCTAACGATAAATAAGAAACCGATCAGAGGAGTATCCTTTTGGCAACACAGCCCAATGTTGAGTGGTACCACCTTCCATCTTCCCAGATCATTGAGATTTTATATAGATAGGTAAGAATGTGTTTTTAATTTGTCCCTTGAAGACAAATCCTAAGAACACCTAATGGCTTATATAATAGCTGTCCATGAAAATATAAATTGACCACAAAATTTGAGCTATCATTGTAATATCTTAATTATCTATCTCACAATGATGACTACTTGGAGCCATTGTGATAGTCATAAAGTACCATAGCTTTAACAAAAGGAAAACATGTCATAAACTAAATACCCATCAAATTTTATGCAAATTATTTTATCTGAATAAAATAAATATTAAGTTTACATATGCATATTAATTCTAATTAGCCATGTTTTCATTCCTAGTTACTAGCCAGTTTTCTTTTATGTTTCATTGAAATTAGCCCTGTTATTTAGAAAATACTCACAAAAGAATGCTTTAAATTTCTATGCATCCAATATGAAATATTATCCCCATAAGAAAAAATGTGTCCCCATATAGTTGAAAATGTACTATGAAACAATAAGAAATAATTTTATGGAACTAATGTTATATTAATTTGCAATTTTGTTTGAGATCAGAGAAACTGTGTACTGTTATGTATCTATGTTCCTACTGTGTTTGTCTGTTTCTCCATCAGACTGAGTCTTAGGATGTTTTCTTACGGAAACAATAAAAAAGCTTTTTTTACCAACGAAAAAAGATAGCAAGAAAATGTTTGGGAGGAAATACGGAGAAGCTAGTCTGATCTTTTGTTTTGTATGTCAATGAGTAATCATAATAATTTTAATTAATATATCTTCTGCAGCCAAAATTCACATTTTCAACAAACCTAAAGGGTCATTGCAAAAATTGACATGTATAAAGACGGGTTGTTAGTAACAGATAAAATCACTTATAGTTCCAAGTACTTTTCATTAACCTTTTCTAGATTCAGGATGTTACTCATCACTGGACAAGATCCTATTTAGCCCAGAGAAGGGCTCACAAGCAAAAAGCAAAGGAAATTAGGATAGGTCTCCCTATCATATACTCCCTCTTTTAATTTGTACAGGAAATCACTGGTTCCCAAATATGGTTGATCATCAAAATTACTTAAAAACATGTAGCAATCAGGACCCATACCAGAGTGAATGAAGTATCATCTCTGGGGGCCAGGATCTCTTTGGACTTAGAAAAATCACATATGCTCACTAATCAACTGACCTCTTTGCTATTGGTTGTCATTATCATTTTTATTTTCTGTCCCTTTAGGTTTTTAAAAAGTTCCCCCCAAAGGCTTTTGATGATCTTGCAGATTTGGAAAGCAGATGGTATTAGATTTCAAAAATACACTCTGTTTTAGAATGAAAAAATTAGAGAAAAAAACTTTAGGATGAAGATGCCTTACTCCTCATCTTGTCAACATTTCTGGAGATAGTTGTCAGGGAAAGAAGATTTACGAAGGAAACAACACAAAGGAAAATACATACAAAGAAGAGATCATTCATAGGAAGAAAGAAACAGATTCAAGTGTTACTCTGCCAGCTCTTTTAATTCTCTAAATGGTAGTCTGGAATGCAAAAAAGGGCTCTTGACAGGGAAGAATGGCCATGGCTGAGGTTTCTTTTATTTTCTATTAACCAGTGTTATAACAGGATTCATGCAAAAGCCTAATACAATGAAAAAACAACAACAACAAAATTTCAAACTTACTCCCCCACAGGATGCTTGCTAGAGAATTTTAATTAACCCAACATTGCAATAAATTGGTAATTAAGATGTTTACCATTTCGCATAATGTATTTAATAGTAAACATAGTCTAAATTTAATGTTTTTTTGAGAAATCAAAGAACATGGTAGGCAGTCAGTCATATCTTTAATTCTCATTATGCAATTCTTTAGGTGAAAATGTACCCCCACAAAATTGGCAGGAAGTGATTAAGCAGAAATACCTGTGCCCTTTTTATCCACAAAACAAGCAATAGGATATAGTAGACATAGAGAGAGAAGGCATCATTCATGGGTGCGTGTCATTCAAGAGTCATTCAACATGGGTGCTGATTTTGTGTCAGGCATGGCGCTGGGCAATGGATTTATAGCTGTGAGCATGACAGGTTATGGTCCCTGCCTTTCCAGAATTTACATTCTAGCTATGGAGAGAAAGAACTTAGACATCTAAATCTCAATAAGCAAAACAAGCAGCATGTTGCCGAAGATATTAGAAAAGAGCAAATCTACTGTCTTAGTCAGCTTGGGTGGCTATAACAGAATACCATAGACAAGCGGCTTAAATAGTAAGTGTTTATATGGCACAGTTCTGAAGGCTGAAATCCAAGCTTAAGGCTTTGGCAGACCTAGTATCTATTGGAGGCCCTCTACCTGGTTTGCAAACAGCCATCTTCTGTCTCACATGTCCCAGAGACCAAACTCCAGTCTAGTCCTATAAGGACACTAATTTTGTCATGAGGGCTCCACAGTCATGACCTCATCCTATATAATAAAAGTCTAATATGCTAAGTGTCCAGTCTACTGTTAACCAATCAAAGCATAATATGCTAATGATATGCTAAGGCTGCTCAACCGCTTGCTATGATGTGCACTGACAACCAGGAGGAAGCCAGTCAACCAGTTGACCAGTTGCTATGATGTGCACTGACCACCAGGGAGCAGGCACTCTGACCAATAGGTTAGCTTGCTGCTGGGGTCTGACTAATCAAGATTAGTGAGACTCAGGCTGGGCATGCCCTGGAGCCCTACCACAGTATCTCCCTGACTGGCCAATCTTCCGCATCATTCCTTGGCCCCAATCATGCACTGATTGGGTCCCTCAGCCTGGCCTGCACCCTCTTTCTTTTTATGGGTCCTCTTAAGGGATATTGGAGAACCAGTTTCAATCCAATCTCCCAGGTCAGGCTGAGGGACCCTGCTGGTGCACGAATTCATGCACTGGGCCTCTAGTTTAAACATAATTACCTCTGAAACCTACTTCCTAATACCATCCTTTGCGGGTTAGGTTTTCTACATACAAATTTTGGAGGGACACAAACATAGAGTCCAGAGCAGCAATCTAGTAACCACTAGACACATGTGGCTAGTGGGCCTTTGAAGTGAGGCTCATCAAATTGAGATGGGCTGTGAGTGTAAAGTACACACCAGATTTTGAAGGCTTAGTAATGGGGGGCAGAGAGTGAGGGGAAAGAAAAACAATAACAACAAAAAAACTATGGAAAATATCTCATGAGTAATTTTTATGTTGTTACATGTTGAAATGATAACATTTTGGATATACTGGATTAAATAAAAAATTACTATAATTTATTTTGTTAGTTTCTTTTTATTTTTGTTTAGTGTAGCTACTAGAAAGTGTGAAATTTAAAATTCTGAGATGTGTACTTATGTTTGCATTATATTTCTATTGGACAGTAATTGTCGAACTTGGTGGTTCTCAAATGTGGGAGATTTTGACCTCCAAGGGACATTTGACAATGTCTGAACACATTTTTATTTGTTGCAACTGGAGGGACATCTAATTGGTAGAGGCCTGGGATGCTGCTAAACCAGTTTATAATTCAAGGACAGCCTTCTCCATAACAAATAATTACCCACCTTAAAGGTCAATAGTGCCAAGTTTGGGAAACTCTGATCTAGAAAAATCAATTAATAAAGTAAAAAAAAGCTTAAAGTGTATAATATACAAATCTATATATAATAGGATATATATGATATAATAATCTATACCCAATAAATTTTCATTTACAGTATAAAGGGTTCTGAGACCGGAAGTATCCCATGCATGTAGCCTGGGACAAAAACAGACAACTCAGATCACTCCTTCTAACTTTTGGTCATCACATGCCACCAGCTTGTCAGAGAGTGGAGCTAAAGGACACTCCCAGAATCCTTAACAGACCTTTAGAAGTTCAAGGAACCTTCTCATGGATGTTAGTATTTACAACAAATATTCAAAACTGATCTCATTAGGCCCCTGTTAAAGACCTTAATATTTATAATTCAGACCAGTTGGAACCTTCATAATAAAGACTTTTGAGTTCAAAATGAGGATAATTAGGTATGTGGTTCATCTCAGTAAAGTTTATTTCTGCCTGAATGCACCACGTGTTGTAAAGAAGCTAACAAACTGGCTGAAATCAGTCTTAACTTCATAACATTCTTTGTTACGAAGGAAATTGCTTTTTTCTTGAAGGTATGCCTGATTTCAACTAATTTACTTACCATGTGTTTTCATTACTTCAATGCAATGAAGACTTGTGATTTTTTAGCTTCCTGGTTGTTTAGCTTTTAGCGAGGAGGTGTAACTATACTTGGATTAGACACATAATGTATTTGAAGTTGTGGGAATAAAGGGTTTTGAGGCATTAGCTAAATATTTGGAATCCCTTCGTCTCTTTTTCCATTTTTATGCAAGACAGAAGTCCAGTTCTTATCACTGGAGTTCTTCACAAATAACTGCAGGAAAATAAGTTTCCTTTCTTCGTCCCAGAGGTGGAAATCCACCCCGCTCCTTCCCCACTCCTCAGTGTCTCACCTGCAAACTATACTTTTTTGAACCTCCAGATCTGTAGGCTCTACTCCTCTTCACCTCAGCTTCTCAAAGAGCAACTTTTGCTTTGAAATTGAGATAAAGTTTTCTCACTGGTGCATTTGCTTTTTTATTTCCAGGCAGAAAGTAGTGTTCTGTTAAACTCATAATTTTCAAAATTTAGGCAAAAAGGAAGCTTCATTTAGAGGCAAAAATATTAGTGATCGGGTGATCTTGTTACAGCAGCCACTTAAAGAAAGCAGGATTGGTCTGCAAATACAGTGCTGCATCATTAAACCGCAGGAAGAAAAAAGAAAACCACATTAGTTTACATAACTTTCGTACCTCATGTAACCTCCCAGGCCCTCCCCTTTTAGCAAGATTCATCATCTCCTTTTACTGCATAATAATTTTCTGGGAGCAAAACACATCCAGGAAAAGTTCCTATGCTCCGGATAAAATAAATAAAACTAATTTGTATGCTGTGTGTTGTCTGACTATATTGAGCAGCAGAGAGAACACTAGACCGAGTTGGAATATATCATAAATACTTCCGTTCTTCTGAGTACATTGAAGTATTATGTTTTCCCACCATTTTGAATTTAGGCACGGCCACATGAGTGGTGCTGGCTGATGAAATATGACCAGAAGTGATGCATTGCACTGCTGGTTAGCTTCGAGAGGGGGTGATAGTAGCAGCATATGTCAGCCTGCATCCCCGAGTTACTTAGACAGCAGAGTCCTTGTGAAGACCCCATCTTTGGATATGTGGTCTGAGATATTAAGTCACAGAGATTTGGGGTTTTTCATTACTGTGACACACACTAGCCTATCCTGACTAATAAATATGTCTCTTAGTGTCATATTTTTCACTTTCTGTGTCTTTTCTAAATGCTGCTTACTTGTTTCCAACCTAACATGGGAGAGGGAATTTAATAGACATATGTTAAAATAATAATTATACAGAGAAAAATATAAAGCACAGAGATTAGTACGTATCAGGAAAGAAGGCAATGATCATCTGGCAACAGCTATGCTCACTGCCATTGTGTGTGTGTGTGTGTGTGTGTGTGTGTGTGTGTGTGTGTGTGTTGTTTTCACAGTGCCACTTCACATGTCGAATATGGTGATTTGCTCCACTTTTTATCCATGCCAACTCAACAGTGTTACCACAGAATAATTTTTAATGACCAACTTTTCCATGCCCTGATTTTGGTTGTAGCCAGTTTTCCATTATTTTTGATGTTTGTGGTCCTTATTTGACTCTATTAGAATGGAAACTAGCAACTTGGAGAACACCTGCAGTGTCTGAGATTGCATCCAACTTTGCCATGTGCTTCTTTTCAGTTCTCCCACTGTGTACTAACCACAAGCATGCAAGCATAAAGACTGAATACTAATCAAAAGGCAAAATTGGGTTGGTTGTGGCCGTGTCTTAGTCGGAAATTCCTCTAGCCACCAGGGCATGTGTTGAACACATGACTAGTGCTGGCAGTGGCAGATGCTCTATACCAGCAAACTGTCAATAATGTGAAAGTTTAGTTATTTTTCTTTCTTTTTCCAATTATTTTGCAATTTTATCAAAAATGAAATGTGTACATCATTTTAAAAAATAATTCCATAAAGCCTATAATGAAAATTTCAGTCCTCTACTTTGTCTCTTCTGACCTCAAATAGCCATTTTAAAATCTATTTATTGTTTTTGTCTCCATGTTTCTAAATAACCTGCTTCTACTGCGTTGCTTGATTTTTCAGATTTAGATAAACATACTTATTTTCTATTACAGAACACAAAAACGTACCATTATTGCATGAACAGTTTCCTATAGACATATACCCACGGTTTCAATTAGTTTTTTGCTGCATAAAAAATCAAGTTGGTTTAAAGCACCTGTTTATTCACTCACCATTCTGTGGCTCAACAATTTGAGCTGGGCTGGGTGATCCTTCCAGTAGTGGCTGAGCTCATGTACACAGCTGTGGCCAGTGACTGGGTTGGTTGGGAGCTGACTGGTCTAAGTGGCTTAGCTGGGTGGCTCTTCCCTGCTCCATGTGGTCTTTCATCCCCTGCAAGCCAGGCCAGGCTTGTTCACACAGGGGGTGGGCAAACTTCCAGGGGTGCAAGTGAAAGCATGTGGGGCCTCTTGAGGCCCAAACTCAGAACTGTTTGCTGGTACTCCCACTGCATTCTTCACAAGGCCAGCTGGGTTTCAGGGTAGGAGAAAAATAGGCCCCACTCTTGATGGGAGATGCCATATAATCACATTGTGAAAGATACAGGGAGAAGAAAATAGTGGCCATTTTTGCAATCTGCCACACACGAATAGTATGTAAACATGTGCGCTTTCCCTTGCCCCCCTTGTCTTTTTATAGCCATCGCACACCATATGTCACCAATGGGTCTCAATCAGAATTCAGTGTTTACGCTGTTATAATGATGGATATCTATCTCTCTATATATAAAAGCCCAGTGACCAGAATGGCAGAAAGACCAGAATGACGACTGGCTATGACTTGCACTGCAGCAGCCACCCAGCCAGATCCAGGTCCTGATCAGCCCCCCTCCCTGGCTGTTCATGCTCCTGATAGGCCCCCAACACTCTGATTGGAGGCAGAGCCAGCTGAACAACCACCCACACCCCCTCCCTCCTCGCTGGACCGGCCCAATGGGTCCCCCATTGGGGCAGGCTGGCTGGACCCCACTTATGCATGAATTCATGCACCAGGATTCTAGTTTATTTATAACCAGATTTCATAGTGAACTAGATTGCATTTTCTTTCTTATACTAGTATAAGGATTTCAGATCTGATCCTAAAGCTAAATAATTGAGTCTTGTTTTGAGTTGTTTGCATAGTTTTTCTATGCACTTTCCACAAATACAGCTATAAACTCTCAGCAGTTAAATATACATTTCCTACAAACAAGCTCATCAGGTAGCTTGTCAGTTTCTTCATCCACCTCCACTGACTCATCCCTCTGGAGCCTCCACCCTTCTATTCCTGAATGGACTGGACTTCTTTGGGTCTGCTACATAATAAATCTGAGGTTCCCATGGCTACTTTCTTATGCCCTGTTTCCTAACTAATAGCATGGACTTTGTGAGTTTTCTCCTCATCTTGGAAGAGCATATTCTCTAGTAGATTCCTGAAAAAAACAAAACAAAAAAAAATGGTCATAGGAGGCAACTTTTTGAGACTTGAGTGTCCTCAGCTGGGCCCTGTGTTCCCTAGTCTAGAACCTTGTCACTCAACATTTTTTGAGAATGAACCTGCAGTAATGTCCTGGGTCGGGAAGGGATAGCTGCCGCCTGTTCAGGACACAGCAGAGAATCTCAGTGGAACTATTCCTTGCATTGACTTTTAACCCCTCTTCCTGGTTCAGTCCTGCCCACATCCCTTCTGAGGCAGTGGGTACCACTTTTAATGAGACTGTACAGTGCTTCCATTAAGCCTGGTTTTCACTTTACTTCTTTTTAAAAATATATACTTTTATTAATATCAGAGAGTATGGGAGAGAGTGATAGAAACATAGATGATGAGAGAGAATCACTGATTGGCTGTCTCCTACAGGACCCACACTGGGGATTGAGCCTGCAACCTGGGCATGTGCCCTGACCAGGAACCAAACTGTGATCTCCTGGTTCGTAGGCCAACGCTCAACAACTAATCCATGCTGGCCAGGCTTCACTTTACTTCTTACAGGCTCTTGCCATTCCTTCTCCTCTCTGGCAAGTGAGTTATCACCCATTCATCTGCTCTCTGATATTTAAAATATTGCTATTTCCTCTTTTGTTCTCATAGTCCATATGGATGGGGGCTATTTCCTTCTCTACTGTCATCTTAGTGGGACACTGAGAGGAACTGGAGGTATCATCATGTTGTGGTTTTTTTTTTATCTGCCATGTTTAGCTAGAAGTCCCTGTGGTTTGTTTTTAGGGGCACTAAGTAATTGTGAAACCAATTATGTTTCCTGTGTTCTGCATGACAATCAGTTTCTATTAGTTTTCATTAAATACTAGTGACATGAGTTCAGAAAGTCTTTTATTCCCTATGGAGGGGGAAGGGTGGAGTAGAATGAAGTGGCAATTACCAAGTGGCAATCTCAAAATAGTCATGTCAGAACAGCCTTTTTTGCCAGGTCCAGAGAAAGTACACAATAGGCTATTTGTATGAATTACATGATGCCTAAAATGGACTCCAAGAATCGTGCGGGTTCCAAACTTTAATCCCAATATTGCTAAACACATGCAAATTGAGTAGATGCTGAATAAATACTTCATGAATTCATTAGTTGTTTTTTTCTGAGTTGAAACTAGGAAAGCAAGCTCACTTCTCATTCTAAATGTCTGAAATGAAAAGTGAAAAGTGCTAGCTCCTAATCAATTTCGAGGAAGGTAAAATATTGAATTCCCTGGAATGCATTAAGCTTTGATATGTTATATACTAGTGATACTGTCGCTCAAATAAATTATGTATACAAGATGAGAACTTATCACCTCCTAGTTATCTTATTTTAATATGTTCTTATCTCCCCTCCTCTTAAAGCATGCTGTTTCATTAATTGTTTTTACACTTTCTTGATAACTTTTGTCCAAGGGCTGACAGTTTGGCCAAATACTATTTTGACAAATACAGGAGGGTAGGTTGGGAACATTACCCAGTTAGAGGAAGTGTGGTGGCTATAACCTCAGACTCTTTGTCTGAACATGATGGCTGTTTTCACAAGTATGTGCTGCCCCTTAGGGTGCCAGTCCTTTGTTCCATGTGAGTATCTGTAAGAGGTGTTATGAGCTAGGCCTGGATTACCAGGGGCCTTCAGGCATCTAGTTATTTGGCTGGCTCCACAGTGGGACACTGGCTGCTCTGAGAAGCTCATTCCTGGCCCTGGGATAATGCCTGCTCTGTGTCAGGCTTTGCTGATACCTGACAGCAGCAGCTTCACCCAGCACCCCATGATGCAGAAACTTGGTGTGTTAGCAAGGTCTTCTGCTCTGAAATGCTATTAATTAACTGTTACTACATCACACACACACACACACACACACCCTCAGTGCAAAGAACAGCCAGTTCAACCCGAGCATGACAAGCTGACAACAAAAGTGAGAAAGGAGGAATAGTTATGATACATTTTACTCCTTCAGGATAAAAAAAAATTATTTGATAAATTGTATATAGTAGTTTTTTGTTGTATCATATTTGTGATTCCAAACTTGGGACTTCATCTGGAATGCTGGGTGGGTAAGAAAACAGAAGGGGAAGAAAAATACTTCTTTTTAATCTGTTCTGCAAAGATATAAAGGGAATTGAAGAAATTCCTTTTATTAAAACCTCAACTAGTTTTGTGACCTTGGCCAAAATATTTCTTCTCTAGGACCTCAATGTTTTCACACTTATAAATAAAGGATTGGATTGCTTACATATTGAACTAATGTTCAATATTAAAAACCTGATATTCTAAGATGGACCACTTTAAGTAGTGATAAGACCCCGAGAAAAAGCACATCTCCCATTATATACAGATTTGTTATATCCACCTCAGATTTGGCACTTTTATACACATGCAGGTATTAGAAATTTGTAATGAGTATGAAATATGCTGAAAGGTTTAATAGAAAAAAACAACATATCAGGGGTTTTATTTTAAAGAGCAGTATTATTGTTTGAAGAGCTCTGTACGTTGAGAAATTATTGTGTAGTACCAAATAAAATGTTAGTCATATTTTCTTTCTTTTCATTATCTCAAGTACAGCTTCATAATTACAATATAACTGGCCCACCTGCAAATTCTTGGGACCTGGAGATTTCTAACACCTAGAGAGAGACATCAGAGTGTTGTCTTATACTGTACTTCTCAGCATGCACACTGCTCTATTACATATCTCATGCAAAACCCATTTCTTACAACCAGAAAAACACACAACTTGAAGTAATTTCTTTTGTAAACATTTTGAAAGCAAAATTCCTCTTTTGCAGGTGGTAGATGAAAGATGAATGTTTGATTACCCATGACCTTATGGCAAAGATGAATATCCCACTCCACTTCAGCCCAGTTTTCCAGGGCACAACCAATGTTCCTGATGGAGAGTAGCTTAAATGGGTGGTGTGAGTTCAAGGTAGCAGAATTCAAGGAAGCAGAGTTCAAAGCTGGGTGATTTAGGGTGAATCACTTTTCCTTCCTGGACCTCGGTTTCTCCACCACTGTATAATGGCCATGTCACTACATTCTTGGCAAGATCCTCCTAGGTAGATAACTCTGTGAAATAATGCCAGACTAGAATTCTTTTCTCCCTTCTTTCACATTCCTGAGGATAGCTTCAATGAGAAGAGTTATTATTGCTTCAAAGTTATTTTAATATGTTAATCACCATAAACAAAAATTAGTTCCGTGGTTAAGAAATGAAGATGCTATCCCACCAAATTCCACATCTCTCATCTATTGAATCCAGCTATTGATAACCTAAAGTGCCAGTATTTATTACATTCCAGCTTCTTCTTATTCATATTTCCATTCTCAGGTACTTTCTGCCCTTCCAGAACCTTCAAACCACATATGGGAATATTCTATGCTCTCACCAAGGAGAAAGAAATATACCCTATTGCATACATGTTTTATCTTTTTCTATTCCCTTTTAATTATTTTTATTATTATTATTGATAGATTATCAGTTTGGGTTTTGTTTGAAGGCTGTTTATGATTCTTGAGGCCCTGTTCTTTTCTATGACTTGGATTAGGCTTGGCCATGAATAATGAAACTCTAAATAATGAAAATCTAGTCCAGACTTCTCTTTCATGTAAAAGAAGCCTGGAGATAGGTCTAGAAGTGTATCTTCAGAAAGTCATCATCAACTCAGGCTCTTTCTGCACTTCAGGCTCTTCCTATACTGCCGTTTTTAGCATGAGTCCACTTCATAGTCTAATATAGTTGCTCAAACTTCCTCCATTACTTTGGCATCCCTTTCAGCTGGAAGGAGAAAGCACCCCAAAGAAGGTAAGTTTTTACCTGAGAAAACATTTCTGGAGTTATATATGGCACTTCTGCTTCCATCTCATTGATCAGAACTTAGAACAAGGCCAACACCTAGGTGCAAGGGAGGCTGGAAAATGTCCTCACTCCAGGCAGTCATGGGCAGAGCTGAAGAAGAGTGCTGTGGGGCAAGATCGACAGGATTTGACCCAGATCCCATATGTTGAAGAGTACTTTCACTATCACATAATCATAAACTATTTCTCTAGAAAGGCTACAAGATTAAATTAGAAAGGACAATACAAAGGACTATCAGGAAGGACAATACAAAGAATAGATAAAGGTGGGCAAAAGATACCTCAAATATATTAGACTTCTTCAATAATGTCTAAACACATCCATGCAGAATGTATTACCCTATCAGTGTGGTACAAGGCAGCTGGCGGTTATAGTTTAACTAGAAAAATTTCATGGGTAAATTTTATCCAAAATAAAAAAGATGGGAAAGATATAATTTGGCAGGATAATGAGACAGGTTGTTGCAAAAATGAGCAGAATTGCTCTTTGGAAAAACCATAAAGTAAAAAAATGTTATTTTCAGTGCCTTTACTTGTAACCTCTACATACTATTTCCTCCCTTTCAACACTGTTCTTCTTCCATGAGGATATAATGATGCTCACACACACACACACAGACAGATACACAAAGGTACAAGGTGCACACTATGTTTTCATGGACCAATAAGGACAGGCTAGACATTTGGGGCTTGTAGGAAATACTGAAAAATGGTTTTATTTTTATCTTAAGATCAATGAGGAATTATTGAAGGGTTTTAAGCAGGCAGACAGAAGGTATCCTGGGGAAGTTTGTACTGTATTCAGGGAATTATGCACAACCACCAAAGATTGTAGAGGAAAGGTGTGGTATGATAACTATACTTGTTCTTAAAAAAATTGTTAATCCCACCATCTTCCATATTCACCTGTAAAATCACATGCAATGCTTGCTAATAACATTTCATGTATTTCAATTATGACCTATCAGTTGCCATTTGCAAAAAACATTACACAAATTGCATAAAAGATAAAGTTGTTATATTCTAATTTATATTGGAACTTATCTTTGTTTCTAGGCAACATCATTGCACTGGATAATGATGGCTCCTGTCTTCAGAATCTCTCACAATCTGATAAGTGAAATGAACAAGGAAACCAATTTTTGTATGTTCAGACCAGTATCTTAGCCTATTAGACCCAGCTTGGGAATAAAACCCATTTTTAATGCACCATTTGATAAGAACACTTAACCTCAGTATGTATTATAATTAGAGAAATAATTAGAACTTCAGTAGAACCTCTTAAGACTAGGAATACATTGGAAATTCCCCTAGAATGAAAATTACATTCTCTCAAACCAATCCAAAGTATATTTTCTTCCAACTTTACCTTGCCTCCTCTCCCTAACACCAAAGCTTTTGCAGCCTAAGTCTGAAAAAATAAGAATTTTACAGGTAGTACATATCACAGAAGGGTAATGGATTCAGTTGAAAATTGCTTTATAATTATTCAAAAAGGGAAAAAAGCACTTTAATTTCGAAAATGAGCTTCAGAGGCCGAGTATTAAGAGGACGAAGTATGGCTCATGTATGCACAGAAAGAACTGCTCTTGCATGAATCCACTCATAAAATGTTAATATATGCATAAAAAAATTTGTGCCTTAATCTCTGAAGAAACACTTATCACTAAGAACCCTTTAATTCTTTTCCTGTACTTGATTTATTAGCTTATGAAATTATGTTAATGACCTTCATGTTAATGGTTTAGGGGCTCAAATGACCTGATTTTAATAATGAAGTAATTTATGCAATAAATGCAATCAGCATCTATGAATCTCACTTAACAGACCATATTGGTGATTAGCCAATGCTAAAACGACTGCCTGTCAGCATGAGGCAATGTCTGTGCTTCTGCAGAGAAAATAGATGTGGCTGCAGAGCACAGATGTGGGGGCTGCTCAAGGCACGTGATCTGAGCTGCAGCTCTTGGCTGCAGAAGCTTTGCAGACAGGTTGAGACTGAATTGGAAATTAATTTACAGTCACATGAGTCTGACATTTCAGTAACTGTGGGGTAAATCTACATATGAAGTGTATCCAGGACAAGGAATGATTGTGTCTTTGTTGGAGTGGAGTGATTTCCTGGAAGAAAATAAACTGGAGAGTGCAGGAAATAGCGGCCGTAGGAGTAGCCAACCTCTTGCTGGGAGAGAGCAGAGCAGAGCACCAGAGAGGAAGGTCTCGGAGGAGGGTGGGTGGCCACCTAGGAAAAATGCAGGGTCCCAACCTTGTCCAATGTTGTCTTCATAAAATCCATCCTGAAACCCTGGGTGCTAGTGTTATCAGCTCTGGCTTTTGAGAGTATTATGTGAATTTCCTTTTTTGCTTTGTTTTGTTTGGTTTTGCTTTTTACTTTTTCCCACTCCCTATAGATCTAAAGCTTAGAAATAACTAATTTGCACAGTTCAGCCATGCTAGAGATTTTTCTTGTTTCTTTCTCCAGAGATCCCTAGGAAACAGATTTCCTTTTCTTCTTGTATCTTATTATTTAAATATTCCTCCTAGGAATTCCATCTCCCTCCCAACCAAAATGTACTAAACAGTTCTCTGACTTCATAGAAATAAAGACAGGTATGGCCATCTCTCCCTCCTACTAACTACAAAATCCAGTTGAGAAAAAGCTGCCATTTTGCAATAACTAGTGTTGCTAGAGGGATCCAAGTACCGCAGTACAAACATCCAGCATCCCTGATCTTCACCCTACACTGTCCACAAGGTATTTTTTTAATGTTTATACCTCCTCCTAAGAGACTTTAACATCAAATATGCTTTTGATTCACTATTAAATGAAAAAAATGACATTTTAAATAAGCTGAACTCACTCTGAACTGTGATGTAATAAAGGTAATATTGGCTTCAACATCAGAGCCCTGGTTTTTTAACTTGGCTTCTACCTCTCACTACTTGTGGAATAGGTCAAGGTGCTTGACCCTTTAAGAGAAATTTAGATGTATTTATATTTTTATATATTTTATTGAATGGGCAATTTATGATATAATCATAAAGTACATAATTTTGGGAAATGTATACAAGAATATACTGGTGGGGCAATATACTGGTAGGTTTATAGTTGTGAGTACACAAAATACAGAGTTTATTCTTGTATTATTATTTATTAATTAGAGGCCCAGTGCATGAAATTTGTGCATGATGGGTGTGTGTGTGTGGGGGGGGAGCCTTGTCCTTCAGCCCAGCCTGCTCCCTCTCCAATCTGGGACCTCTTGAGGGATGTCTGACTGCCCTTTAGGCCTGATCCCTCACAATCCAGGACTGCTTGCTCCCAACTGCTCACCAGCCTGCCTTCCTGATTGCCTCTAACCGCTTCTGCCTGCCAGCCTGATCACCCTCTAACCACTCCCCTGCCAGCCTGATTGATGCCTAACTGTTCCCCTGCCAGTTTGTTTGCCCCTAACTGCCCTCCCCTGTGGGCCTGGTCCCCCTGCCCCCCAAATGCCCTTCCCTGCAGGCCCGGTCACCCCCAACTTCCCTCCTCTGCCAGCCTGGTCACCCCTAACTGCCCTTCCCTGCTGGCCTGATCACCCACAACTGCTCTCCCCTGCTGACCATCTTGTGGTGGCCATCTTGTGTCCACATGAAGGCAGGATCTTTTGACCAAATTGGAGCAGTCATCTTGTGTGTTGAAGTGATGATCAATCTGCATATTACTCTTTTATTAGATAAGATAGAGGCCTGCTGCATGGGTGGATGCCCACTGGTTTGCCCTAAAGGGTGTCCTGGACCTTGGTGGGTGTTGCCTTGGAGCGTAGGTTGCCTAGGCGAGGGGCCTGTGGTGGTTTGCAGGCTGGCCATGCCCTACAGTGACCCAAGCGGAGGCCCTAGTATCTGGGATTTATTTATCTTCTACAATTGAAACTTTGTAGCCTGGAGTGGAGCCAAGCCTCCTGCTCACTCTGTGGTGGCAGCCATTGAAACTTTGTTGCCTTAAGCAGAGGCCTGGGCTGGCCAGGATGAGTGGAAAGCTTGTCTTCCTCCATCACCAGGGGCAACCCAAGCCTCCCTCCTGCTCTCTCTGTAGCCGTAGCCATCTTGGTTGGGTTAATTTGTATACTCGCTCTGATGGGCTAGTGGGTGTGGCTTGTGGGTATAGTGGGGGTATGGTCAATTTGCATATTACTTTTTTATTAGATAAGATTATTATATTATTTTTCATATGAACAACTGTAAACCTACATTTGTCCCACCCTATACATTGCAAGAAAATAAATCTTTAATAGAATTTTAATTTTTCATCCAAATTGCAAATTGGCATTGCATTGGGTATATTAGAAATGAGGGCCACTTTTAACTGTCATGGCTCATATGAAACCTGATTAAAACTCTCCTCTTTCTTTGGGTTTGCATAAAATTGATCATAATTTTAGCATAGCATAAAGCATGAAGAAAACACCTCTTAGCAGCTTCATGTGCAATCTGCATTAAGATCTGCTATATATAGTATAATTCCAAAATTTGAAACATTACAAGTGATAATGATGATTTGTACGTTGTAGAACCTAAAGCTCTCAAATCTCTACTCACAGCTTGTCAAGCCCAGCACTGTGTAGGTGCTGAATAATTGTTCAACACCACCATCTCATTAGTCCCCATCTCTGAGAAGCAACTAGAAGTGTTGTCCCATTTCACAACTAGAAATATCTGCTTTGCCCATGTCTCCAAGCACAAATTCTAGTCCACTGTAGCAATCCCTATATTATCATGTTTTCAGTCATCAAGATTCTCATCAAATATGGGCGTAACCTATGATCTAACAAATAAATTAATAAAAGGATACTTGCAGAGAGATAACTCCTAATTTATTTGTCATTTGTCCTTGTGAAATATTTTGAGGAAGTTTTTTGTTGTTTTTTTTTTCACATAGCCAGAAAATAGGAAAAGAAAGAAAGAAATGAAATTTTTCCCTAATATGAGTGTGGAAAGTACTTATCTAAGCTCACTCCACACCTCCCTGCACTCTCTTTGGCAATGCAAAAAGCTAAGCCTTCCTTTGACTCTGAGCAATGGCATCCAAGATGGACAGCTATTGCTGTTAAGTTTTGATGGAATTCCATGGCTTTTTATAATTTTTCTAGATTCACTCTTTCTTTAAGCCTTTCCACTCATTAGTTTGATCTCTCAAACTCACATAGACACTTTCTTTGCCTTTTGTGGCAAACATGGTACTTTGCAAAGCAGGAAGAGAAAGGTAATGGGAATAATAGTAGTTGGGTGACCATCCTGGGCTTTTTCTTTTGTCTCCTTTTAGAGTTCCCAATTCTGCACAACCCTCCCCTTCATCTGGCAGGCTAATTTTCTCCTCTTTGCTTCCAACACTCTCTCTCTTTTGCTCCACATGCACTTTCCACCCTTCAATGACCATTGGCTAGGTTATAGCCACTTCAACTATATTTAAATTACCCTATGGATGGAAAAAAGAGATGCTATTCCCAATCCTATGGCACTGAGATATCCATCATATTAAGACACCTGATGTTTCCTATTGCTCTGATGGGTGTAGTAACCAACTCTTTCTTTATTCTAAGAGTACCTCTGCTCCTGATGACTCACCTTCTAACTTCTCACGTCTATAACTTCAGGGTTCAAAACTTGTTCTTTCTTCTACACTGGTAATTAAGCATTCCTTTTATCACTCACTGCTACTAGGTCATTATGTAAAAGGAAATAAAATTAATTTAAAAATATAAATCAGCTGTTTAAATTATATCTCCATATTTTTTTTTCAAAGAAATTCCATCTAACTTGATCCCATTCTGGCCAGGGAAGTAATACAGAGTTTCTCTTGACCATGTCTTTCTCTTGCTCACTCCACACCTTTCTATATTCTCTTTGGCAGGGCAAAAACTTTGACTTGTTTTGTATCTTCCTTTGATATTCTCTTTGGCAGGGCAAAAACTTTGACTTGTTTTGTATTTAAACTCATTTTATGAGATGAATGGGTAACAGAAAAAAGACTTCCTCTTGCTAATGTAACTATTCCTGAGATAAACAAATCTATTTTTCCACCAGTGGTCAGAAATAAATTATTTTTAAAATCTCAGTGTCTCTATATAACACAGAGCCACAGTATTGAGGTGGAAAGTATGGATTCTGGGGCCAGAATAACTTGAATATGAATCCTGCCTCTTGTAATAGCTGTGTGACCTCAAGCAATGACTGAATCCCTCTGCAGCTCATATTTCTCATCTTAATAATGGGGATGATCATAATACCTACCACTTTTGACTGTGGTGAAGACACCTGAATTTATGCATATACAGCCCTTAGAACAGTGCCTGGCACAGAGTGAGTGTTAAATTACTGTATTCTATTCTTCCCGTGATAGCTATGCACCACACCTAGTCCCACTCACTCATGGGAACTCTAGGACAGATTCTGGGAATCTCTAGGTAGAATCAGGAACAAAGGAATTGTTTCACATCTACTTTCTCCAAAACATTTACTTCTTTACTGTTAAAAATTCTTTTGATTCAGCACAACCTTAATAAGTATTTATCAAGATAACAGTCCAAAGAAGTATATAGTACTTTAAATATGATCATTGGAGTCAGTCAGATGAGTATTTGACTCAGAATGTTTAAAACTCTTTAGCCCTATATCCTCCAAAACAATCCAGGTGGTGGCTCTGTCAGCTTCTCCACTGAACAAAAAGCAATCAGAGACCAGAGGAAGTTAAGATATTAGTGTTTTTTTTCCACTGCAAAGATTTCTCATTTCACATGTAAAATACAGATGGCTGACACTACATCAAGTTTTAAGAACATTACAATAAGGCTTATGGGAGGGAGTAAAAATTATTCTTCCAAAGAAGTTTTGTAATGTCCTTTGTGTATGTGTGGGTCTCTCTGTGTGTGTGTTGGGGGGAGGGGCGGTGGTGGATAGCGAGGGAGGAAGGTCACTGTTTCTTTTACTTCTACCCCATCTAGATTATCCCCCAATCTGACATTTCTTAATCTGAGTTTATTTTCCAGGTCATTAATCTTATTTCTCAATGTTTCATAGCCTTTAAAATTCTCCATTAAAACAATATCATGTTAAAACATCAACATTAATCATCATTTTCACTTCTTCTTTATTTTTTCCTTTTCTCCTGCCATCCTGTTCTTTTAAAAAAATCCTTTTCCATCACTATTTGTGAGTAGTCCCTGACCTTTCTTTATATCAATCCAAGCTGATCCAAATTAAAAAATCAATTTTGAGTCTCCCAAGGGAGACAAATGGAAAAGCAGGCAGGCCTATATCCTGGATGTGGAAACCAAAAGTATAGCACCATGGAGTCATATGCTTATCTTGCAGTATTTAAAACACACACACACACACACACACACACACACACACACACCAACCCAAGCTACCAACCAAACAGCAAAGATTACAAATGAAAAGCAGATCTCCTAAGTCCTACAGAGATAGGTACCTACCACCCCAACTTCTCTTTTAGCTCTCTTCAATGTCTTATTGCTGAACTCTGTGAAAATTTCTCTCACCACTGAGCATGCTCTGTTCTGGTTATAAATATAGAGATCTTCTTTTACATCTATTTTAAGCAAATCAGATATCTCAGAATACAGAAGCCCCCGGGGGAACTAGGATTTAAATTCAGAATGGGAAAAATAAGAAGAGGAGGTAAATTGCAGGAATTTTACTGACCCATTATCTGAAACAAGTTAAATTAGTTCAAGTGAATGTACTTAAGTCTTAGTATTGGAACTTAATGGTTTTATTGCCCAGAGCAACAAGTTGAGGGCATATGTTCACTTTTGTTTAATTAATACTCTGTCTGGGTACATGTAGAACTTTGGCCACCTGGCCAAGAATAAGTTTATTGGGATTTTCTAAAGGACACTCTCAGCTCTGGAATTGCTCACAACTCTTCATTATTCTTACTGTCTGGCATCAGGACAGCGTGGTGTTTCTAACACTCAACTGGAGGTTTGGTGACTGCTCCCTGAAGACCATTCCAAAGCATTTCTAGGTCTTTCCAAAACAAACTAGCTGCTTTCCTCTGCTGTATATCCTGAAGCTTGCTCACCACTCTTCAGCCATTCAAAAGCTCCCTTTACACATAGAATCCTTCATAAGAATTGCTGGTGTGTTGAATCATTTTGAGCTTGAGTGATGAGATAGATATATAAAGGATGTAGGTAGAAATAGGAAGGCAGATTAAATTATAAAATATCTTCGTAAGATTTTGTTTGTGTATATCCAAAATGCATTAATTTTTTGTTAAATACAGAATTCTTTAGGTAATTAGGTTTCCAGGCCTGCCTCTAAAAATTTATGTAAACTTTAGGGCAGTTAAATTGGAATGTTAAAATTAATTCCCATGGGAAAGACAATGAAATAGTCCTAACAGGGATATTGGAAGATAAGAATTCCCTGCCTTTGTTATAGTCCCAATCTCCAGAGTTGAATTTCCTTTATATTTCTCTTTTCCTTTTCCACTCAGGTTACTGTGAGCATTAAATGTGGTGATGGATGTGAGTATGTTTTGTAAATGGTAAGTTAACATATAATGGGATGCATGATTTTTCTTTCTTTTTTCCCTCTATCCCAGGAAGTAAGAGTAGATTTCATCTTCACTTTCATGCTTTCCTCAGAAAAAGAGTACCCTCTAGGGGTATTGCCTAGCAGCCAGACAGAGAATCCAATATTGGACAGTGACAACAGGGGTCAAGAGAGCATCTTCCACAGCCCATCCTTAAACAGAAAATGGCCTATGTCAGTTGTGTAGTCCCTGGGGACCACTGGTGATAAAAGATAGCCACAGTAAAACTACAGAAACAGTAAAAAGACCAGTTGCCAAGGATTTGAGGAAGGAGGGCTGAATAGACAGAGTATAGAGGATTTTCCGAGTAAAAATCCTCTGTATGGTACTACATGTCATCATATATTTGTTCAAACCCATAGAATGTACAACACCAAGAGAGAACCTTAATGTAAACTATGGACTTTGAGTGATAATGATATGCCAGTTATAACATATACACCATTCAGTTGGAAGATATTAATATTGGGGAAGGCTGTTCATGTGTGGGGCAGGGAGTACATGGGGCATCTCTGTACCTTCTTCTCAGTTTTGTTATGAACTGACTACTCTTAAAAAAAAAGTCTTTTGAAAAAAAGGGGGATATAGTGAATTAACTCTGAGGAGGTGGGGTGGAGAATAAGTACTAATGTTGTATGTTAAACTTACCATTTACAAAACATATTCACATCCATCACCACATTTGATGCTCACACTAACCTTGCAAAGTAGGTAAGATTTCCACCCGATTTTATAGTGAAAGTAAATGAAGCCACAAGTGGATAAGTGACTTAAACAAGGTTATGTGAAAAATGAATGATAGAAAAAGGATTCTAAGTCAGTCTTTAATATGCATTTATCTTAGAAGCACAAGTAGAGAAATGCTGTATAAATTTATTTTACTACTAGAAGCCTAGTGCACAAAATTTGTGCACTGGGGGGCATCCCTCAGCTCAGCCTGTGCCCTCTTGCAGTCTGGGAGCCCTCAGGGAATGTCCAACTGATGTCCAACCTTCAGTAAGACATTCTTAGCATTGCTGTGGAGACATGGGAGGCTCCCACCATTGCCACTACACTCGCCAACCATGAGCCCAGCTTCTGGCTGAGCGGTATTCCCCCTGTAGAAGCACACTGACCACCAGGAGGCAGCTCCTGTTTTGAGCATCTGCCCCCTGGTGGGCAGTGCTTGTCATACCTACCAGCTGTTCAGCTGTTTGGTCGATTTGCATATTAGCCTTTTGTTATATAAGAATACTGATCAAATTGCCTTTGTAGATGTAAATAAAGTGAAACTTAATAAGCATGTTCCTGTTGTTGTTTTTTTAAAGTACCCATTTAATAATATTTTAAAACTTATTCTCTTTTAGCAATTTAAATGTTAAGGACCTAAAAATTTAAAAATTGTACCTAACAATATAATAAGTAAGAATTTATTACAGAAATCCAAGAATGACTGAACATTAAAAATTTTATCGGCAGAATGCATCCATTAATAAATTAAGGGAAGCCTAGCCAGTGACATTAAGAATTTTATCAGCAGAATGCATCCATTAATAAATTAAGGGAAGCCTAGCCAGTGTCACTCAGTGGTTGAACGTCAACCCATGATCCAGGAGGTCATGGTTTGATTCCCCAAACAGAGAACTGAACATAGTTACAGGATTTTGTTGGGGGAGACAGGGCTGGTGGGGTGGAACCTAAGATAACAAGTAAGCTTTAACACATCCATCATTTATGGTAGGTGGAGTTTTCATGTTGGTTGCCTATAAAAGATGAGCAGTTGGGAGATATATCTGGGGTTAGGGTTAATAAGAATTTTGTCTCTATGGTTACCTTACCAAGAAATCTCTAGGCTCCCCTAGTGACTAGAGGAAACCTAATAACATTTGTCCCAAAGTGCAAAACTGGAGAAGTCAGGCTTTAGTTTCCAAAGTAGGAGCTCAAGTTTTTCCTCTCCTAAATCCCAGCTCTTAAAAGCAAGCAATACTGCATTTTGGGAGTGTTGCAAGTTGTGACAATGGAGAAGATACCAAGTTGGCAATTAGCTCTGTATGTCCTATACAGATTCTAGCCATGACGTGCTTTGTCATGGGGGTCAATTAATCTGGACTTGGTTAGTTCTTCTCCGAAAGATGAGAACTAAATGACTTTTGTTCTAAATTAGCCTGAATGAAACTGGAGTCCCACCTGGGGTACATATGAAGCCACACACTCTTTGTTTTTCAAATTAAGTCTAGCTCTTGCCTCCAGAGATTGGCAGGATATCCAGTCCCTCTCTCTAAATTGTCCGGATTATGCAGTTCTGGGAATAAACACCTCTTGGAGAGAAACCTACCATATTCAACCAATTTAGTAGGCAGCCTGCTTGTGGTTGCCTGTGCTGTCACTACCTCACTTGGGCCCATCCTCAGTGTTCCCATCCTCTCCCATGACAATGCCTTTGCTGACAATGACAGACTTTGGTGCTGAGTGGCTCTGTAGGGCAGGATGATCTCCCACTTTCCAGGCCCACAGCTCTTGGTTCACATGCCCTTGCTTGGCTGTCCCCCCTGCCAGCACACCCACACTGTCTGCCCTACTCCAGAACTGTCTCTCCTCACTGCACTGGAGTTGTGGTTACATTTCTAGACCTTCCCTTTGCCACGGTGGTGAGTCTGCTTTTGGGGGCCCCTGGTGTCTTTTCCTGCCAGCAGACCTGGTTCCACTTACTACAGTCCACCTGAGACTTAGCCAACTCCTTTACATTAGAGCTACTCTTCCCACCGCTAGGGTAACCTCAATAGGGCTTGCCATCTCTAGGATAGAGACATGGCTGCGAATTTTAAATGACTACCCACTTTCATTGAAAAATGAAAGTCGACAATTTTGATTAAGCAAGTATCCATTTACATTCTGTGTCTCTATAAACAAGCAAGGAGCAACAATAAGAATAAGAACATGAAAGGAGAGACCAGGCAAGAAGAGTGAGAAGTGGATGTCAGTTGGCATCCCATTAAGCAGACACAGTCACTAGTTGGAAATCATCTGCCAGGATCCAACTTTTCAGCTGAGGCTGTGGGAAATTCTTGTGGTGTGTGGGTAGGACGATATCCGTCATCATGATAGGAAGGATGGGTCGTGCACCACCACCCACCCAGCCAGTGACCAGCCCTCTACATATGGCGGCCACATGCTGTGAACCATCCTCCCTGCTTCTCCTAGCCTAGATATGACTGCCTGGGGGGTGGGGTAGGGACAGGGCTGGAGATGAGAATGTACACATGAAGGTATCACAGAGGAGTGGGCTATGCTGAGCCAGCAAAGTGGGAGGGCCTCTGAGACTGCTGAGTGACTTTCAAAGAGAAAAGGCAGCTTTGCAAGGCAGTTTGGGGAAAGCAAGCTAGACTGATGCATAAGGAGGCAAAACAAGCTAGAAAAACACTGTTCTTGCACAATCACCACTGAATATGTGTCATCAACATGAGATCATCCTTACCTGGCAACAATACAGCTGAAATAGATCACTGATGTAGTTTTTCATTATTCCCGAGGCCAACATGGCCTTTAACTGATAACCATCCCATAATAAGAATACTGACATAATAACCCAAAGTGCAGGAAGATTTTATTTTTTTTCATAATCAGATGAAAAATGTTGTGAGTACAGAGCCAGAGAATATACTTGGATTGGATTTTTGTAGTGCTTTAAATTTAAGCAGTTGTGTGTTGTTGTTTTTTTAATATTAATTGCACCATCCTCAAACTTTTTGAGATAAAATGAAGAATTTGGATGTGTGTGTGTGTTTGGAAATCTACATTTATCTTAAAGGTGGTAAACATCTTCAACAAAGAATCACCTTTGTTCTTTTCTCCAGATGAGCTCTTTGAGAATTGGGATCCTGTTTTTGCTTCATACTCATCCCATGTTGCCAGGCAGACCTTAAAGCGCATCCCACAGATTGAGTTCAGCCCGGACAGACAGATGCATACAGCAAGAAACATGTATGTGCGCCACTCAAGAACCGGATGGCCCACCTGATGAAAACCTAGGAACATGAGTTGCTGGTCTCTGGTTTCATAATTAGAAGTTTGCAGGAACAGACCAAGTCATGAGCAAATGTACACTTTTCTAACTAGTGGTTGCTATAATTAAAGTTATTAGTTAAGGAAGGGCTGTTACTCGGGGCAAAACAATCAGAAGGAAGTTTTATCAATTAAGTCAAATTCACTGTGGTTGCGAGGGTTTCTTATTTTCCCGTCTTTTTCCTTCTGGAAAACAAAACAACCTCAGGCGAGTGTTCTGTACTTCCCAGAGAGCATCTTGATCGCAGTGGCTGGAGCGCAAACAGTGAACTGTGCTGTTGACTCGATGCGCAGGTTAATTAAGAAGCCACTGGTGATAAGAAAAAAGCCAGCACATTTTCAGTTCATATTGACAAAATCCATGACGTAGGCAGAACTGGCGTTTGTTCAATACTAGGAAGACATGCTAGAGGCATTTAGAGGAAAAGGCTGACAAAGAAAGCTTGAAGTCCAGTACGGGATGTCCTGTGCTAACAATAAGTCAATCGTTTGAAATTCCATGTGCATTTCCTCTCATATACATTATATAGGCAGATGTGTTCAGGCCCTCCGGTTCCCTCTGAAAAGTGATTCATTCCTAACGGAGGAATCATAAAAGAGAGCGGGCCTGGGAGTTAGGAACTTGGGTTCTAGTCTAGATCTGAAATTAAAGTGCTATGTGGTTTGGGACAGTCGGATTTCCACTTCTAATCCATGTGTACCTCAGTCCAGTCCAGTTTCAGAAGTACAACAAACTTACTTCTCCATATAGCATCTTCCGTTGGGGGAAATCTATTCAAAAGTCTGATATGGATGGTAGGAATACATTGTCCACCAGGCTATGGCCTTGGGTGAGAACATCCTCCTGCTCTTCCTGCTACTGGGGGTGGCGATGGGGGGCCAGGGTTGGTTTACAAAGACTGAACAGCAGTTTGAGGCAGTTTTGGGGTTGTCCAGCATTTGCAAATTCTGAAATCAGGTCTTAACCCAGAAAAAGCCCCAGTTTCTGGGGTAAGGTTTCATTTTGTGGACCTTGGGTTTAGCCTTCCAGCATCTCTTCCCATGGTCTTCACTCATTCCTGATGCCTCAGTATTTGTCCCCTTGGGAACACCACAAGCCTTTCCTCACACCACCAAGGAGCACACAGATGCTTGTGCAATTATTCAGGGGACATGGAAAAGGATAAAAAGGGTTCCTGCTAGACCTGCTTTCACTCCCCACTTCCCTTCTCTCTTAGGAGGTCACAATGGTGAATTCGCAGCTGGGACTGGCCCAGAGCAAGAGCCATATGGAAAAGAGAAATAGAACTATAGGGTGTATGGGAGATGCAATTGACAAATCTCAAACTGCAAGTAAAAAAGTCAGATCCACTCAAACATTATTTTAACACAGTTACTTACCACTTCAGAGATGAGTTAACAAATCATTTCTTGAGGCCTTTTCTGTTTGTCAATATTTGAGTATCTTTAATGACCTAAGATCTAAATTTCATATTGTGATATTTTGTACCCTGTTAAGGCCTGGTGGCAAAAGATAAAAATACTGACTCCTAAAGTGAGTTCAGAGATGTGATTAAGAAATAAAAATACAATTAAATAATGTCACTCCCTCTGGTGCAGAGCAGCAAGAATATTATTTTGTGTCTGGATGAAGGGACTAGATGCCACGTTGAGAACCCCAAGTGAAAAACAGGAGAGGGAGAGAAACCTTACCAGTTACATGGAAATGAAAATAAAAACACTAATTAAGCAGTCAATTTTTCAAAAAGCAGCTTCTATGTGAGAAATGAAGTGAAAATGAAAATTTAAGAATAGGGTCTCTCCAGTAGGTCTGATTGAGTGAAACTTAATGATAAAATGGAATGACATTGTAAAGAGCTTTACCAGTTCACTTCAAAGCTATTCGCCTGGCTATGGTCTCTCAGTTGAGTGGCCCAGATGCCCAAATTTCAAAAGCAAATTGACAGCAAAATGGAAACAAAAGTCAGTGCAGAAATTGTGCTCCCAACTCAGCTGATGAAATACTGGCTTGTAAGATTTACAATACTGTGATAAGCCTAACTAATCAGGAGATTGCCATCTTGGTTTGAGACGAAGATTATGGACTACACTCTGAAGTGGAAACAGAATAATATACAACTCGTTAGTATCAGAAATCATGTGTCTTGAAGCTACATTTCTCTTTCATGGGATCTTTTAAAGCATTGATATTATTTACTGATCTCTGACTCAAGTCTCACTGTAAGGATACTACTATGAAGGCAGAGACATTTTAACTTCATCATTTTGTTTATTTTAATTAATTTGAAGTATTTAATATATTCAGATGAAGCACAAAAACTAATATTATAAACTCTATATACCCAGCATCCTGATTTAGTATGCTAATATTTTGCCACATTGGCAATATTTATTTTATATATGCCATCCTTTTGTGTGATACTCAGAACAAATTTCTACTCAAATTCTGAATTCACTAATTCATTATGATTTTCTTTATTTTTAATTTAGCCAAAATTTATGTAGAGTCAAATGTATAGTTAATAAATGTAGCTCCAGTGACTTTTGACAGACATAGACCTGTGAAAAACAATCCAATAAAAAATGTACATTTTCATCACATTAAAAAGTTCAGTTGTGCCATATTGTAGTCAGGCCCCTTCAGGAGCAAATTCTGTTCTATCATAATACATTATTTTTGCCTGTTCTTAAAAGTCATTTAAATGAAACCACATGGTATGCACTCTTTTGTGTGTGACTTCTTTGGCACAACATAATGGGTTTAATATTCATCCATGCTATTACTTCTTTACATTGGTTAGTGGTATTCAGTTGTGTGACTATACCATGGTTTATTTATCCATTCTCTGCTGATGGACTTTAGGATTCTTTCCAGTTTGGGATTATTATGAATTTTCGGATGAAAATTCTTTTTGTGGGTATATATTTTTATTTTCTTGAGCTAAATACTACCTAGAATGAAATTGGTGAGACGGGAAGGTACATTTTTAACATTATAAAAGCTGACAAATATTTTTCATAGTACAGTAGGTCTTCAGGTTATGTCAGAGATCCATTCCTATCACTTGATATAACACAATTTTCGCCGTAAGTCGGAACCCACCTATATAAGCACCTACATCATTCACATGGAGCACATACACAGCAGTAATGAAGTAAAACAGTAAAAAAAATTTAAAACAAAGATAAAAATTCCTGACCTTTATTTGTGGTAAATAAATAATAAAAAACATAAAGCACATACGTACATATGTCAAAATGATGGAACTTTTTTTTAAATAAATAAAGTAGAAGCCCAGTGTATGAAATTCATGCATGGGGGGAGCTCAGCCTGAACCCTCTCCAATCCAGGAACCCTTGGGGGACATCTCTCCCACAATCTGGGACAGCTGGCTCCTAACTGTTCACTGCCTGCCTGATTGTCCCTAACTGCCCCTCCCCTCCAGCCTGCCTGGTTGCCCCCAACTGCCTCCCCTGCCAGCCTGGTCTCCTCCAACTACTCCCCCCTCCACCAGCCTTGTTGCCCCATACAGCCTGCTGTTCCATCATTTGGTCATCCCTCTCTAACCCCCCTGCCAGCCTGGTCACCCCACCCAGCCTACTCTTCAGTCATTTGGTTGCCCTCTCTAACCCCCCTGTCAGCCTTGTTGCTTCATACAGCCTGCTGTTCAGTTGTTACTGGAATGGTATCCTGGACAATTTGCATATTCCTCTATTATTAGTATCGATGGGAGATGGCAACGTAACCATGAAATGACATACGTTGAGTCCGGTGCAACCCTGGAACTGCCTGTAATTGCACCATTCTATATTTCGTGTGATGTATGAAAATGACAATTGTTGCACATTCTTGCCAACATTTGATTTTATTAGAGTTTTAAATGATAGTCCTTTTAGTGCAATTAAAGTGGTATCTCATTTTGGTTTTATTTTGCATTTCTTTGATGAATAAGGATATCAAGTGTCATTTCATGAGTTTTGTTTTTACCATATTAATCTACTTTGATGACTTGTCTAAGTATTTTGCCCATCTGAAAATGAGTTTTTTTTAATTTTTAGAATTTTAAAATGTATTCTGAATTCAAGCTCCTTCTTATATAGATGTATTGAAAATTTTTCTCCTTTTATGTGACTTGCTCTGCATTTTCTTAATGGCAAATATTTTAATTAGTAGAAATGCTTAATTTTTATTTCCCATTTTCTGTTTTCTTTTTCATTAATAAAATATTTTTAGCATTTTACTTAATTCCTGTAACGGCTTTATAAAAATAGCTTTATTGAGGCATAGTTGACAACAAACTATACATATTTAAAGTATGCATTGGATAAGTTTTGTTATATACTTGTAAAACCATTACCATAACCAAGATAATAAGCAATCAACCATTCTCAAAAGTTTCTTCAATTCTCTTTTCTAATCTTGCTTTCCTGTGTTTTCTCTCCTCCCCTCTTTTAAAAATTCCCTTGCATTGAATACTGATTTGCTTTTTTTGACTGTAGAATGCTTTTTAGAATTTTGTACAAATGGAATCATACTACATAATATTCATTTTCCTCTGGCTTCTTTCATCAGCATAATAAATTTTGATTTGTCTTTGCTGTTGAACATATCAGTACTTCATTCCTTTCTATTATTAATAAAGATTCAATTTATTTATTCATCTACTGGTGGACATTTGAATTATGTTCAATTTGCGACTATTATATACTTCTATGAAAATTTGTGTGTAAATCATTGTATTGACATATGCTTTCTTTTTCCTTAGGATAATATCTGGTGGAATGGCTGAATCTTATGATAGGTATCTGATTAACATTTAAGAAAACCATCAAACTGTTTTCCCAAGGGGTTGTATCATTTTATATTGTTATCACAGTGTATCAATGTTATAGTTCATCCATAGCTTCACCATCACTGATTTGGTCATTGCAACTTTAGCCATTTCAATAAATGTTTTGTGGCATCTCACTGTGGTTTGAATTTACATATACTTAGTGACTAAGATTGAACATTTTTTCTATCTGGTTATTTTCTATAAGTATATCTTCTTTTAAAATATTTTTATTGATTTCAAAGAGGAAATGGGGGAAGAGAGAGAGAGAAAAAAAAACCATCAATGATGAGAGAGAAAATCATTGATCGGCTGTCTCCTGCACACCTGCTTCTGGGGATTGAGCCTGCAATCCAGGCATGTGCTCTTGGCCAGAATCAAACCTGGGACCCTTTGTGGTGTAGGCCAGCACTCTGTCCACTGAGCCAAACCAGCTAGGGTTGTATATCTTCTTTGGTGATGTGTCTGTACAACTCTTTTGACCATTTTTTAAAAATTGGGTTACTTTCTTATTATTGAATTTGGAAGCTTTTCATATTTTAAGTCTTTTATCAGACATGATTTGAAAACATTTCTCCCAATTTCTAGCTGGTCTTTCATCTTCATTCTTTTTCTCATGTACAAAATTTCTAATTCTGATTAAGTTTAATTTATCAATTTGTTCTTTTATGGTCTTAATTTGGTGTCATATTTAAGAGAACTTTGCCTTTCCCAAGTCACAGATTTTCTGTTTTTTTTTTCCCATAATTTTAGGTTTTAGGTTTGACATTTAGGTCTATGATACACTTTGAATTGTTGAACATCTATTGACCTTTTAGATATCCCTCTTTGTATTTTTTTCATGTTGCTATAGGGTTTTATACTATTCACTCTTAATTTTATCACAATCTGCTTAAATTAATATTACATATACCACTTCATGTAACATATGAGAATCTTGCAATAGTATAATTCCATATACCTCCCATTTCATCATTTATGAATCATCATATATTTTATTTCTATATATGTCATAAAATCTGTAACACAATGTTATTGTAGTTAATGTAAATAGTCTATTTCTTTTTCTTTTTAAAAAATTGGTTTTATAAAGAGAGAAAGGGAGAAGAAAAGAGAGAAACAGTGATAGGTTACCTCACATCATATCGAACCCACAAACTGCCTACGTGCCCTGACTTGGATCAAACCTGCAATACTTCAGTATGTGGGATGATTCCCCGACCAATTGAACCACAATACCTTGGCCAAAGCAACAGTCATTTTCTTTAAAAGAATTTTTTTTAAAAAAAATTAAAGGCAGTTTTTTAATTTACCCACATATTTACCTTGATTGTTGGCATTGATTTCTTTCTGTATAAGTGTTTTCATCTGTTATCATTTCCCTTCAGCCTGAAGAACTTTCGTTGGCACTTTTTGAAGTGAGATTCTGCTGCTTACACATTTTCTGAACTTCCTTTTATCCATAACTTTACTTAAACCTAATTTATTGAAGGATATTTTATCTGGCCATAGAATTCTAGATTGATAGTTTTATATCTGTTTTCTACTAATTTATTTTTTCTGACCTTCATGGATTTTCATGAGTAACAGGCATTCATAATTCTTATTTTCACCACCTGATATGCAATGTATCTTTTTTCCCCCAATGAATTTTTTGTAATTTTATATTTGTTCTTAAGTACTTTGACTATAATATCCCCAGGTATAATTTTCTTGATGATTGATAACTTTCAACACTTTTAGAAAACTCAGGAACTATTATTGCTTAACATTTTTTTCTCTATTCTCTCTTCTTTTATATCTCCATTTATACTAAGTTAGGTAAATTTATATTGTCCCACAGGTCTCTGAGGCTTTGTTTAATTTTGTTTCAATTTTAATTTTCTGTGTTCATCAATTTGGAAAACATCTACTGAGTTATCTGCAAGGTCATTGACACTTTCCTCGGTAATGCCCAGTCTGCTGCTATGCTTATCCTGGGGATCTTTTATTTCAGATTTTATATTTTCCAGTTTAGCATTTAATTGGCTCTTTTTATAGTTTTTATATTTTGCTTGAGATTACCATCTCTTACTTCATATTCATTCATGGTTTGTTTCAAATCCTTAAGCATATTTATAGTAAGTGTTTTAAAATTCTTATCTACTAATCCCAGTATCATAGCAATTTTTTATTGCCTGCTGGACATTGTTAGTGATACACTGTAGGAAGAATTGATTATATTGTCTTCCTTTGAAGGATGTTGAGTTTTATTTTGATAGCAGATATATAATAGGTAGATTTTGATCCAGTCAGACTTTGTGTTTCATTTTCTTTATTGATTAAGGTATTACATATGCGTTCTTATCGCTCCATTGCCAACCCCGCTCATGCCCTCCCTGCCCTGGTGTCTATATCCATTGGTTAAGCCCATATGCATGCATACAAGTCCTTTAGTTGATCTCTCCCCCTTACCCCCACTCTCCCGTCCTTCCTTCTGAGGTTTGATGGTCTGATCAATGCTTCACTGTCCCTGGATGTGTTTTTGCTCATAGTTTATGTTGTCATTATATTCCACAAATGAGTGAGATCATGTGATATTTATCTTTCTCCAACTGACTTATTTTGCTTAGCATAATGCTCTCTAGATCCATCCATGCTGTTGCAAATGGTAGGAGTTCCTTTAGTTTTTACAGAAGAATTCCATTGTGTAGACATACCACAGTTTTTTAATTTACTCATCTGCTGATGGTCATTTAAGCTGTTTCCAAATCTTAGCTATTGTAAATTGTGCTGCTATGAACATAGGGGAATATATGTCCTTTCTGATTGTTGTTTCTCATTTCCTGGAATGTATTCCTAGAAGTAGGATCACTGGGTCAAATGGGAGTTCCATTTTTAGGGGCTGCACCAGTCTGCATTCCCACCAGCAGTGCATGAGGGTTCCTTTTTCTCTGCATCCTTGCCAGCATTTGTTATATGTTGATTTGTGGATGATAGCCATTCTGACAGGTGTGAGATGGTACCTCATTGTCATTTTGATTTACATCTCTAGTGACTTTGAACATGATTTATGCTTTCTTAGGCTACTCTAGTACCATTTGTGTCCTGAGTCCTAGTATATGGCCCTTATTCTGGAACATAGATAATACTTGTAATATGTGGCTTTTCTAGGGCCTTAATCTAATGCCCTATGTTTTCATAAGAGTTCATCACCCTGGCTGGGCCACAATCTCAATGTCTCAAAACTCTTGTGATCTCTAATATATTTGTTTAGCTCTCAGCCTCCCAACAGCAGGATTCACAGGCCCTGTACTTGAGCTTCTCAGATCTTGGTCCAAGATCTATGGGGACTCTTGATGCAGATTTCTTGGGGCCCAATTTTATATAGCCCCTTCCTTTCTCTGGTCATAGCTCCACCAATTCTGGCTTCCTTTAAAACAGTTTTCTAAGTAAAAGTGGTAGTATTAGGCAGCTTTATCTTGTTTCTCATTTTATGGACATTTCTTTAGTTTTCATTTCATTATTTGTTGGTTTCTGAAAAACACTGTTGTGTTTAAAAATTTTCTTCTGTTTTACTTAAAGATTTTAATCCCATGAATGCCCAGTGAATTTTATCAGTTATTCCTTCATCATATATTGATATAATCCTCTATTTCCCCTTTAATTAATTTAATTTATTTTTTTAATGATTTCAGTGAGGAAGGGAGGAAGGGAGAGAGGGGTAAAGGGATAGAAACATCAATGATGAGAGAGAATCATTGATCGACTGCTTCTTGCATGCCCCCACTAGGGATCTAGCCTGCAACCTGGGCATGGACCTCGACATTCAGACTAATTTAGCCACACAAATTGCTACAAACTCCAGCTCCTGAAACATTAGTTCCTCTTTTCCATTCCTATCGCTACTGCAGTACAATACTTAGGATCTTACCTCTGCCACCTGTACTGTAATAATTTCCTCACTGGCCCCTGTTTGTTTTTTTTACCCCATTCCAATTCTTTTTCCTCACTGCCACCAGAGTGATCTTTCGAAAATATAAATCTGATCATGTCATTCCTTTGGCGGCTCTGTAGTACATCAAGATAAGCTCCAAACCCTTTTGCACACAACAAAGACCTTCATGACCGGCCTTTCACTTCATTTCATCTAGACCTTATTTCACATCCACCTTTCTGCCCCCTCATTCACCTTCATCCCCAGACACTATGTCCTGGACATTCCAGGCTCTAAGGGTTCCTCAGACCAGCCACTCTCATTTCATGCTCTCCTTCTCTCATAGTAAGTTCCCCCTCCCCTGGGAATGTCCCTTTGCATTTTAGTCATTACAATTTTCACTTTTAAAGACTCCATTCAAGTGCCACCTTCTCCATGAAGCTTTTCTGAACCTCACAATTCCACAAGGTAAAGAAGAACACTCTACCTTTTGTTCCTTGGAGAATTCTGTTTCAAGTTCTAGCCTAGCACCTCTCCTGTAGTTGTTTATTCCATGCCCCCAATGCTAGGGACAACTTGTTGGTAAAGAACAAGTATTATTTATCTTTGAATTTCTGCTACCAAGTACAGTGCCTGGCATATAACAAATGTTTTGATAAGTGTTTTCAGAAAGAAGGAAGGAAAAAAAAACAAGGAAGAAAGGAAGGGAGGAAGGAAGGGAGGATGGAAAGAAGGAAGGAAGGAAGGGAGGATAGAAAGAAAAAAGGAAGGAAGGGAGGAAGGAAGAGAGAAAGAAAAGAGAAAAAGAGGAAAGGAAACAAATGTTGTAATATATGATTGTGTTTGTTTTTTTGAAAACTATTTTTATTTATTTTATTTTTTCCATCACCATTTACCCCTTCTATGCCCTCTTCTACCTCTACCCACTCCTCCTCCACCCCCCACAATCACCACACTTGTCCATATCCATAAGATCACTTTTTTTTTCCTTTTTGCTCAATCCCTCCACGCACTCTTTTATTATTATTATTTTTTCATATTAAGTCTAGCATGAGTCTCCAGAGATTGGCAGGATATCCAATCCCTCTCTCTAAATTATCCAGATTATGCAGTTCTGGGAATAAACACCTCTTGGAGAGAAACCTGCCATATTCAATCAGTCCCGTAGGCAGTCCGCTGTGGCTGCCTGTGCTCTGTCACTGCCTCACTTGGGCCCTCACAGTAACAGTTCAGTGTTTCCATCTTCTCCCTTGACGATGTCATTGTTGGCCCAGACCTTGATGCTGAGTGGCTCTGTAGGCAGGATGATCTCTCACTTTCCAGGCCCACAGGAAAAGCTCCCCCTAAGTCCCCACCACCACCATTTTTATTTTCAGAAAGAAAAATATGTGGTAAAACTTCAACCACTATTTCTATGAAACATTTGAAGCAATTTACCCAAGGCAGGTCAGGAATTCAATTAGTAGTGTTAGAAAAGATAAATATCATTATCATATGTTGCCATTGATGAAATACCTCAATTCTAAGATTAAAAAAAAACACGTTAATCTTATAGTAGAAATTGGTCATGTTTTTGGTGGTCCAAATGGCCTTTCTATGTTTGGAGAATTCCCCTCCATATAAGACCTTCTGTAGTAGTTGCAGACCTTCTGTAGATGTTGGAAATAAGACCTTGTAAAAGACCTTCTGTAGATGGTGGGAATGTGAGTACACTACCTCTTAAGAGTACTCACATTCCCAACATCTCTTCGAAGTAGAGCACAGACTTATGTAGGGTGCTCTCACAGTTCATTGCCCTTAGAAGTCCAGGGGCTCACCAATTATATAGGGCCCTAGGAACAGGAGCTGATGACAGAAAGGTATGAGGTAGAGGATAATTCTTCTCTGATAGCAATTATGTTGCCAGAAATATCTAAGTTCAGCACCAGCAGCCATGCAGACCACAGTGGCGGGTGGGCAGCAATAGTATCCTCACTGGCCCATTCTACAAAGGATTTGGTGCATTGCCTACCTCTGTTTCTGCTCAACTCCTGATCCTGGCCTTCCAGCCATCCTGGAGGTTCTCTGAGGCCACTAATCTTCAGTAAATGCATTTTGCTTATCATCCTTTCTGTTGCAAACCCAAAAGATCCAAACTCCCTGGTGATTCATAAATGCTTCCGGCTTTAATGATTTGGTCTACCAGTGCACATGATTTATATAATCTGGCTGATAAAATACCTCATCCACTGGTGAGTCAATGGTTACTTCATTCCACATTATTAGAGGAATTTTCCTGGGCAGATAAAGCCCTACAGAAAGAAGCTGACAAATGAGATGGTCTTTAAAGAACCTCTTCCTACATGTGATTTGATAATGAACTCACTCAAGAATAATACTTGCAGATATCCTAGCAACTAGTTTAATTTACAAATATTTATTGATCCTTATTGATCCTTTCTTGGAACTGTTCTAGGTGTTCATGTTCCAGTTATGGACCCTTGGCCAAACTTAATCTCTATGACCCTCAATTTCTCATCAGTAAAATAGAGCTAATCCTTATTCAAAGGGTTGTTCTTTGTTCTATGCACTGCATAAGTCACTGTGAATACAAAGTTGAATAGGGCAAAGTCAGGAAAGATGGTGAGGCAAACAAGGGCATCACTAAGGAAGTACCAGGAAGAATTTTTCATGGAGAGAGAGACAGCAAATGTGATAGGACTCCTGGAGGAGATATCCTTGAGGGGTGTCTCCAAGAGGAAAGTCAGAGGAAAGAGAAAGGACTGGACTTCCAAGGGCAATGAACTGTATGAGAAAAGGCAAACATGGAAAACAGCCATTCAGCATTTCTGAAAGTGAAGTTCAAGATGGGTATGGAAAGAAGCCAAGTCTGCAAAGGGAGGCGAGTCAGACCACAGATGACTATACAGTGGTACCTCGAGATACGAGTTTAATTCGTTCTGTAACCTTGAGGCGTGGGAAACTATGAGACGCTCGAGTAGCGGTTAACTGGTGGGTCATGTGCAGCCGGCCGATCCGCAAGATTACTCCTATCTCAAATATTGCTTGTATTTCAAAGCAAAAATCGCTCGCTCAACGGCTCGTATCTCAAAAATCTCGTATGTTAAGGCACTCGTATCTCGAGGTACCACTGTATATGTTAGTCAAGGAGCATGGGACTCTGGGTAACAGGAAGCCCCTAGAAGATTATAAATAAGTAGGCCGTTTCAAAATCTCTGTCAAGAAATGGTGTGGAAGGTGCATATTGGAAACCATAAGATTGAGAGAAGAGGTCCCTAGGAAGTCATCACCCTGGTCCTGATGAATAATTGTGTGGGATCAAAGTGGAAAAATGATAGAAGAGGGATAACAAAGAGAGTCAGCAAAGTTTAGAAGACATTGCACGTGCTATAGAAAGGCCTTATAGTCTCCTCAGAGTTTACCTTTGTTCTGTTTCTTAAATATTGTCACGGATAAATTATTCATTATCATTGAATTGGTGCTGAGTGGCACATACATTCCCCACCCCGCCATCTTGAAATACATTCCTCACCCCTCCATCCTGAAATACAAATGATTCAAAGATTACACAAGTCATAGAAAAGCTTCTAATATTTGGCAAGTCAGGAGACATTTTTGATGTGGTATAAGTTATCTGTCCTTCTGGAATTCCTTATAAAATGTTTTACATTTTTCTAACAATCTGATTCAGAAGTTCAGATGGATTTTTAGCTAGGATTTCTTTTCTTATTTTCACCGAAAGCCTACACACATTTAAGTCAAAAAAGAAAAAAGAAGCAAATAAGATATTAAGGTAATAATACATGATAACATTGGCCAAAAATGTCAGGAATGGCTGCCCCATTCTGTCAAACAGAAATAAGGCCAGACAGCTATTTTATTAGGATTTACATTCTCTGTCCCCCAAACAAATCTAATCTCATTCTGGTGTTCACAGGCCAGCCAGGCAGGAAGACAGTCTAAATGTGGAGCACAGAGATGCAGATATACTGGCTCCATTCCCAGGAGGCCAGGTCAGGATGAGAATCAATATTTCAATAGCTCAGGATTAGGAAACACGCATATCAAATCTTGTCTATTAAAGAAACAAACTGACAGGCTGTATCTATACAGACTGATAGGGATGAAGCATTTGACTCATCCGCAGAAATGTACCATTATTCTTGTACTTGGGGACTAGTACAAGTTGTGTAAAAAATTCTCAGAATGAGACTTAGGCTACTTAGAAGAATGCCATAAATAAGATCATAGAGTCCCTGATAAGCAGCTTTTCCGGGTTAAAGGGAAGACTGAGCAGGGCTTGAAATGCAGTTTGGGTAGGTCTATGTTGTTTAGAAAATAAAAGTCACAGCAATCAAGAGGCAGAGTTTGGCTTGGATACCCAGCAGCTTTTGCTCAGGTTTAACCGACTGGCCCTGAGTCCCCCAAACCCTGACCCAAAGTCAGGCCCAGCTAATTGGTACCTTTCCTGTTTGTATCAAAGGAAAAGCATGGAAACCACAGGATGATTAATATCAGCTCACACACTGGGATAGGCATCTGCAGAAATAACTGGGGGGATTTCACATTTATCTTTTTCCTCTAAAAAATAAGGAATGACAGCAACTGTGTTTAGAAAAGGGATTTTCCTCCAGGAGAAAGGATATCTCTCATGTCTTAGGGCATACTCAGATTTCCCTTAGCCACTCGACTGTTCCTAGGGCAAGCCTTGGTTGATCTAGTATTTCCAGGTGTCCATGAAAAGAGAAATGTGAAGAAGGGGGGTAGACAAGTAGAGTATCAAAGATCTAATTGCAACTCTGACAAGCATCAGATCAAAGGAGTCTCTCCCGGGTACTTTGATCTCTTGATAACCACATTTAGCACCCTCCCCTGGCTGTGCCTGGGGCCGGCAGCCCTCCCTTCTAACTCCCTCATCTCTTTCTAGTTTAAATAATGCAACTCCTAGATGTTTTCAAAGGAGTGGAAATAAGCGAATGCATTAAGATTTTACCCATTTGCTAGGTTTGGTGAAGTTACATTACCATACTGACACCAGACTGGAAAATAAAAATAAGCATGATAGGATCCTAAAAAGAACAGTTATTGCTTTTAATACTATATCTGACTTACAGTTGTACAACAATTACACAGAATGGGGCAGTGACAGAACCTCATCTCCAGAGTGCCTGGAGTGGGGGAGGAAAGGGAAGAGGGGATTCCCGACCTTCTGTTAGTGGAGGCAAGAATTGGAAATGCATCGACCATCATCACAGTCCTCCCCCTTCTTTTTCTCCCTCCCATCTAATTCCCAAGACAGTTAGCTGGGCCTTCCCTTCCGCCCTATGTTACCCATGTTTTCCAGTGCAGAGTATTCTCATCAGGTGTGTCCAGTGTGTTCTGATCAGGAATGGCCTTTATTAAAATGTTAGGGACCAGGGAGAAAAGCCTAGCCTTGGAATTTGCTTCTATCCTAAGGTAGTCAGATTTAGCAGCGAATAAAAATATGAGCAAGCCAGTCAAATTTGAATTTCAGGTAAACAATGAATAATTTTTTTAACAGAGGGATGTCCTAAATATTGCATGGGGCACACTAATACCAACTAAAATAGTATCCATATTCTATCTCAAGTTCAAATTTAACTGAGTGTCCTGTATTTTATCTGGCAACCTTATCAGGATCCCTCTGTCACAAAACCTTGCTGGAATGCCACAGGTAGACTAGCCTTAGAGTACAACAAAAACAGTACAACAGTAAATCCCCTGTGAATGTGGTCCGGACAGGCCTTTACCAGATGGTGGAAAAAGGGAAAGGGACTCCCATTTGCAGAGCAACTGCATACTGTGTGTCCCATTTGACCCTTGCAACACTCTGATAGGAAAGGAGCTATTATTCTCCTTTCACATGGAGCTCTGTGAAAGTCAAAGCATTTGTCATCTTCTAAGTGTTGGGGGTATGATTCTAACCCAGGCGTCCCTACTTTCAAAGCCTGATATGTCCACTTTCTGCTGCTCCCTCCTTCCCTCTCCCCAGTGAGGCATGACTGATTCTGAGACTGGTGGACTTGTTCCAACACAAACAGGCCTTTTTCATTTCAGATACATCTTGTCGTTTTCATCAACAGTCCTAGATCTTATCCTCTAGAACTCTTTGTTCTACCTTTAGAAACAGAGGGGTGGGAAACTCAGTCTAAGAAAAAAGAATAGATCTGAACAGGGTCTTGGACACTTGAGTAAATTAAAGAACATCACTGGGGGTTTTCCTCACACTATGAGCCCATGTAAACTCATTCACTTGCACTGAATCCAGTTAGGACATCAGCATATTGTGAAATCCTGACTTCCTATTCCCCAGGGCAGTGGTTCACAAATGTGATTTAGATTCACCTGGAAGACCTGTTAAAGAGGAGATGACTGGGCCCCACTCCAAAGTTTCTGTCTCAGTAGGTATGGGGTGGGGCCCAAGAATTTGCGTTTCTGACAAGTTCTCAGATAACTCTGAGGTTGCTGGTCTTTGAGAACCAGCTCTAGGACTAAAAAGAGGGCTTCTCTAAAAATAGTAGACAGTATTTGGAACTTAAATCCACATATACTTTGGAATTCAAGGCCATTCTACATTTCTCAGTGTCAGTTTGATGGCAGGTGTGGGGTGGGGGTGAATGTAGGGGAGTTAAGTAGGCAGGTCATGCTGGGAGGCTTGGCTTCCTTTTCTTTTAGGACAATGAGGCATTGGGAGGTTTTAGGGGACAGTGACATATTCAGGCCTGTAACTTGAGAAGGTTATCTCAGTGCACATCAAACTCAGATTCTGCTGTAGTGGGATCCACCAGAGAGGTAAAGGGGGACCTCTCTGAGTTGAAGGGAGAAGCAAATTCTAGTGGTCTAAAAACAGAACCTTCATGTCCATTCTTGCAGTTCTCCACTGCCAAAAGGACCTAACTAAGCTGGGGGAAAGAAGATTCAAATAGTTGATGTGTTTTTGTACTGCTCTCTTAGTAAGTCTGTATCTTACACTGTGCATTTCTGTTCTAGTAATCACCACCCTTTTTACAAGTGCTTTAACTCATTAATAATTGTTCAATTGTACTCTCATTCTCATTCCCAGATATTTACTTATCCAAAATCATTTAGCAGCTCACTGGGTGGTAGAGGAGACCAGCAAATAAACGGGTAGTTGAAATTCAATGTAGCCTGGCTACTGTGGCTTAGGGGTGGAGAATCAACCTATGAATCTGGAGGTCACAGTTCAATTTCCGTTCAGGGAACATACCCGAATTGTAGGCTCTATCCCCATGGTGTGGCATACAGGCAGCAGCTGATCAATAATTCTCTCTCATCATTGATGTTTCTGTCTATCCCTCTTTCTTCCTTTCTGAAATGAATAAAAACATATTTAAAAATAAATAAATTCAATGTGGCACATGAATGGAGGCATTTACAATACTACAGAAGAAGGAAACATGAACCTAAAATCAGTTGATTGTATAAAAATTAATTTTCAAATAACTTTGAAATTAATTCTGTGAAATTGAAAAAATATATGAATTCATTCCCTAGATTGAAAAGTACTCTAGCACAGGCACTTGGTAAACATATTTTGGTAATTAAAGAATTAATTAAACTCTTTTAACATATTAATCTCACTAGAATATCAAAGTTCTAACATAAATAGAACTATCTTCATTATCTGCCTTTGCTCAATAAAAATATTTTGATTTAAAAAGTATTTTATTTCATTAAAAATTTAATTTTTTACTTGTAGTAAACAAGGATGAGAGTATAACATCAAATTGTCAGGTACAAAAACCTACCCTTGAAGAGAGGGCTTGATTTTAAAGGAGGAATGGGAGATTCATGCAATTGGAGTTCATTACTCAGTACATAGAAGAATACACGAATGTTCAAGAATTACAATATTAGGAGACAAAAGCATTTTCATAAATCATTCTTGCTTGCATACTGGAAATCTGAAGTAGCAGCAGTAGCAGGAGAAATCAATAGAATATTTCTAAATAAGGCAAGTTTAAAAAATCATCTTCCAGCAATTTGATGTTAAATGCTTGAGGCAAAGATGATAGAAGTTACACCAAAGGGCAAAACCTTCTCTGGCTTTGCCGTGGGCTGTGAGGTCAACTGGGTGTCCTGAAGACAGCAGCTTCTCCCTGGCTCCATAAGTGACCTTTGGCAAGTCACCCACTGTGGTGTCTATAGAAAGTGATGGTCAGCTTCCCTAGTGGCCACCGCTCTATCTATCGACCAGGAGAGCAGGAATATAGACACCCCTCCCCTAGCCCAGTGCTTTGACCTCAGAGTGGGGAGGGGAGAAGTCCATGCCTTTGTAGCCAAAGAGACTTCCAAGATGAAAGTGAAATAAAAGTAAGTGGAAAAAGTGAGAGAAAAGAATTAAATGGAATGATTCAGAATCTCCCCTCCTTTTGGCTCTTTCTGCTGAGCTAATTCATAATTGGTCTTGTTCTTGATAGACTAATTCAAGATTGGCCTTTAATGCAGGAGCTTCCAGTCATCATGGATCCACACCTCAGAGGTCATATAGCTCAGGTGATGAGGCAGCAATGATCTAAGTCCACAAGGCCTGCTCCCACCTGCAGACCTAGCAGTGCTGCATGCTGCCAGCATCTTTCTTAATTCCCTAGAAAGGGTTCTGGGTGTTTTGTTTCACTGTGAGGTGTGTTTTCAGAGGAAGCATCTATGAAGTTTTTATGGCAAAAGAAAAGAAAAGGCATCAGAGAAGATTTTTAGCAAATAGTACATCAGAAAAGTTGTCAATCAGGGAAAATTACTAAATAAATCAGGTCATCATTGCTGCCATTCAATCCTACCGTTATCCCTGTCCCCTCACCTAGCCCTACCGTTTCTATGGACCCCAGAACTTCTGGCTACAGTCTACCTATAGTACCAGCTGCACTTTTTACTCCCCAGAAACCTGTCTTCTTAAAGTATGTAACATATTGGCACTATCCTTCCTTTCCTCACTTTGGGTCTATTTCCATCCTATATGCCTGTCAAGGTTCCTTTCTTGTAGTATAACTGATTTCAGGTAAAAAGCAAAATCATCAGTTATTTACACTAAGGTGTGAACATCAGCACATGTAACTGATTCATTCCATTCTCTCTTCCTCTAGCGATAAGCCCAGCTGACCGACTTGTTTTCACGGCCTCCTTTTCAGCCCAGGGTGGCCCTAAGTCATGGTTCTGGTCAATAAGACAGCTGGGAATGTCCTTGAAAGTCTTTTCCTGATAGAAGGGAACAGATTCCTCTGGCACCTTTCTTTATCCTTCTACTTGGAAGCCGGCATGTCAGTTAGAAGTGGAGAAGCCATGCATTAACAGGAAGCCACCAGCAAGAGAGGAAGGGTGAAAGAATCACAGGTGACAGCTACTGGCCTGTTTCCAGGGGTGGAACCTGGATCCTGGATCCCTCCAGTACTCTCTCTCCAGCACCTCCATTCCCTTGCATCCTCCTCTCATGCTTTGCCTCTCTAAGTCTAATCATGGCCTTTCTCTACCACTGCCTGGCCCCAACCCCCGATCCTATCGCTGGAAAAAGTTGATTGGCTCCATTACCCATCTGAGTTTGCTTTTCGCTGTTTTTATTGTGTTAAGAGCATTTCACATGAGATTTACCCTCTTAATAGATTTTTAAGTGTACAATACAGTATTATCAACTATATATACAACATTGTAGAACAGATCTCTAGAAATTATTCATCTTGCAAAACTAAAATTCTATATTTGTTGAACAGCAATCCCCCTCTCCCCCCTATACCCCAACCCCCAGTTCCTGGCAATCATTATGTACTCTCTGTTTCTATGAGTTTGGCTACTTTAGCTTCCTATTTAACTGGAATCATTCAGTATTTGTCCTTCTGTCACTGGCTTATTTTACTAGGCATATTCTGCAAGTTCATCCATGTTGTCACCTATGGCATGATTCCCTTCTTATTTTTTAAGGCTGAATAATATTTTGTTGCATGCATACATGTGGTATTTAAGCTTTAGTTCTAAGATTTTCCCAGGCCTCATCTGTAGTCAGAATCACACTCACCTCTCCCATGGCTGAAGGAGAATGGAGAATATTGGAACTGAAGACTTTCCCTGGCACTTTCCACTTCTGAATCTGGAATAACTCTGCTTTTAGGGTCACTTAAGTCACCTTTGCCTCCCTCCAGCTGCTTTCCCATTCCTATTAGATGGAGAGTAATAGTTGTTTTGGTCAGATACATCCCAAGTTCCTTTCCCAACTCTCCCAGAGATAAAGCTGAGCAACTTGTGAAGTAATTTAATTTCTTTACCTTCAAATGCCTTATACTAGTAAAATGAAACAATTTTACATTTTATTATGGATTGTTATCAAATACAAACAATTTAATATATACACTCATAATAAGTGTTTAATAAATATTTGTCATTATTATTTTTAAAAATATTTTTATTGACTTTTCTTTGAGAGAGAGACAGAGAGTGAGGCGTGTGCACGCACACAGAGAAAAACATCTATTAGCTGTCTCCTGCACACCCTGTACCAGGAGTTGAGCATAAATCCCAGGCATGTGCCCTGATGGGGAATCAAGCTAGCAACCTTTTGGTGCAAGGGATGATGCCCAACCAACTGAGCCACATCAGCCAGGGTTATTTGTCTTTATTCTTAAATTTTTTATTTTATTATTTTTATTATTTATTTCAGAGAAGAAGGGAGAGGGAGAGAGAGAAACATCAATGATGAGAATTTGTGATAGCTGCCTCCTGCTGGGGATCAAGCCCACAACCTGGGCATGTGTGCTGGCCAGGATCAAACTGGGACCTCCTGGTTCATAGGTCCAGGCTCAACCACTGAGCCATGCCAGCCAGGCTATTAGTCATTATTCCTAACAGGGTTGATGCCACTAGGCAAAGACACCTTTGCCACCCTGAAGCCACTTTATTCGACACCAATAGCAATTCATTTGCTGTGTCAATCATTGCCTTGTCCTCAAGCCCCCTTTATTCTTGAGAGGGAAAAATGCATGTTACAAAGACATTATATTAAATGTGTTTGCTAAATTTCCTTGGTTTAGTGAAAGAAGCTGGAGTAGAATTAGAACTCGAGAACTACACCACAGGAGACAAAGACAGAGAAGGCTGAGAGCATTGGGATGGGGTGAAGAGAATAGTGGGAAAGTAAGAGGAACCATGGCAAATGGGCACTTGCCCCAGAGACAGTTCTAATTAGGCTCTTTTCTTCTCTGTTGCTGTTTTTGCATCTTTTGGTTTAAAAATATATTGTCCTGTTTTAGCTCTAATCATGCCTTTAATTTTCCTATTTTTAAAATTAAAATTGCATAACCTGCTCAGGACAAACTGCAATCCAAGGCATTTGATGTGTGTTAGAGACAGAAGGGGAAAAGGCCCCAAGCCCAGCCCGAGGAGGCAAAATGCTTATGTAGTATGAGAACCTTATTGATGTCAGCTTCAGATTGCTCTCCCAGGCAAGGAAAACCATCTGAGAAAACAAACAAACTTGCATTGGGGGGAGAGAGGGTGTTTCCCAGAAAAGATCCAGGTACGGTTGGTGAAGAGGGGATTTGGTTTGTTTTTCGAGCTTCAGCTGGGTGGGAAAAGGTCAGTGCTGTGTTGTAATCCGCGCTGGTGCTCTCTCCGGTAACCCTAACCACAGCCCCATAAAAGCTATGCAGCATGGCAATTAGTGAAATGAAATGTCATTTTCTAAACATCTTCTCCTTGATACCTTAAAAAGTTACTGCTGAGTTTTAGAATGTTCTGGAAAAACTCTAGTGGTCAAAATTTTAGAATAATTTTCCAAAGAGAAATCTGTTACAACTATTTCCCCTAAAATAAGTGAAGGAGATGGAAAGATGGAGCAAAGTATCATGTCTAACATGACTGAGGTCTGAGAATGGGTTAGAAGGTGAGGTAGTGGTGTGTGGGAAGAAATGTTTCTTGTGTGTGTTTTTTATAATATGTTTTTATTAATTTCAGAGAGAAAGGGAGAGAGAGAGAGATCGAACCATCAATGATGAGAGAACATCAATCATTGATTGGCTGCCTCCTGCATGCTTCCTAGTAGGGATCGAGCCCAAAACTCAGGCATGTGCCCTGACTGGCAATCGAACTGTGACCTCCTAGTGTTTAGGTTGACACTCAACCACTGAGCCACACTGGGTGGGCAAGAAGTGGTTTTTATGTTTGTTTGTTTGTTTGTTTGTTTGTTTGTTTTTAAATAAGAGCTGCATCACATTTTGACCAGCAAACAAGCATGTCTGTTGCTATGAAGCCCGCCAGTGTTCCCTGGTCTGTTCAATGTACTACCACCCATTGAGCACCAAGAGCACTGCCCCAGGTCCTGGGCCTCCAGGCAGGGATGCTCCAGCTTTGTCCCCCGGGCTTTCTGAGGTCAGCCTAGAGCAGATCCTGACACCTGGACACACCTTAGGAAGGTCTCACTCAAACCACAGTGAGCACTGTCAGAAGACACTTAATATTGTGGCTCCCAACTTCCAGTTGGATTATAATCCTAACTTCATCAAGGTCATTTATAGTGAAGCCTGGGTTCTCTACTTAATTCAGTCCCCACCCCATTATCTATTTTGGTGACGTGAAGCCACTTACCCACACCATGAACTAAAAGCCTCATTTTGAGCCTAATCCTGTCACCAAAGCTTAGTGCAACAGTGAGATACCTTGGCTTGAACTTTATTTTCTCCTCTTTCCTAACTTTTATTTTAAGAAATTGGGCAGCAAAATAATGTAGAAAGGAGAGATCAAGAGCCTTTATAATATAGCCCTGGCTGGTGTGGCTCAGTTGGTTGGGCGTGGTCTCACGCACTGAAAGATTGCCACTTTGATTCCTGGTCAGGGCACATGACCATGGTTTTGGGCTCGATTCCCAATAGGGAACATGTAGGAGGCAGCTGACTGATGTTTGTTTCACTTTCACATCGATGTTTCTCTCTCTCCCTCTTCCTCTTTCCTCTCTAAAAACCTATAAAAAATAAAAGTAAAAGAGTCTATATAATCTATAAACTCATTCATTGACTCCTATATGGGTTGAATTGTGTTTCCCAAAAATTGATATGGTGAAGTTCTAACTGACAACATCTCAGAATATGAACTTATTTGCAAGTAGGGCCATTGTAGAGGTAATTACTTAAGATATCACATTGGAGTACAGTGGGCCCTAAGCCAATATGTCAGGTGTCCTTACAAAAGGAGAAATGGACACATGCGCACAAGGAGAATGCCACATCCAAATAAAGACAGAGGTGAGGGTGATGCTTCCACAGCTTCCATAAGCCAAGGAACTCCAGCGATTCCCAGCAACCACCAGAAGCTAGAGGAAGGCCTAGCACATTCTCCCTCATAGCCCTCAGAAGGATCCAACCCTGCCAGTACCTTGACCTCAGACTTTGGCCTCCAGAACTGTGAGAAAATAACTCTCTGCTGCTGAAGCCCCCAGTGTGTGGTACTTTGCTCTGGCAGCCCTGGGAAATGAATTCATCTTTGAATTAAAAACCCTAGGATTTGTAAACTTGGCCTTCTATGTTTACACCATAATGAATATAAATCGCCATTGTTTATGATCAAATGCAAAATGTAACGTATTTCAGGCATCCTTCTCTGGGTATGTCTGGTTTACCTCAGGTTTTTAACAAACTAACTTCTTCCCCACGCAGCCGGGATCTGATGGGTAGGACAGTGGTTCTTAGGATTGTTTCAGCCTATGCCCCCTGCACAGTCATCTTCTTTTGAAATTCATTGTTGGTTTAATCTGCTCGATGTGTGCTGCCCCCTCTCCCAGAGCCATTCAGAAGTGAATGAAAATAAGAAAACATAATTCATGCAGTCCTAACATTAATACTGCCTGTGCCATGCTTAGCCATGCTGTGCTAACCCCTTAAGTACGTAAATCTCTTTGTTACTGATAAAACCATTTACTCAGGGCTCAGCACGAGTCAGGAAAGGAAGCAGAAATCTCTGGAAGCACCAATTGATTTCTTCTGGCCCATGACTATTACCGCCAGGTCTGAAGAAGATCCGCTCAGATCCCAGATGGAACTGTCTCTCCATTGCCCAAAGGAGGCTGATTTGGGAAGGCATGCCACCCAGGATCGTGCTTTCCATGTGGCTTATGAACGCTCACTTTCACTGGAAAATACTGACATCAACAGGAAGATTGAGCAGGTTGAATGAATATTATCAAGCAGATTTTCTGAGCTCACTTTTGCCAAAATAATACAATTGGTGGGCTATGTGCATGTAAGCCAATCGTGAAAATACACTTCTCCTTGGAAATCTGCTGTCAGATGGACTGGTGAGTCATCATCCCCTCCAGGCCAATTCCCTAATATTTACATTTTTTCACATTACTTCACTTTGATCTTATTTTCTCCTTCCAAGCTCCCAAGCTAAAATTTCAACAGAACCCCACCCCAAAAGTTGCTGCTCCCTATACTATGGGCCCTAATAATTTGTATAAACAGGAAACTAAAATCTGGTACAGCATTAAGCAGGGCAGAAAATTATGGTCTTCACTCTATGCCCCTGAAGGCAACACCTTCTGTCCAATCTGCAAAGTGCCAAAGACAGCATTTGGTGCTTAAACGGGGGAGAAAGAATGACTGTGAATGGGACTCAGTATGTGGTGCTTCCAGGGGCTTTCCAATCAAGGAATCACTGAGGGGGCACTCTGGGCAAGGGTGTGTATGTGTGTATGTGTTTAAACAGTTTATTAATTTTTAAAGTGAGAGGAAGGGAGAGAAACATCAATGTGAGAGTGCAACGTGGTTCGGCTGCTTCCTGCATGCCCCCTATTAGGGATCGAGCCCCAAACCTGGCATGTGCTCTGACCAGGAATTGAACCAGCAACCTCCAGGTGCATGGGAGGATGCCTAACCAACTGAGCCACACTGGCCAACACTGGGCAAGATGTTTTTGAACAGTCCTTCACAAAAGAAAAGATTTTAAGCCCACATGCAAGTAATTTGGTAATTAAATGTGGTATGACAGACCAGCTATCTGTCTCACATGAGCACATAGAAGCTATGCCTTCTGTCAGCCTTCTGAGGGGTTGACCTTCATTTGCAGTCCTCTGCAAAAATCGTGTCAATGATCACGATTTTGAGACCCTGCGCACTTGGTGATAATGGAGGAAGGGGAAGCCGTGTCTGTAGACAGAGGCTTGAGTTGAACAGGGCCTCTGCCACCTGGCTCATTGTTTGGTCTTCAGAAAATCACTTACCAGAGAGGTTTGTGAGGATGCCATGAGCTAATATGTAAACTGCAAGCACTGATATGAAGCAAGTGCTTAACAGGAACTTTCACTGCTGCTTATGTTTCAGACAGTGATGGGCACTCAGGAAATCCGGGTGGGACTCTTAACGGGCTCTCAGGCATGACCACCCTCTATTGCTGTGCAGAGCACAAACACACACCTCGTCCTTGTTTGGGCACTTTCATCTCAATCCATCTATGCAAGGTCTCAGGGGATTCGTGCATCCATTTGTTTGAATCCGGAAAGGTCCCGTGCCCTCAACTTCCCAAACGTGTTGGTACACACTGAAGCGCCATTACAGCACTAGACATGCAGAATGTTCTCCATCAGGAAGTCTCTGCTCACTGAGGTGACTTTCCTAATCCAGCTCGTCTCCCCAACCCCCACCTCTTGCTTCATTTCTTCCATTTCCAGCTTGCACTTCAGAATGGATCATTAATTAGTAGTATTCTTCCTAACATCCCATAGTTTTTTTACCCACTCCCCACCTATCCTTCCCAGTTCTATGTAATCACCTCTCTCTCTCTCTCTCTCTCTCTCTCTCTCTCTCTCTCTCTCTCTC
>JAAGEH010000392.1:3979670-4272015 GCA_011751065.1 Lasiurus cinereus
TCTCTCTCTCTCTCTCTCTCTCTCTCTCTCTCTCTCTCTCTCTCTCTTAAATATCATGCCCAGGCTGCCGGGCTTTGTTACAAAAAGTGAAGAAATTGATCTATTCATTCATTCACAAATCTTTACTTAGTTCCTACTACATGTGGAAAGCACAAATCTGGTGGTCCTAACGCCCATCACAGGCTAGTGGGGAGACAGCAAACGAACAAGTCAACACACACATACCTATGCTGCCCCACAATGACAAGTGCTAGGAAGAAAGTGACTGATTGCTGTGATTGAGGATAGTGGTGGAGGCGAGGCCACTTCAAGGCCTTCCTTGGGAAGCGCATTCAAACTGAAGGATGGCAGGGACAATTAGAGCCAATAATACAGGCAAATGCCCTGGGCAGGGAAGTGTTTGGAATGTCTCAGAGGGGCTGTGTGGCTCAGGAGTTTGAGGGGAAGTATGGTGTGGATCAGGGATAGTGAGGCAGGAAGGGTTCAGCTTATGCCAGGCCTGGGAAGACCTGGCAGAGTTAGAATTTTATCCTCAGAGAAATGAGAAATTATTGACAAATTTTAAGCAATGAATGAACATAATAAGAATAACATTTAGCCGAAACCAGTTTGGCTCAGTGGATAGAGCGTCGGCCTGCGGACTGACCAGGTTCGATTCTGGTCAAGGGCATGTGCCTTGGTTGCGGGCACATCCCCAGTAGGGGGCATGCAGGAGGCAGCTGATCGATGTTCCTTCCTCTCTCATTGATGTTTCTAACTATCTCCTTCCCTCTCTGTAAAAAATCAATAAAATATATTTTTTTAAAAAAAAAGAAGATTTACCAAGAGAAAGAGACTCACTCACATTAGCTCTAAAACTGGGCCATCTGGCGTTCAGTTCTTGTGGGCTTCTGATGGAGTTGCCTGGCATGGGTACTCTTTCTTCTCCCTACAAACTTCCCCTCCAAGGCCCCACCTCAGGTCCACCTCTCAGCACTTGCCCTTCCCATCTACTTAACTGAAAGATCAAGGATATCCCTCCCGTGTCTGTTTTATTGTGGGAAAATAGACCTAACATCAAATTTACCATTTAAAAAATATTTTTATTGATTTTTTTGGAGAGGAGGGAGAGAAACATTGACATATGATTAAAACATCAATCAGCTGCCTCCTGCCCGCCCCCTACTGGGGATTAAGCCAGAAACTCAGGCATGTGCCCTGACCAGAAATCGAACTGGCAACCTTTTGGTGCACGGGATGATGCCCAACCAACTGAGCCACACTAGCGAGGGACATTTTTCACCATACTTAAGTGTTCAATTCAGTGTCATGAAGTACATCAATAATATTGTACAACCATCACGGCTATTCATTTCCAGAGCTTTCTCATCATCCCAAACAAAAGTAAACAATATTCTTGGTCTTTTAACTTCACTCCTCTGTACTCTCACCAGCAACTCCCATCCTGTCCTAAAGGAAAAGTGGCCTCTTTGTGCCATGGTGTGTGTTCACTGCTGTTCTTCATTCTGCCCTCCCTGATATTCTCAGAGGCATTTCTGTGGACCCAGCCTGTTTACATCTTCCTTCTCCTAGCTCTCTCTTCATACTTCCCTGGTACGCAGGCCTCTGTCTTCCTACAGTAATGTAAATGAATGCACGTATATTTTTAAGACCCTTCCTTTCAAGCTTAGGTCCTGCAGTATTCTGTCCTCTGCCTGCATTACTAGCACCAGCTACACCTCCATCCCCAGAGTCATGAGCCCCAGAACACTGTTTACTGCTCCTTTCTCTGCAATCCTTCCATTAGTTGGCTTCCTTCGGCTGTTCTCCAGCAGTCCCTTACACATGGATGCCTCCTTTTCCATCTTTTTCCCTCACCCCTCTTTCTCCTCCTGACTCTAAAAACACAAGCGGCTCCTTAGGTTCTGTGCTTCTGCCATCAGGCTCATGTTTCCAGCTCTCAGCTGGACATGCCCTTGGGGACAGCTGCTCAAACGCAATAGGTCCAAAACCAAACTCATAATTTTCCCTGACCAGGCCCAGCTTCACTTAAGGTCCATGTGTCCCAAAGGCCATAATTGCTACTGCCCTTGTCCAGGCCCTCATTAACACTTCCCTTTACGATGGCAAGAATTGCATTATGTCACTAACTCCATCCCTGCCCTGACTGTGTGAATCCACCCTGACTGCTGCTTCCAGATTAATCTTCCTAAAAACTAGGCTTGACCCAGCCAGCATGGCTCAGTAGTTGAGCGTCTACCTGTGAACCAGGAGGTAATAGTTTGATTCCTGGTCAGCATACATACCTGGATTGGGTTGCAGGTTTGAACCCAAGTGTAGGGTGTGCAGGAGGCAGCCCATCAATGATTCTCTTTCATCATTCTCTCTCTCCTTCTCCCTTTCTCTCTGAAATCAATACAAATATATTTTAAAAGATTAAAAAACACACATTGGACTTGATCATAGTACACCCTTGCTCAAGCACATTAGTGGCACACATCCACACACCTTTAGCTTGACATACAACCATCTCTAGCTGCCTTTAAGCCTTATCTATATACCACAAGTCTCAAGCATTCCACATCATCTGGCTCCTGTTTCTTCCTTGCTTCCCCATCTGACTTATATATCCCTTTCCTTCTTCCAGGTCCTTCCAGCTGGTATTCCTTCCTAACACCTTCTCTGATTCCCTCTACCTGCAGTGGTTCTTCCCTGGAGCATTTTGCAGCAGCTCTCCTGCTGACACTGATCCTGCTCTCAGTTGTTCTGCCTCATGGCAGTTTCTCCCCTTCCATCTCTTCTCTAACCTCATAGCTGTGTTTGTAAAATTAGGACCAAAAGTCTGGATGATTTCCCCCTTGTCTTCTCCATCGATCATCTGTGGCTTCAGCAGGGGGCATCCTGGGGCAGCAGGAAGAGTGTGGCCTGGAGTCCAGCACCTGAGCTCTGTCAGCTGTTCTATCTGAACAAATCACAAACCCTTGCTGACTTCTTCATCTTTGAGACTAATGTTCAGATTAGGAAGATCTTTTAAACTTTTTCCACTAATCACAACCTTTTAATTCCCATTTCTCCTAGGACCTAAGACAATGCCTGCTATCTACAGAACAAGTTAACCATTTTCTCCTATCAGGCTGTTTACTTCTTAAACCAAAGAAGTTACTTGCAGGGTATGATAGTCTCATCAAAAGGAAAAGTTCATTTTTCCCACTTTTTTCTATAATTGGACCCAGCTCTGATTTCAAACATATAATCAGCTGAGTGCTTTACAGTAAGTTACAGGCACAAGTAGAGATTTTTACATGTAAACCAAATTAGGCTTGTTGGTACAATCCTAGCATACAAACCACTGATGTTAGCATTGGAGTAAACGTATCAGAGGATCCCCATTTTGTTTCACTGGAGCACTTAATGGCAACTGGGAGCATAGATGAGTACCCGCGCAGGCTCCACATAGACCCAAGAGCTCCCTGTGCCCCGAGTGAGATCTGCGCCCACTCCTCTCTGGCTGAGATACCCCCTCTACTTTCCAGGGAAGGGCCTGCATCTTCTCCCAGGTGATCCTTCACTCAAGATCACCCAGCTTTCAGTTCTTCATAGGACCTCAATCTTGGCCAGGGAGGGCTGTTCCTCCCGACCCAGGACCAGCCCATGTTCTGTACCCAGTCTTTCTGAGGCCCTCACCATTCCCAGAAAGTCTCCCCAGAAGACTTCCCAAAGTCTTGGCCACAAGTTCAATCACAATCTTCCCTGAAGAGAAGTGTCTGCGCCCTCAAAACTCCGAGGGTGCGTGCTACTGGTGAAAAATAGATGAGCTGTAGAGGCCCCCAGCTATCGAGGGAGGTTGTTCTGCTGCCCATCTCCATTCTCCAGAACAAACACCAGAGATGTTTATTCACTGAGTTATAAACTTAAAGGCTTCAAACCCTCCTCCTCCGGTAAAAAGCAATCCCACCCTGTGATCTTGCCCATGCTGCCCTTAAGAAGGTGAAGAACTTGCTCTGTTCTGTGTCATGTGCTTCTATATTTTAAACATCTGCCCAGTTCAGGTGATGGTGAGAGGCCAATCCTGGAAAAAAGAGTGAAGGAGGTGGTGTTACACCCCAGTGTCCATATTCCCTGCATTCCCATGAGTGATGGGCCCGGGGCTCCCTCTTCTTCTAAGGAAATTTTGGACGGATACATGCATACCAATATCGAAGGGCTCAAACTGCACTCAGGCGCCAGCCCATCAGAAAGCCCTTGGGTTAGAATGATTGCTAAAATGCTTAGACCTAGCCTTACCCAGACCCACTGAATAAGAATATTAGGAGGTGCCAAAACCAGTTTGGCCCAGTAGATAGAGCATCAGCCTGGGGACTGAAAGGTCCCAGGTTCGATTCCGGTCAAGAGCATGTACCTTGGTTGCAGGCACATCCCCAGTAGGGGGCGTGCAGGAGGAGGCTGATGGATGTCTCTCTCTCATCGATGTTTCTAACTTTCTATCCCTCTCCCTTCCTCTCTATAAAAAATCAATAAAATATATTTTTAAAAAAAGAATATTAGGAGGCAAGGTCTGAGGTCTCTTTCTTGGGCTTTGTTAGCATGACCGCAGTCCATGTGCTAACATATCTCAAGGACATTTTTTTTTTTTAGTGGAAGGCAATGTCCTCATTATAGAAATTTGAGGATTTATGACCAATTTGTAGAAAGTGTAAGAGGCTGCAGGTGGATGGGGGAACATTTTGAAAACCAAGGGTCTTATTTATAATGTACAAGCCAATGCCTCTGGGTCCCACCACCTGAGTCTATTAATATATCCTAGCTTCTCTAACTAGCTGGCACTTCAAATCTACGCCAGTTTAGAAACTCTGAAAATAGGACTGCTGCTGCTGAGCTTTTGAAATGAGATGTTGGTGTCAAGAATGTGACACCTCTCTTTCGGGGGCTTTAACTTCCTCCCACATGCAGTTATAACAATTGTACTTTGTGCACTGATGGAGGAGTGAATGGCCAAATTAAAACTACGCAGAGCTCTGTTCCTTCTTCCCTCCCATATATACACACAACCTATATATTCCTTGCAGTACACACTTCCTTATATGCATACAACAGGAAGATTTCCTGCCACAAGAAATCTTCATAAAAGATTTGAATGATTTTTTAAATCTAGCTAAAAAAATTTGAGAAACAGTCCCCTGATAGATATTTTCCCCTCCAAAAAATAGTTCTTGTGTGGTACAAAAATAATTCTACTAAGGAGCAGTATTTTATTTTTCCAACTTTAAATAATATTTTTCCAACTTTAAATAAAATCTGTCTATATATAACAAATTTATATATAAATACAATTAAAAATTTAAGTATGTATGGCTGCAGACCCATTAATCTTCAATACTACCTTTCAGTGCATGGACTCTGAGCAAATCTAATCAGCAGGGGTCCATCTCTCCTGTCTAACATTTTCTTAACCAATGAAGCCTGGTGTAAATGAGGACAGTGTTGATAGGTTGCATCTAGAAACCATGGGTGTTCATAAAAGGGCAGATTCCTGGGCCCTGCATCTTACTAACCAAATCAGAACCTCAGGCGATAAAGTGCATTTTAAACAAGCTCCCCAAAGGACTGTGGTCATTGTGATGCCTACCCAGTCGAAGGTAGACTTGTTCTTTCTTTTTTCTTAACTATATTTTTATTGATTTCAGAGAGAAAGGGAGAGAGAAACATCAGTGATGAGAGAGAATCATTGACTGGAGAGAATCATTGACTGACTGCCTCCTACATATCCCACACTGGGGATTGAGCCCACAACCGGGGCATATGCCCTGACTGGGAATGGAACCATGACCTCCTACCTCATAGGTTGATGCTCAACCACTTAGCCACACAGGCTGGGTGGTAGACTTGTTCTTGCAGGCTCCAGATTCACCTGAACTTAGATCAGTTCTCTGGGTGGCAAAGTAAGAATCCAGTCTTTTCCTTTTGAAGTATTTCACAGCGTATAATAGGTATTCAATATAGGTATTTGTTTGGTTGTTTCTTCTGCTTTTGTTGGAGAGAAGAGCAGTCATGAAATCACACACTGACTCATTTTACCAGCCAGCTAATAGTGATTTACTCAGTGTTCTAAAGGCCCTCAGACGTTGCATCTGGAAAGAAGCTCCATTCTACTGTTCTACCATCCCTGTCCCAACAGCAGACAACTTTACCCAGAGTCTGACTTTAAGCCCTAAAGCTTTTTAAAAATATATTTTTATTGATTTCAGAGAGGAAAGGAGAGGGAGAGAAAGATAGAAACAGCAATTATGAGAGAGAACCATTGATGGGCTGTCTCCTGCATACCCTCTACTGGGGATTGAGCCCACAAACTGGGCATGTGCCCTTGACTAGAATCAAACCCAGGACCCTTCCGTCCACAGTCCGACACTCTATCCACTGAGCCAAACTGGCTAGGGCAGCCCTGTAGATTTTTATTTTATCTTTCATATTGGCTAAAGACTCTGATCTCAGACTGATATGTAAATTCTTTCTGGAAATCAAACAATACCTTGAAAGGTAAGTGTATAGGTTGAGAGAGAGAGGGAGAGAGAGAGAGAGAATACTATTTCTATGGTGCTTGGAATCATGCCCATTTTAATAAACCCTCCACAGCCCATGGAATTAAAAGTTTGAAAAATCAATATTACAATATATTTAGTGACTGAACATGCCCTTCAGAATTGAGAAGGGATATGTGACAATAGAGAAGTAAGAGACTGAATAATTAACAAACTAGTTTTTCATATTAGTGATATTAAGAACTATCATCATTACCAAAAAAAAAAAAAAAATATATATATATATTTATATATATATATATATATATAGGATTTGAGTCTAGGATCTGTGTACTGTGAAAAACATTGAAGTTATTATTACTTTATAATTTTTTTGAAGTCTACTTCCATACACCATCTAAAGCTACATATTTTAAAATAATAATGCTAGAGACAATTTTTTTAGCAAAAGAAATTCTTTTTAAAATATTCATTTGGAGTAAACCAATTGACAATGCCTTATTTCAATAAAAATGTCATTTTGGCTTCCCATTGTCACAAGATTCCAGGCCTGGCTGGAGCTAACGTTTTCCTTCCCTGAGATGATGGAATTTCCATGGAGGTCAGAGTTTATCCCTACAGTAAAGGTTAGACAGGTCAGTGATTTGGCAGCAGAATAAAGGACTTGAGAGGGGACCAAAAAGCAAGATTAAAGAGAATATTAAAATACAGTCTACAACCCCAAATGTAAAACTAGCATAACTATCACATACATGGTACCAATGAACAGAAATGCTTAGAAACCAAGGAAAGGAAAATTGTTTCCTTGTGCTGCCTTTTCCCCAAAGATCTTTGCATCTGCACAGACACACCCAAAACATTTGGCTTGTTCCCAAAACTCCAGGCTGCAGCACTGCTGCAAAAATAGCTGTGACCCAGAAGGACTGAAGGGTGGCAAAAATCTATTTCTGAAAAGGGACTTGTTTAGCCTCTGCCTCGAGGATTTTACGTGTACAAACTCATCTGTCCACGTGGATTAATGTAGTCACACCAATAATCACATTTACAGGGCAGATAGTCACATGAAGTAAGAGTCTCTGACAGTGTTCACGCTTTGAGGGAAAAGAGAGAGTCATTCCAGATGTTGCTAGATAATGCTGAGCAGTTTCCATGAAGAGCTGGAGGAATGGCATTAGCTCACATGGAAATAATGTTTTAACTAGCTGGGAGTGGTTCCTGGAGCTTGCCCGGATCCTGCCCAGATTCAACCCACTCTGGGCCACTGTAAAAACTAGACCCAGGTACTGAACTGGTAAGAACAGTTCAGCAGGACTGTGGGAGAAATACTAGTAACCTAAAAATGATGGGGCATTTATCACTGCCAGCCTGGGCAAGGGTGGAAATGCCGCTGAGGACCAAAAACAGAGCTCTTAGAGCTCCAGGTCACAAGAAATGCTGAGATAACAGCTCAGAGATAACCAGGGAGAGCAGTTTCTGAGTGATTTGGGGAAATTAAGTATCAGTAGGGAAGAAAGGTGTTTTTTCCTCTTCATACCCGTTGGGTGAAATCTGCCACTGTTTGGTTGCATTTTTTTTATTCCTTCTCTATAATAAGCAATATTGGTGACACAAATTGATTTTATATGATTTCAGATCTAATGAAATGTTAAGTGTGTCAGCTCAAATTAAAATCTTTTTATTTCAGGGTGAATAAATATGAAAGGGTTCTTTGGAATTAGGCTTTGAGCTTGAGTCTAGAGCGCCTAAGAAAATTGTGCAAAGCCCTTCCCCCAAATCCTAGAATTTATAAAATCAAGAAGTGTAAAATTATTCTTCAATGTACCTTTGCCTTTAACCAGATGATGCCTAAAACTGAAAGGGGCCTTGTTTGGCTTCAGCCTCAAGGACTTTTACGTGTACAAACTCATTACATAGCACTTCACTCACTGTAGGGCCTGCCCAAGAACCCATCACTGAACACCTTGCACAACCAGCCTTAAAGAAACAGTGCTCCATAAGAGGAATTTCTTTCCTCATCTGGATTACCTTGGATATGCAATTTTTGACTGGAATAGTTAGAGAGAATCTATGAGATCTGTCTGTCTTGCTAATTGGAGTAAGTGGGATGTAGAACACTGTGTTGGCCATGATCCTCAAAGTTGGGCTGTAACTTGGAAGTGGGAAATGCTGGCTCCCAGGTATGAGATATGAAGCAGAAGAAATCTATCAATGAGAGGAAGAGACTGTCTGAAAAGCCAAGTGATAAGGAATTGGGTAGAGGGAAGAGAAAAAGAAAACTTGAAGAAAAGGGTTAACAATAGAAAAAGATATACAATGACTTGCAGGTTTGAGAGGTGAGAATCCATTGGTATATGAGGGAATGGAGACTATAGAAAGATTAGACTACAAGAAATGTGGTGGACATACTGAGGACACCAAGTCAGTTCAGAGGACAGCAGCAGTCCCCAATGGGCCTTGAACTTCAGTCCTTGTGAAAAGAACAGTAGGTTTTGTTGAGATGTTGAATATGACTCTTAATCTGAATTAGATTCAGTTTAAGATTGTCCTATAAAATACAGGATGATCATTGCATGGAATGAATATACACGAAATCCATTATTTATTGTTTATCTAAAATGTAGCTAGGCAGGCTGTTTATTTGCTAAATTTGGCAACCCAGATTAGGTTTACAGTATATGCTATGATTGTTTGTACAAAATGAACTATAAAGTTTACATAGTGGGTTTTGACACATGCCTCTAATTACGTTTTCTCTAAGGAACTGGGGAAAGGGCAGGAAGGGGATAACCTTTAACTGGTATGGCTTCAGAAACAGTCTTCCTTCATCTCAAGTCTCACTCCCACTGTATATACCACATGTGGTTTGTGAACCACAAATCACACCAACTGTGCTATGGCAGCCCCTTATTGTTTCCAGGCCGTTAATGCTAAGTCTTCATCTCCCTTATGCATTTACTCTAAGTGCAGTTGTTCAGTACCAAGTCTATAAATCTTTATAAATTAGCTTCTGCAGAAGGCTTTGTTTGTCTCCAGAATGCTCTTCAAAAAGCATAATAACCCGTATTCTCATTAATTTAGAAAAAGCTGCACAAAACTGCATCATATCCTTGCTCTATGCTATAAGCATTCTCTTTGTGGTGTGGCTTCCCAACTGCTCTCTCCTGCCTTCCTTGCATACCCCACCTCCCATGCAGGAGACCAGGCCTTACGGAGCTTATGCACACATTTAGAGAATTCAGGGAGCTGTGGAATTTTATTTCTATTTTCCATCTCATTGCCTGACAATCTTATTCTTTGCAATGATATCACTGAATAGCTCCACGGGGATGATTAAAATCCATGTCTCCAGCTGTGATCTCTCAGTTCCAGACCTACATATTAAACTGCAAGCTCAACCTGGCACCAGGGTGCTTCCTCAAAAGAGCCAGAAAAACATCTTGGACCCACTGATTGCAGGCCACTCCTAAAAATGCATGGTTGGAGGTGAGGCACCCTATAAGCAAAGGAACCAGTTTTATGCTGGAAAGGAAGAGTGCTCTGCAGGTGATCGCCCTCTCAGGGGGCCTTTGAAGCAAAAAGGCCATGAAATCATGGAAGGGAATTCCACTTTGAAGGGTAGATGCAGGGCTAATACCCCATTTTCAGAGACTTTGGGGCCAATGGAGATTATTTGTGATTCAAGAAAAATAAGAAAAGCTGCCCAAGGCTGGATGGAAGATGGAGGGAGAAAGGGGGAGCTGCTCTGTGTGTGTGTGTGTGTGTGGTGGGGGGAAGAAGAGGTAAATGCCTATGTTAAACTAGAGATGAGAAGGAGCTTTTCCTCCCTTCTTCTGTTATGTGAGCTTAGAGTTTTGTGTTTTTCCACAAAGCCTTATGGAAGCCAACATTTCATGGATGGGTGCTATAAACTCATGGGCACCTTCATTAAGGATAAGAGCAGCAGCATTTACCCAGAAGTAAAGCTTAGAAAGCTGTCCACCTCCATAGGGTAAGCACCTGAAAAGACAGACTTGTTCTCAAGTGCAATGTTCTCACATTAAAGCTTCAAAGTAGGCTATTGACTTGGTTAATTTTCCATGGAATATAGGAATTGGTTTGCATTCCCAAATCTGAGTTCATTACATTTGCATTGCAGTTGATTATCTTCCATTACAAAGTTTAATTACTGGGAAATGTATATGCGTTGACATCTCCTGAGCTCCAAAGCTAAGAATGCAAATACAGGAGCTTTCTATTGATTCCACTGACTTTCACTAGGCAGCCTAAAGCCATATTTTATTTTAAATCCCCATTTCAGTGCCTTGAAAAATTAGCATCACCACCCTACCAGTAACTACAAGGAGGGGGGGAGGCAAGTCTAGAAAACTATTATAGATTGTATTATGAACAAAAAATTTATGAACCAAGCTGCTTTAAACAATATTTCTTTTTAAGTTAACAAATGCATGATTCAATACCTTTTGAGGACATCTTTACTTATAAACCTATTTGAAAATTAGGTTTTGTTTAGTGTTGTGTGTGTTTTGTTTTGTTTTGTTTTTTCTCCAAATGAAGATTTTTAAGGCTATATTTAAGATTAATAACCTAGGAGTGGTACATCAGATTACAGAATCTGACCTCTGGGAAAACATCAGTCTATATTGCAAAAACATTTTAAAAAGAAAAAGAAATAATTCTATGAAACACCAAGTGAGTTTTGCAGAACTGAACATTTCTCTAGATCAGCCCTTGCTTTGGGTAATATAGGTGACTCTCCTCTTCAAGGTACAAGAGTATGTTCAAAATCAAATGAATTTCAAAGAAAGATTTCACAACTTCTAAACTTTTTTTTAACCTCTCACTTGCAAGAGACCAGGACTCCTGAAGATTTTAACCAAAGTCGTTAAGATGTGGAAAGTTCTTACTCTTTTTTGTTGTTGTTGTTTACTTTAACTGCAATGCCCGGGACGGTGCCTCAGGATAAAAGACATTGAGTAGCAAAGGTATTTGTGAGGTCTAATAAAAGTTTATGAGCATTCTACTTTGTTTCTAAATTCCACTGTAAGCCACAAATTGTCCTTTCTGTTTCCTCAACCCTGAAATGAAGTTTAGACAAGACAAAGGAGTCCCACAGTACAGGATAGACACTTCAGAAACAAAACATTGCCCCCTTTTGATAGTACATTTCACTAAGACCAAGTGTGAACTATGATCAGCCAGTCTATCGGCCTGTCTGAAGTGTATAAAGTTCTGGAGTTAAAGTGCTGACTCTGAGCTGGAGAACTTTGGAGTCACATATTCCTTCCAACTCCCTCTTGGATACAGAACCCTAGGGCCCATGGAGATGGCAAAAAGCCTGAAGACCTGCTGTTACCCCATGGAGTTGTGATCCCAGATGCTCCCACAGCCACATGTTCTCTTTGTGTAGTGTCTCAGCCAGAAACTGAAGAAGAAACCAGAACATCATGTTCTAGTCACTAAAAGCAAAGGTTCCACTAAAATGCCTTTTGAGATAATTGGTTTTTCTCCAGAAAAGCCACATTCAAGAAGGCTTGCATAGGAGAATGCAAGTTTCGGAGAGGCCAAGGATGCAGTATGTTAGGAGACAAGACAAATAATTATCCAAGATCAGAACCCAGGCAAAATGGAGATTCAATACAATAGAAGTCTATGCAGTAGAAGGGTAAGATAAACCTTATACAGAACCCAGATGCAGATGCAGCTTAGAAATGACCTTCAACATTGGCAATACGTTATGGGCTATGCGTTAATAGAATTCCAGTCAACCCATTTCCATACCAGCTGAGTCCACATTATAAGTATGGAGAGCATTATGATTAAAATCATCCCCTAGTGACTCTAATTCTCAGTCAGAACTGAAAAACACCAATTTAAAGATTTCTTAGACAAGCCTGCTGCAACAGGTAGTGGTCTCGTATGAGGGACAAGAGCTCAACCACAGGGAAGGAGAGGGAAGAAAATGGTCACACCTGGCTAAGAAAGGGAGCAGGAGAAAGCAGATGAAGGTAGAACTTGATATAGTTGCTTGGGCAACTGTTTAACTACCCTGGTTATAAAACATATCTTTGGGTCTGGGAAGATGGAAGAGAACCTGATCCTCAGTCTGTAGTCAGTCAAGTTTCTATTATTCCCTGGTCTACATAATCCTCTCAAAGTGTCATAGGGATCGTGGTGCTGTGGTCTTCTACTAAACACTCCAACTCCCAGCCCTGCCACCCTGCAATTCCCTGCCACCTCAGAGTCCCTGAATATGGGGGGCTCAATTATCCACTGCTGAAGTACCTGCATTCCCCTCATTGTCTCTCCTAGTCTCCGTGGATCCAATGCAAAGATGTGTCAGATTTGCTCTGCATCTAGCAGAAGAGAAATTTAGTACCTACATGTTTCTCTCAAAAGTATCTTTGAACATTATACTAAAATCTTGGCACCCCTTTCCTGTCTGAGTATGAATACACTTAAAAGCAGTAACTCCTATCAAAGCCATCTTGGAGAAGATGGTAACAAAAAGAGATGTATGATTTTCTGGCCAAGTTCAAAGTACTTAGCAGATATCATGACTTCCTCTCAGCAGGATTTGATCTATCTTCTAACCATAAACCCAGTGGATGCTCAGGTAATTTCTGTTTCTAAAATAATCTTCCAGAATCAATAGATTGTGAATACTTTCCCACATGACTGGAACTGTCTGTCACTATTATGCCTTCTGAGCATCACTCTGATTAAACTGGTCTAGTACTTGAAGTTCTTCTGTGTGATCACTCTGGATTCTATTATTAAATTAGTTTAGAAACCACCATCTGTTTTCAGTGTTGATGTCAGCAATTTCTAGGTTAGAGTATAATATATCCACCAGAGGGGTGCTTCTGGCTGTAATAATATTCCCAAAATTGACCATTACAGTTAAAAACACACACAGCACTAATCAAATTAATTTTTCTTTGACAATCATATCCTCTTTCATGCTTTTCTTTTGCCTTCACTCTCCTAAACCAATGTTCTCAGAGAAACCATAATAAAAACACAGACTCTCTCTCACATCACTTTTAACTAAAAACCTTTGATATGTTTATTGGAAAGAAAGGCTTTCAGATATATCTTCTAGTTCCCTTTCCTCTTCCTTCCTCCTCCTCCTCCTTCTTCTTATTCTTCTTCCTTCTTCCTCTCCTCCTTCTCCTTCTCCTTTTTCTTTCCTCCTCTCTCTCCTCCTCTTCTTCCTTCTTTTCCTTTTTCCTTCCTTCCTTCTTTTCTTCTTTCCTTTTTTTCTTCTTTCCTTCTTCCTTCCTTCCTTCTTTCCCTCCTTCCTTTCCTCCTTCCTTCCCTTCTTCCTTCCTATTTCTTTTATTTTTTTAATGACTCCAGATCCAGCACATACCCAAATACGTACTACTCAGGGCCTGGCATTCCTGGTGTCTGCCAGAAATGTCACAGCCCAGGTGTTTAATTTGTCCCATCATGGGAATGGTTCTTTAGAACATGAAACCTTTTAATTTTTTTTAGAGCAGTTCCCAACAAAATTAAGGGAATAACATATAAAATTCCCATATACCCATTGCCCACACATGCACAGCCTCCCTAGTATCAGAGGGGCACATTTATTGCAACTGATGAACCTACATTGACACATCATAACCACCCAGAGGCCACAGTTTGCATAGGGTTCACTCTTGGTGAATGAAAGCACTTTAGCAAAGGGTTTTATGACACCTGCTCTGCAATTGGGCTTTCCTAGGTCTTATAAATCAATGCTTATCCTATATCCCTCATCAGAAGGCAGACAATACGAGGACAGGGACCTCAATTTTGAGCTCTGTATAATTTCAACAGCCTTGAATATTGTTATGCTATTGTTAGGGACTTACATTAATCTTAAAGTTCTGGAATAGAAAAATTATACATAGCTTAAAGTTCTGAAATAGGCACCAACATGACTTTAAATAAGCCATCAGGGCAGTTTCATGGCCTCTTGTGGGTGAGCTTCAGGACAGGGATGATTGTTCTGCTGCATAGGGATATAAGGCTGGCCAGTTGGATAGTTGGATATATTGATATTGCTCAGAAGTGCCAGGTACAGGGTGTTCAACCCAAACCTATAGCGTGACAGCATCAAAATGTGGAGTAACAAGTTACAAGTGTTGCTTAATAAGAAGAGTCTTGTCTCTGCCTCTTCTATTACATTTGGATCCTTAATTTTGTTCTAAAATAGTCTTGTTTCCAAAGCAAACACATCTCAATGTGTGCTTCTTATCCCAAGCAGATCCTGACAGTTGCACTTTGTGGATACTCAAATGCACCCCAATTATTGCTGACTTTCTCATGGTGCAGCTGGAAGAGGTCTTTGTGTTTAAATGCTTCCAAGGACTGAATTCATTTCAGAGGACAGTTTCTCAGGGAGCTCATATGGAGCAAACTGTAGCTTATTATTTAATAACCCCTAATCTGCCAGCTAATGCAAATATCACAACTTTTTGACACTGCAAACTCAGACTAGGGGAGGGCAACTGGCACTTTGTTAAGTTCGTGGAAAAGTGTGTTTTCTTTATGGAAACTATGACTAATTTAAGTGATCATGACAGTCTGAAAATTAACCTTTCTAACTGGCCTACTACAAGGATAAGGTCATTTCAATGTAATCAAGAAGACACTGCCTCTTTTTTTTTTTTACTTTCTTTAAGCTTGGTCAAGTAACTTTCTAACATTATATTTTAAAATTTATTACCTTTGGAGGGTGGAACTAAGGGTTAGTGTTTTTTCAGCATTTTTGCCTCTCTGTATTGTCTTAGTCTCTAATAAATGGGTGCTGTTTTTATCATTTTACACCTTGTTTGTAATAACACACACAGACACACACACACACACACACACACACACACACACACACTTTATGGTTCTTATAAGACATATTAAAGCCTTTCCGGAACATCATCATGGACTAAAAATAGGAGTAAGCAGATTGATTTATGTTAGTGATATTGCAAACCTTCTTAAACCAATCTGGCCATTCTCAATCAGCCTCCACAGACTACAGGCAAGAGTGTGTAGATAAATGTTTAATGATCAGCTTTTCCCAGGAAAAATGAAAGTCCTGATTTACAGCATTTGCTTATTTTCGTGGTTCATTTTCAGTGGCTCTGTGATGTCACTGCATGCCAAGTGGCCCTGCTGACTTTCTCTCAGCCTATAAGGACCAGTGTGTACAGCTGCAACACACCAGGGGACAATAAACTCCCATGTGCAGGCACACTCACCACCCGGGGTATGTTATCATGAAAGAAAATCTGAGACTGACAGGCACATATGCAGTCAGCATTCTGCCATGTTGGACAATCCAACCAGCACTTTCTGAGAAAAGCTCATCTGAAGCACATATTCCCAAACCCCAGCAGCAGGATTTGGTTTACTTTCCAGTGGGTATCAAGGAATGTAATCAGGGCCAAACAAAATGCTATTCCAAGGAGTGTGAGTGACAGACTCACAGTATCCTTAACCTTGTCTGTGCGAGGCAGAGGTGCCTTAGGCTAGTGCTAGTCAGCCCATGCATATTGAACACCACTTGTGTCAGCAATAAAACATATTTGAAACATCTCCGATGCTGAAGCACACAGCCTCTGCTGCTGATGGAAACAGCCCAGAAGGGGAGCCTGGGAGGATCGACTTTTGAACGTGACACAAAGGACTGCAAATGCCAATGGCCCATCCCCGGCAGTGGGCGCTCCTAATCAGAGCACATAGGAACCATGCCAGAGAAGAGATAAGCACTAATACCTGTGTATTTCATATTCCTTTTGGAACATGGAAGGCCTTAGGGTTCAGAAAAGCCAATGCTAGCCTGGTCCCATTCATCGCCCAGGGTTCCCCCTCTGAGGCAACATCACTCCCGCCCTCTGCATGGGAAGAGAGAGCCAGGAACTGAGAAGGCTTTGAGTCCTCTGCCTGGTCCATGGCCATGCTGCCCTCATCTCTGGGTCTCCAGGTTGGCCTGTAGGACCAGTCTCTGTTTGTTCTGAGTCTGTTCTATGAGCCTGGGAAGTAGCGAAGGCTTTGAAAGCACAGAAAGCGGTAGGATAAAGTGCAAGGGGCGTCTTCTTGGGGAAGGGAGAGGGTAACCATGAGAGAGAGCAGCCACGGAATACCAAGGCTTGTGCACCAACATTCAAGATACATATTTGCACAGCTCATTTCACCATAGCATGGCTAATCTCTGGTAGCCACGAGTCATGTGATCTTGGTAAGTAAGTCATGGGATCTTTAGAAGCTCTGTTTTCTCATCAGTGAAATAGGGAATGCTATCCTTCCTCAGGGAGATGGTGTGGTTAATTGAATAGTTAATGAAAAAGAGCTGCTACCATGATGCCACATACATTACCAGCCACTCAGATAGTCAACATCACCACCGATCTTGACTCACTGATACCAGAGTAAAAAATCACAGCCAACTTCATGTGACAAGAAACTCTAAGAACATGAAAATATATTTCATATCCCTAAAATATGTTTTATTTCCTCCTTCCTTCTCCTTCATTACTAACATTTACTAGTATTCTGAACCCAACTTGTTGAACCAAGTTGTCACTAACAAATAATGATATCCTTTTTTGTTTCTTCCTTTTTTTTTTTTAAACATTATATTGACGCCAGAGTTCAGGACTAGGGGAAACTCTGGGAAGGAACTGGGAGAAAAGGCAATGTTCTCATCATTTTGACACACTAAAAAAGAACCAATAATAATAATAGCTAAAAATAACTCATGGATTATTCAGGAATAGAAGATCCAGATTCAGCAATCTCAGGCTGTCATTTTTATTCCTGCAAAACTATCATGCCTCCTACTGTTTTAACATCATTTTCAAAATCTATTTTACACAGCCCAGCAGCATCCTGACTGTCACGAGTAGTTTTTATTGGTATGCAATCCCATGTTAAGAGATTTGTTGCCACTGAGAACATCTTCAGGGGGTCACGTGACTTAATGATTCTGCCTCTGTAAGTAAATATGTAAGACAAACACATGCAAGAACATAGCAGTTATAAACGCTCTCATGTTAACAAAGATTTTTCAATTCCTGAGAATCAGCCCAAATCTTAGGACTTTCCTTTGTCCTTCCTGTTTGTCTAGTTTCCTCTGATGCCCTGATTATCCACTGCACAAAGCAGCAAGTGGGGTCTGGCTGGCAGGCATGGGACCACAGCAGCCTTTTCTACCTGTCAGCGCCAGCACCAAGGGCCTGGTGACAAGGAGCTGAGCGAGGGCACAGCACAGAGTCAGGCTGGCCAGGGAGGGGAAGGGTGAGCTCATTTCTTCCCTGCTCCCTTCACCCCATGGAGAAGGCTGTGACAGCAGCAGAGGCTCAGGTTTCAGTCACAAGGTCCCCAGAGGCCTGGCTCTTCAGGATCTGCTGGGGCTGTGGTTGCTGCAGATGCAAGCTTGCCTTTGCAGCTGTCCTCAGGAGCACCTCCTGGGAGACACCTGGGATGAGCTGGTCCCAATCAACAGACTGCTTTCTAACCCAGATTTTTCCCCAAGCACCCAAGTAGGGCCTTAAAATAGAAAGAAAGATAGTAGTCTAATTCCTATCTATATCAGAAAAGATGAGAGAACAATCAAATAAAAAATGGTGATGAGAGAGGTCACTGTGGACATTTAAAAGTCTGCCCAGCCAAAGGCAGGCACATAGGGTTCTAACCTACCACCTAGTTCTCAGTGGATGGGGAGTGTGGGTGAGAGTAGAGAGGCATGGTCAGAGCTGTCACAGCAAGAGGGTATTTATGTTACTTGGAGCATCTTAGGATCTCTACCCTCTGCCTATTGAGGAGGTGAGAGGGTGAGAGAATGAGAAGTCAGGAGGGCTTCACATATTCTAGAAACTGCTCTCTCTAGGTAAAGCTGCAAGGGGTTACCGCGCCCACAGCACGGATGGGGCAGATTAGAGATCGCTCTGAATCTGAAGGGGATCAGAGACTATGGCCCCCCACAGCGAATTCATCCTCAAGCTCATGCCATCTTCATTCTCAGAGGCAAAGATACCCTCCTTAAGAATTGCACAATCCAACACAGAGCCGATGGAACTATAAAGACATAGAGACACCCTCTAAAGAAGAAAGTGGTTTTCCCCCTTAAATAAAATGGCTTGCCCAGCTCCTGGAATGAAGAAGAAAGGGTGGAAGGTGAGGCAGAGACAGCAAGGATTGTGAGAAGTGAGGAGACAAGAGACCCTCTAGAGAGGAGAGGGCTTGGAGGTGGGGGGAGAGATCTGGAGCAGGGAGGAAACAGGGGAGTGGGGGGGAAGAAGAGCTCTACTCAGAGTCTCCACTCAGTGATGGGTTCTGACTTCCTTCAGGAGCACTTAGGAACAGTCCTCTAAGTCCTGTCCCCACCACTTTCCTGCTGCAGGTGAGGATGGACCAGGCCGCCCATCAGGTTCTACCAGGTTCCAGGCTCAAGAGGAGACCTTGGGTGACCTCACTTGTACAGACACTGTCTGATTACGATGGTTCAACTTACGATTTTCAACTTTACAATAGTGTGAAAGCGATATGCATTTAGTAGAAACTGTACTTCAAATAATTTTGAATTTTGATCTTCTCCCGGGCTAGGATATGCACTTGCTATTCTCTAGTGAGGCTGAGTGGTGGCAGGGAACACAGCTCCCTGTCAGCCATGTGATCACAAAGGTGGTAGAGGATTTTGCCAGCTGTTAGGAACATATTTAAGGAAGGCTCGACTAAGTTATGATGCTTGGTAGGTTAGCTGTAGTAAGCGCAGGTGTAATCAAGTTAAGATGAGAGATTAGGCTGGACTCTTAATCTAATGTAAATGCTGTCTTTTTTTTTTTAATCCTTACCTGAGGGTATGCTTATCGATTTTTAGAGAGAGAAACATTGATGTGTGAGAGAGAAACATTGATTCAGTTGCTTCCTGTACCTACCCCAATGAAGATCAAACCTGCAACCTTTTGGTGTAAGGGACTGACATTCCAATCAACTGAGCCAGATAACCAGGGCTATAACTGGTATCTGTATAAGAGAGAGAATGTCATCTAAAGACATGGACATACATGGGGAAGATGACCATCTGAAGAGAGAATCATTCCTCTGTACCTCGTGGGCCTACAGACCTTGTCCAAATATCCAGACCCTTTACTTTCTCTTACCTGAGGGTAAGTTCCTTCCCAAGAAACTCCTTGGATCAAATGTAGAAAGGCTTACATGGGCTTTCCAGGTATTTCTGAGTCCTAGAATGAATGCAGATAACTCTCTGAGGGAGTTCAGAGAAAAAGACTTAGCGATGTCAGGAAAGGCCGCATGAAAATGAGTGGGAGGGGTGAGGCAAAGGGAATGGCATGAGTCAAGGAGCAGGGTGAGGCCAGGAGCAGGGTGAGGGTGGAATAGTTTGGGGCAGTCATGCATCCACCTGCCTACAGTGGAGAGCCAGAGTCATGGGGAATAAAACTGCTCCCAGATAGCAGAGGGACTTGACATCCAAGCAGAGGTAAAATCCATTTGCCTCTAAATTGCTAAGGGAAGTTGACTGCTCTGCAGAGTAAAATAGGAAGAATGATAATTAGCTGGTCCAACCCCAAGTTGTGATTTTTACTCTGTTTCTATGAGTTCTAAAATCCGTAGGGACCAGCAGTAAGTATTCACTTGGAAAAGCAATTCTCAAAAGATTAACAGAGCATTGAAATGTCATGGTGACACTCCAAAACATTTCATCCCTCCCTGTCATAAACATAATCGCAGCCTACACCCCCACGCACGGTGGGGAGGAACGCTGGAAATATATGAGGTGTCTTAAGTGTGTTCTCAGAGATAGACTCCACAAATAGCCCTGCAAGCATTCCTCAACCAAGAGTTATGGATGCCAGATGCTGTTAGCAGCTCGCAACTGCGAAGACCAGAAACAGGGGCCTTAGCGATACCACCACAATCTAGGTCCCGCATGAAGGCTGTTATCATGCTACTCATCCACCTACTAAGTGGAGCACATTCTTCTTTCCAGGAACCGTCCACTTATTTTGGGGTTTCGCTGTTTGCGTACTTGCTCTGTGAATGTGAAGCAGCTGAGTTTAGCGCGTTGAACTTCAGAAAAGCATTGAGGCTGGTGTTCAGAGCACTGATCTCACTGTGTACTGGCCAGTCTCAGAGTGGAGACCCAGTAGTCCTGAACACCAGCCTGCACACCAGAGCAGACCTTAGGATGGAACATTTGGAAGTGTCACAGTGATGGTTCAATGCTCGGTTAATCTTCTGAGAATTGCTCTTGCAAGTGAATACCTGTCTTTGGAGCTTAATGATTTCCAAAATTCATAGAAACTCTATGCTCTCAGCCACAATTTCTCATAACGCGTTTGAGACACACTATCACTCTGCCCCTTCCAAAGACCCGGAGCTGCGTGCTCTTTGGCTCCTCTTTCTACACGGGGTGGACTGGGCAACTTTCCAGGATTTTGCTACAAGTGTCCAGGCATGTTCATCACCCAAGTTATTATGTAGAGAAAACCCATGTGTAATTATTTCCCACCTCCCTGCTAGGCCTGAGACCTTACCACCTGATCCCGCTGAGACAAGAATCCAGGTCAGGGCTTTGCCCGGCGTCCACTTCACACTTTCCCAAGTGAAGCACATCTGTCATCTCTGCTCCCACAGACAGAACATAGCCTTGAATATAAATGATTTCTTATTACAAATCAGGGATAAAGGATAAAAGCATATAAATTTGGGGCTTTCTGAGCCACATGGTATCTGTCAGAATGACTCAGTTCCTCATATTAGCCCAACAGCAGCCATAGACGATATGTGAACAAATAAACATGGCTGTGTTACAATAAAACTTTTATCTACAAAATCAGGCAGTGGGACAGAGTCAGTCTGTGGGCCATGTTCCTGTTACAGATGTACATACACTTACTATTTGAATACCTATGATTAATTTAAAAGTGCTTTCATAGAAATCTTGGTTTCTTCCTACCCAGATAGACATGGGTCAATGTTTTGCACCCATTTTATGTATAACACCATTGAGGCTCACTAATAACTTATCCAATGCCAACAATTAGAAAAGTACAGAGTGGGGCATCAGACACAGGCCTTCTGTTTCAAAGTCTAATACATCTTCTACCATGCCATATTTTCCAGAATGTGTCTCTCTCTATTAATTAGTATTATGTGAAAAGAGTAGCTCTAGAGTCAAATAAGTTTGAGAAACTTCACAGTAATCAAGGTTAAGGAGGCTTTTAATGTTTATCATGAATTTCCAAGAGGAAAGTATAGTATGCTTTAGTTTTACAAACATATTAGACACTATGTAAACCTTTTATTCTTCTTGTCAAAGCAGTTCTCGGGATTCAAGTTTCTTGGATCTGAGTCTAGGAGATACTTCACTAAGCATAATCTTCAGAGAAGACATTTCTGAGAATCAGAATGCCTACAGTAAGTCATCAAAACTCTCTGAGGGACACTCACCTCTTCTCGGCTTAATGAAATATACTATTTGTAATTGGCATCTGATATTATAAAAGGAGTATTTCTTCAGAAACCATGGACTATATTGCTTCAGAAGCTATAACCAAACCCCTTCCTTCAGCTTGGCTAGGTCCTGTGTCCTCTCCTCAAGAGGTTGCAAGGGAAAAGAGGCCCCACTTTCAACTTGGATGGCGACCAATCAAATTATCAGTTTAATGCCCCAGGGAAGCCCACCTAAGACAGACCATTGATATTTTTTTAATCAAACCTTAACCCAGCAGAGTGATAACTGAATGAAATAGGGACAATCATACCCTAGATCCAAGTTCCATTCAACCAAGGCAACTGAAAGAAATGGAAAGGAAAATGTACTTTGTTCTTTCCTGACTGTACCTGCCTCTGTTTCTTCTCATTCCTAGGACCTGATAATCTGATTGGTCACAACCAAAAGTTGGGTCTCTTTTCCCTTGCAAACTCTTGAAGAGAGGACACAGGACCTAGCCAAAATACAGAATGGAGTTGGGTATAGCTTCTGAAGCAGTATAATCCATGGTTTCTGAAGAAATACTTATTTTATGATATCAGATGCCAATTATAAATAGTTTCTTTCATTGAGCCAATCAAAAAAGTGAGTATTCATCAGAGAGGTTTTGATGACTTAATGTAGGCATTTTGATTGGGAACCCAAGAATGTCTGCAACCTGAATGCAAACTGCTCAAGGTCTAAATAAGGGCTCCACTCATCCCTTATCACCAAATCAAGAATCAGAACCAGCACACCAGGACATGTTTGTGGGGAGCTAGAGTTAAAAATATAACTTTGCCCTAAGTGGGATCCTGAATCAGTTTATTAATAATGTTTTCCTTTGTGGAAGAAGATGTATAAGAGAGAGAGTCAGAGAGAAACTGGATGAAAAGGTGTGAAGGGAATTAGTAAAACAACCTATCTGCCTAATCCATAGACACAGACAACTGTGTGGTGATGGCCAGAGGAAAGGGGGAGCATGGGGCTGGGTGGGACAGGCAAATAGAAGGCAAATAGGTACATCTGTAATAGTGTCAACAATAAAAATAAAGTTAAAAAGAAAAAGAAAGATGTACAAGAGAGGAATGGCATCAAGCTTCAGGGAATAGGGGCAAGAAGGACGTGGAAGAGGGGACTATGGTTCTCGTTTTATGCCTCAGTCACCATGTCTCACTTTTAAGTTTGCCAACTGTACTGCCTATTGCAAGGCAAAGGAATGTATGCTGCTCTGTTGAGGTCCTCTGTCTCTTTATTTTTTGACCATGTAGCCAGAGAAAATTCTGGAATGTCAAGGACACTTCTCCGCTTCACCTTTTTTAAGGAACATGAGTCATTAAGCCATTAATGAGTGTCTACAATTGCGGGAAGACTGAGAATCATTACTTTGAAAGAGCTTGTGGGAGCTGCTTACCAGAAGATGAGGCAAAAGTGAGATGATGAGGTCCTTGATAGAATACGGGCAAGACAGAAGCAGAACTATCCTCTCCTTTCTTCTGTGGCTGAGCGCTCCCAGTGCTAAGAGGTAGCAGCAAAGGGCTTGCAACCCCCAGAGACTATAGAGTATATCTGCAAGAACAATACTAATTTAGAGTACACATCATTTCTCTTCATAAATGATGTATGACCTTATGCATCTATCTGAAAACATTTCTGGGACAAAGAAAGGCACATAAAAGAAAAAAATGTTTATATTGCATCTATTTCCAAGCATCTTCCTATGAGCAAACAATCAGATTAGAGTATTCTGGTGGGCTAGAAGGTGCCCGACTGAAATATGTCCACTTTCTAATCCCCAGAACCTTTTAATGTGGCCTCATTTAAAAAAGGTTTTGAATATGTAATTAAATTAAAAATTTTGAGATGAGAAAATTATGTGGATTATGTGGGTGTACCATAGGTTCAATGACAAGTATCCTGAATAGAGACACACAGAGGAAAAGTGTGAAGATGGAGTCAGAGATTAGAGTGGTGCAGCTACAAGCCAAGGGATGCCAATAGCCATCAGAGCTAAAAGAGGCAAAAAGCAGATTCTCCCCAAGAGCTTTCAGAGGGAGTACAGCCTTACTGACATGTTGATTTTAGATTTTTAGCCTCCAGAACTGTGAGGGAATGAAGTACTGTTATTTTAGATACCAGGATGTGGTCATTTGTTTTAGCAGCACAGAAAATGCACACAAATTAACTTAATTTTTAAAATGTATTTTTGTTAAATTTCAAATCCATTCACGCACACACACACACACACAGGGAATAGGGAGGAAGGGAGGGACAGAGGGAGAGAGACATGGAGTGGGAGAGAGAGAGATACTGAGAGACACAGAGAGGGAGAGGTCACTCATATTGAGCTGCCACAGTTATATACGTCCATGTACCAAGACCTCATAGCAGGCTCTCTAAACAGACCTGATTTTGACTCCTCTCCTGATTCTGGAACAGGCATAAAGCACCTTCTTTGGTTGTAGAGAAGAGCCTTGCTGGGAGGAGGGACTGCAGCTGGAGAGGAAGAAAATCTTCTCACGGAACCAATCAACCAACCCAATTAAACGGAGCTGGAGGTGATCACAAACTTTCACCTGGGATTTGGTTTGTGTTTCACAGAGAAAGAATTGAGGTGATGTTACCATGCTTAGCCTAATTCTCTCACTGTGCTCAGAACAGTGGGAACCCCTATCTCTTTGAATACCTCTTAGTTTCTGAGCTGCTTAAAGGAGATTCCATCTGGCTAATATCTTGCATCTGTAATCTAAAGTGAAAACCTCCTCTCTTCCTGTCTCCCCATTAATCTTGTACAATACTTTAATTCTGTCTCAGTTTCATCATCTTCAAAAAAGCTGTTTGTGCCCTGCTGGTGTGGCTCTGTGGATGAGCATCGACCTATGAACCAGGAGATCATGGTTCAATTCCCAGTCAGGGTACATTCCTCGGTTTTGGGTTGAATCCCCAGTAGGGGGCATGCAGGAGGCAGCTGATCAGTGATTCTCTCTCATCATTGATGTTTCTATCTCTCTCACCCCTCTTTCTTCCTCTCTGAAATCAATATATATATATATATATTGATTTCACACACACACACACACATACATACACTAAGTGGCCAGATTATTATGCATTCAGAGATCATAATAATCTGGCCACTCAGTGTAATCTACATTAATAAAAGAGAAACATGCAAATTGACCATCACTCTGCTATACCCAGCAGCGATGCCCACCAGCCAATCTGGAGCTTGAATGCAAATTAACCCAACAAAGATGGCAGCAGCCACAGAGCTGGAGGGATCAGGAGGCTTGGGTTGCCCCTGGTGATGGAGGAAGCCAAGCTTCCCACCAGTCCTGGCCTCTGCTCAAGGCTACAAAGTTTCAATTATAGAAGATAAATAAATCCCAGATACTTGCTTCCAGCCAGCCCTGGCCTCCACTCAAGAAGGCACTGAAAAAAAAAAAAAAAAAAGGAGGGGCTGGGAGCCTGGATCACCGGGGGCTGTGGCCAGCCTTAAAACAGTCCTCAGCTGCTCACCCAGGCTGGCCACACTCCCATAGGGTGAGGGTCCCTGCTGGGGGGCTTGGCCAGCCTAAAAATGACAATCAGCCCCTCACCCAGGCTGGTCAGGCACCCCAGTGGGAATCCCCACCCTGTAGGGGTATGGCCAGCTTGAAAACAGCCCTCAGCCCCTCACCAAGGCTACCTACACCCCCATGGGGTGAGGGTCCCCACTAGGAGGCTTGACCACCCTGAAAATGGCCCTTAGCCCCTCACCCAGGCCACCTCACACCCCAAGGAAACCTCTACCCTGATCGGGGACACCCTTCAGGGCAAACCAGCTGGCCCCCACCAATGCACCAGGCCTCTATCTGTACTAATAAAAGGGTAATATGCTAATTAAACTGGGAGACCTTCCAGGAGACCTTCCAGATATTTCTCTGGACAAAGCCATGGTGGCAGGGCCAAGGTAGAGCTGTTAGAGGCCAAGAGAGGAAGGGCAGTTATGAGTGATCAGTACAGGATGGGATGGCAGTTGTGAGTGATTAGGCAGGTGGGAGGTGGAGCCACTGGGGATAAGCAGACAAGCAGGGGGCCAGTTGGAGGTGATCAGGATGTCAGTGGAAATCACTTAGAGGTAATCAGCGTAGTGGGGGGCAGTTTATAGTGAGCAGGCCAGCAAGGGGTCAGTTGGGGGCAAGCAGGCCAGTGGGGAGGAAAGGTAGGGAAAAGGTGGAGGAAAGGTGGGAGGAGCAGGCCAGCAGGGGGGCAGTTGGGGTGAGCAGACTAGCAGTGGGGGCATTTGGAGACAAGCAGGCTGGCAGGTAGAATGGTTAGGAGCAATCAGGCAGGCAGGCAGGCAGATGAGCAGTTAGAAGCCAGCAGTCCTAGATTTAGAGAGGGATGTCCAAATGCCTGTTGAGACCCAATGTAGAAAGTGCCTGGAAAGGCACATGGGCATTTCTTTACATTGTCAGCTGAACCCAAAGCGAGGGGCAGAGCCAAGCTCTGGGAACAGGGTTTGACAAAAAGGCAAGGGTGTTATCAGTTTGACCTTCATTTAAACCCAGGTGTTAGGTAGTGGGTTTTGATATGTAAATCCAGTCAAGCACCAGGAATGCTGGAGGCCTACTCAAGAATGCAAATAATCTCCTTTGTCTTGACTTTTAGTAAAACTTCATGGTATTTGGTGATATAAAATAAACACGCCACATGGGCTCTAGGTCACTGTCTCTCTAGCAGAAGAGAGACATCTGGTTCCCAGCCTTTTCCTTCCATTTTGTGTCTTGTCTCTTTCTTTCATTTCTCAATCCCCAGCTCCTCTACTCAGGAACTGGACCCGCTCTCTAGCCATGCTGGATGCAGAAAAGAGAGAAATATTTTTACATCAGCCCAATCCCTGTACACTGGCAGTAGGACATCCTTCGAGGGGTCCCTGATTGGAGAGGGTGCAGGCCGGGCTGAGGGATACCCCTCCCCTCCGACTGTGCCTGAATTTCATGAACTGGGCCAGTGGTATATATATGTTAGAGGCCTGATGCATAAATTCGTGCATGAGTGGAGTCCAACCATTGTGGCCAGGGTGAGGGGACATGGGCAGTTGGTTGGCTAGCCTGCCTGCTGATTGAACTCCTGGTTGAGGGGGACAATTTGCATATTAGCCTTTTATTAAATAGGATATACACTGAGTGGCTCAATTATTATGCATTCAGAGATCATAATAATCTGGCCACTTGGTGTATCTATATTTAAAAAGCTGCTTGTTTACTCAAAGTTGATTTCTGTCTCACTTAAGAAATGACAAGGGAAAGACTGGACCCTGAGGGAGGTGTGAGGAGAACAATTTGGTTGAGAAAATTATCTGGGTTCCTGACTTGCACAATTACATGGAGGGCTTTTTTTGTTTTAATAAATTACGTCAAAAGGTACAGCACAGCCCTGGCTGGTGTGGCTCATTTGGGTGGAGCATCATCCTGTACACCAAAAGGTCGTGGGTTCAATTCCAGTTGGGGAGTATGCAGGAGGCAACTGATTGTTTCTTTCTCACATGGATGTTCCTCCCTCCCTCTCTCTCTTATCTCTCACTCCCTTCCTCTCTTTAAAATCAATTTTTGAAAAAAAGGCACAGCACATTTTAAAGAAATTAAATGACCAAAATGTACCTTCCCCCCCAGGATTTGAATAATCCCAATTCAATTCAATTTCTGACAGGAAGACATTTAATTTTGCTAATAAACAGGTAAAAAAGCATTAAGCAATGTTCTCAGTGGTCACTTTCTCAACTTTCAGGGCCTTGTGTGGTAGTTTTCCATTATAAACAGAAAAAAAAAAATGACTATGCATAGAAAAAAAAAAAAGGAAGCTGGAAATTACAACCAAAACAGATCAGTTCCACCAAAAATGCACCGAAGAGCACTCATTTCTCTGCCCTGGAAATTATGTGGCTCTCTCCACCCTTCTAAATTATACTGTCTTGATAGACTCTATTTTCCCACTAAACATACAAAATGGATATATTAGCTGATAATATGCCCTGTGCTACTTTCAGCAGAACATGTCTCTCTCCTCTTGCCCCTCAAGAACAGACCCACGTTCTGGATCACACAACCTTTAGAATAATGGCCAGCATTTCTTCATCCTTTGTAAAACATGGTGCCCATCTCTTGTTTTGTAGCATGGTGGGACCCAGAGGCTTCAGCAATAGTGTACATGTCACAGTTTTGTAGGAATCAGAGCTGAAGAAAAGGTACATTAATATTGCATTTGGATTCTGCCCAATATATGTGTCTCCCTCCCTCTATGCCTTCATAAATATTGCAGAGCCTTAGACAGAGAAAACAGTGACAGTGGAATCAGTTTCTGAGTTAAAAGCCATCACAGCCTTGGTGTAAAAACAGCAGCCAGCAGCCACAAGGTTTTGGTTTAGGTTGGCCTGCTAAGAAATCCACCAATGTGAGAACCCTGGCTGGTCCCAACACTTACTTCCCACTGAAATGAAAGCATTCGACTTCTAAATGGTAGTTTCGAATAAAGGCAATAATTTGTTTCCAGCTGGTACAATTGTTTAATAAAATGCCTGCTGGGCCTCCAGAAGTAATATTCTCCTCTCCTCGGCAACAATGAAAATTACCTCGTCTTGGGGACCACTAAATCAATCCACACAAAATGTTCTCAACTTGAAGTATAAGATTGTCAATGACAGTAATTTGCCATATGGAGAAGTAAAAAAAAAGTTTCAGGGATACATGGTAAACTGGAGGAGAAACAAAATCTTAACAGAAGGCTGAAGCCATTTCACTATTGTAATAATTATTCTCCTAATGTTTTAATCAAAGGCAGCAAGCAGCCTGTCTCTCTCTCTCTCCTCATCTATATTCGAGCCACCACTCTCTGTAGGTGTTAATCTCCATGCCTTCAGGCTGTTACGAAGGAGCAGAAATTGGCAGTCCCAGAACTGCAGAGACTGTATGATAACAGTACCTGGCACTGCCCTTAATTATCTCAATTATGGAAATGTGTGTTGTTTGTCAACAGCTAGAAAGAGATGAGACTGTCAGGCAGTTGGGGAGATCCAGGTTTTGGGGTGTAGGTTTGGGCAATGAAGGTTTCCTTTTCGTTATAACTTTTTTTTTGTTTTACTTTTTCTTTTTAAAGAAATTTTATATTTATGAGAGTGAAAGAAGAAACTAAAGTCACCCATAATCTCAACGAGGATGTATTAGCTTAAAGTCATCGGTCCAATGTGTGTTCCATAGGTTTTATTCTTCCTCTTAATGATCAAAAGTATATAAATACATAAAAATTATAAATGAATAAATACAAATGATATTCACATAGAATAAAGGGGATGCCAGTGATTTACTTTCTAGGAGCTACATAAATAAATACAAATGAATTAAGATATCAAATCAGTAGACATATTTTCAAATGCAACAGGGAAACATTTTGGGCTCTCCAGATAATATTAGTATGCACAACCCTAACATTAGCTGGTCTTTTTCAGAGATGTATGGCAAAGCTTGTATAGTAAGAGTCCCGGTCAATTTTCCAGTTTTCTGGCACAAATATCCTCTGGAACCCAGTCTAGTCTATCCATCCAGAGAAGTGAATTTGACCACTGGCAATTAAGTTATTACTAGTCACCAATCAAACATACACAGGGCAGGTTCCCATATCAGCATCAGAAGAGAGAAAGGTGTTGTTTTTCTTAAGCCACTACTAGGGATGGAAGTGCTCTTTGTCACCTACTCTGACCCAGCTTTTCCGAGCATTTCCCAGCCCCCAGGGCTGAGCACAGCCAGCCTCATCACTGGAGGGAAAGGAAGCCAGCAGTGGCTTGCCTGAAAGTGTAGGCTCTAATTTCACCAATCTGTGCCACAGTCTCCTTCTCTGTTGAAATAAGGAGATTCAGACTGGTTGGCTTTTACCAGCCCGCTCTCAAAGCCTGCGCTGTGGCTGCTGGAAAGGCCTAGAGAGTAGGAGAGCCAAAAGGAGACTGAGCATGCAGAGGCATTGGGGCTTCCTTTCTAAACCCTTTGCATGATTTTTCTGGAAGAGAGTCCTCACACAGCGAGGCAGCTGAATAGCGAGCACTGTAACTGTGTTAAGAAGTTGGTTCTTCTACTGACTAGCCGGGGGATTGGTGCATGCCACTATTTCCTAACTGGGGAAATGGGGTAAGAAACAATAGTTCTAGGACAAATTTCTTACCCATAAAATGTAACTAATACAACAACTGTTTTATTGGGTTATTTGTAAAAATTAAATCAAACACTGTAAGAAAAAAATGTATAAGCTATCAAATGCTGTACAGAAGTGATTTCCCCCTACTGCTTGTGAAGGTAAATCCTGATTCTTGAGTCAGAGGCACCTTAATGTTCACTGAATGTTGAATCTGCAACCCTCATAGAGCAAATTTTATTCTCCTAAACACAATGCCCAAGAGTTTTTGTTGAGGAGAAACCTACTTCCTAGGGGCATGTATTAGAATTTAATTTCATGGAAAAAGAAAAAGAATTGTCTCTTTATAGTGAGAATTTTGTTTTACTGCTGATTGGAAATGAGGCCAAATCAAATATGTTTGAGCTTTTCTACCCAAAAAGAACTGAAGAGATTGAGTTTGCCATGTCTCTGCTCAGAGAAGAGCTGCCTGGGACAGTGGGGCCCTTTCCTCACCTGGGAGAGCCATGAAAAGGGGAGTGAGGGAGAGGCTATCCTCACAGGCCTCTAATTCGTACCCTGCTTTGGCTCCCAGTGAGGACAGAGGCAGAGTTATCTGCTCTCCTCCCAACAACATTTAACTATTGTAGGATTGCCAGATACAAGACAGAACACCCAGTTAAAATTGAATTTTAGATAAAGAACGAATGCTTTTTTAGAATAAGTATGTCTCAATATTGCTAAATATAGCAATATCGGCAAATAGCGGCTCACGAGCCACATGCGCTCTTTGGCCTCTTGAGTGCTGCTCTTCCACAAAATACCATGGCCTGGGCGAGTCTATTTTGAAGACTTAGAAGAAGTTTAAGTTTATGAAGTTGAGGTATGATCATCCTATTCCCACTTTGCTGAGAGTTTTTATAGGGAAAGGGTGTTGGATTTTATCAAATGCTTTTTCTGCATCAATTGATATGACTATGTGATTTTTATCTCTCAATTTGTTTATGTGATGTATCACATTTATTGATTTGCAGATATTGTACCATCCCTGCATTCCTGGGATGAATCCTACTTGGTCATGGTGTATGATCTTTCTGATGTACTGCTGGATCTGATTTGCTAGAATTTTGTTGAGGATTTTGGCATCTATGTTCATGAGAGATATTGGCCTATAATTCTCTTTCATTGTGTTGTCTTTATCTGGTTTTGGTATTAGGGTGATGCTGGCTTCATAGAAAGTGTTTGGAAGTGTTCCTTCTTGAATATTTTTGAATAATCTGAGAAGGATAGGTTTTAATTCTTCCTTGAAAGTTTGGTAAAACTCTCCTGTGTAGCCATCTGGTCCCAGGCTTTTATTTGCTGGAAGCTTTTTGATGACTGCTTCAATTTCTTCCATAGTTATTGGACTATTGAGATGTTTAGATTCTTCCTGATTGAGTTTTAAAAAGTTATATTTTTCTAGGAATATGTCCATGTCTTGCAGGTTGTCCAATTTGTTGGAATAGAGTTGTTCATAGTATTTTTTACAATCCTTTGTATTTCAGTGGGGTCTGTTGTTATTTCTCCTCTTTCATTTCTGATTTTGTTTATTTGGGTCTTCTTTCTTTGCTTTTTGGTGAGCCTGGCTAGAGGTCCATCAATCTTGTTTATCCTTTCAAAGAACCAGCTCTTGGTTATGTTGATCTTTTGAATTGTTTCTTCAGTCTCCATGTTGTTTATTTGCAGATGACATGATACTGTACATAAAAAAACTGAAGGACACCATCCCAAAACTAATTGACTTAATAAATGAATTCGGCAATGTAGCAGGATACAAAGTTAATGCCAAGAAAGCTGTGGCATTTCTATACACTAATAGTGAAATTACAGAAAGAGAGACTCAAAAAGCAATCCCATTTACCATTGCACCAAAAAAATTAAGATACCTAGGAATAAAGCTAACTAAAGAGGTAAAAGACCTATATGAAGAAAACTACAGGACACTGAAAAAAAGAGGTAGAGGAAGATGTTAACAGATGGAAGAGCATACCATGCTCATGGATTGGGAGAATCAACATCATTAAAATGTCCATACTACCCAAAGCAATCTTTAGATTCAATGCACTACCCATTAAAATACCAATGACAAATTTCACAGACCTAGAAAGAATTCTTCATAGATTCATCTGGAACAAAAAAAGACCACGAATAGCCACAGCAATTCTGAGAAAGAAGAACAAAGTAGGTGGGATCTCAATACCAGATTTCAATCTATATTACAAAGCAACTGTTCTCAAAACAGCCTGGTACTGGCACAAGAACAGACATATAGACCAATGGAATAGAATAGAGAACCCAGATATCCACCCAAACCACTATGCTCAACTAATATTTGACAAAGGAGGCCATGAACATAAAATGGAGCCAAGATAGCCTCTTCAATAAATGGTGTTGGGAAAGTTAGACAGATACATGCAAAAAAATGAAACTGGACCAGCAACTTACACCAAATACAAAAATAAACCCAAAATGGATACAGGACTTAAACATTAGAAGGGAAACCATAAAAATACTAGAGGAATCCACAGGCAGCACATTCTCAGACATATCTCGAAAGAACTTATTCACTGATACTGCTCCAAAGGCAATGGAAGCTAAAGAAAAAATAAACAAATGGGACTACATCAAAATAAAAAGCTTTTTGCACAGCAAAAGAAACCGTCAACAAAACAACAAGGACATATTTGCAAATGTTATCACTGATAAAGGTTTAATCTCTAACATCAACAGCCAACTTATACAACTTAATAAAAGGAAGATAAACGATCCAATAAAGCAATGGGCAACGGACCTAAATAAAACCTTTTCGAAAGACGACAGAAGGAAGGCCAAGAGACACATGAAAACATGTTCAAAGTCACTAATTATTCAAGAGATGCAAATGAAAACGACAATGCCATACCATCTTACACCTGTCAGAATGGCAATCATCAACAAATCAACAAAGGACAAGTGTTGGCGAGGATGCGGAGAAAAAGGAACTCTTGTGCACTATTGGTGGGAATGCAGACTGGTGCAACCACTGTGGAGAACAGTATGGAGTTTCCTAAAAAAAACTAAAAATGGATCTCCCATTTGACTCTGTAATCCCACTCTTAGGAATTTATCCTAAGAAATCACAAACACCAATCAGAAAGGATTTATGCACCTCTATGTTCACAGCAGCACAATTTACAATAGCTACAATTTGGAAACAGCCTAGGTGCCCGTTAGCAGATGAGTGGATCAGAAAACTGTGATACATCTACACAATGGAATTCTATGCTGCCATTAAAAAGAAGGAACTCTTACCATTTGCAGCAACCTGGATGGAACTGGAGAGCCTTATGCTAAGTAAAATAAGCCAGTCAATGAAGGAGAAGCCAGCGAATGATCTCACTCATTTGTGGATAATAAAGAACATTGTAAACTGATGAACAAAAGGATAGATACAGAGGCAGTAAAGCATCAAACAGACTGTCAAATTATAGCAGGAAGATTAAGGAGAGGTGGGGTAGATAAGAGATCAATCAAAGCACTTGTATGCATGTATATAAGCATAACCAATGAACATAGACACTGGGGGGTTGGGTATGCCTGGGAGGGAGGGGAGGCAATGGGAGATATGTATACATGTAACACAATAAAAAAAAAAAGTCTAGTGGAAAAAAAAAAGAAGTTTAAGTTTAAAAAATTTGGCTCTCAAAAAGAAATTTCAATCATTGCACTGTTGATATTTAGCTCTGTTGACTAATGAGTTTGCCGACCACGGTCCTAACCTGTTATCCAAGGCAGCAGAATCATGGAATCTTAGAGGTTTTTTAAGAGCCATAAAATTTTCTAATTCAAGCTCTACTTTTTCTTTTCTTTTTTCTTTTTTTTTCTTTTTGTATGAGAAAAAGGAGGTCTGGAGGGGTGAAGCTGCATGCCCTCCTAAATAGTATCAAAAGCAGACCAAGAATCATGCAAAGGAGCTTTCTACCTATAGCAATTGTGCGACTGAAGATTTTTAAAGTGACTAAATACACAGTACCCTCAATTTTTGTGTGACTATTTGTTCACACAAACTCAGGAAATTATTGAGTTGTGATTGGTGGCTGCTGTTTCTACACCAAAGCCTTGTGTTGGTGGCCAACAGAACAGCCAGCACTAAAAGGTTAATGAGTGACTACAGCTATCTCTGCTGACTGTGGGAGGTGCGAACAGCAGGGGATTTAGGGTAAGGTCACTTATTTACCAGAAGTTCCACCATGACCTCACTTGATTAGGTCATCAAGCAAGGAAGGGGAGGATTAAAGGGGAGTAAGTAATGAGGCTGAGCAACACAAGACTTTTACTTCAGAACACAAAACCAAAGTACACTCCATATGTTTTGGCCACAGTCTCAGTCTTTGACCTTTGACCTTTGACTTTGACTTACCTATAGACCAAAATTGCCCTAGCCTCATTTGCATTGCATACCTGGTGTACACATGGGAGATCCATTTCTTCTCTCAAAAGAACTGGGACTGGAAATTATTTGCAGATTTCTACCTCAAGGTCAAAGCATATAACAACCAAAATTGTGCAGCATAATTATAGCTGGATTTGACAAAAGCTCGAACTCTTACTGTGTTTTAGATGGATACAAGGGGAAAGAGGTAATACTCTAAGGTTTCATTTTCATGAATATAAATGAATACTTTGTGTCCTTTTCAAACATTTTCACCTTGTGCTGTGAGACACTTGGTACACACAGAACATTCTAAAAAGAATGCTCAGAGACAAGTTGTCTCATCACTTTTCTCCCCACACTTCAGAACTGGCCAAACACTCAGAGTCTAATTGGCCAAGTCTCAATGCCTGCAAAGTGTTTCTGGAACTGATATTGATTATACCCTCTTCTGTGACTTGCCTTTAACAGCACACACGGCCCACCAAGGGACTTTCCCCCGTGTTCAGCAGTTAACATTGAATCTCCTTGGCAAGGCTCTTAGTGACTGCACAATCTCACACCTGCCAGCACTGGAAAGTTCTGGAAATGAGGACTCTGTGCCAGACATTCTTTTGGAGCACTTCACCCAGTTCCTTAGTCTCCTGGCCGTGAGATGAGTAACCAATTTCTTGAACTCGGTGAAACCTTTTGCACTGATAATATCGAAGGACTTATCCAAGAATGGAGGTGCATGCCTAGGCCGCCCGTTCTCACACGGGCGCACTCGCTGCCTTCCTTGTTCCCTCACTTTTGTGTCATGCCTCACACTTTCCAGGGCGCCCTCACATGTGTTCCCCTTTGTTCTTTATGATTGCTCTGTGAGGCAGGGTGGGCAGATCCAGACCATCGAACAGGTTGGATGGTTTACCTTGTGTCGGGTTTTCTGCTAGGCATTTTTGTGTATTTTACCTCATGGGGGCCTTCTGAGAACTCTGCAGTGTGAGTTTAGGGAAGGTTCCCATCATACAGATAAAGAACTTGAGGATCAGAGGGAGAAATGCTCCAGAGTTGAAAGCTTACCCCTTTTCTACTCTACATATGATGTTCTAAATCTGTGGCTCTGTTAGAATTATTTCAGTTACAATGACCCCCAAAACTGACAATGTATGAAGTAAATAATATCTCACAGTCTATAAATGATGACCAGTCGTTATGGTCACTTGTCACACACACCCATTCATGGCCTCTTTATTCCTGGACAAGGATCTGACCTATCACTAGCCCTTCAGATGGGTAATACATATTGAAGTTAAGCTCCTGGAATACTCTCGATCTTCTCTGTGTTGTGTTATTAGTATTAAACTGTTAAAATTCTCATTATTTGAAACTTTACAGAAGTAATGCAATAAGGCATAAGAGAAAGAAGCTAACCATCTATCCAATCCCATCTCCCAATAGTAACCAGCACTAATACTGTGCTAGGTATCTGCACACACATTTCTCCTTGATCATATAAATATAAGAGTTTCCTGCTTGTTTATCACTGAAAGAGAATAACTCCTTTTTATTATTCTAAAACATTTTCCCCTTCCTCCTTCTCCTCCTTCTCCTCCTTCTCCTCCTCCTCTTCTTCCTCTTCCTCCTCCTTCATATATATATATATATATATATAAAAGACTAAGTGACCATTCAATTGTTCGACCCTTCAACCATTCAACCAGTAGCTATGTTACACACTGACTACCAAGGGGCAGATGCCCAATGCCATGGAAACATGGAACAGACTGATAAATTTCAGAGAGAATGGGGATGGGGGAGGGTGGGAAGAGATTAACCAAAGAGCTTATATGTATACTAGAGGTCTGGTACACAGATTGGTGCATCAGTGGGGTTCCTCAGCCTGGCCTTCAGGGATCGGGCCAAAACTGTCAGTCTGACATCTTCTGAGGGATCTTGGATTGCAAGAGGGCACAGGCTAGGCTGAGGAACCCCACCCATGCACAAATCCGTGCACAGGGCTTCTAGTGTGGAATAATGTCATACAAGAAATGATAAATGCATAGAAATTTCCATTTAAAAATATATTTAAAAAAAATATATATTTTTATTTCAGAGAGGAAGAGAGAGAGAGAGACATAGAAACATCAATGATGAGAGAGAATCATGATTGGCTGCCTTCTGCATGGCCCACACTGGGGATGAAGCTGACAACCCAGGCATGTGCCCTGAGGAATCAAACCATGACCTCTTGGTCTATAGTTCGACACTCAACCACTGAGCCATGACGTCTGGGCATATAATTCTTTTTTTTGATCTCTTTGTTTTCAGTTCTTTGCAACTATGAGCAGCATTGTAATGAATATGTTGAAAGTGTAGAGGAGAAAAAGAATAAAACCTTTTCCTCTACCCTCAGGTTCAGTTCCTGGGGCCTGCAAATGAAACTGATAAAAGACGAATTAATAGGAGAAAAATTTTAATACACATGCACACAGGAGTTTCACAGTAAAGAAGGAAAAATCCAAAGAGGTCGTTAGGCATTGGTGGTATAGTGATGAGCATAGCTGCCCTCCAAAGAGGTGGTTAGGTCCCAGGGCTTACAAGCATTTTAACAAGGGGACATTAAGTGACAAGATAGATGAAAGGGGGTTTTGGCTTCTAGGGGTGATAGATTGTAGGCAGATAAGCATATAAGAGAAATTAATAAAAGATAATGATTATCTTAGTAAGGTGGACTGTGTTGACTCCAGTGTGGTCTCCAGTGCTGAGTCATCTCTTCTCCCTGCTATGGGGAAGGAGAGAGTGGTGTGCCTTCATAAAGGGGAATGTATGCCCTGATACAAGGCAGAAAATGGGAGGGCAGAGTTTCTCCTATGACTTCTCTAGCTCAGAATAATCTTCAGGCCTAAGTGTCCTATTTTGGGGTGGCATATTCTGATCCCCTTTAAATGCATGTTCTTAAATACTACTTCTAAGGATAAATTCCCTAAATTGCTGAGTTAAAGTGTATGTGCATTTTATTTTATTTTTATAGTTCACTTTTTATTATGGCTTTCAAAATTATTTTCTTGTGCATTTTATTTTTTTAAATATATTTCTTTATTGATTTCAGAGAGGAAGGGAGAGGAGAGAGAGAGAGATAGAAACATCAATGATGAGAGAGAATCATTGATCAGTTGCCTCCAGTATGCCCCCCACTTGGAATGGAGCCCACAACCCAGGCATGAGCCTTTGGCCAGAATCGAACCCAGAACCCTTCAGTCTGCAGGCTGATGCTTTATCCACTGAGCCAAGCCCTCTAGGGAGTGCATTTTATTTTTATAGATGTGGCCAGACTACTTTTCTAAAAGGCTATAACAATAATTCACATTTCATACTCTGGTTTCTCTTCAGATTGCATAAATCTTTTGCCTTTTACAGTAATTCACATTTCAGCCAGTAATATGAATCCAGAATACCCATCTCTTCTCCATCCTAGCTTGCCATTGGTGTTGACAGAGGACCTGGCGGGGCTTGACAGGGGACCTTAGGCCATGCTCCCCACCCAGTGGGGTATGATGGGGACCTCAAGATGCACCCCCAGAACTGGGTCCAGGGAACTTAGGCCACACCCCCTGCCCAGTGGGGCTTGACGGGGGACCTAAAGCTGCACCCCTGCCAGGGGGCTTGAAGGAGGACATGAAGCTGTGTCCCCCTCCCAGTGCCGGGCCGGGGGACCTCAGGTGCTAGACCAGGGGACCTGAGGCTATGGTCCCCTGCCCAGCAGGGCTTGACAAGGGTGGGACTGGCTGGGTCTGGATCTAGCCCAAAGGGGGGAAGGTGGATCTGGGTCTCATGTGATTTTGAGGCGCATGTGGGTGGGCGGGGACTTGAATCTGGGTCCTGTGGTGTGCCCCAGACTCTGATAGGAGGAAGGTTTTTATATACATTTTACTAATTTTCTTTCATCTCTGACACTTCTATTATAGAGAAAGGGCAAATAGCAATATATTATTTCCTCTAATTAATCCCCTTTTAATGTGCATGAATTTTGTGCACCAGGCCACTAATATTCATTATAGGATTGCTTAAACCTACAAATAGAATAAGTGATGATATTTGATATAGAAAGAAAATAATAAGGACTATAATAGCTAACATTTACTTAGTGGATACTACTAAATAGTATATTTAATTTTTTAAAAAAAATAAAGTATTCTGCCCTAACTGGTTTAGTTCAGTGGATGGAGCATCAGCCTGTAGACTGAAGGGTCCCAAGTTCGATTATGGTCAAAGGCATGTGCCTTGTTTGTGGGTACATCCCCAATAGGAGGTGTGCAGGAGGCAGCTTATCAATGTTTCTCTCTCATCGATGTTTCTAACTCTCTATTCTTCTCCCTTTTTAAAATATATTTCCTTTTTAAAATATATTTAAAAAAATAAAGTATCCTGTTTAAACCTCACAGTGTATTAAGCTTATAAAAGTGACTGTAATACTATGTGCACAATGTAACCCTAATTCCTTAAAGAAATGTCTCTGCATGCATCAACAAATAACTGGAAAGGTATATATCAAATTGTTAAATGCAGTTTACTTGTATAATTAAAGAAACACAGATTATCTTTATTTTCTTTTGTGCTTATACCTACTTTTATCTGTCTTCACCTTTTGTAATAAGAAAAATAATGCAAGAAAATCTATCCCTGAGTAATATTCTAGTATCGAGTGCTTTCTTCTCGTGTGTTTTTTAAAATAAAGTGTGTATATATACTAAAATAAGTATATACGTATAAGTATATATAGCTAAATACCATATAAAGTCCTACAATAAAGAATAAAACTCATAAATACCCAATGAAATAGCTCACTCGTCATCTCATTTGTCTCAGGTAATGTATGTCCTGGGGCTTGTTTCCCCTGAATGAGATATATTTGTCTCCCCAGTCTTGTAGGGTTGTGTCCGGAGCTCAGAGAGAACGCTCTGAAGCTGGAGAGGGTCACAAGCCCACCTGGTCTCTGCAGCAGTGATGAAGGTGCCCGGCTGCTGGGATAAAGCCAGGTAGAGGCGCAGAAGGAATGATGAAGAGGGTCACTTCCCACCTTCCTGGCCTGCACTGCAGGTGAGGCCCCACCCACCCCATGCACACCCTCAAATCAGTTCTTGTTCCTTGTGTCACAGGAAACCGGTGGAGGTTTTTCTCTCAGTGGAAACCAAGACTGGGATCCAGAGAACAGAGCCGCAACGTGGCCCTGTAAGCCATATAACATGAAAACAGAAATGACAGAACACAAGGATGATTCCCCCTTTGCAGAAAACACCTCCAAAACAAACAAATGAAGCACAATTACAAAAAAATTTTAAAGCCTACTCTGGTTTTCAGGCCAAATTCCCTCTCTATGTGGCAACAACCTTGTAGCCTTCACAGAAGCTGCCACAAGAAATCGCCATTCTCTGCCCGCAGAAAACTCAGGGGCTGATTCCCTTTGTGTTGGTGTCAGCTATTTCTAAGGATCTTGTGGACATCAGCCCAAATCACAGCCCAGTCCAGGGGTTCCAGGAAAGCTGTACTGAGATGCGATGTGAGTGAACATGGAGTCTTGGTCTAAGAGGCCCTCCTTGCTTCCTGCTGTGCACTTCTCTCGTAGTTCAACGCCAGTGAGTTAAGGACAGGTGTGGATGAAAATCAGCCAGGATCCCTAAAAAAACTCGTAAAGCCAATTTATTCGGTTATTCCCACTGAGCTTCAGTCCTCACCTAGAGAAGGAGGGATGGACCCACCCTTCCTCCAAAGAGGTTCCATTCATTTTCCTGTGTGCTCATCTGCCTGAGCAAGCTGCCCGCCATCCTACACCTGACCTCACAGTGTGCCGCCCACCCTGCTCCTGACTCTGGGCCCAGCATGTAGGTCTCGAAGGGAGAGGCTCTAGGGTCAGTAACGGCAGGAAGCAGCATCAAAGCAGCCAGTTCTCCCTGGGAAGTCTCCCTGGATGTCCAGTCGTGGAATTGTTTGTCATGGGGGCTGTATCCAGCATGCAGACTGTCCCTCAGGTGTTGCTGGTGAAAATAGAGAGATGCGATGCAGAGCCGGCTCATGAGAGCCGATGATTCGATATTCATTAGTTTGGAAGCCAGGTGAGTTCTCACTAGCAGCTTGGAATCAGCCAGAGAGTAATGAGCCATGGATGTTAGCTAGGCCTGCTAACCATGAACACTCTCTTTTTGTTCAGTTGAGAACCGGTTGTTAAACTTCCCCCACAACCCTGCCAGACCCACGGGCAGCAAAGCCTATGTGTGGGATGAGGGTGAGGCCTGGGTTCCCTGTCCAGCTCTTCCACTCAAGGAAAACCCTGAGCAGTGCCTTAGCCACCGGTGCCTCTGCTCCTTTTCTGCAGGACAACGACAAGAACTGTAGCAGGACTGAATGAGTCACTCACTGGCTTAAAACACTAAGGATTGTGCCCGGCACAATATAATATACTTTTCAGTATTATCTGCCTTTAATTTCCAAAGACACAGAATGTATTGAGAGCTACTTACCAAAATTAAAAACAGGAAAATCCCAAAACATGAGTGCTTAAAAACTAGTTTCAAGTGGCTGGCAATTCAAAAACATCTAGGTGCTAGAACTTCTCAAAGTGAGGTAAGAAAATGAGAAAAAATACAAAAACAAGGACTCACCAAATAGGTTAAAAGAGTATGTGTAGCCTGGCCAGCGTGAATCAGTGGTTGAGCATTGACCTATGAACTAGGTGGCCACAGTTTGATTCCTGGTAGGGCACATGCCTGGAATTCAGGCACCATTCCCAGTGGGTGTGTGCAGGAGGTAGCCAATCAATGATTCTCATCACTGATGTCTGTCTCTCTCTCTCTCTCTCCCTCTCTAAAATCAATAAAAACATATATTTTTTAAAGAGTAGGTATAAAAATACATGATGCATACAATGGCTTTATCTGCTGGTTTCCTCTCCAATGCACATAAGTAGGAATGGAAAGACGAGGAATCCTGGGAAGCTAATAGACATTTAAAGTCCATCTGAGAAGCTAAATTTCTTCATAGCAATTTTTCAGATGATGTTTTTGCTGTGTTTGGAAAAACCTCCAGGAGCATTTAATTTGCAGATGCAGAAACCTCTGTAAGTTCTCATGCATTTGCAAAGCTGATGTTGGAGCCAAGCACTGCTGTGAGGTAAGCAGTTACCAACAAATACCTGGCTTTTTTTCTTTTTTTTTCCATCTGCGAAAAGTACAATTTTGTCCAAGTCTTCACTCACCCAGGTGATCACAGGCAAATATTCACATTTGGATTTTGTTTCCTGCTTTACTTCCTAGTGCTCTGGGCCCCCTGCCTTCTTTTGGACTCCATGGCTTAAGATATTCATCATTTCAGGGACAGACTTTGCCAAGAGCATTTTGGTCTCAGACAGAAAACAAAAATAGATGCACTTCAAACATGATCCAAGTGTTGTCATGTTCCTGAGTTTTGGATCCCCCCAGCCACTTTATAAGGAACCCCATCTGTTTGAAATAATCACCCAAATCTCCCGAGAAGCTTTAAATCATGGTAGACAATTAAACAGATTCCTGGCATAACAAAAGCCAGCAGTGTGTGCGGATAGCACAAAAGCACCCGGAGAAGCTAGCGGTACTTACGGAAGGGCATGTGGCAGGTGCAAGCAGCGTCTTCTTTTCTCTGAAAGAGACTGCATCTCAGATCTGCTTGATAATCTCCCCATGACTTCTTGTCAGCATGATGCTTTCAGCACAGTTTTGTTGAGAAATGCCTTTTGTGCTGACAAGACCACATCATCTTTGACCTCCACCTTGTTTTCTCATATTTTATAAATTCAAAGAAAACAGAGCCAGAGGACATTACTCCAAAGACATAAACTTTTTGGCCATGATTATCTACAGCGTAGCCTGTGTCCAAGAACTGATATGGGGTGCTACTGTGATGGGTAATCCTGGCAACAAGGAGCAGGGAGGAGCTGTCAGCCTGAGCATCCGAGTCTGGCTGCATAGGGTTCCTTGGAGGCACCAAAAGCTGAGAAAGGAGCAGCGCCATATGAATGCAGAAAGAACCCTGTGGCCTCACATACATAACTGTGATGGTAGCTCTGTGGCCATGAAAGCCACTTAAACACACAGAAGCAAAGGTGGACATTGTATACCATCATCAGATGGACACATGGGATGGTGGAGATGTAGCTGCCATGTGCAGGGTAGGGCAACAGTAGGTTTACAGTTGTTCATATGGAAAGTAATATAATCTTATCTAATAAAAGGGCAATATGCAAATTAACCATCACTCCATCACAAAGATGGCAGTGCCTATAGTCACAAGATAGCAGCATCAAGTTCTCTCAGCCCCACCAGAGTTTTCCAGTCCTGGGGGGCAGTGGCCACTGACAGCAGGCAGCGTGAGCGGCCTGGAGGAATGCTTGCTTCATCGCCATGGTAACGAGGCATGTGTTCCACTCCCAGCCACGGACGGGCCTCTTGGCCATAGAGAGCTTCTGGACAATGGACACGGAGCAGTCAGGCCCCACAGAGAGCTATTGGCACATGGATTGGTGTGCAAGGTTACTAGTACCTAATAAATAGTAATACAAGAATAAACTCTGTTTTTTGCATACTCACAACTGAAGGTAGTCTTGTTAGAAAAGGAATGTGAGCATTCCAAAATTTCTTTTCTTTTTTTATCCTCACCCAAGAATGTTTATTGATTTTTAGACAGAGAAACATCAGTGTGAGAAAGGACATCAAATGGTTGCCTTTCATATACATCTCAACTGGGGGCTAAACCCACAAATCAGGTATGTGCCCTGATCGGGAATCAAGCCTGCAGCCATTTGGTGTATGGGATGATGCTCCAACCAACTGAGCCACGTGGCCAGGGCAAGGACAGCTTTTACAGAGAAACTATATACAATTTAAGACAAGTTGTTTGAAGTTTTCTTTTTATTGTGGTAAAATGCACAGAACATAAATTTACCATCCTGCTACAGCCGTTTCTCAGTGGTTAGAGCATCGGCCCTGGGACTGAAGAGTCCTGTGTTCAATTCCAGTCAAGGACAGGTACCTCTGTTGCTGGTTTGATTCCCTGTCCTGCTCAGGGCATGTGAGGGAGGCAACAAATCCATGTGTCTTTTTCATATCAGTGTTTTTCTCTCTCTGTTGCTCCCTCTCCCTTATACTATCTCTAAAAATCAATGGGAAAAGTATCTTTGGATGAGGGTTGAAAAAAATTTACCATCTTAACCAGTTATAAGTGTACAGTTTAGTGGTATTAAGTATATTCACATTGTTGTGCAACTAATCTCCAGAACTTTCTCATTTTGCAAAACTGAAACTCCATACTCGTTAACAACTCCTTATTAACAAGTTGTTTTTAATAACAAATTTCTGTATTACTTAATGAAAATAAAAAATACTTTAAAAATTAAGTACATTGAAGAAAGAAATGGAAGAGGACATAAATAAATGGAAGGCCATAGCATGCTCATGAATTGGAAGGATTAGTATAGTCAAAATGTCCATACAGCCTGCTCTGGCCAGTGTGGCTCAGGTGGTTGAGTGTTATCTAGGCACCAACAGGTCGCTGGTTTGATTCCTAGTCAGGGTATATGTTCAGGTTGAGGTTTGGTCCACAGACTGGAGGCAACTAATCAATGTTTCTCTCCCTCTCCTCTGTCTCTAAAATCAATAAAATATATATTTTTAAAAGTCCATATTATCTGAAGAAATATATAGATTTAATACAATCCTTATTAAAATACTAATGCGATTATTCTCAAAAACAGAAAATAACCCTAAAATTTACATCAAACCACAAAAAGGCAAAGCAATCTTGAGACAGATATCAATGCTCTCTGATTTCAAACTATATTACAAAGTTATAATAATCAAAATAGTATGGTACTGGCATAAAAATAGATACATAGGTCAATGAACATAATGGAGAGGCCAGAATATAGTCAGTTAATCACAATAAAGGAGGCAAGAATATACAATGGAAAATTGTCAGTTTCTTCAATAAGTAGTATTGGAAAACTGGATAGATACATTCAAAAAGGTTGAAACTGAACCACTTCTCACTCCATATACTAAAATAAACTCAAAATGAATTAAATACTTAGATGTAAGGCTTGAAACCATATGATTTTTATAACAAAACATATGTAGTAAACTCTTTTACATCAGTCTTAGTGACATCTTTATTGGAAATGTTCCCTCTAGTAAGAGAAACAAAAATAAAAATAAACAAGTTGGACTCTATCAAACCAAAAATTCTCTGCTTAGCAAAGATAACACCAAAAAAAAAAAAAAGGCAACCCACAGAATGGGAGAAGATATTCACAAGTGATGTATCTAATAGATATTTCTCCAACAAAGACATACAGATGGATTCCAGATATATGAAAGATATTCAACATCGCTAATCTTCAGGTGAATGCAAATCAAAACCACAATGAGATACCAGTTCACACCTGTCAAAATGACTATGATCAAAATGTCAATGAATGACAACTATTGGTGTGGATGTGAAAAAAAGGGAAGCCTCATGCATAGTAGATAGGATTATAATTTGATGTAGCCACTATGGAAAAGAGTATGGAGATTCCTTAAAAAAAAAAAAAAGACAAAAACAAGACAAAACAAAACAAAAAAACGGAAATAGAACTACCATATGACCAAGCAAAATACACTTCTGGATATTTACCTGAAGAAAACAAAACACTAATTTGAAAAGATATATACACTTCTATGTTTGTTGCAGCATTATTTACAACCCCCAAGATATGTAAGCAACCCAGGTGTCTATCAATAGATAAATGGATAAAGAAGATTTCACACACACACACACACACACACACACACACACAATGGAATATTACTCAGCCATAAAAATGAAATCTTATCATTTTTGACAACATGAATGGACCTATAGAGAATTACGCTAAATGAAATAAAGCATATGATTTCACTTATATGTGGAACCTAAAAACAAAACAGCCACATAAGATCAGAGATCAAAGTGACGGTTGCAAAAGAGGGGATAAGGATGGGTGAAAAAGGTGAAGGGGAATATAATCAATATTTTGATAACTTTGTATGGTGATAGATGGCTCTTAGACTTAGTGTGATAATCACATCATAAGGCATGTAAATATCAAGTCACAATATTATACACCTGAAATTAATATAATTTTTATGCCAGCTATATTTAGATAAAAATAAAGAAAACACAAAATAAATAATATCTCATATTTTAAAAAGTAAGCAAAATCTAATGACCTTTGCTATTCATTAAGGAAAGCTTTTGACATGGAAACATTTTGCCTACCAGTCTGACAATTATTTTTGACAGCATGAAAAAGGCTGGCAAGGAAATAGGAACTGAATTGCGTGAGGGTAGGGAATGGCAGCAAGAAGTCTGTAAATTTAGTACATAAAAGCTATGTGATAGGGTCCAGTAGATTGTAAAAGCTGGGCTACAAATGTCCAGCAGCCTACATGAAGAAAGAGTGCAGCTACAGAAATCAAAAGCAAATCCATTGCTGTTCTCTTAAGACTAGCCAGGACATGAGTCTCAGGAAAGGCAGTATCTGAAGGGTGTGGGCAAGAAGTGTACATGAGATTAAAACAAAAAAAGGCTGGAGATTAATGGAAAAGGGATGAGCCAGGGCAGAAATTGAAAGGGTCTAAATGAAACTGGAGAATCCTTCTAGAATTCTTAGATGGAAGGACTTATGCAATTTACTTGACCTGGGCTGGGGTGAGGGATGAAGACAGGTCAAAATATCCTAATTATAGAATGCAGAGTCGCAAGGAGTGAGCTAGGTCAGGAAAGAATTCTGTCTCAATGTGGAAAAGTTCCTCTCCAGAAAGAACCCACGTTATACCCAAGCCTGTGAGTATAAGAAGAAAACTCACCTTATCGTCTATTTCTAGGTTGAACACCTGGAATCAGTATGCCAATGAATAAGTTATATTTCAGTATTCTCCATTCTACAATAATACACATTGCACTCTGGAGGGCTCCAATATTATATCCTAAAGAGGAAAATCCTTAGGTGTTGGCACCAGAACATACTGGAAGAAAACAGAGAATTTCTGCTGAATTTCAAGCATAAACAGAGATGAAAATCTGTCTCTTAAGATGGATGGCAAGGATAGTGTGGAAGAGAACGTTTTCTCAGATTCTCAAAAGATGCTTTTAGTTACAAAAGAGAAACAGTCAAATGTGGATGTTTCTGACAGCATCTCACAGCTTTACTTAGAAGAATTTTAGCAGTATTTTCTGAAATTTGGAGAGTTTTCAAGCATATATGATGGCTTTTAAAAATAAAGCTCTATCCTGGAGAGCTAGAATATCACCCACACTTTATAGAAAGGCTCAATTGCATTTTGCTATACGAGGTGCCAGGGAGCACTGGTCTGTTTCAGGATAAGTTCCATTATTTGTGAGCTATGCAACATTGCAAAAGCCGATGAAACTCTCTGACCTGTAGCTTTCTGTCTGTAACCTGAGGGTGATGAGACTGTCATATGGCCCTGACTGGTTTGGCTCGGTGGATAGAGAGTTGGCCTGTGGACTAAAAGGTCCTAGGTTCAATTCCAGTCAAGGGCATGTACCTTAGTTGCGGGCACATCCCCAGTAGGGGATATGCAGGAGGCAGTTGATTGATTTTCTCTCTCATCAATGATTCTAATGATCTATCCCTCTCCCTTTCTCTCTGTAAAAAAAAAAATCAATAAAATATATTTTAGAAAAAGACTGTCTTATGAAAACCATTGGAGAAATGTGAATTAAACTGGATGCAAGAAAATGTTAAATGAATTTAAGAACGTAATGCTGAACTTCTAGCAACCTGGATTCCTCCGTTTACAAAGATACTCCGAATACTAAATAAAATCCTACATTTAATCATGTTGAAGGAGAGCTGAAGTTCAAGGAAAAGATAGGACACCTCCATGTGCTAGAAATGAAAGAACTCAAAGCCAGAAGAGTGAGTAGGAGCTGATGAGAAGCAGTCCCTGGGTTTCCAAAGCTCCCAGATGCAAAGTGATGAGTTTCTGGTGCCCCAAGATAAGAGGTAGAGCCTGCGTCTTTAGATGCTGATGAGAAGATAAAGTCCCAAGAGAGGAGTTACCCAGCCACTGAAAGGGGCTGCACAGGTTCCCACAATGAAACACGACAGATGGATGGGATAGCTTATGAGAAATTTATTTCCTCAGAGCTGGGAGGCTGGATGCTCAAGGTCAAGTTCCTCCTGAGGCTTCTCTTCCTGGCTTGCAAATGGCCCCTTCCTCCCGTGCCCTCTCATGGCTGTTCCTCTGCACTCACATCCCAGGTGTCTCTTCCTCTTCTTATAAGGACATCAGCTATGGGATCAGGGCCCCACCCATAGCACCTCCTTTAACCCTAATTACCTCTCAAGGCCCTATCTTCAAATACAGTCACATTCAGGTACTGAGTAGTAGGGCTTTAATATATGAATAGGTGGATGGGAAGGAGGGAGATGTGGTCACAATTCAGTCCATAATAGGGGCTGACAAAACTCTACAAAAGCTTACAGAAGCTCGCCATTAACCAGGAGCCTTAGATGGAAAGGGGGGAGATTGCCAGAGAGAAATAAAAACCCAAGCTTGTCATATGGACAGATGCGGACTTTGAACTTAACCTCCCTTTGTGTTGTGGGAGCTGGTAACATAAAACTGTTCCAGGGACACTAACATTTTGAAAACCCCACCAGAAACTTTAAAAAAATAACTAATCCAAGCAATAATTTTTACAACCCAGGACATGACACAGATTTTTTTTTTAATCCTGATGAAAATGTATTCATTACATTAAAAAAAATACAAACCACATAAACTGCAATGAGAGTCATCAAATGCTATCTACCAATGGTTCTCAGAGTGTTCCCTGGACCAGCAACCTTAGCCTCACCTGGGAACTAGTTAGAATGCAAATACTGGGGCCCCACCCAGACCTTCTGAATCAGAAACCCTGGGAGTGGCTCCCAGAAATCTGTGTTTTAACAAGCCCTCTCTGGGATGCTGATAGCTGATGAAGTGTGAGAAGCCTTGAAATAGAGAACGAGCATTCCAGCGGCTGCAGGATATGACACTTCCAAGCAACAGCCTCTGCCCTCTCCCTAGAAGTCACTGGCGCGGACACTCACGCCATCAAACACACCACCCATTGCCCCTCCCTGTTGGCATGTTCCCAAATCCCAGGCCATGCCCTTCATTCCTAAAAGACTTTCTCCCTAGCTCACTAACCCTCCCTGTTCTCTCTCCAGGGCTTAGCACATAGCTGGTGCTCAGTACATTTTTATTGAATGAAAAAATAAACGAGAACTGCATCTGTTATTAGGCTATGTTCTTTTAAAAGCCTCATTCCTACATTTGATATTTAAGATGGAGATGATGGGCAGCTTTCTCCAACATGGTTAGTTTTTGATTCTAGAAAGCACGTCTATGAGGCAAAGAAAGCTGCTCTGCAGAAAGGCACTGTGTTCGTTTGCTAGGGCTGAGTACCACAGACTAAGTGGCTCAACTAACAAAATGTATTATCTCATAGGTTTTTTAGATTTTATTTTCCAATTACAGTTTATATTCAATATTATTTTGTATTGGTTTCAGATGTATGGCATAATGACTAGACAACCATAAACTTTACAAAGTGTCCCCCTTCCCCAACATTTTCAGTACCTCCCTGGCTTTGTACACAGTTATTACGTATTATTGACTATACTAGAGGCCCGGTGCATAAAAATTCATGCACTGGAGGGGGGTCCCTCAGCCCAGCCTGTCCTCTCTCACAGTCTGGAAGCCCTCAGGGGCAGAGGTGACCCGGCAATCAGGGGAAGGTGATGCCCCATCACAGTGGTCGACAAATCATGGCTCAAGAGCCACATGTGGCTCGAGAGCCATGGTTTGCTGCTCTGTTTACTAATGAGTTTTCTGACCACTGGACTAGACTAAATGTTACCATGTAGTTGGAAGCTGTAAGGATTAGGCAATTGTGGCATATTATGTGAAAAGAGGTAAAGGGTAGTATATGACAGTGGTAGGCAAACTCATTAGTCAACAGAGCAGCAAACCACAGCTCACATGTGGCTCATGAGCTGTGGTTTGCCTACCACTGCCCCATCATACCTCTGTTGCTGCCTCAGCTGGCCCTTCTTACCTGAGTCTTGGGCAGGCCTGGGCAGCTGGGCAGCCACCATCCAGGCTTGCCTGCGCCTTGGGCTGGCCCTGGGTGGCTGGGGGGCTGAAGGGACTGGGGGTGGGCCCGGTCTTGCCACATACCTGCGGCCTCGGCAGGGCTGAGGGGACAGGGTGCCATTACCTTGTGGCTGTGGGCACTGCCATCTTTGAGGGCGGGGCAGTCAATTATCATATTCCCTCTTTATTAGATAGGATTCCCTATGCTGTCTTTTATATCTTGTGATTCTTTTGTAGCTATCAATTTGTACTCAAGCTCTTCACCTTTTTCACCCAGCCCCCAGCTTCCCTCCACTCCTGCAACCATCAGTCTGTCTTCCCACGGCATTCCTTCTACAGTGGTACCTCGAGATATGAGTGCCCTAACATACGAGATTTTTGAGATACGAGCCGTCAAGCAAGCAATTTTTGCTTTGAAATATGAGCAACATTTGAGATAGGAGTAATCACACGGATCAGCCGGCTGCACACAACCCACCAGTTTACCGAGACTCGAGCGTCTCATAGTTTCCCACGCCTCAAGGTTACGGAACGAATTTAACTCGTATCTTGAGGTACCACTGTATAAGAACAACAGTCACAGGGATTCATCCTGCCGCAGTATGTTCGTATTATAACTCAACTTATTATACCTGCAACAGCTCTTTTCCCCATCCTATGGTACTGGGGTTAGGACTTCCAAATATGAATTTAGAAGGACAAAATTCAACCCATAACAGATCTATTTAGTATAATACATAATAACTTATATTATATAAAATTTTAAAGCAGTGTGGTATATAATATTTGGATGCTTAAATACTGATGAAAGTATAAAAGCATGATGGGAGGGAAAAGACCCCACTTCATGGTGCTTCCCTCTGAGGAGGGAGAAAAGGCAGGAATGGTTCCTCCCACTGCTCATCTCTGAAAAGGGGATTGAACTGCATCTGCACTACTCAGTTCTTTTAGAACTAGAAGCCCTATGCACAAAAATTCATGCAGGAATGGGCCTTCCTTTCCCTGGCTGCCAGCACCATCTTCACTCTGGCCAGAGCAGCCTTTCTGCTCTAGCCGGGAGCCACCTTTCTGCCTTCCCACGCTGCTCAGAGGCTCACAGTGGCTGGGTGGTTCGGAACACCTGCATTGTTGCTATGGTAATGACGCAAGCATCCTGCCCTGCATATGCAAATTAACCCACATCTTTGTTGGGTTAATTTGCATGCTCACTCTTGATTGGCTGGTGGGTGTGGTGAAGGTACAGTCAATTAGCATGTTACTCTTTTATTAGGTAGATATGAAGCAAATACAGCTCAATGTCAATATTTGTTAAAGGTCCATGGTGGTTATTATTTGCTTTGGCATGTTAGAACAAAACAGTTAGTTTGTGTATTTGAGAAAGCAGCAATAGGGAAGAAATGTTCCTTGTTCTAATAAACACAATGTTAAGGTAAGTCCAACTATAGGGTAATATTAAGTGTGTGTAGGTGAAGACATGAAGTGGCAGGGGGCGATATGAAAGGACAACTACAAGGAACTGAAACCAAGAGCCAGGCCAGGTGACGGGGGTTGGGGGGTGGGGAGAATGGAGGGAGTAGATGCGTCCCAGATTGAGTCACCAGTCACAAGAGACAGGGCATCAGGCAGGTGACTATAGGCCAAATCCAAGAGAAGACGAGACTGTGGCAGAGATATAGGTGAAATAAGGTGAGCCAGGTCCAGAAATGCAGTCCAAATAGACAAGCATTCAAGAGTCAAACCTGCCTCTAGGCAGTAAGCTAAGATGGGTTGAAAGAATGGGAATTCCTTTCTGTCAAGCAGGGCTGGATGAGGAATTCTGCCTAGAACTCCAGAGAGGAGGTTAGATGCCCACAAGGTCATAAGGGAAGCTTGGAAAGTAATGACCACAGTTTAGCAGAGGCTCAGACGCACGGATGGTTAGTTTTCCTGGCCCCCGAGAGCAACTGCCAGGAGAAAACTGACCTAAGGGTATGAGCCTGGACCCACCCCTGCTCCTCTGGGTAGAACGAAGCACTTTATGGACATTATCTCCTTTAATTCTCTCAACAACCCTGTTAAGTTGTTTCTATTATCCCCATTTACAGATGAAGACACTGAGGCTTAGGAAGTAACAACTCTGGGATCCAAGCCCAGTTTGTCTGATTTCAGAGTTCCCATTCTCAGTGACTCTGTTTTATGGATTCCTTTCGATCCCATCAAAAATACTTGCCTGAGTGCATCCCAGGTACTGGGGATACAGCACTGAGTAAGTCAGATGGTTTGTCTTCATAGTGCTTCTGTTCTGGACAGTAGCTCACCACCCCTATCTTACATAGCAAATGTAGGAAAAGACATTCTCAGATAATGTGAGTCTGAAAAATTTATAAAAGAATAGGAATAGAGCCTGGCTGTTTTGCTCAATGGTTAGAACATCGGCCTATGGACCAAAGGGTCTTGGGTTTGATTCCAGTTGCAGACTTGATCCCTGGCCCTGGCCGGGGCACACGTGGGAAGCAACCAATCAATGAGTCTCTCTCACATCGATATTTCTCTCTCTCTCTGCCTCTCTCTCTCTCTCTCTCTCCCTCTCTGTCTCTCTTTCTCTCACTCTCTTCCTTCCACTCTCTCTAGAAATCAATGGGGGAAAAAAATCCTCAGGTGAGGATTAAAAAGAAAAAAGAATGTGATTAGGGGATAATTTGGGGAAAAGGAATTGTAAGTAAGAGATTGTACAGGCAAGAGGCCCTACTACATGGAAAGGCCAGGATTTCTAAGACACTTCTAATCGTTTTTAATGTGACAAAACTGTAGTGATGACCTTTGAGCTAAAAGGAAAAGAAGACTCCTTGTCCCAGTGGGGTGCCCCCAGACATGGAGACCCTGGCCCAGCCAAGGCTCCCTGTGATTACGATTCTAGCCTGGGGAGAAAAAAAATCAATTCAAAAATTGCTTGTTCATGTCACGGTAAATTCTTAATGCTTTTAATGAAACTTCTTCTCCTTCATGAAATATTTTCTATTTTAAAGAAGAACAGCAAATTAGTACAACGTTTCCAATATCCTTTAAGTCAGGTTTAATTGGTGCAATTCCCTCCAGTGAATCGAGAGAAGACATTCGTCTTCATCACCTGGGTGGAATGTTAAACTGGAAGCAGGGATGAAATGTCAAGGTAAAATAATGCTAATAATTATTCTGAATGTTACATTCTCCTTGACCTTGGAATTTAAAGGGCCAAAATGAAGGCTTTTTGTCAAAAGTCAAGAAGTCATCTAGAGACACTGCTGACATTTATGATTAATGTAAGCTGGAATTATTAGGAGAGAAATGCAGAATATGATTAGCTCCTAGTGTCCTAGTAATTCATTTTATAGCATTATAGAAACCATATAGTATGGGGGACATAAAAAAAGCCAGCGTGCTGTGGATAATCTTAATCTCTAGAAATTTAAAAAGGAAACCTCTAAAGATAAGTAAGACTTTTTAATTAAAGCAGCAGTGACCAAATAATTAAATGTATAGGTCTGTAGTGAACAAGGGAAGAAAATGACCCCAGTCTAAGGAAAAAATAATGATTTCTTATGCATAACACACATGCACACAAAAGAACTCAAGCCTCTAGCTGCTGGGTCCTGTCGCTTCAGAGAGTTTTCTGGTTCATTTGCAGTGACAAGAGAGAGTGTGTATGGGGGTGGGGGGACAGGAGTGGGAGTGGGGGCTCCCCCGGGGAATGGGTCTGGGCGGGCAAATCAAGCAGTCCCTGAAAAATGAGAGGCTGGGTGAGAGCAAGGCACCTTTGTAATGGGAAAGATGGCTTTCAATATTTATTGAGAAAAACATAGCTCCTGCTTTAAATAAAGCGTTTGATCCAAAACTCTGTCTGGAAAAGGGGGCAGGTAAAGGGACATCCATCCACCCACGTGACTTGGTTTCCATGGCCGCGGCCCCTCCTCCTCGTTCCTCGTCTCTGTTCTCCCTGAGCCTGAAGCAGCAAGGCAGCAGGGATGGGAAATTGATTCCTGGAAAGAAAAATAAGTATGAAACACTCACATACAAGGAAAAAGCACAGCAAAAAAGAAATAAGCTTTTCAATAGAGAAATGGAAAATATTTAACCTACCCATTTTAAATTTAAAAATCTGGAAATATGCAGTTTGACACCAAGCAGTATGTATATTTCAGCAATATATACTTCTGATATACATACAAACCACGTATCGTGTGTATGTCATGTATAATGTATTATATGTATACGGATGATTTCCTCCATCTTTTCCCCAGCAGGGACAGATGAGAGGCAGTGAGCAAACAGAGAAAAAAGGGTTGGAAAAAAAAAGTGAGTAGGGAATAGAGTGAAATGTGGAAGGGAGAGGAAGGCAGAAAGAGAAAGCCCAAAGGAGAGAGAGACCCACATGCCGGGGCTGTCCTCCCAGCCCAGTGTCTGTCACAATGTTTTTGATGGTCCTTGATTAGCTCTCTGGTAATTAAGAGCAGATTCTCTGAGTTAAAGTCTCATTCTCTTTATCTCACCAGTCCAGCCCTAAGTACTGGTAGATTTCTTTACTGGGGCAGAAATCAATAGATTCCTCAATTTACAATGGGCTTATGTCCCAATAAACCCATTGTTAAGTCAAAAATGCATTTATTATACCTAACCTACCAAACATCACAGCTTAGTTCAGCCAACCTTAACCATGCTCAGAACACTTGCATCAGCAACGATTGGCAAACCCACCCAGCACAATGAATACACTGTACAATATCACTGTTGGCCTTTGTAATCATGGGGCTGATGGGGAGCTGTGCTCGCTGCCACTGCCCAGCATCACAAGAGAGTAGCTACCACATAGCCTAACCCAGAAAAAGATCTAAATTCAAAATTCGAAGTATGGTTTCTGCTGAATGTGTGTTGCTTTTACTTCAGTCAAAAAAATCATTAAGTCAGGCACTGTCTGTATAAAATCTGTGTAGGCCAGGAGAAGGGCTCCATCTTCTGTGGGTCTGTAATGGTCTGCATTATGATGTGGGGATTTAGCATCATAATAAATAATGATGCAAGGGACATTAAGAGAGGCATTTTTTGAAATGAATTCATATGGGCACTTACGTTATATCGAAGATATTTGTGAAAACAAATGAAAGTAACGTACTTGCAAAATCCCAATAAAGGCTGAGAAAATTGTGGTTGAAAATCTTGCTAAAACAACACAACCAATAGGAGGACATGAGGAGCCCTTCAAACATCTGGGACCTGAGATGTGGCAATAATCACAATTCCCTCTTCTCATGCCAACCCCTCAGATGTTGTTCTAAATAAACACATTTACACAGATGTCACCAGCACCTTAAAAGGCACAGCCATGGTCAGCATTGAAAAGATAAAAATGGAAAATTTCTCTAAATGTCAAAACTTATCGCCAAGTGGCAGCTGTGAGGCATAATGGTGACCACTAAAACCTTGCAAGTGGCTTCATTTCATTTCAGCAAACATTTGTTGTGGACCATGTGCAGACACTGTTCTAGACTGAAATATGGGGATGAGTAAGCCATTGTGCTTGCCATCCTTATGGTCCAAGGGAGGAGACAGACCAGCAAAGCACCCGTGAAAGGACATTGTTGTGAGTGCACAGGCATACACACAGCGTGCTAGGGAAGTAAAGCTGACAGTATGTCTCTGGGTGGAAGAAGGAGTGATAAGACTTCTCTAAGGAGCTAATTCTTAAACTGAAGGTTTAAAGAAAGAGTAGGAGTTAGCCAGAACTAGATGGAAGAGTGGGGTGTCTCAGCAAGTGTTGGTGTGGATAGACTGTGGGTATGTATAAATGGGAACTCCTGACACAGGAATATACTCTACCCAAAGGTATAGCAGCCTACTTCTCCAAAATGGCACCATTGTCCACCCAGTGGCTCCAGCTAAAGCCAACAGTCTCCCTTGGTCCCTTTTCCTTTCTTCACTGCTCACCTCTGATCATTAAGTCATGTTGACTTTGCTCCAAAATATATTCCAAATTCGTCTAGTTCTATTTTCCCATGACCTCCTAGTAGAGGCCCTGTTCTTCTCCTCTGGACTCTGCAGTGGCCTTCTGCTTTGTTGTTAACTCCTTGTCAGATACATGATTTGCAAATATTTCTTGATAGTTCTACCAAGAAAACTTTTCCATTAATATCTAACCTCAAAGTACAATTTACATAAAATTCATCTACTGTAATTGGAAAATGTGATTATCTTCAGCACATTTGTGATATCCTAAGATATAAAACTAGAGGCCTGATGCACTAAATTTGTGCATGGGTGGGGGGTGTTCTTCAGTATAGCCTGCTCCCTCTCCAATCTGGGACTCTTTGAGGGATGTCCGACTGCCCATTTAGGCCCAATCAGATCAGGCTAAATGGGTAGTCAGACATCCCTCTCACAATCCAAGACTGCTGGTTCCCAACTGTTCACCTGCCTGCCTTCCTGATTGCCTGCCAGCCTGATAATCCCTAACCATGGCCCTGCCAGCCTGATTGATGCCTAACTGCTCCCCTGCCAGCCTGTTTGTCCCTAAGTGCTCTCCCCTGCAGGCCTAGTCACCCCTAACTGCTGGCCATCTTGTGTTCACATGGCAGGATCTTTTGACCATATGGGGCAGTCATCTTGTGTGTTGACCTGATGGTCAATCTGCATATTACTCTTTTATTAGATAGGATAGAGACCTGCTGCATGGGTGGAAGCCAGCTGGTTTGCCCTAAAGGGTGTCCCAGATCAGGGTGAATATTCCCTTGGGGTGTGAGGTGGCCTGGATGAGGGGCCCGTGGTGGTTTGCATGCCAGCCACACCCCCCAGTAGACCCAAGCAGAGACCCTTGTATCTGGGATTTATTAATCTTCTACAATTGAAACTTTGTAGCCTAGAGCAGAGCCAAGCCTTAAGCAGAGGCCTGGGCCAGCCAGGGTGTGCAGAAAGTTTGGCTTCCTCCATCACCAGGGGCAATCCAAGCTTCCCTCCTGCACTCCCTGTGGCAGTAGCCATCTTGGTGGGGATAATTTGCATACTCACTCTGATTGGTTGATGAGCATGACTGGTGGGCATGACTTGTGGCTGTAATGGAGGTATGGTCAATTTGCGTATTACTGTTTTATTAGATAGACTGGAGGCTTGACCAACCAGAAGTCAGTCCTACAGTCAGCCCTGAATTGCTGTGGTGATTCAGCACTGACTGCTTGGGCTGCAGGCGCCTCAGCTGACTGCTGAGAGCCCTGCAAACAGGCCCAGACAGAAGCTGGGATAGAAAAGCAGGGTCTGATCACAGCTCCTGTGGCAGTCAGTGCTTGGCCCAAGTGGTGGAAGTCAGTTCTGCAGTCAATGAACATAGGGTCAGTTAACATTAACTGAACATAGGGTCAATTAATATCTCTTTTAGAGGACTTGAGAGTATAAAGTACAGTTCAGAGCAATTACTTATATTATTTTACATAAAACTCTTTTTTAAAATAAATCTTTATTATTCAATTTATTACAAATTTTCCTCTTTTTTTTTCTCTATAGCTCCCCTCCACATGATTTCCCAGCCCCCACCCCATGCCCTTATTCCCCGCCACTGTCCTCATCCATAGGTGTAAGACTATTGTCCAATCTCTTCCCACACCCCTCATGCTCCCTTCCCCCTGAGAATTGTTAGTCTTTTTCCTTTCTATGTCCCTAATTCTATTATATTCACCAATTTATTCTGTTCATCAGATTTTTTATTCACTTGATTTTTAGATTCACTTGTTGATAAGTGTGTATTTGTTATCACTTTGTTGTTCATAATTTTTATCTTTACCTTTTTCTTCTCCTTCCTCTTCATAAAGAATACCCTTCAGCATTTCATATAATCCTGGGTTGGTGGTGATGAACTCCTTTAGCTTTTTCTTGTCTGTGAAGCTCTTTATCTGACCTTCAATTCTGAATGATAACTTTGCTGGGCAGAGCACTCTTGGTTGTAGGTTCTTGCTATTCATCACTTTGAATATTTTTTGCCACTCCCATCTGGCCTGCATAGTTTCTGTTGAGAAAGCAGCTGTTATTCTCTTGCTGCTTTTAAGATTCTTTCTTTGTTTTTTGCTCTTGGCATTTTAATTATGATGTGTCTTGGTGTGGTCCTCTTTGGATTCCTCTTGTTTGGGGTTCTCTACACTTCCTGGACTTGTAAGTCCATTTCTTTCTCCAGGTAGGAAAAGTTTTCAGTCATTATTACTTCAAATAGGTTTTCAATATCTTGCCCTCTCTCTTCTTCTGGCACCCCCATAATTCTGATGTTGGTATGCTTGAAATTGTCCCAGAGGCTCCTTATACTATCTTCACATTTTTGGACTCTTTCTTTTTGTTTTTCTGGTTGAGTGTTTTTTGCTTCCTCATATTTCAGATCTTTGGTTTGATTCTTGGGGTCCTCTACTCTACTCTGTTGGTTTTCTGTATAGTATTCTTTATTTCAAATAAAGTATACTTAATTTCTGACTGGTCCTTTTCCGTTTTGTTTTGTTTTGTTTTGTTTTGTTTGGCATTCTCATTAAGATCCTTGAAGGTCTTACTAAGTTTCTCAAAGGTCTCACTGTTTTTCTGCATTTTATAGAAGATACTTATAAATGTGGTTTTGAACTCTATGTCTGACAGTCGTTTGCTTTCCTCCATTTCTTTCATTCATGACATGTTTCTTGTCTCCACATTTTTGCTGCTTCCCTGTGTTGATGGAGTGGCTTTGTATGCTAGTTTTCCTTTAGGGCCCAGTAGCTCCACCTCCCCAATGACCTGAGGTGGACACTCTTGGCACACCCCTTTGTGGGCTGGGTACACAGTCTTGTTGTAGTTAAGCCTTGATTACTATTGGTACACTGGGAGGAATTGAGCTCCAGACCAATTGACACTGAGGATTAGCTGTGTCTATTAATGGAAGAACTTCTGTGCTGGAGACACCCCTATAGGGAAGGACTTGCTTCAGTGGGGCTTCGGTGCTTGTGAGTCTGCCTCTTGAGTGTGTCACTTATGTATGTAAGAAGTTGAAATCTGGTGTCATCTCACACTGACCTCTAGGTACACTGGTTCCTGGATCTCCAAGGAGGTGCAAGTCAGCTACTGTCTGAGGCCACCCAGCAGGAGCTACAGGGAAATCTGAATATTTCTCTTTGCTTGGAGTTTAGAAGTTTTGGAGTTGTCTCACCCAGTTGCAATTTGTTAGGTTAAGCTGTTAGAGGGCAGGCCATTCATATGCAAGAGCTGCTGCAGCTAGGTGAGTTTGCAAATTGGGCAGGGCGGGTTTTCAGGGAATCGCTAGGCTAGGGCTTAACCAACAGTGAGGGCTGTCACTCAGTCCTCTCTGCTGCATTCTGTTAACTGTCTCACATCCTGCACCCCAGTGTAATAAACAATGATTCCTATTTGTACTTCTGTGAGAAAGCCACCCCCCCCTTTCTGACCCCATGGCAGATAGTGCAGTTTCTCCCTTTATGAGTCTGGGTACTCAGAATCTCACCAGACTGGAGTTCAGAGAATTGGAAACTTGTAACTCCCTCCCAAATTGAAAAAAACAGCGCACAGCAGCCCAATTCATGCACATCTCGATACCTCTGCCTTTCTGAGCCTCTGCACATCCTACCAGGTCTTAAGGCATTTTTTTATTTCCTTATAGTTGCAGAACTTTCACTCCACCAGCTTTCCCGTGGTTCTAGGGGATAGTTGCTTTGTCTTTTAGTTGTAGTTTTGATGTGGCTGTGAGAGATAGCAGTTATAGGTATATACCTTATGCCCCCATCTTGGTTCTTTCCATATAAAACTCTTTTCAACTAAGATATTTTCCTTAATTTAAAATGTATCTTTAAACATGTGGATTCAGAGGAGCTCTAGACTCCACTAGGGAAAGGTTGGATTTCACTTGAGATGAGGAGAGAGAGAATTACATAACCAGACATCTGGAAAACAGAGACCATGAGGAGACAAAGAAATAGCCTGCATATGAAAGAAAAGCAGACATCACCAGAAAAGGAAGTAAATGAAAAGGAGATGAGCAAATTGCCATAGAAAGAATTCAGAGAAATGGTCATAAGGTGGCTGAAAATAATGCAAGATAAATTCGACAACATGAGTAAGAACCAAGAGGAAATGAAGAAGAACCAAGAAGATGTGAAAAAATGGCATTGCTACTGTAAAGAACTCAATAGAAAGCATGAAGAGTAGACAGAGAAAAGAAGCAGAGGAGCACATCAGTGAGCTAGAAGATAAGGTAGAAAAAAATACCCAAGTAGAGCAGCTTCTAGAAAAAAAAAAAAGAACTAAAAAGCCAGAGGAGAGCCTAAGGGAACTTTAGGATGACATGAAACTAAGCAACATTCACATAATAGGGGTTCCAGAAGGAGAGGTAACTGAGCAAGGAATAGAAAACCTCTTTGAAGAAATAATGACATAAAACTTCCCTATATAGAGGAAAAAACCCCACACAAATCCAGGTTCACAGAGTCCCAAGCAAATAAACCCCAAATGACCGACCCCAAAGCACATTAAAATTACATTTGCAAACACCAACAACAAAGTAAGAATCTTAAAGCGGCCAGAGAGAGACAGAAAGTTACCTACAAAGGAACCCCCCATAAGACTAGCGACTGATTTCTCAACAGAAACTCATCAGGCCAGAAGGGAATGGAATGAAACATACAAAGTCATGCAAAGGAAGGTACAGTATTCTGAATCCAAGAATATCATAGCCAACAAAGCTATCAATCAAAATTGAAGGTAAAATCAGGAGCTTCACAGACCAAAAAGGACTAAGGGAATTTATTACCACCAAACAAGCAATGAAAGAAATGCTAAAGAGTCTGCTATTAAAAAAAAAGAAGAAGAAAAGAAAAGAAAGAAAAAAAGAAATAGGTCTGAAGAAGGAACACAGGAGGAAAGAATAAAAATGGCAACAAATAACTACTATCAATAATAACTTTAAATGTAAATGGTTTAAATGTCCCAATCAAAAGATATAGGGTAATGGATTGGATAAGAAAACATGACCAATATATCTGCTGACTATAAGAAACGCACCTCAGAAAAAAAGATGCACACAGACTTAGGGTGAAGGGATTAAAAAAAGTTCTTAGGAAAATGGAAATAAAAACAAAGCTAGGGTAGCAATACTAATACAAATTAGATCTCAAAGTGAAGGACATAACAAGAGATAAAGAAGGCCAATTTATAATACTAAAGGGAACAATTGAACAAGAAGAAATAACTCGGGTAAATATATATGCAAACAATACAGGAGCACTCAAATACATAAAAGAACTCCTGGAGGATATCAAGGGAGATATTGACAGCAATACAATCATAGTAGGAGACTTTAATACTCTACTATGACCATTGGACAAATACTCTAAACAAAAATCAGTAAAGAAACATCAATCCTAAATGACTCACTAGATCAGATGGAATTAATAGACATCGTCAGAACATTTCACTCCAAAACCACAGAATAAATATTCTTCTCAAGTGCACATGGGTCATTTTTAAAGACCATATTTTGAGTCATAAGCAAAGTTTCTTCAAATTCAAGAAGATAGAAATCATATCAAGCATCTTCTCAGATCACAGTGGCATAAAACTGGAAATAAACTACAATAAAAACAATCCAAAAAAGTCAAACACATGGAGACTAAACAGCATGCTGTTAAACAATGACTGGGTTACCAGAGAGATCAACGAAAAAATAAAAAACCTCAAGGCAACAAATAACAATGAAAACACAACAATCCAAAATCTATGGGACACAGCGAAAGCAGTCTTAAGCTCTACTAGCCTACTGCAAAAAAACAAGAAACAATGGTAATAAATTATCAAACTGTACAACTCAAAGTGTTATAAACAGAGCAACAAGAAAAGCCCAGAGTAAGAAGAAGGAAGGAAATAATAAAGATCAGAGTGGAGATAAACAACATGGAAACCAAAAAGACAATACAAAAGATCAACAAAATCAAGAGCTGGTTTGTTGAAAGGACAAACAAGATTGATCAACCTCTAGCCAGGAACACCAAGAAGGAAAAAGAGAGGATCCAAATAAATAAAATCAGAAATGAAAGAGGTGAAATAACAACAGACCCCACCAAAATACAAAGGACTGTAAAAAAAAAAATACTATGAACAACTCTATTCCAACAAACAACTTGGAGGAAATGGACATATTCCTAGAAAAATATAACCTTCCAAAATTCAATCAGGAAGAATCTAAACATCTGAATAGGCCAATAACTATGGAAGAAATTGCAGTAGTCATCAATAAAACTTCCAGCAAACAAAAGCTCAGGGCCAGACAGCTCCATAGGGGAGTTTTACCAAATATTCAAGGAACGATTGAAACATATACTTCTCAGACTATTCAAAAAAATTCAGGAAGAAGGAACACTTTCAAGCTCATTCTATGAAGCCAACATCACCCTAATACCAAAAACTGATAAAGACAACAATCAAAATAACAGGCCAATATCCCTCATGAGCATAGATACCAAAATCTTCAACAAAATTCTAGCAAATCGGATCCAGCAGTATATCAGAAAGATCATACACCATGACCAAGTAAGATTTATTCCAGGAATGCAAGGATGGCACAATATCCACAAATCAATAAACATGATACATCACATAAACAAATTGAGAGATAAAAATCTCATTGTCATATCAATTGATGCAGAAAAAACATTTTTTTAAAAATATATTTTATTGATTTTTCATAGAGAGGAAGGGAGAGGGATAGAAAGTCAGAAACATCGATGAGAGAGAGACATCAATCAGCCGCCTCCTGCACACCCTACACTGGAGATGTGCCCGCAAGCAAGGTACATACCCCTGACCAGAATCGAACCAGAGACCTTTCAGTCCGCAGGTCGACGCTATATCCACTGAGCCAAACCGGTCTCGGCCAGAAAAAACATTTGACAAAATCCAACACCATTTCTTGATAAAAACTCTCAACAAGGTGGGAATAGAGGGATCATACCTTAACATCATAAAAGCTATATATGATAAACCCACTGCTAATATCATACTCAATAGGCAAAAACTAAAACCATTTCGCCTAAGAACAGGAACAAGACAGGGATACCCACTCTCACCACTCCTGTTTGGCATCGTCCTGGAAGTATTAGCCATTGCAATTAGACAAGAAGAAGAAAGAAAAGGCATCCAAACTGGAAAAAAAGAAGTAAAGCTGTTCTTATTTGCAGATGACATGATATTGAACATAAAAAACTCGAAAGACTTCCTCAGAAAACTAATAGACTTACTAAATGAATTTGGTGTGTAGCAGGATACAAAATTAACGCCAAGAAATTTGTGGCATTTCAATACACTAATAGTGAACTTAGAGAAAGAGAGAATAAAAAAGCAATTCAATTTACCATTGCACCAAAAAAAATTAAGATACCTAGGAAACAACTTAATGGAAGTAAAAGATCTATATGTGAAAAACCATAGGACACTGAAAAAAGAGATAGAGGAAGATGTAAACAGATGGAAGAACATACCATGCTCATGGATTGGTAAAATCAACATCATTAAAATGTCTATACTACCCAAAGCAATCTATAGATTAAATGTACTCCCAATTAAAATACTAACAGCATATTTCACAGACCTAGAAAGAACTCTCCAAAGATTCATCAGGAATAAAAGAAGACCTTGAATAACCAGAGCAATCCGGAGAAAGAAGAACAAAGTAGGTGGGATATCAATACCAGATTTCAAGCTGTATTACAAAGTCACTTTTCTCAAAACAGCCTAGTACTGGCACAAGAACAGACATATAGAAAAATGGAATAGAATAGAGAATCCAGATGTTGACCCAAACTACTATGCTCAACTAATATTTGACTAAGGAGGCATGAACATACAATGGAGCCAAGACAGTCTTTTCAATATATGGTGTTGGGAAAATTGGACAGATACATGCAAAAAAATGAAGCTAGACCACTAACTTACACCATACACACACAAAAACTAAAAATAGATACAGGACTTAAACATAAGATGGAAAACCGTAAAAAAAAAAAAAAAAAAAAAAAACTAGCGGAATCCACAGGCAGCAAAATCTCAGACATAGGCAAAAGGGACTTCTTCAATGATACTGGTCCTAAGACAATGGAAGCTAAAGAGAAAGTAAACAAAAGGGACTACATCAAAATTAAAAGCTTTTTCACAGCAAAAGAAACCATCAACAAGAAAGCCCAGTGTATGGAAGACTATATTTGCAAATGTTATCACTGATAAAGGTTTAATTTCCAACATTTACAGGGAACTTATACAATTTAAAAAAGGAAAATAAATGATCCAATAAAAAATGAGCAATGGACCTAAGTAGAATCTTTTTGAAAGAAGACATAAGGAAGGCCAAAAGACGCATAAAAACATGCTCAAAGTCACTACTTATCTGAGAGATCAAATCAAAATGACAATGCTATACCATCTCACACCTGTCAAAATGGCAATCATCAACAAATCAAGAAACGACAAGTGTTTTTGAGAAAAAAGAACCCTCTTGCACTGCTGGTGTGAATGCAGACTGGTGCAGCCACTGTGGAGAACAGTATGGAGTTTCCTCATACTAAAAACTAAAAATGGAACTCCCATTTGACCCAGTAATCCCACTCCTTGTAATATATCCTAAGAAACTAGAAACACCAATTAGAAAGGATATATGTACCCCTATGTTCATAGCAGCCCAATTTACAATAGCTAAGATTTGGAAAAAGCCTAGGTGCCCATCAACAGATGACTGGATCAGAAAACCATGGTACATCTACACAATGGAATACTATGCTGCTATAAAAAAGAAGGAATTCTTACCATTTGCAGCAACCCGGATGGAATGGAGAGCATTATCCTAAGTGAAATAAGCCAGTCAGTGAAAGAAAAATACCATATTATTTCACTCATTTATGGATAATAAAGAACATTTTAAACTGATGAACAAAAAGATAGATACAGAGGCAGTAAAGCATCAAACTGTCAGATTACAGTGGGAAGGTTAGGGAGAGTTGGGGTAGATATGACATCAACCGAAGGACTTGTATGCATGCTTATAAGAATAACCAATGGATGCAAGACACTGGGGGGTGAGGGCATGTATGGGAGTAGGGTTGGGGGAAGGCAATGGGAAGATATGTACACATGTAATACACTAATTAAAAAATGGAAAAATAATAAAATAAAAAAAATTGAGTCACTAAAACAAAATAAAAAATGTATCTTTATTGTTGAAAGTATTAAGATGTGCCTTTGTTTTAGTCCTCTCTCTCCTCCCCACCCCCGCCCCTATCATTGATCTCCTCCACCCTGCATCTGCCCCTTCCTGGCCTTCACCAGATTATTGTCTGTGTCCCTGGACTATGCCTATCTAATAAATAAAAATCTAGAAAGACCCCTGATTGGTTTTGGCTTAGTGGATAGAGTACTAGACTGAGGACTGAAGAGTTCCAGGTTTGATTCTAGTCAAGGGCATGGACCTTGGTTGTGGGCACATCTCCAGTAGGGGGTGTGCAGGAGGCAGCTGATCAATGTCTCTCTTTCACTGATGTTTCTAAGTCTCTATCCTTCTCCCTTCCTCTCTGTAAAAAAGCAATAAAATATATTTTTAAAAATCTAGAAAGATTTAGAGAAAATAAAATAAAAGATATGCCAGTCAATATTGAACAGAAGAGCTGAAGTTGCCGTATGAATACTGGATGCAGGCTTGAAGTCAAAACACAACTCATGAGATAAAGTTAGTTATTGTAACATAACAAAATGTTCCTTTCACTAAAGAAATAAGATGGTTCCCAATACTTATACACTTAATAGTGTGGGGATTCAGAATGAGCCTCACCAAGATGTGACTCAGTAGTATGCAGATTTTTGAGCTAAGGGCAATTTTAGTTTCAGGCTCAAGTGGAAATTCTGCCACTCCCTTAAACTACCTAAAATAAATTGAATTAGAGGCCTTGCCCATAATAACACATTATCCTATATAATAAAATGGTAATATGCAAATCAACCAAACAGCAAAATGACTGGTTGCTATGATGCACACTGACCACCAGGGGGAAGATTCCCAATGCAGGAGCTGTCCCCTGGTGATCAGTGTGCTCCCAGCACAGCAGCAGTAGTGGGAGCCTCTCCTGCCTCCATGGCAGCACTATGGATGTCCCACTGATGGCGTAGGCCTGCTCCCTATGGAACGGGCCTAAGCCATCAGTTGGACAACCCCTGAGGGCTCCTAGACTGTGAGAGGGTGTAGTCCAGGCTGAGGGACCCACCCCTCCGAGTGCACCAATTTCATGCACTGGGCCTGTAGTTGTAAAAATTACAGCACACTGAGATCCAGTACTGGAACATTTCTATAATGCTCCCTTGTGCCTTCTACTGTCAATCTTTATTCCCAATCCCAGTCACAGGCAACCACTAACCTGTTTTTGGTCTCTGCAAATTATCCTTTTTTCTTTGACATTTTATACAAAAATTGAACCATGTAGTCTTTCCTGCTTGGCTTTTTTCACCTAGCATAATGTTTTTAAAGTTCAATCTTGGCCCTGGCAAGGGCAGGTACCTGGATTGCAGGATTGATTTCCCGTTCTGGTTGGAACATGTGTAGGAGTCAACCAATTGATGTGTCTCTCTCACATCCATTCTCTCTCTCTCTCTCCCTCTCTCCTATCCCTTTCTCCCTTCCATTCTCTCTAAAAATCTATGGGAAAAATATCATTTGGTAAGGCGTAGCCAATAAATAAATAAATACATACGTACATAAATACATAAAGTTCATTCATGGTGTCATGTGTATCAATAGTTCATTTTTTAAAATTTCTGAATTGTGTAAATGTGACACAATTTGTCTATCTATTCACCAGTGGATGGACATTTGGATTGTTTCTAATCTGGAGCTATTATAATGATGTTATAAATATTCACATTCAAGTCTTTGTGTGGCCATATGTTTTCATTTCTCTTGGGTAAATACCTTGGAATATTATTGCTGAGTTGTATTTTAAGTCTGTGTTTAGTCTTTTAATTGTTTACTCAAGTAGCTGTACCATCTTACATATCCAGCAACAATGTATTAGGGTTCCAGTTTCTCCACATCCTCATCATTCAAAATTGTTAGACTTTTTGATTCTAGCCATTTGAGTAGGTGTGTAGTGGTATCTTACTGTTTTTAATTTGTATTTCTCCACAAACTAGTGAAGTTGAGCACCTTTTCAAGTACTTATTAGTTATTTGCATATCTTCTTTAGTGAAATGACTATTTAAATCTCTGTCAATTTTGAATTGGGTTATTGACTTATTATTTAGTTTAAGAGAATTTAAAAATATATAATCCAGGAAAAGACAAAATGGTGGTGGAATAAACAGACATGTCCCAAGCCTTGTCCCAGAGCAGATAGAATGAACAAATAAATCGAATAACATCCAACCAGAATTGGCAAAGTAGACACAACTATTGAGATAATTTGCAGCCAGGAAGGGCAGAGGACGCCTGGAGAATGGTAAAATCAGGGATCCGGGCTAGAGAGAACTGTGACATTTTCAAATTTAGACCACATATTGGTCACAGGCAAAGTCTTTCCAAATTCAAGAATATTGAAATCATATCAAGGATCTTCTCAGACCACAATGGCAAATTAGAAATAAATTATAATAAAAACAATAAAAAATGCAAACACTTGGAAGCTGAATAACATGCTATTAAACAATGAGCAGGTTATCAAAGATATCAAACAATAAATTAAAAACATCCTGGAAATGAATGACAATAAAAACACAACAATCCAAAATCTATGGGACACAGTGAAAGCAGTCCTGAGAAAGAAGTTTATAGCTGTACAGGCATACCTCAAAAAAAATGGTAATAAATCATCTAACTCTACAACTTAATGAATTAGAAAAAGAAAGACAAGAAAAGCCCAGAGTGAGCAGAAGGAAGGAGATAATAATGATCAGAACAGAAATAAATGACATAGAGACAAAACAAAACAAAACAAAACAAAACAAAACAAAATACATAATATCAATGAAACCAAGAGCTGGTTCTTTGAAAAGATAAACAAGATTGATGAACCACTAGCCAAGCTCACCATGAAGCAAAGAGAGAGGACCCAAATAAACAAAATCAGAAATGAACAAAAGGAAATAACAACAGACTCCACAGAAATACAAAGGATTGTTTAAAAAAAAAAAAAAACTATGGCCCTGACTGTTTTGCCTCAGTGGCTAGCGTGTTGGCCTATGAACTAAAGGGTCTCAGGTTCAATTCCAGTTAAGGGCATGTACCTTGGTTGTGGGCACATTCCCACTCTGGGGTGTGTAGGAAGGAACTGATCGATATTTCTTTCTCATTCATGTTTCTAATTCTCTATCTCTTTCCCTTCCTCTTGGTAAAAATCAATAAATATATTTTAAAAATACTATGAACAGCTCCATTCCAATAAACTAGTTGAAATGGACATATTCTTAGAAAAATACAATCTTCCAAAACTCAATCAGGAAGAATCTAAAAATCTCAATAGGCTGATAACTATGGAGGAAATTGAAGTAGTCATCAAAAAGCTTCCAGCAAACAAAAGCCCGGGACCAGATGGCTACACAGGGGAGTTTTACCAAACATTCAAGGAAGAGCTAAACCTATCTCCTCAGACTATTCCAGAAAATTCAAGAGGAAGGAACACTTCCAAGCTCATTCTATGAAGCCAGCGTCACCCTAATACCAAAATCAGATAAAGACAACACAATGAAAGAGAACTACAGGCCAATATCACTCATGAACATAGATGCCAAAATCTTCATCAAAATTCTACTAAATCAGATCCAGTAGTATATCAGAAAGATCATATACCATGACCAAGTAGGATTTATCCCAGGGATGCAAGGATGGTACAATATCCACAAATCAATAAACTTGATACATCACATAAACAAATTGAGAGATAAAAATCACATAGTCATATCAATTGATGAAGAAAAAGCATTTGACAAAATCCAACACACTTTCTTGATAAAGACACTCAGCAAAATGGGAATAGAGGGATCCCACCTCAATATAATAAAGCATTATATAACAAACCTACAGCCAACATCATATTCAATGGGCAAAAACTAAAACCATTTCACCTAAGAACAGGAACAAGACAGGAATGCCCACTTTTACCACTCCTGTTTGACATAGTACTGGAAGTGCTAGCCATAGCAATTAGACAACAAGAAGAAATAAAAGGTATCCAAATTGGAAAAGAAGATGTAAAACTGTCATTATTCATAGATGACATGATATTGTACATAGAAAACCCAAAAGACTCCATTAAAAAATTACTAGACTTAACAAATGAACTCAGCAATGTAGCAGGATATAAAGTTAACACCAATAAATCTATGGCTTTTGTATACACCAATAGTGAACTTACAGAAAGAGAAACTAAAAAAACAATCCCATTTACCATCGCACCAAAAAAAATTAAGATATCTAGGAATAAACTTAACTAAGGAGGTAAAAGACCTGTACTCAGAAAACTACAAGACACTGAAAAAAGAGATAGAGGAAGACATATAATGATGGAAAAACAACACCATTAAAATGTCTATACTACCCAAAGCAATCTATAGATTCAATGTACTCCCCATTAAAATACCAATGGCATAGTTCAAAGACCTAGAACAAATGCTCCAAAAATTCATTTGAAATAAAAAAAGACAGCAATCCTGAGAAAGAAGAACAAAGTAGGAGGGATCTCAATTCCAGATATCAAGCAGTATTACAAAGCCACTCTTCTCAAAACTGCTTGGCACAAGAACAGACATATAGACCAATGGGATAGAATAGAGAACCCAGACCACTATGCTCAATTAATATTTGACAAAGGAGCCCTAACTTGTTTGGCTCAGTGGATAGAGCATCAGCCTGTGACCTGAAATGTCCCAGGTTCGATTCTGGCCAAGGGCATGAGCCTTGGTTGTGGACACATCGCCAGTCGGAGGTATTCAGATGGCCACTCCCATGTGGACACTAGATGGCTATCACAAGATGGCCAGCAGGCGAAGGCAGTTGTGGGCAATCAGGCCATCAGGGGAGGGCAGTTGGGGGATAAGGCCTGCAGGGGAGGGAAGTTGAGGGGAACCAGGCCTGCAGGGAAGGGTAGTTGGGGGTGACCAGGCCTGCAGGGGAGGGCAGTTAGGGGCAATCAGGTTGGCAGGGAGCAGTTAGGCATTTATCAGGTTGGCAGGGGAGTGGTTAGGGGGTGATGAGGCTGGCAGGTGAGTAGTTAGAGGGCAATCAGGCAAGCGATTGCAATCAGGCAAACTACTGCTGCTGGTAGTTTGGAGGCAAGCAAGCAGTTGGGAGCCAAGAGTCCTGGATTGTAAGAGCGATGTCTGATTGCCCATTTAGGACCGATCCAATGGGACATCCCTAGAGAGGTCCCAGATTGGAGACGGTGCAGGCTAGGCTGAGAGACATACCCCTCGATGCACGAATTTCATGCATCGGGCCTCTAGTGTATAATAAAACCAATTTTAACATAGATAACTGATACAAACAAGAGTTAAAGCCCTACAGTATCTTATCAATGTCATAATACAATGACATTGAATGAAACAATGTTATTAGAGGATCTGCTGTATGCATATCATAAACCAAATAATTCAGTAAATAATTATTGCTTTATATAATTTTAAATGTGTTTTGAAGAACTAAAACTAAATTTATATAATCTTTTATATTTAACCATATATTTGTCATTTCTAACCTTTAGTTTTATTTTCTCTTCCTATATTTTCTATCTCCTCATATATTTTCCTCAAAGTAGCCCAGCTCCAGGAAAACATGGTGATACCACAGAAAATATCCTACTGTTTCACATCCTTCTGTTTTGAGAGTAACTTACTACAACTCATGAACCTCATCTTTGAATAGTTACTGATTTATTCCTTGCCAGACATATTCTTGGCAATCCCATTTGCTATACATTTCTAAAATCTAGATGCTTCCTTTTACCGCTCAATGAGCTGATTCATTTACTTGGAATATTATCCCTAGATACAGTATTTTTGAATCAGGGGGTTAGCTAAGGGATATCTTCCTAGCCTGCAGCAATTGACTTAAATCAACATTCACATTATCCTGGAAAAAAATTCCTTCTACATTCAAACTGTTTTAACTAAGATAATTAATTGAACTCTTAGACTTCTAAGTTCACATTCCAAAAAGAACAGTAAAATAATTATTCTTGGACCTGTTAAAACATGACTAAATATTTCATTAAGATATAATTATAGGGCATCACTAAGAAAATATTTCAATATGTCATGTTTGTTTAATTATATGTATAAACTGATATATGCAATTACTTCCTAAACATAAACACATATTCTTTTGTTTTGTTTTTTTGTTGATGTTGTTGTTCTTGCTATTATTGCTGGTAGTTTGGAGGCCCTTAAAATACTTCCCATATAGCTTCTCTTATTTAAAAACAGGAATATAATGTTTATAGGTATGAGATCTGTGACAGTAGGATTTGCTTAAGTCACAGTGGAAGGAAGGAAGGAAGGAAGGAAGGAAGGAAATAAATAAGAAAGGAAAGAAGGGAGGAAGGAGAGAGAGAAAGAGAGAAGAGAGAAAGAGAGAGAGGGGGAGGGAGAGAGACAGAGATCAGGAAGAAGAAGGAAAGAAAGAAAATATAAAGTAAGAAATGTTAGTGAGAGTTGGGGAAAAAAAATAAACTGTGTCTGAGTCCCTAGATTGATCTAATTATTACATGAGAGAGCAAAACCTGGGAACCTTGAAGAGAAGGAAGTATAGAGAATGGAATTCAGGGGAAAATTTAAAGAAATTGTATATTAGTCACCAAGGTGCTTTAATTAAAAAAGGTAAAAAGGACATTCTTCCCCCTCTGAACAAAAGATCCATTGAAATGGAAACTAATGATGTCTTCAGGAAAATAGAAAGGGTTTGATGCGGAAAATAGCTAACATCCTACACAGTAATATTTTGTTATTGGCAAACAGAAAGCAATAGTTCAGAATTTATCAAGCTTATCAGTTCCACCTAATTAAGAATATAGCCAGCGGATATAGTAAACAAAACTCTCATAACTCACTTTGGAGCTCCTAGCCCCAGTGAAATCTAATATCCTTCTTGAATTGTGCTTGGTGGTCTCTGATCATCTTGACCTTCTTCCGAAAAGCAGCCACATGGAAACATTCTGCTCTGTTAAGGCCAAGGATGGAATTATTTAGAGATCGCATTCAAGTCTATGACAGATTCTGTGTCCAGTCACCACATTGCCAGAGGATGCATGAAATTTGTATGTGAGTCTTTAAAGGGATAGGTCTATAGAATCTGGAGGAGAATAATTAAAGAATGTCTAGTTCAATTGCTGCCACCAACTCCACTCCATGCGATTTCAAATGAAGCCTCGCATTTCCCCAGAAACCCTCTCCTCTCAACTTAGAAGATGTTACAGTGTGAAAATTACACGTTCATCAGGGTGCTTGGATGAAGGTCAAGAAACGTTCTCTAAAGCTAAAATTAAAAACAGTGGAAATAGTTGACAAATGAAAATTCAAATATTCTCAGGCTCCTTACTTCTTCTCACTTTCTACCCTTGCCCCAAATTCTCTATCTTTCCCTTTGACAGTCACTTCTTATCCCTTTTGTCTATGATCAGAGATGAGTGTTGTGTCCCTCCCAAATCCATATGTTGAAGCCCTCAGTGCCCAATGTGATGGCGTTTGGAGATGGAGCCTTTGAGAGAGAATTAGGATTAGATGAGATCACGATGGTGGGGCCCCCATGCTGAGAATGGTATTCTTATAATAAAAAGGGAAACCAGATCCCCTTCCCTCTCCACCATGATACACAGTGAAAAAGTGGCCATCTGCAAGCCAGGAGAGCTTTCCTCAGAACCCGACCATGGTGGCACCCTGATCTGACTTCCTGCTTCTAGAACTGAGAGAAATAAATGTCAGTTAAGTCCTCCAGTCTGTGAATTCTGTTATGGAAGTCCAAGCAGACTAAGAAAGAGAGATGCCCTTAAGGAGAAATGGTCACCTTCAAGCCATATCTTCCTCAGGCCATATCTATATGTCATATTAAGATAAGGGTGTCCAGAGGAACCAGCAGCCACAGGAGCGAGGCAAGATGAGTCAGGCAGGCAAGACATCTCTGTCAAGAGGAATATGACTGGAAGAGCTATGTGGACAAGTGAATTGGAGGCAGGAAATCTACTTCTCAAGGAAAACAAATGCAGGAAAGTCAGGGATGGGAAAGAAGTCCAAACTGGCAGTTAATAAAATAGTCATGGGGATGTAAAGTATAACATAAGGAATATAGTCAGTAATATTGTAATAACCATATATGCTGTCAGACAGGGACTAGACTTATCAGGGTGATTACTTCATAATGTATATACATGTCCAATCACTGTGTGTACACCTAAATTTATATAATATTGTGTGTCAACTATAATTTAAAAACACATGTTAAGGGAACCCACACAAAAAAAGAAGTGAATGCAGCAAAAGAAGTGAACTCAAAGAACCAGAGATAGACACTGACTTGTTATAGAAGTTTTTTATACTCAAAACATCCTGGACCTGCCTCTGGACAAGGTTGTCAGGGTCCTGTACTCTACAGTTTGGATCCTCTACAATGTCTGCATAGTAAGTAGCCTAATAAGTGATTCCTGGGGGTGGGTCTTCCCTAGATGAGGTGGTGATAACATGGAATCATAAAGTCTAGAAACTCAAAGGGAAGAGAAATGAGAGAGATCACTGAACCACCCTTATTCATGCAGATGAGGAAATTGATACCCCAAAAGAATAAACGATATCCCCCCTGAATTACACAATTAAGAGTTACAAAACTGGTTAAATGACAGAACTTAAATCCTACTTCAACACTTCACATACTACTTCATGATATCTTCCCATACATGGTATCTGGGGACTATTACACATCACTTTGGCTTAAAATTCAGCCTGCTATCCAGGCATTATCTTGTGTCACAGAATAATTCCTTAACGGAGAAGCACCTTGGGGTTAGTTTATGAAAGATCTAAATGAAAGCTTATGGAATTGAAATTTGTTCTGTAGATCAAGTTCTTTTTAAAAAATATTTTTTATTAATTTCAGAGAGGAAAAGAGAGCTAGAAACATCAATGCTGAAAGAGAATCATTAATTGGCTGCTTCCTGCATGCCTCACTGGAATCCAGCCAATAATCCAGGCATGTGCCCTGATCGGGAATTGAACCATGACCTCCTGGTTCATGGGTCAACATCCAGTCACTGAGCCACTCCAGCTGGGCAGGTCAAGTTCTTTATATGAAAATGTTAAAAGCTCTAAAAGTTACAAGTAAAGAGTGTACATGTGTGTGTATGCATACACATTTGTCAGGGGAAAACTTTTTAAAAAATCAATCTCATATATGTAAAGAACCACCATTGTAGAAAAAAGGTAGCTCTTTTATTTTTGATTTTTTATTTTTTTAAAGGGGAGTTCTTGAAAAATTTAAAGCTGCAGAATGTCATGACCTAAAATCTTTTCTCCTGGATTACAAAGAAGTTGGGGTTCTGCTTCTCAAATAAGACTTTTAACAACTATCCTTACTTACTTTTCAAGAATCTGAGAACTTTTTGTCCCTTTCACCCTCTCAAAACAATAAATATTATCTAACTAAGTGTTAGAAACTCTGTGTGAGCAAATATTTCTAGAAATTCTTCCTGATTGGAGCCATACTGTCAAGATGAGGAGTTCGATTCTCAGGCCCCAGTGTGCCAAGGAACTTGCTCTGGGCAGGCAGAGGGATAGCTGAGTTCAGATTTCATCTGATGTTTTGGGAAACCACACTCCAGGGACCGGTTGCTTGCTACCTGTCATCTGAATTTTCAACATGTGTGACAGGAAAGTATCCTGTTCCTACTCCATCTGCAGAGCTTGCCCTCAGCATAATTTACCAGTAGGAGAAGTTTGCCTTCCTTAGTCTCTGCTGCCTTTCTGGCTGCAGGTTTTTAAAAATTGAGTCTGACAGCTAAGTAGTTCATGGTCTTCAAATCATATTGCCTGTTTCACTATAAAATCCTCCTTTTAACCAAGCCCTTTCCTCTTGCTTTATTGACATCTCCTGCTCCTCCTCGCTGTCATTTACATGTGGAGAAGTAGATTCCCGAACAGGTTTGGGATATTTATGCCTTTGGAAATTTATATTAATGTGTTTCTTTTCTCAAGGGGGACGAGGCTAAATTTATCTCTAGATATACAATAAAAATCTTTATCAGGAGGTAATATTGTCAATAAACTATTTGGAGAAGTGGGATATTTTCTGAGTGCTTAATATACTGGAGGGTCTGCCTGTAGAAAAAAGCTGTCATGCCCAGATGCACCTGTACACTGAACTACTGGGAATTTTCCTGAAATGAAAAACAATGTTTGGAAGTGGGGAACCCTTGCTCTAAAAGAGTTACACAGCAATCACCACAGAATATCCTGAAATACATATTTTAAATCTGTTGACAATCCTTCTCTAAGTACTAGTATGTATAGATGATGAATCAATCTACTTAGCACTATTAAAAGGTTGAAGAAGAAAATTTCAGTTCTCCAAGAAAATGTTTATTAAAAAAATGCAAATGTTGCTTGGCTCACAGTTCCATCCAGGCATGTAAAAAGATCATTTTACACCAGGACTCCCACAAGGAACTCTAAAGAACCAGAAATCGCAGGGTCATTTTTCATACAAGCAGAGAATTGTTTTAAATCCCTTCCACACAATTTGCATAAGTCCTGCTAATGCAAACCATACTCATTTGAGTTCGGTAAAAAGCAAACATAAAACAACTAAGCCTCTTAAAAAACATTATTCCTTCACTAACCTTGAATACTATTTCAGACCCTGGAGAAGCCCAAAGCCAAGCCCCAGATAATTCTCCTTGGTCACTGGGGAATGCTAGACTTCACTTTGATTATTTTTTTAAAAGAGTGGCAGCCTTCTGCCACCTCCAATTTAAATCTGACATGGTTATTCCCATGTTATTTTATCTTGGCCAGAGAGTATGGCCAAATTTTCTGTTTTTCTAAAGGCTGAACAAGTATGGCTTACAAAAATTCAGTGTGAGGGAGGACTTCAAATCACTTTGTATGTCTTACTGTAGATTTCTAACATTGTAATAAAAACAATGTTTCTATGAAATCTAATTTTGACAAACTAGTTACAAGCAGCAGGCATTATCAAACAGGAAATTCCATAAGTCATATAGACTATTTGCCCACTTTTTGCACTTCGGAAAAATCCTCAGTGGGATTGAGTTTTTCCAGTTTTCTTCTACATCCATTGATTCTCTGTGTGACGTGCAAAGGCCCTCCCCTGGCTTTAACTCCATTATCTTGACAAAGGACTCAGAAGGCTGCCCTTCCCCCAGGGAAATAGAAAGACATTCTAAAATGGTCTTATGTGTTCCTGAATTCAAGATGGCAGAGTAGACATGATTGTGGGCCCTTCTCTTGAAAATAATCCCTAAAACCCCTAAAAGACAGGTCTGTTTACTGAGACTGGAGGACATCTGTTGCAGAAACAACCATGCAAAAAGACTGAAGGAAGCAGAGGAATGAGGATTACTTTGCAGACGGGGGCGGATTCAAACTTAATGTTGATAGGGATGATCGTGCTAAGCAATAAGCCATTTTGCAGGTCAGAAACCCAGGAAAGCTCTGGTTTTGAAGACATCAGTTTCAGCATGAAGGAGGTACACGTGAGATAGGAGATAAATGCAGGAAATTTTCAGGAGTTCTGTGTGAAAAACAAGCTGAACCTGGTCTCCTTCTCAATCTCTATGAGGAAAAACTCCTAAAAGGAGAAAACTGCAAACAAATACCCTTCCCCCAACAAAGAAACCTCAGAGGAAATAAAAACAATGCAGAAACCTGACGAAAACTTCAAGATGAAACAAGAAAAATATTCTACTTAATAATGATCATAATTGGCATTTAAGAGCCCCTGGAAGTTAAAAATATGAGAGCCAAACATAATTCAATATAGTCATTGGAAAGATAAAGCAGACTTTAAAAAAATGTTAAAGATAAACAATAGGAAGAAAAGGCAAGATAATTAAAGTTAGACAAAAATGTCCAAAATCCAAATAGTAGGAGTTCCAGAAAAAGAAAACATTGGGAGGACATTATAATAATATAAGAAAGATAATCTAGACCTAAGGTAAATAAAGCTGAATCTCCAAGTTCAAAATGTCCATTGAGTGAACATTTTAAAATATTGACCTACATCAATATTACCATATTTCAGAACACTAGAAACATAGAACTAAACTTTCAGAGAGGGAATCTAGGATACATCCTAAGGTGTCAGAGCAGAATTGGATGCTGTGTTAGTCTGCTCAGGCTGCTGTAAAAAAATCCACTGACTGAATGGTTTAAATAACATAAACTTATTTTCTCACAGTTCTGGAGGCTGAAAGTCCAAGATCAGCATGCTAGCATGGGCAGGCTCCTGTGAGAGCTCTCTTCCTGGCTTATAGACAGCCACCTTCGTGCTATGTCCCCACTTTCTTCCGTGCACGTGGAGAAAAAGAGCTCTCTTTCTCTTTTTCTTTCTCTTCTCCTCTCTCTTTCTCTCTCCCTTGTGACTTCTTCAACTTTAATTTTCTTCTAAAAGCCATGTCTCCAAGTACAGACATGTTTGAGTAGCCCTTCCACATATGAATTCTGGACAATTTAGTCTATAGCAGGCATCTCAACAGCAACATTAAAAGCTAGAAGATAATGGAGAAATGCAGAGGAAACATTAGGCAGATAATTCCTCACAATAGTGTTCAACTGAGACTGCAGTTACAAAATATGGCAGATGTCCACCACCCACAAACTTACATAAAATAGTAACAAAGCCTTTCTACATGACTTTAATTTTGTTAAAAAGTGATGTAATTAAAGTGAGAAGGGAGACAAGAGAAAAGGAAGGGAGGTATAAGAGCTAAAATACTGTGTATCAAGAAAGGAGCTCAGTTATATCTAAAATTGATTGAACAGGTATAGCTTTATAGGTTGTGGTAGACATATTCTAAGGTGACCTCAGTACTCATGCCCTTCCTTGTATACTCTCCTCCCCTTAAGGGTGGGTAAAAACTGACAGATGCAATTAAGGTCACAAATTAGTTTATTTCAAGGTAAACAAAAGGGAGATTATCCTTGTGATACAGAATAATCAGGTGAAGGTCTTTAAAGAGAGAGATTCTGGTGGAAGAAGTGAGAGGACCAGGTGGCAAAGAACATGAGTAATCTTGAGGAGCTGAGAGCAGGCCACTGCTGATAGCCAACAAAAACAACAACAACAAAAAACGAAACAAAACAAAAAAACAAGGAACGTCAGTCCTACAATATTAAGGAACTGGAATTAGCTAATAAGCACATGAGCTTGGAAGAGAATTCTTAGATCAAAAATGCAATTCAACTTAGCTGACATCTTGGTTGCCCTGAGCCAAGGACACAATGAAACTAGACTCCTGACCTACAGAAGTAATGAGCTAAGAAATGCATGTTATGTTAAGCCATTAAGTTTATAGCAACTTATTATGCAGTGGTAGAGTTGATCCTGGAATGAGGTAAGACTTTGGGGCTGTTGGGATGAAATGAATGTATTTTGCATGTGATAAGGATATGGATTTTGGACAGACCGGATTAGAATGTTATGAACTGAATGTTTCATCCTCCTCATTCCTATACTGAAGTTCTAGCTCCCAGTATGACTATATTTGGAGATGAGATTCTCTAAGGGAGTACTTAAGGTTAAATGAGGTCATAAGGGTGGGGCTCTGAACCAACAGAATTAGTGTCCTTATAAGAAGAGACACCAAAGAGCTCACTTTCTCTCCAGGAATGTGCAGGAACCAAGAAAAGGGCATGTGAAAACACAGCAAGAAGGCAGCTGTCTGAAAGCCCAGGAGAAAGTCCTTACCAGAATCTGAATTGACCAGAACTTTGACCTTAAACTTCTCGCCTCCAGGACTGTGAGAAAATAAATATCTCTGGTTTAAGTCACCAGTCTATGGTATTTTGTTATGGTATCCCAAGATGATTAACACACAGTCCCATGCTTGTGTGTTTTGTAGTTAAATATAATAATTGTTAAGTTCATTCTAGTTACTTAAATTTAAGAAGTGCTTTTAAAAGAGAAAATACACTTAGCTTCATGGAAGCGAACAAAGAAAACAAGATCTCCCTTAATATAATTCAGGAGTACAACTTAAAATTGCTATTGCTAAGTGAATACACATGTATCGAGAAAAGAGCTAAAATAGGGACAAGAGCTTAACAAAGCAATTATCTGATAAGGATGTGCACTAACAGTTTCATGCAAGAATGCTGATTGTGACATTACTTATCATGGCAAAAAACTGGAGACAAGCTAAATGTCCAATAATTAGATTAGTTAGACAACACATGCCACAGCCTTACAATGAAATACTATATAGTCATTTGAAATCAGTTTTAGAAGAATAAATAACACCTTAAGAAACTATTAACAATAAGGTTAAGAGGGAAATGTCCCAAAATGGTGTGAGCAATACAGTTCCAATTGGGAGTGTGTGTATTTCTGAATAATGTATGTCAAAATGCCAATGGTTATCCCTAGATGATAGAATTAGAAGTAGTTTTAGTCTCTTTTTTCTGCATGTCCCAAGTAGTCTACTATAAACATTTCTGCTTTTGTACTGCATATCTATATATGTTTTTATGTGGAGCCCACATTACAATCATTTGCTATCATTAATTATCAGATAATTTGACAAGTCAATTTCTACATTTTAATACAGCAGATAAATCCTGATTTCATGGTTCTCTAGCACAGTCCTTTCTTCTGGTAGATGAGAAGTGCCATTGGGCACTATATATTGCTAATCACAAAAGCAAAGGGAGTGGTGGTCACAGGCCATGCAATGGAAAGTGTAGGAATCCATGCTGGGGCTGCACTAAACTGCCCACCAAGTCCATCCCACTGTGAATTGCTCCTAAGGCTGGAAAGTATGTTAACACATAGAAAATTATTCTAGTGTGAACCCTCTAGTTCCTTCAGGGAAACCTAAGGGTTTGGGCAATGCTTTCTTCCCATGATTTAAATGCAATTCCCAAAGAAGAGAAAAGTATATACCCTGGCTTTTCCTTTTCTTGTTCCTTCTCCTTTCAGCCAAGGGCTGACTTCACTGCAAGAAAAATAGCAAGTAGCTAAAGAACTGTCTAAAAGGAAGGTAGTTTCCAGGAGTTGGTAAAACTGTGAAACTATAACAGTAATAATCCATTTGTGTCCAAATTTTCTCTCACCAGTGTTAGCTAAAACTATTTCAATAACCACAGATTTGACTCATTAATTCACAAAATTATTTTTAAAAATTGATACCATTTTAACACCTGTTGGAAACCATCTAGCCCAGTGGTCGGCAAACCGCAGCTCGCAAGCCACATGCGGCTCTTTGGCCCCTTAACTGTGGCTCTTCCACACAATACCATGGCCTGGGCAAGTCTATTTTGAAGAAGCGGCATTAGAAGAAGTTTAGGTTTAAAAAAATTGGCTTTCAAAATAAATTTCAATTGTACTGTTGATATTTGGCCCTATTGACTAATGAGTTTGCCGACCACTGATCTAGCCTGTTGTTGTTGTTTTTTTTTAAATATATTTTATTGATTTTTTTACAGAGAGGAAGGGAGAGAGAAAGCTAGAAACATCGGTGAGAGAGAAACATCCATCTGCTGCCTCCTGCACAACCCCTTCTGGGGATGAGCCCACAACCAAGGTACGTGCCCTTGACCAGAATCAAACCTGGGACCCCTCAGTCTGCAGGCCGACGTTCCAAGCCAAACTGGCTTTGGCTGATGTAGCCTGTTAAGAAGGGTAGGTAAATAGTGTAGACAATAATCAATAAGCCAGCAGGTAACTGGAAGTACTCTTTCTATTTCACAAACACAGAAGGTGAATAGGCTGTATCAGTGATACCTGAAAACTCCCGTGTGAACCATCACATAAATGATGTCTGTCTCTAGGCTCACTTACCAGTGTCCCCTTGCCACCCGCATTTGGGACTCTCTCTTTCCAATCAATCTGGAGACCAAGAATCCTACCACAGAACTGCCTGGCAAATAATTCAGAAGATTGGGATGTGGGAGTGCTCCATGTCTCTCAAGTCAGGTACCTCCAGGAATAATCCTGATGAGGAAGGCAATCTTCTCTGTTCCTCACTCCCTCTTTCAGCTCAACTGCCCATCTCACTCTCCCATCCCCAACCACTTCTTACCAAGCAGCAACCTTCACTAAACTTGCAGAGCACCTGTCCTCAGGCATAGGCTAGACTGTTACGTTGAGGTCCAGAAGTTGGTTATGAGCAGCCCTTCAACAAGCTCCGTGCTCACAACCTTCTAAACCACAGCAGCATCTATCCCTGCAACAAACCTCAAGGAGAAGAGGAGGAACATGCCCCCCTCAAAAGAAGGCTTCAGAATACAGAGACTAGACATGTTTAGCTGGCATGCATGTTGCATTGATCTAATGTCTATTGACAGAAACTCCAAAAGCAAAGCTCAATAAAATTGGTTTAGCTAGTGGAGATACACAGAGGATAAAGTAAAAAAGTATTATGTGGGTTTGAAAAGGTTAACAAACACAGCAGCACTGCAACTCAAATTGGACAAAAGAAAATCTAATAACTCATAGAGAATAAAATCATAACATGTACTGAGCAATCATTTAATAGCAACATGCTATCTTTCTGTAAACCTTCAGTAATACTACTGGGTATAAGAACTCCAGGTAATATCTTCACAGCTCCCCAGTTCTTAAGACTTCCTGAGACATCTTCTCTCTGGGGACTCAGCAGGGCTGAGCCCCTTTATTTATTTATTTTTTGTTTATTTTTGAACATGGAAAAACAGATTGAATGGTGTAATGTGTTGAATTGTTTCCTTCCAGAGGATATATGGAAGTCCTAACACCCAGTACCTCAGATTGTGATCATCTTTAGCAATAAGGCTACTGCAGATGTCATCAGGTTAGAATGAGGTCATATTGGGGTATCATGGGACTTTAATCCAATATGACAGGTGTCCCTGTAAGACAAGAAGAGACACGAACTTACAAACTCACAGAGGAGAAGCCATGTGACTCTAGAGGCAGGGATGGAAGTGCTACATCTATAAGCCAAGGAACAGCAAGGTATACCAGAAGCTGGGGAAGATTCCTTCCCCATAGCCTGCAGAGATCATGGCATTGCCAACTCCTGGACTCTGATGTCCAGCCTCTGGAACTGTGAAACCATACAGTTATGTTGTTTTAAGCCACCCAGTTTGTGATTCTTTGTTATTTCAGTCCCAGGAAACTAAAACAAATGGTAAAAAACTTATGAGCAACTTTTCCCCAACAATTTATAATTAATGCAATCCATCCATCATGCAATTACTCTGAGAATTATGAGGAATAATGGCAGCTGGTGAGCTTCCTGTGCATAAAGTACAAATGAGGCAAGTGTTTCATTTTCAGAAATAAGAGTAGTGAGATCCTCTGGTGATGATGTTCAAACAGATGGATGCCCACTCAGCAGAGATGATGGAAACAATTTAAGATTTTTCTATGAAGAGCTGGACTCTAGAAATACCCTGAAATATCTCACCAAATTCTATGCCTCTGTCCAGGAGCTCCCCCAATGAGAGGTGTGGAATCAGCCCAAACCTTTCTGGTCATGTCTCAAAAAGAAAAATACAAATGTTTGGCAGGTCGTGCCAAAAAGCCTGGCATATGCCTTAGTCATTTATATCATTTCCACCTGGAAAATATTCTAGGCCTCTGACATAGATCTTTTCCAAATGAACAGTCATGGATTATGCACTTGCCATGTTCCAGATTCCGTGTTATTTTCCTTTCACACTTATAGTCATATTTAATATAAGCATTTACTCCAGGATGTGCTGTGCTATCATGACGATGGTACTATGATAATACTCTTTCTAGAAAGACAATGCAGCTCCCTCAAAAGCCATCCTGCATAGGTAGATAAATTATGCTCTGGTTCGTGAATCGCTTTGACTTTGACCCACATTGATGTTCACTTGCAGACATGAGCCAACTTGGGATCTTATCCTAATGACTGCAGAGGGGGGCCAGGGAGAAGTTCCAATTCCAGAAATTGGAGTGGTACTGGCAAACCACATCTGGGACCTGCAGTGGTAGAGGATGCAGGACATTATTATTCAATCTCCCTCATGTATACTTTCCAGCAAGTACCATGCAAACAGATGCTGTGCGGAATACACAGTGATCTAATTAAGGGCATGGGCTGTTTTTCTAAAAAGAAAAGCTATTATTATCCATTTTAATTGTAACTGCTTGGCTTGTGTAGGACATTTTAAGAATTTTTTACAAAATCAGAAGATACACATGTGTGTTTTTTTTTATAAAAACTATAGACAGTATAAAGAATCATGCAATTACTAACACCTGTGTTCCCACTTCCCCAGTTTAACAAGCAGCTGGCATTTTCCCCCTCTCTGATGTAACTGCCAAGGTTTTAGCAGTATCCTGAAAAAAAGACTCTACTGTAAGTCTCCAAATATATAAGACTGAGTTGACTAAAACTGGCCAAGATCTGTGGAAATTATAGAACAAAATATGTCTTCATTCTTCTCGTCTATGATACCTACCTACCCTCAGAAATTCCCAAATCACAAGGTTTAAACACAAGGCTTCTGATGACCCAGCAGAACAGCCTTTGTCCTCATGTAACTTTGGGTTAGAGACCCCTCTGTCCACCCACCCAAACTCTCCAAGACCAGGTGCTCTGCCTGTGGGTTCTCCCAAACTACATTCCATCCCATTTTCCAAGCTCAGCAGTACCAGATGCAGAAATAATACTGGAAGTAAAGGTGAAACACTGGAGTAACAGAAGCCCCAAACCCAGAGCATGCCTGTACTAGGTGCCGATCATTTGCATGCCGGAAGTAGAATCATTCATGAACACTGACAAAATTCTACCCAGAATGGCACAGGAACTGAGCTTCATATATACCCTAAGAGAGCTCCTGGACTGGGACCTCCCAAAAGGCTTCATGATCATGCTATTGGGACCAACTTTTCCCATCTGAGCTGTAGCCTGCCAATGCTAGGACTAGTAAAAATATCCTATAGCACTCAGTAGTTACATTTTCTCAGGGTAATCACTTTTTTCAAATATCCTTCTCTCTGTTGAGCATTCTAGAAGATAAAAGATAAATCATGAATCTTTGCTTTCAGAAAAAGGAGTCTATTCCTGTGATCTGATGGCTAAGAAAGTACTCCGTTTTTAAGTTTAGTTTAAAAAGATCAATATTACTAATATGGCCACTATTGATTGGTCATAGATTATTAAAATACTTTTCGTTAATGTTGCTGATATTGCAACATTTAACCTGTGTCCATCAACTGATGATGAATAAATAAAATGTGGTATATCCATATAATGGAATATTATTCAGCCATTAAAAGGAAATGAAATACTGATAGGCACAGAGACAAAAGGCCACATATTATATGATTCCATTTATATGATATATACTAAATAGGCAAATCCCTAAAGAGAGGAAGCAGATTAGTGGTTGTCAGATGTTGACAGAAGGAATGGGAAGTGCCTTCTTAATGGGTTAGGAGTTTCCTCTGGGGTGATGAAAAGTTCTGATTTAGGTGGTGGTAATGGTCACACACATTATGACTGTACTTAATGCTACCAAATTACATACTTTAAGACGGCTAAAATAGTCAATTTTACATTCCAATAAAAAAAAAGATTTAATCTCTGGATTTCCATTTCCTCAACTATATTTTTAGATCTATGTTCTTTAGTATGTTACAGGAAATATGTAATAAACTTTCTAATGAAAATATTTGCAAATGGAAATATGTGTATAAGTGGAATATAAGAACCACCACGCTGAGCACACACTCAGTGGCTGAAATTGCCCCTGACACCCAACAACTGGGACCAGAGAGTAAAGGTGACAGTTGCACTCCTCCTCACCTGACAATCCCCTCAACTTCTCTTGTTCTCTCCACCTCCACATCCAGCAAAAAAAAACAGGTCTGAAGTTAAATTGCAAGTCACAGTTTGCAAACACTATTTAGAAGCACAAACAGTGTTGTTCCTAATGTATTCAAGGGACTTGATATGCTGAGAGCACAGGATGATTTTTCACACAATTGAATTCTTTTTTTTAAAATATATTTTATTGATTTTTTACAAAGAGGAAGGAAGAGGAATAGAGAGTTAGAAACATCAATGAGAAAGAAACATCAATCACCTGCCTCCTGCACAACCCCTACCAGGGATGTGCCTGCAACCAAGGTACATGCCCTTGACCAGAATAGAACCTGGAACTTTTCAGTTCGTAGGCCAACACTCTATCCACTAAGCCAAACTGTTTAGGGCACAATTGAATTCTAGACCATTTTGTTGGTTTAAAATACACCATTGCTCAAGCGTTGTGAAGTCTGCTGGTGTGCCTGATGGAGAAAGAAGGACAGTGGAGGTCACTGTGCTGAGACTTTTCTTTTTTTAAAATCGCTTAAATTTCAAACTACATCTTTTACCTCTTACAACAACAGCAAGCCTTAGCATCTCATTTGCTTCTCTTTTCCTAGAAATGAAGACTAGAAATCTTAATACAAAACATTAACTCAACTGAACTGGCCGGGCAGAGGAATAGATCTTCAAAACTGCAGTGGCAAGACCTTGTCTGAGTTTCCCCAAGTCACAATACAGCATAGCAATTATATTGAACTAATAGCATTTAAGTCATAAATATATCTATGCAGAAAACAATTGTGGCAGCTCCTCAAATAGATGACTTAAGGAACCACTCACTCAGCTGATGGGCCCTGGTGCTAAAGGTTAAAATAATAGGTTAGATTACAAAGAAGTGCCCGGATGCAGAGCAATCACTAACACCTCAGAATTGCTTATTAGAGCTGTGATGGCTCTTATTTCACATGCGAAGAAAACTACATTAGCAACCAGATGGTGGGTTTTTCTCCTGCTGGATTTCCTAGGGTTTCCAAAGTCTCTAGCCTAAATTACTTCCCTTTCTCTGGCCAGCCTAATGATATGTCAGTTAGTTGACAAGTCTGAGTACAAGGAAAAGTGGATCCCAACAGATAAGCATAACTATTTACTGGTTTTAATAAGAACAGAGGAGAAAGAAAAAGAAAGAACAACTTAGACATCAATATAGTTGGTACTTTTGATTCTCATTTTCTGAACCCCTGAAAGCATAAAATCCTAGGTCTGGGAGAGATATCAGAGGTCAGCTGTTCAACATCCTGGATTTGCTATCTGCTGCTATACAACAAATTATTCCAAAACGTAGTGGCTTGAAATGACCGACTTTGTTATCTCACTGCTTCTGTAGTTCAGGAACCAGGTGCAGTTTATCTGGCTCCTCTGCCTCTCACAGGCTATAATCCCAGTAGTGGCCAGGTCTACAGTCATCTGAAGGCTGGAGTGGGGAAGGATCTGCTTCCACATCCACTCCAGACATTGTTAGCAGGAGTCAGTTCTCCCCAGGCTGCTGGGCTGTTGGACAGAGGGCCTCAATTCCTCAGGAGCTATTGGTCACAGGCCTTACTCCATTCCTCACCAGAATATAGCAGTTCACAATATAGCAGCGGGCTTCACCAAGCAAGCAGAGAGGGCAAGAGAGGAAGTGTGAACCACACAGAAGCCACATTCTTTTGCAAACTAATATCAGAAGCCATATCCCACTTTTTCTATTTATTAAAAGTCACCAGGCCCCTCTCACACTTAAGAGGGGTAAATTACAAAGGATGTATGCTAAGAGGTGGGATCATTAGTGCTGCCTCAGAGGCTGCCTGCCACCTGTGAGCATCAGATATTTCTATCTTCTCTGCAGAGTCCTTCCCAGCCTATGCTTTAACACTGTCTCTTGGGGTGCTCATCTCATTTTCTATTTCAAAATCTGAACTACTTAAACAGATTTTTCATAGTTAACTGGCTTGCCACTGCTTGGACCCTGAGATTCCATTAAATACCCAGAAACGATTAAGAGACACTTGACTTCAGATACTTGTAGAGGAGAGATTTACAAATGGTAATTGTGCTGGTGAGGTCAGATCTGGGAAGAGAAGCCATTCAGTTATAAGGGGAAGTGCTCACACAACCACTATCAGCAATCACAAGACCCTCAATATGAGAGGCAGCTGGGTGAGGGGAGAGTAAGCACCACACAAACCCCACAGCGAAGTCCCCCTTAATTAGCCCTATTCTGGATTTTCCAGGCCACTCTGCAGGTGTATACAGGTTTGTCTGCTTGTCCTTAAAGCTACTAGAGTCACTTATACAACTCTGGACCATGCTGTCCTTAAAGAGGTTCTTAGGAAGGGTGCCAAGAACAGTGGCTTGGTTCCAAAGCACCCCAGAGCAATCTGTAAAAGACGGGGAGACAGCTCTGGGGACAAGTGGGGTAAGGACTTCCAATCAATCAGAAAAGAAAAAAAGCCAAAGGATCACAACCTGAGGGCACAGTCACAGGGTGAGCCTCAGAGGCTTTGATTTCCCAAGAGGATGGGTTGCTGGTCAGGATGGGGTAGATACACATACATGAAAGACAGGCAGCTGGAAGGGCAAGAGGGTTTAAAAGGCCTGTGCTCCAAATGCATCCTCTTCATCCCATTTCAATGATCCTATTAATATTTTTTGTCACATAGACACATTTAAAATGAAGAATGCATGTAGGAGATGGTTTGAGGTGGGTAGGAGAGGGAAGACTAAAGAGAATCTCCCCATGAGCTTATTTCTCATTCCAACTCTTGTATTGTCAAAATTCTGTGAACTGCATCCTAAGGCATAAATGAGTGGACAGTAACATTACTCACTAGCTTCGAGTGTGTGTGGCTAAAATCTAACAAACTTTTAAAAATTCATCTAATGAGTTAGTAAGAATTGACTCAGGTAGACAAGGGTTTGAGATGGACAACCGTAGCACTTGTAACCTGGGAACAGTGAAAATATCACCTGAGTCAAACTCCTGGAAAGATTATTTTCAATCAGAACAATGTACAAAGGTTGCTTGTGGATGTGCTAACTGGTTTCTGTCACTTTCACTTTGTTAGGTCTCTCTCTGCCATTCACACTCTTTTCAGGAGTGAACCATGACCTGACCTCTCCATTTGTGTGTTTGTCCTAAGCTGCCAGGGTGATGGTCAGCACCCAGCCGTGAGGGTTAAATTTTTTTGTTTGACTGAATCATAAGGATAAGTAACAGGAACCACTCTGATGGTTGTCCCAATACCCTGTAGCACAATCATGGTGCTCATTTGGTCTCAAATGCTGAGTCAACAGTAAACAATGATCACAAATCCCACCCAGTGTTAGAAATACCATCACAGGACTGCTGAGGGCGCTCAAGGGTGTGTTTCTCCAAGACATTTGGCTGAGAACCAGTCAGCTTTTGCCCTTTAGAGATACATAAATGGTAGCATGTGCAGAGATATAACAAACATGTACCCAAACTTGCACTCAGACTCCAGTGGTGCTTTTTAACAAATCTAAAGTTGTTTGGGAGTACAGAATGATTTGCAAATAAACCTAAATTAACACATGAGCTGTAGACTGAGGTTTCCAGAATTAAAGGGGCCTCCAGGTCAGCCAACTGTTATCTACAGTCAAAAGGGCCATACCATCCACCCTGCGGAGCAGGTCTGCCATATAGGTCAAAAATTCAAAAACAGAAAATTATGTTTCAAGTTTGAATTTATAGAAAAATTCATACCAGTTCAATTTTCACTCATCTATAACCTCAATGTTTCTTTTATGAGCACCATATTCTGGTTCACAAGTAACTAATGAAAATAAAGCATTTTATACTTTTTGAAACATATTTGCTTTTTAAATGAAAAACCTATCAGCAAACAAGGAGAAGGGGGTCACAGAATGATTTCTTCTTCATTTTTTTTCCTACGAGAAGAAAGTGTATGGTGGGCTTCTCCAAATGGGGGCTGAATAAATCCTCCACGTAGTTCATCAGCTGGTTTCTCGTGCAATTCGAGATTATAATGAAACCAATCCATGCTCCTGTTCCTGCTTGACTTAGTCAGTTACTAATTGTAATTGACTAAACACCAGGCATCAACTCATACATGTCAACACTCATTTTTATCACCATCTCAGATCTACTGTGTTCTACAGAGAAGCATGCCGGGAAATGTCCAATGAGTCATCAAAACATGGCAGACCTGAGGTCGATCTCATGATCCAGAATATGAAGCCAGATGGTCCGAGGGCCAGGGGACAGGAGCAAGAAGCTGAGGTCAAGCAGGCGCTGCAGGATGAATGAATGAGGTCACTGAGGCTAGCCTCTGTGACTAAATGTTTTTAGTGATGAGTGAGCACAGTTCCTTTGAAGAGCCAGATTTGGGCCATTTATGGGATGGGGAGGTTTAAAGCAGGTTTGATCTCATACTTTGGCCAATCACACAAATCCTCTGAATATCTTCATTTCTGATGTCTCTGGCCTTTCTAATTCCCATCATTGCAGTTCATTGCTTTGCGGGATGAAGGAAGGAGGGGTATGAGACAACCTAACCATGTCACTATTAAACAGGATCTTCTTGAGAAGCTGGCATGGAGAGAGGTTAAGTATCTTAGTAAAGAATCTTCTGTAAAAGGCAGACAACAAATAGACCCCACGACTTCTGATTTCTAATCCTATGCTTTTTCCAAGGATATCTAACTATCTTTACTCGTATATGCACTGTTAGGATATGTTTTTTCCCATTGCCTTTAAGTGACAAATATGAGATTGTGTCATTTAGGAGCATCTATAAAACTAGGCCCAAGAAACACTACTGAGTATAGTTCTATGTACCAGGGACTATTTAAAGACCTAGAAAGAGAAAAGCAACTAAGAGATTGTCCTTGCAATCAAGAAGCTTGCTCTGAGAGGCAAGATACCCCTTAACCAGACCCTGCATGAAGGTACATTTTCATATGTTCTCCACAGCACCCAGTTTTCTTGGCTTCTCTTGAACTGCCATGTTGTTAACCCTTCCACTATAGGAAGCCTAGTTATTTATGAGCTTATGTATCTTTTCCTCAATCCCTTCCCCTCCCCAGCTCACTTAGAAGGGCACTGGGCCCAACCAACAACCTTTGTCTCAAATCTCTGCAAGAGGGAGAGACTGTTAGCAGAGCCTGTCCCCATCCCCATGAATTCGCTAGGACAGATTTCTTCTCTCAACACTGTATTTATTACCGGGGCGTGAAACACAAATCTGCAGATGCCTTTCCACTTGCCTGCTGTTAAGAGCCTGCTCAATAATTTAGCGCTCTCGCCCTTAAGGACATTTGGTTTCTGTTGGCTGTTGCATAAGACAGTACAGATGAGTTCTGAGGTCTCCTGGATCCCTCCCACCCTCGATGCCTCCCTTGCAGTTGGCTTTTGCAAATGTTGATTTGCAGCTGCAGGAGCAGCAAGCAGCTCCTTTAACTCTTGGGCAGCCACAACCATTGCTGCTCTTTCACAGACATAGTACTATTCTCTCTCCTCATTCAATTATCTCAGCAAATTGATGGTTACTTATAAAAAACAAAACAAAACAAAACAAAAAACTTGTCACAATAGGAGGCCAAACACTGGCAACAGATAAAACAAAAGGAGGCACCAAGCTCTTTAATTAAGGTTCAGGAAGGCATGTGGATCTAGCTTTCAGTTACCCTGCTGTGCCTCTGCCTGATTAGCTACAATGCATCTGCTCGGTTTCCTGGTATCCATCTGCACTGCTACAGAGAAATGGGTATTCGGACACCCTGATTCTCAATAAGATGGCTCATGGGCATCAGCTGTAGACAGAATAATGTTTATGCATGTCACCATAGTGTATCTTGCTGTGTTGACATGCAAGATCACTCCACCTTACACGTACCTGGAAGTAACCCATATGTACACACACGGCTCAAATGGAATGCTTACTTCTGGCAACCTAAAGTTTTAGGATGACTCCTTTTGCTGCTGTAAGGTTTAAAGTTGGAAATATGCCTCATCACACAGTTTTCATAAGCCCCACCTATCTGTTTTTTCATGACTCAGGCCACAGAATTCTCCTTTAATAGATTAAAAGGACCATGAAAATTGGGATCTTTCTGCACATGACAACATTAAGGACTTTTTGTTTCGATGTGTCATGAATGTGCATCTATCTGTGTGCACACAGGTTCTTTCTCACCAAGAAAAGAGCAGCCCAGACTGAAGCGGCCATGCGTCAGCACTGTTTGGGCAGAGCATGCTGTGCAATGAAAGTGACGTCAGCCACGTGTGATTTTAGTTTCCCCAATGTGCTTATTTGGCTTGTTTATAAAAATTCATTAGCACTATGTGGATCCTAAATTCTTTACTAATGTGCCATTTTGTGGTTCATTTACACTAATCCCATAAACTCAGGTCCATAGGATTTGAGCTGACCCCTATACAGAAAAATTCAGACATCTGAAACTTGGAAGTATTTTCCTAAAACTGGTGAAATCTAAATAAAGTCTGGAGTGTAGTTAATAGTATTGTATCAGTGTTGGTTTGTTAGGTTGGACAAATGTCTGGTAATAATGTAAAAGGTTTCCATTAGAGGTAACTGGGTGAAGGCTGTATAGAAACTTTCTGTATTATCTTTGCAAGTTCTCTATAAATCTACAATTATTCCAAAATAAAACATTTATTTAAAAATTAAAAATATATATTTTCTTCAGTTGAGTGTAAATACAAACAACATTTAGTTTAAACTGTGTGTTACAACGTAACATCTTGCCAACAATCAACTTTCAGAATAGACAAGATTATAGAGAGACATGAGTGAAAATTCTGCAGCAGCCATGAATTTAACGCCCATTTTCATTGGATCAATTCGTCATAGCCTGGACACTTTGTCTTTCCACTGTCTTAGGAAGGACCTCAGCTGTAGAAGAATTTCTCATTCTTTGGAGAATTCCAGATTGCATGTCTTGAACTAGGAGGACAGTAAGTAGTATAAAATGCCAAGGATAAAATAAACTACAGGAGGCATTGCCCTCATACAGAGTGACCAAACCAGGAAACGTAGGTGCAATGCTTTATAAAATCTGAGAGCTCATTGGCAAGCACAAACCAAGAATTGCTTGTCACTGCATGCTAGATTTCCTACTACTTGTTCACACTAGCATATCAATTAAGGTTCAATTTGGTGCAATTATCATCAGCTGAGCCTCCCCCCGCACCCCCCACACACACTTAACTTATGAAACTCATAGTGATAGCTCCAAAGGAGACTTAGAAATGGTCTGACCCATCTCCCCCTGGAGCCCAGAGGTAGATTTTCAATTAAAGGAGGACACACAGGCAGAAGTACTTTGAATAAATTGCTGCATAATTATAAGGTATAATTACTAATAATATCATGACCAGCCACTTGTCCAAGATCACCCAGCTGCTTAGACCATAGAAGATTCTAAACTCCAAAGAGCCTGGCCTGGGTCTTTGTAATTTAATTATGGACAGGACTGAATCCCACATGAGGAAGTGTTTAATAAATAGTCAACCCATTTCAGTCTGGATGCTTTAATCCCAAGCCAGCACAGGCTCACATTCTTCTTTGGTAAGAGTGCAGCCCGAAGAGAGAGCATTTGTTTACCAGTTTGCAAAGGGAGCTCAGAGAGGCCTGCATTTATTCCTGGGGGAAGATAATGTAACTGTGATAAGCTTCTGTGTCACATCAATTTAAAAGTAATTTTTCTGAATTAAGAGAAAATTGAGTGGGGAAAATGCCTCCTTTTGGAAATGTAATTCCCAGCTGAGTATTTATGCTGGTACTCTTCACAAGTACACAAGCAATAAGCTGCTTCATGGGCCAAAGACATCCACCAGGACAGGAAGAAGTCAATCTGAAGGCAGTCATCTTCCTCCTGGTCTTACCCTTCTTTCCACTCTGTCCCTCCTCCTGATCTCACCAAAACCCAAGCCAACTCTTTTAAAAACAGGCATAAAATAATCAAGTTCCATACTGAATATCAACAAAATCCATGTTGATGAATGGGAATAAGGAGAACATTTCATTTCATATTTAAAATGTTAAATTGGGTGCTTATAATTCCCCTGATTTAGCTTTTTTAATTAAAAAATTCAAGCTTTACTCAACATTTGCATATTCATGCCTTTATAATGTGCACTGATTGCATTAAAGGCAGAGAAAAAGCATGTAAGTGCAGCACAAATCTAGTTACTCATCAAGTGCACTATCTATGTGTGCATAGATAAATATTTCCAAACAAATTAGCATACACCCAGCACAGGTGCTCTGGCCTCACAGCTCCACCAGCTATTTCAATCCTACTTTTCCTTCCATCAAGTTTCAAGAACCAGAGCATCAGTTTAGAAATCTTATAATTTGTAGAATTAGTGGGTCCCTTTGCCAAAGTCACTGATCAGTGACTAATTTCTACCAGCAATAGCCAGGTGAAGACGGGGGTGAAAATTCAACTGCACACTTTATTAAAAACCAAGAGGACAGCTTCCATCAGTCAATAAGAATTCCTCCTCCTCTCCTCCTCCTCCTTCTCCTCCTCTTCCTCCTCCTCCTCCTCCTCCTTCTTCTTCTTCTCCTCCTTCTTCTTCTTCTTTTCCTGGTACCCAGAGCAGCTTCCAATCAATCTGATTTCTTTTAATATTTCTTTTTGTTTAAAGTATTGCATACATTAGCCTATATATATATATCTTTTTTCCCTCCATTGACCTTCTGCCAGCCTCCCCTAACCCCTGTCGAATGCCCTCAGTCCCCACCCCATCCCCCCCACACCAGTGTCTTGTGTCCATTGGTGTGCTTATATGCATGCATGCAAGTCCTTTGGTTGATCTATTCCCCCCACCCCCCAACAGTCTCCAGCCTTCCCGCTGTAATTTGACAATCTGTTCGGTGCTTTACTGCCTCTGTATCTATCTTTTTATTCATCAGGTTACACTGTTCTTTATTTTCCATAAATTAGTGAGATCATATGGTATTTTTCTTTCATTGGCTGGCTTATTTCACTTAACATAATGCTCTACAGGTCCATCCATGCTGCTGCAAATGGTAAGAATTCCTTCTTTTTTATAGCAGCACAGTATTCCATTGTGTAGATGTACCATAGTTTTCTAATCCACTCATCTGCTGACAGGCACCTAGGCTGTTTCCAAATCTTAGCTATTGTAAATTGTGTTGTTATGAACATAGGGGTGCATATATCTTTTCTGATTGGTGTTTCTAGTTTATTAGGATATATTCCTAGAAGTGGGATTACTGGGTCAAATGGGAGTTCCATTTTTTAAGTTTTTTGAAGAAACTCTATACACAGTGACTGGACTAGTCTGCATTCCCATCAGCAGTGCACGAGGGTTCCTTTTTCTCCACATCCTTGCCAGCACTTGCCATTTGTTGATTTGTTGATGATTACCATTCCGACAGGTGTGAGATGTTACCGCACAATCTTGATTTGCATCTCTCGCATAATTAGTGACTTTGAACATGTTTTCATATGTCTCTTGGTCTTCCTTCTGTCTTCTTTCAGAAAGACTCTATTTAAGTCCATTGCTCATTTTTTATTGGATCATTATCTTCCTTTTATTAAATTGTATAAGTTCCCTTAGATATTGGAGATTAAACTTTTATCAGTGATAACATTTGCAAATATAGTCTCCCATACAGTGGGCTTTCTTCCTTTACTGTGCAAAAGCTTTTAATTTTGATGTAGTCCCATTTGTTTATTTTCTCTTTAGCTTCCATTACCCAAGGAGCGGTATTGGTGAAGAAATTACTTTGGCATCTGTCTGAGATTTCTCTACCTGTGGATTCCTCTAGTATTTTTATGGTTTCCCATCTTATGTTTAAATCCTATATCCATTTTGAGTTTGTTTTTGTGTAAGGTATAAGTTGGTGGTCTAGTTTCATTTTTTTGCATGTATCTGTCCAATTTTCCCAACACTATATATTGAAGAGACTGTCTTGACTCCATTGTATGTTCATGCCTCCTTTGTCAAATATTAGTTGAGCATAGTGGTTTGGGTCAATATCTGGGTTCTCTATTCTATTCTATTGATCTATATTTCTGTTCTTATGCCAGTGTGAAGCTGTTTTGAGAACAGTAGCTTTGTAATACAGCTTGAAATCAGGTATAGAGATCCCCCTACTTTGTTCTTCTTTCTCAGGATTGCTGTGGCTATTCGGGGTCTTTTTTATTCCACATGAATTTTTGAAGAGTTATTTCTAGGTCTGTGATATATGCCATTGGCATTTTAATGGGGGAATGCATTGAATATATAGATTGCTTTGGGTAGTATATACATTTTAATGATGTTGAGTCCACCAATCCAAGAACATAATATGTTTTTCCATCTGTTTATGTCTTCCTCTATCTCTTCTTTAAATGTCTTGCAATTTTCTGCCTATAGGTCTTTTACCTCCTTAGTTTACTCCTAGGTATCTTAATTTTTTGGTGCAATGGTAAATGGGATTGCTTTTTTAGTCTCTGTTTCTGTGAGTTTACTATTTGGTGTATAGAAATGCCATAGATTTCTTGACGTTAATTTTGTATCCTGCTACATAGCCGAATTCATTTATTAAGTCTAATAGTTTTTGGATGGAGTCTTTAGGGATTTTTATATACAATGTCATGTCATCTGCAAATAAGAACAGCTGTACTTCTTCTTTTCCAATTTGGATGCCTTTTCTTTCTTCTTCTTGTCTAATTGCAATGGCTAATACTTCCAGTACTATGTTGAACAGGAATGGTTAGAGTGGGCATCCCTGTCTTATTCCTGTTCTTAGAGAAAATGGTTTTAGTTTTTGCCATTGAGTGTGATGTTAGCTGTGGGTTTATAATATATGGCTTTTGTGATGTTGAGGTATGATCCTTCTATCCTACCTTGTTGAGAGTTTTTATCAAGAAATGTTGTTGGATTTTGTCAAATATTTTTTCTGCATCAATTGATATGAGTATGTGATTTTTATCTCTCAATTTGATTATGTGATGTATCACATTTATTGACTTGAGGATATTGTACCATCCTTACATTCCTGGGATGAATCCTGCTTGGTCATGGTGTATGATCTTTCTGATGTACTGCTGGATCTGATTTGCTAGAATTCTGTTGAAGATTTTTGCAACTATGTTCATGAGGGATATTGGCCTGTAATTTACTTCCATTGTGTTGTCTTTATCTGGTTTTAGTATTAGGGAAATGCTGGCTTTATAGAAGGAGCTGGGAAGTGTTCCTTCCTCTTAAATTTTTTGGAATATTCTGAGGAGGATAGGTTTTAGTTCTTCTTGAATGGTTGGTACAAATCCCCTGTGAAGTCATCTGGCCCAGGGCTTTTGTTTCCTGGAAGCTTTTTGAAGACTGCTTCAATTTCTTCCATAGTTGTTGGCCTATTCAGATGTTTAGATTCTTCCTAATTGAGTTTTGGAAGGTTATATTTTTCTAGGAATAAGTCCATTTCCTCCAAGTTGTCCAGTTTGTTGAAATAGGGTTGCCCATAGTATTTTTTAACAATCCTTTGTATTTCGGTGGGGTCTGATGTTATTTCTCCTCTTTCATTTCTGATTTTGTTTATTTGGGTCCTCTCTCTTTGCTTCTTGGTGATCCTGGCTAGAGCTTCATCAATCTTGTTTATCCTTTCAAAGAATCAGCTCTTGTTTTTGTTTTTATTTATTTATTTACTTATTTATCTATTTATTTATTTTTGTCTCAATGTCATTTATCTCTGCTCTGATATTTATTATTTCCTTCCTTCTGCTTACACTGGGCTTTTTTTTGTTGCTCTCTTTCTAACTCCTTGAGTTGTACAGTTGGGTAATTTATTACCATTGTTTCTTGTTTTTTGCAGTAAGCTTGTAGTGCTCTGAACTTTCCTCTCAAGACTGCTTTTGTTGTATCCCATACATTTTGGATTGTTGTGTTTACATTGTCATTTGTTGCCATGATGTTTTTTTATTTCTTCTTTGATCTCTTTGGTAACCCAGTCATTGTTTAACAGCATGCTGTTTAGTCTCCACATGTTTGACTTTTTTGGATTGCTTTTATTGTAGTTCATTTCCAGTTTTATGGCACTGTGATCTGAGAAGATGTTTGATATGATTTCTATCTTCTTGAATTTGAAGAGACTTTGCCTATGATCCAACATATAGTTTATCTTTAAAAATGACCCATGTGCACTTGAGAAGAATGTTTATTCTGTGGTTTTGGGGTGAAATATTCTGATGATGTCTATTAATTCCATCTGGTCTAGTGAGGTATTTAGGATTAATGTTTCTTTGCTGATTTTTTGTTTAGAGGATTTGTCCAATAATGATAGTGGAGTATTAAAGTGTTCTACTATGATTGTATTGCTGTCAATATTTCCCATGATATCCTCCAGGAGTTTTTTTTATGTAGTTGGGTGCTGCTGTATTGGGTGCATATATGTTTACCAGAGGAATATCTTCTTGTTGGATTGCTCCCTTTAGTATTATGAAGTGGCCTTCCTTATCTCTTGTTATGTCCTTCACTTTGAGATCTAATTTATCAGATAATAAGTATTGCTACCCCAGCTTCTTTTTCATTTCCATTAGCCTGAAAACCCTTTTTCCATCTCTTCATGCTCAGTCTGTGTGCATCTTTTTTTTCTGAGATGAGTTTCTTGTAGACAGCAGATATATGGGTCATGTTTTCTTAACCAACCTGTTATCCTATGTCCTTCGTTTGCGGCATTTAATCCATTTACATTTAAAGTTATTATTGATAGGTACATGTTTGTTGCCATTTTTATTCTTTACCCTTGTATTCCTTCTTTGCTTTCTATTTCTTCCTTCTTTTTTCTTTTCTTTTCTTTTTTTTTAACAGCAGACCCTTTAGCATTTCTTTCATTGCTGGTCTAGTGATAATAAATTCCCTTAGTCCTCTTTTGTCTGTGAAGCTCCTGATTTTACCTTCAATTTGGATTGATAGCCTTGCTAGGTACAGTATTCTTGGATTCAGACCCTCACTTTGCATGATTTTGCATATTTCATTCCATTCTCTTCTGGCCTGATGAGTTTCTGTTGAGAAATCAGTTGTTAGTTTTATGGGGGTTCCTTTGTGGGTAACTTTCTGTCTCCCTCTGGCCGCTTTTATGATTCTTACTTTGTCATTGGTGTTTGCCAATTTAATTATAACGTGCCTTTGTGTCAGTCTTTTAGGGTTCATTTTGCTTGGGATTCTGTTAGCTTCTGGGATTTGTGTGGGGTGTTTTTTCTTCCCTATATCAGGGAAGTTTTCTGTCATTATTTCTTCAAACAGGTTTTCTATTCCTTGCTCAGTTTCCTCTCCTTCTGGAACTTCTATTATATGGATGTTGTTTTGTTTCATGTCCCAAAGTTCCCCTAGGCTCTCCTTCTGCTTTGTAATTTATTTTTTCTAGAAGCTGCTCTACTTGGGTATTTTTTTCCTACATTGTCTTCTAACTCACTGATATGGTCCTTTGCTTCTTCTAGTTTACTCTTGATGCTTTCTATTGAGTTCTTTACAGCAGCAATGCCATTTTTCATTTTTTCTTGGTTCTTCTTCATTTCTTTTTGTTAAATTTGTCTTCCATGATTTTCAGCCATCTTATGACTATTTCTCTGAATTCTTTCTCTGACAGGTTGCTTGCCTCCATTTCATTTACTTCCTTTTCTGGTGATGCCTGCTTTTCTTTCATATGCAGGCTATTTGTCTCCCTATGGTCTCTGTTCTCTGGGTGTCTGGTTATGTGTTTCTCTTATGTGTTGATTTAAAGGCACACAAAATACAACACAACCAGGGACAATGCACAAGGCACTGAACAGAAATGTACTCAGTATATTAATAACCACAGATAAAGGTGACCACCAGAGAAAGGCAAATTAGAGCATAGAAGAGAAAGAATAAGAAAGAGAGAGAGAAAAAAAAAGGAGTGCAAAAATGAAATTGGGAAAAGGGAAAAAAAGTAAGAGGAAAAAGAAAGAGAATAAGAAAGAAGAAGGTAACAAATTATATATATGGGGAAAAAAATTCCAATAGAACAGCCACTAATCCCAACAAATACCAGCAATAAGTACCTGGAGATGAAGAGAAACTAAAACAGCAACTAATATCAAGTGAGGTGAGGGAAACAGAAGCAAAAAAAATAAACAAACAAAAACAAACAAACAAATAAAAAATAATAAGCAAAACAATCTCACAAACAAAATAAAAATCGATATAATCAACAATCATGCAAACAACAACAAAAGAACAGAGAGAAAAACAATTATTTGGGTAGTGAAGACAGAGAAGAAAGAGATGTGTATGGACTGGGAGCAGGGAACTGGAAAGTAGATATATAAGTAGGGTGAAATTTTAAGAGGGGGTAAAAAGAAAGAATAGGGAAAATTTAAAGTAGGAAAAGGGAAAGAAACATGACAGCAAAAAGGGAAAAGTTAGGAAGAGTGTGATGGCATAAAGATAAAGTTGAGATAGAGTAAAATGATGCTAAAGGGAAGATAAAAATAGGATCTAGAATACTGATCCCAAAGTAAAATAAAGAGAAAATAAAATGAAATAGTCGTAGTAATAATAGTGATTGAAAATAAAAATGTAATAATTAAAAAGGTAAAATCCATTGAGGAAAAAAGAAAAAAAATAGTTTCTTAAAAGATGAAAAAAAAGTGCAGTAGTGAAGGTCATTCACTTCCTCTATTGTTCTGTTTGTCATGCCTGTTTTCTAGTATTACAGTTCCCCGAGTTCCACTGCTCCTCAGTGTTGTAAGCCAGTCCTGATTTTTAAGCAGGCAGTGTGTCTTAATTTCTTATATTCTTTTATTTGTGTTACACAAGGGTCAATTTGTGATTCAACCCCTGGGTGGCAGTGTTTCTGGATTGACTCCCAGCTCTATAGATCCTCTCTAGTCAGTTCTTAGATCCTGCTTTCCCTGTGCCACTCAATACCAGTTTGTGAAAGTGGGTTGCCCCAAATCTGGTTCTCTGATGGTTATCCCCTGCTCTGATCCCAAGGTTTCAGAAAAACTCTGGGCTATGTGCAAGTCTGTACAATCTTTTTTTCCCCCTTGGGTCGAAGCAGTTGGCACACTTTTAAAATTTTTAGGCTGTTTTTTTGCATCAGATAAAAATGGGTTGCTGTTTAGAGTTCCTTTCTGTTAGCAGCTCTGAGAATCCCCTTCCACATTAATGGATCACACCAGTCCCAACAGCCACAGATTTTTCTAGGTGCAAACTTCCCCAGGTTTTCCAGTTCCCACAGTTTTTCTCGCCTGCCGGGACCAGAGACTTCACCTTTTCCCAGGTGAAATCTGACCTTTCCATGGTGGACTGTAGAGCTCCTCCGAATCCACATGTTTGCACCAATTGGGGACCTGTGTTCTGGGGTTTGCAGCTGTTCAGTGGGTGTTATAGTTGTAGATATTCAGGCTTCTTACAACATCCACTTTCTCCTTCAAGATGGTGCAGTCTTCGTGTCCAAGCTGGTGGCTCAAGGAGGGAATCCAGTAGCAGTGTGGGCTGCCTGGTCAAGAGAGTCCCACCCAGCAGTCTCCCACCATCTCCTGGAGTATAGCTGTTCCTCAGCTCACCAACAAACACTCCCCATGCACCCCTCAGCTGTTCTTTCTTCTGCTCTAGGACAAGGCTAGGGACAAATCTGTTTATTTGTCTATTCCACCACCATTTTCCCCACTCTGGTTTCTTGATGAAATAATTATGACTATGTTTGGAGATACAGCATGCCCAGCTCTTAGAAGTAGGCCATGTTTTGTCTAGCCCAGTGGTCAGCAAACTCATTAGTCAACAGAACCAAATATCAATAGTACAATGACTGAAATTTCTTTTGAGAGCCAAAATTTTTAAATTTAAACTTCTTCTAACACCACTTCAAAATAGATTCGCCAAGGCCATGGTATTTTGTGGAAGAGCCACACTGAAGGGGCCAAAGAACTGCATGTGGCTTGCAAGCTGCAGTTTGCCAACCACTAGTCTAGCCAGAGGTTAGAGGCAGGGTTGTTGTAGGAAACTAAAAAAAACTACCCGTGGGCCAAATCTAGCTCTACCATCTGATTTTATAAATAGAATTTACATGTCCACTCATTTACCTGTTATCTATGTCTGCTTTCACAGTCCAAGAACAGATTTAAGTAGCTGCAACAGAGAATATATGGCCTGCAAAGCTTTAAATACTTGCTACTTGGTACTTTACAAAAAACATTTGCCAACACTGGCCCAAGCCAACTGCAGCCAACTTCCCAGCCTCCCCTGCAGCTAGGAAGATGTTACCAAGGGCTACATTGGGATAATAAAATAAATAATATATACAGTCATTGAAATTAGAATCATGAAAAAGTATCAGATTTGGGGAGTGGAGTACAGGAGGGAAGATATAAATACAGGACATTTGAATATATGATTTGAGGTACTTTTGGGGAAACCAAGTAAACATGGGCCTAGACTGAAGACCTCTAAGGTCAACTGCTTCTTTAACTTTAATTCAAACAGACTTTTCTTGGATCTTACTCCTTGCAAATTGTTATCTCTAATAAATCCCCTTGACCACTACTTTCTTATAATCCATCCTAACTTTGTTTCTATGGCACTAGCATTTCCTGGTCATATTACCACTTCTCTCACTGCTCCTTCTCTCTTTTGCCTGCCCACATTTGTCCTTCACTCCCTAAAGTGGGAAATTCCTTCAGTATTTATCATCAAGTTGTTTTTTTTTTACCTCCCTCAATATTGTCTCACTGAACATTTTTTCATCAGTCTCATAACTTTCAAGTAAATAGCTCCCAGATTGGCCTTTCTAGCCTAGGATTTTCTCTAGCTCTCGGCCCATTGTTAACTGTTGTGAATCCCCAAATAGGTGCCAAATTGGCAAATCAAGTTCTTTGTACTTAAAATATTTATTTCTCTTCTCCAAAACAGAGAAAAGGCATAGAGTGGAAATTACTTGTTTTGAGTCCTGATTTTTGAGCCTTACTAGCTGTGTGACCTTTAGCAAGTTTCTTCATTTCTCTGAACCACAGTTTCATCATTTTCATGAAATTCAAAAGAGATAGAAAGTCCCATTCTTGGGTGTACACAAGAGGAAACTGCTGATGTGGAATAAATGGTGAGGGAAAACTGGGAAGGCTTTGAGAAGATGATAGTATTTGAGCTTGAAAAGTATGGCAACTTCAGGGATGCATGTCCTTCTTTTACAGGGCCCATGTAATTTAAATGTGAGAGTACGCATGGCTGAGCACACCCTGGCTTTTGGCCTCCTGCTGGGGAGGAGAGAAGAACTGCAGACCATCTTTGCTTTTGTCCCACGCTCCCAGCTGCATTGCACTCTGGCTCAGTTCCAGCCTCTGTGCCCGTGTCCATGGCCTGCGGTAACTAGGTGTATCAGACTCCCTTTATCCTCTGACCATTCCTGAAACCTGGGGTTCCCAGTTAGCTCAGATTTGATCTCAGCTTTGCATCTGTTTTTCTTAGGTTTTAACTTCTCTGATTTTGAAAATACACACACACACACACACACACACACACACACACACCAAAAAAAGCAAAAAACACCCACCGACAATAAAAACTGTAAATGAGCTTTACAGAGAGGCAGATGTTTAGAGTGGGTTTGCATCAAGTAAATCCAACAGACAAAACAATGGAAATAACTTTCAGGGGTGTGCACTTAGGCAGCAGCCAGGACGCAGCACCCCGGCCCTTCCCTGCGGTGGTGTAGCTCCTGCTGCTAACCCTAAGACCCCGAGCTGAAAAGGTAATGGAAATGAGCTTGTTTTCTAGACTACATTTCTATTTAGTATTTGCGGAAGAGCTTTGCGCTTCCACATCTGACCCGAGATGAATCCTGTACTAAAGAAAGCCTTTTCCGACTTCACAGACATTCAATGGCCAGATTCAGAATGCTTTATTCATCCCCCTTTAAAAATCTTTTCAAGGGGACTATCATTTCAGAGACCTATGATGTGGTCTATATATTCCTTCTCCTCATAAACATAATCTGAGAAAGAAGTAGATCAGAGAAAGAAAAAACAAACAATTGACAAGCCAGTGTAATTCCGAGAAGCATAAAGATGAAATTCCTTGTCACTCTCACTGGACTGATGCTTTAGGACTGGGAGCTGCCCAGGAAGATTGAGTTAACACAGAAGCCAAACTCCTCTACCAGAGTCTTAGGGCAGAGTTCTTTCTTTGTAGTGATGAGTAGATAGCTTTGCCAGTTAGTGTGGGGCCACAGGCCTGGCATTTGAACAGAAAGTGAGGCCAATCCTAAATGAAATCAAACTGTGAATAAAGGAGGATTAAAATAAAAATTGACAGCATCGCTCACAGAGCTAGTGCATGGCTTGGCTGCTTGAAAGTTGCTGCCATGATACGTCTTGGATATGAGACAAGAAAAATTGCCTAGATGGAGATTGGCTGAGGAGGTTGTGAGAAGCGAATTTGTCTGCATTTTGTCGTGCCTATGAGGCTGGGTAGGTAAGAGGGGCTAGTGAGAATGTTGACAGGCTGATAAGTTTCTTTTGAAACAGCCTGTAAAGGCTGCCAGGAATGTAGGAATCTTAATGTTACAATCCAAAAGCTCTACTCCTCATGCCTTACTAACTCAGCAAGATAATTTTAAAATAACTATTTCAGAAAAGACATTGCATTAGAAATCCGGAACTCTGAGCTCCAACCCTGCCTCTAATAACTTGTTGCATGACCTTGACTAAATGCTTCACTTCTCCAGACGCATGTGTTTAAAAGGGCATTTTCTGCCTGGAGGGGAGAGGACAGGAGGTGGTAGGAGACTGGGGAAGGGGTTGGCTGGGAGAGATGAGACTTGGTTCCTGGGATCTTGGGTAGGCTGGGAGGCCTGGGGCCTGGAGAACAGAGAAACACAGAGCAGGACTCAGCCAACATGCTCCACATGGGTGTTAGCTTATTGCTTATCATCTCAGCTGAAAGAGTTCCAACTTCAGTGGGTTGAATAATGGCTTTCCAAAAGACATGTCCAAGTTCTAAGCACTAGAACTTGTTAATGTAGTTGTCTTTAGAGGAAATATCTTTGCAGATATAGTTTAAGGATCTCAAAATCAGATTATTCTGGACTTGGTTGGGCCCTAAATGCAATGACAAAGGTTTTTATAAGAAAAAAGCAGTGGGAGGTTTGAGACATTCACACACACAGGGGAGAAGGCTATGTGAAGACAGAGGGAGAGACTGGATTCTGCAACCCTGAGCCAAGGAACACCTGGAGCTCCAGGAACTGGAACAGGTGTTGAAGGTGCACCCATAGAGACTTCAGAGGGAGTGCAGCCCTGCCAACACGACTTCAGGCTCTTAGCCACCAGAAGGAAGAGAGACTGCATTTCTGCTATTTTAAGCCAGATAATTTGCAGTGATTTTTCCCAGCAGACCAGGAAAACTAGTATTACATCCTTGTGTACAGGACAGCCTTGCATCCCTTTAAAAAGATTTACTTCCCTTAAAGTCTTGAAGATGTTCATTTAAACCAGTTCGGAACGCCAATTTAAACATGGGTAGGGGATTGGAATGTCTCTCTAACCCAATACAATGCCATATTATTCCATGAAAGAAGTGAACTTGATGCTTTTGTTCAACTCTGAGATGAACACCAGCTGGCAGAGGTGTTTGAAGCTGTTTGGCGATGGTGCTGGGAGAAGGCAGCTTTCCCACAGGTACTTCCTGGAAGAAGATGAGAGTTATGCTGACAGGACAGGAAAGGCCAGTAAGGAGTTGTTGGCAATGGGTCATTTTGGTGTGAGTGCCAGCACAGGCCCATGTATACTGTTATATAATTAAAACTGCCACTCTATGACCAATTATGAGGGTGCTGTAGGACTCCCTACAGGTCAGTGTTATTACCCATCCTTCACATGGGTGTGAGATTCATCAAGTCTCATCATGACTGATTCATTAATACAGCACATATTTTCTGAGCCCCTATGGTTGGCCCTGCCTAAGTGATGCAACCACCCAATTGCCCCCTTGTTGCCCACATTATGATTTACAAAAGCACTTGGCAGGTATGTGACAGTAGTAGGGGAAATGAGTGTGGACCTAGTGTAACTTGAAGTTAACTGGTTGATGAGCAATGCAAGAAAAGAGAGAGAGAGAGAGAGAGAGAGAGAGAGAGAGAGAGAGAGAGAAAGAGGAGAGACTGCATTGTGAAGTTGCAAATAAAGATGTTTCAATTTGTCTCGAAAGCTGAGATTATTATTGATGTAAATTACCCACTAGGCTTTCATTACTGAACTCACTCTCTGTGATTCAGGAGGACCAAGAGAACTTCTGTAGAGACCTTCATTCAGGTAGAACAATTTTTATACAAAATTCTTGGAGAGAATACTGAGAAGAATTACATGAAGTTCACAATTTAATTGAACTTAAATGGTTTGAGAAAAGGGAACTACAGAGATACTTTTAGAGGCATTTTCCTTCACCATAAAAACAAGTTATTACAATGTTTTATGTCAATTATATGTCGGTAAAGCTGGGGGGAAAATAACAATCTCATTTATGAGAGCTCTGTCCTGTGGGCCTAATTGCTTCCACAAAGCCCCACATCCAAATGTCATCAGCATATGAATCTTAGGGGCCACATCAGACTCTAGCAGGCAGGGAACAAGGCTGAAAACAGAAGAATAACAAAGGCCCTGAAATATGTCTGGCATAGTGACCAATCTTGTCTGGGTTTCAACAGTGCCAATCTGTGGTATACCATCTGTAGATGGAAGGCTGTTTGCTAAGCCACACAGGGTTAAGGAAGAATGAAGCACCAGCCACAAAGCACGTTCCTTGCTGCAGCCTCTATCCTACACTGTGTCCCACATTCGCCTGACAATTGAGTTCTAGAAAAATAAACAAAGTGCTAGGCCCTCTGTCCCTAAGCCTCCTGTAGCAACAGTCTGGTTATTTATGTATGACCAGACTTCCTGCTATTCCTCCTGCTAGACCCTCTCACTAACTCTCAAAGAGTACCCTAAGCTGGGCTTTCCCTTATCTTTTACGTAAACAGATTTGAAGGGTAATAAAAGAAAGATGTTGGCTTTTATGGCTCATAAAGCTGCTCGCAGATAGCCAACTTAGCACCATTAACTGTATAGTTCAACACATCTTTCACACCTCGGCCAGCCTAAATTTCAATAGCCAATGATGAACCTAAAAGAGGCTGTAATGTGAAGAGGCATGCTTGTAAGTCATAGGTTTGTGTCTCTCATCCTGAACCTGACACCTTTTGAAAATGACAAGGATTGCCTTTTGAGTGTCACCAGAGAAGAGCTGTGGAGATTTGTGTCTTCCGGGAATGCAATTGAACTGTGAGGCTGACAGAGAATCCCTCTTGGCCTTTGTTTATTCATTTGTAAAATAATAGGGTTAGAATAGTTGGTCATCCAGTACTTTCTGACTCTTACACACTATGATTCTGCTAGTACTGGAGGTTCCATGGGGTTACTCAATCCTTCCAAAGCCACATGAAGGAGAGGAATTGGCCCAAATACTCCAGGCAGCTTTTTGGCTGGATGCAACTGGGCTTGACAGCCCCAATGGGTCCTGCCTCATCTTCCAGAGACTTCTCCTCTAACCATCTTTAAGCACGACTACCCCTTCAACACCGCTAGTGGGCTTTTCCACAGGACTGGTGCCCCAGAGCTACAGGCCTGAGAGTCAGCCCTGCTCTGCCCACCCACCTTCAGCTCCCACAACCCATGCACCACCATCTCTTCATCTCCTGCACCAGCCTAAGACCCTGCTGAGCCCCCAAACACACCTGTTACTCAGCACGTCTTCTGCAGAGATTGTTATTTCCACTCCATCTTCCACCCATCCTTCGGCAGAGGGGACAGGAATTAATCTCATTGGGCGAACACCAGTGGCCCGTTTCCACACCCTGCTCATGGCTCCAGAAGAGAAGTGTCACTTAGCTGACTGGGAAGACGGTGGCCCTGGTGAGGGGTGTCACAGTGGTTCCGGAGGGAGAAGGGAGCAGCCTCCCCCCACACCCTCTTCTTCTCTCCCCCAAGTTGTCCCCTGACTGTGAGGGTCCCCGATGTCCTCACTCTGGGGCAGGGCAGACGGTCTGGCTTCTAGAAACAGCCTCGGAGCCCACAGTTCTCTCCTGCACCCTCGGGCTCACTCAGTGCAGCGCTGATGGGGCTCATGGGGTGACTGGCCCTCGCGCTGGTGGGCGGGTCTGTGCAGACCCAGCCTTCCAAGTGGGGGAAGCGGCCTCCACCCGTGAGACAGGGAGCAAGATGTCCAATTGCAGTTTAGATTTGGAGAGTAGGTTTAGGGTGCGAGGTCAGGCTGTCCACAGTTCTGCAGGAAGGGACTGTTTCAGGTCACGGTAACTGTTTCTCGTTTGAGCCCTGGTGTTTGTTTCCAGCCAGCGAGAGGAGACGAGGCACGCGAGGGGGGTGCTCCAAACATGATTTACTGAGGTCCCGCCGGATGCCGACGCTCGGCTTATCCACACTGTGGGGTCCATGCTCTTTTCCTCCATGCAAATGGCTGTCCAGCTGCCATAGAGAGATCCTTCCTCCCCACCTCGGATGCACAGGTTTCAAACTAATCTTCTCCACGAAGGCTCCAGAAATAATTTCAGATCACCAAGTACCACATCTCTTTGTGGATTTCTTTATATGTATACATGCCGTGCAATATATTAATTTTAAACATGTTTAAATACCCTGGTTATTTCCTTCGTATTCACCACCTCATTCTCTGTTTAGGAAAAGTTACACATTTAAGAATAATATTTTTTCCAGTAGCTCTCCTGTCCCTTAAGAACACCGCCCATCCAGGTTATCGTGCCTAGTTTCAATATTGTGTTTGAATATTTTGTTGAATAAGTTAATAAGATTATTAACTTATTCAACAAAAGCTCTACTGAACTGCTACACCAAGGGGCATGAAAGAGACAAAGATAAGCGAACATAATTTCCGCCATTGAGGATTTCAAATTCAACTGGGAGAAAATTCCTAACAGCAAACGCTGTCCTGTAAGTGTGAGCAGAGTCACAAAAGACAGAAGCTAGCATACTCACTTGACCTGAGAAGAGTCAGGAAGGCCTTCCAGAGGGAGATGTGTGAGAAGGGTTTTGAAGGATGAATAGGAGTACCCCATACCAATAAGAGGACAAGTTGTGCAAAAGCATGGAATTATTGTGGGTCACTTATGGCCCCAGAATAATGAACATGGCAGAGGATTGAGAGTAAGTTGCCATTGAAATAACTGGCAAGGGAGGATCTGGGCAAGGCAGATTGGCAGTGTGTAGTGAGAACATATACCAGGATGAGGTGTTTAGATGTTATGGGATCAGCAACTGGCAACCAATAGTGATTCATAAAATCAACTTTAGCTTTAAGATTTTTAAAAAGTAGAAACAAAGCTAGAATAAAGTTATGGTTGGGATATTATGATTAAGATAGGCACAATGCCCAGGATAACACTGGACACACAAAACGCACTGAATAAGTGCAAAGAAAGTAGGAAGGGGGGAACCACAAACACAAATGATGAGACCGTGTTCATCACTTTTCCCAATCTTCTCGGACATTGATTATTCCAGCAGTGAATACAAAGATGGCCCCACAATGATACAAAGAGAAGTTACTTTTCTCAAAGAGAAAACTCTGTGCTGGTAGGTACTGCCCATGGATATCAGCACTGTGAAAACTGCACACAGACTAGGTGGGTACTGTTCTGCCCAGGATGGAGCACACCTGCTTCGGTCCCAGTCGCTCTCCCTAGCAGCTGAGGATAAACCACAGTCATCCATTCAGTTCCCACTCAGTGAGGGCCTGGCCTGATGCCCTGTATTTCATGGCTGATGAAATGACCATCTCATCTCCAGAAGTAAATGTGGAGGTAGAGTTATCAGATAGAAATTTTTGAAAAATAAGGAAGTCAGGTAACCCTTCCTTAGACTTCTTTTCCCTCCTCCTTCTCCTTTCTTCAAACACTGCAAGTAAAGGAACTCGTAAGGTGAGACCTAGTTTCAAATACCAGCTCTGTTACTTACTTGTGAGCTCAGTCAAGTTACTTTATTCCTCTAAACCTCAGTTGTTTTTCTTAAAAATGGGCTGTTATAAAAATTAGATAATGGGTAGAAAGGGCCTAGAATAGCATCTATACAAAATAAGTTCTTAAAACATAATACCTATTAATATAACAAACTTGCTTGTGCTACTGTAATCTCTAAAACCTTTGGATGAATTCCAAGAAGGGCCAGTGTACATATAGAATGTGTCAGGGGGATACTTTCAGGAATTATCCAGGAAATTCCTTCTTTAGATTTGGTTGCAACTTGACTCTGACAGCCAGATCTATGTTCTCAATGTCAAAACTTCCTTTCATAGTAATTAGCAGTGAGTCTTCAGTTTTATGATTTTGTTCATCTTTGCTGTAAAGCTGATGGTGTTTCCCCAAAGTGACCTTAGCTTAGCCTATCCCCAACGCAAGAGTTTGGGTCAATGGTCAAGCTCTAGAAACCCTTTAAAGGTATTTAAAATAACTAACAAATCTTCTGAAATGATATATCCTGCCATAGATGAAATCATCTAGCTCAAATCTACATGAAGAAATAATATTTAATTTTAATTTCTTTTAATTATCAGTGAGTGGAAAAAATAATCTCATCTTTGTTCTGACCTCTTTTTAAATTCAAAGCAAGCAGGTTGTGAACACAACATGCTCTCTCACCCTTCCAGAAATGGCAGGGTACCAGGACCACAGACAGGATTAATTGAAAACAAAATCCCCTGTTAGAGTTTGAACAACGCACAGACCATCCCTGGGAAGAAAACTCATTAAATCCAGAAGGGCCTCTTCCTCACCCTCCCAACAGCACCCTCATATCCCACTGCCCACAATTAAAATGTGCAAATCTCACCCAGCTGCTGAGAGGGCCCTCACACAGAGAGGGGATGGAAGATGTAAAAATGTTGACGGTTGAGAAATTTTTCACAAAGTCCTTCACAAATCTACGTCAGTTACTGGTATTTTACAAGCCTGTAGAGATGCAATTATTCCTTTTTCTTAATCGCTGTCTTTGAACAGCTTCCTCTCTATGGTTTGTCTACAGGGCCAAGTGATTTGAGCTCCCAAATTCCAGCTGTTAAGAGCAGGCAGGGCAGCCACAGTTGCTCCTAACCCAGCACCAATAAACTTTCTGTTAAGAAGGCTTGCCCTGGTAGAGTGGTTCCAAGTGTTGGCTGCACATGGAATCACCTTGCGGGTGTGAAAAACTATTGATGGCTGCGTCTTACTCTCACAAGCACAGTAGTTTCAAAACTTTGCTACATATTAGATTAATCTGGGGAGCTATTAAGAGTCCTAAAGCCAAGGTTTCACCCCAGACAATGACATTTTGTCTGGAGGTGGCACCAGGTATTGTCACCTATGAATGGATTCTTCACTTGCCCCCCTTCCCTAGCCCTGAAGATAGAAATCAAGAGAGGAGGCTAAGCAGATGCAAAAGAATGGGCTTACTGAGACAAAGTGGAGGGAAAGAAGACAAGGAGAGAGCTTGATGCAGCACTAATAATAATAATAATAAAAGAATATGGCTCCCGAGTCCTGCCGGAGTCTGGATTATCTAGGGCTCATGCAGGCCCAGAGTAGATTTCTCTGCTTCCCAGGTTCCCAATGAGTTGGTATTCATTGTGCATGCACAGCATGCAGCTCTTTGGGGGGTGCCTGAAGAGAAACTTTTAACTTATCCAGAAAAGGATCAAAAAATAAAATAAAATAAAATAAATAATAAAATAAAATAATAAGCATTCCCCTCTCCATATGGATATCGAGCTCAACTGGTCTTGATATCCATATTTCTTAAATGTTTTTCTCTGGTGGTGCCCTGGTGCAGCTGGTTGAGAACCAGTGTGCTACAGATTCTGATGGGAATGTTAAGGTGTGAGCTGGCAGTGAGATTTTTAAAGTTCCCTAAAGATTCCCATGGGCTGAGCCCTGCCCTTTTGAAGCCCTGAGTAGTGGGTTCAAACAAGGATGAAAGAGATGTGCCCATCAAGGACACATTCACACAAAGGGATTCTGTAAAAGGACTTAGATGGATATGATCTTGGCATCCACTGCTAGTTGCCCGCATATACATGCTTCTCTTTATTCTTTAATAATAGAATACCAATTTTGTTCTGATGACAATGTGCCCACTTTTAAAGCAGCACATTTCCCAACTTCTTTCAACTCTGAGTCAACATAAAAAATGTCTGACCAATGAGATTAGCAGAGTTTCGAAAGCGAGGATTCTAGAAAGGCTCTCTAAAAGGAGCAAACTCACCTAGAGGTGCTTTGGCCTTTGGCCTTTGCCTTATTCCTGCCTGAAGCACAAATGGGAGGCTGGAGATTAGACAGCCATCTTACAATCAAGAGGACACAACTAGCACACCTGAGGATGTAGAAAGAATCCAGGGTTCTGCAGCCACAGAGACCCACCACCCAGCCAATCTACAAACTTCTTGTAAGAGACAATTATTCCCGAATTTGTTTACGTTCTCCACCCATTCATATTTCTGTGCTGGATGATATACCATCCAAAGAAGAAAGGGCAAGATCAGAGAAGAAGGTAGCCACAGCAAAAATAACAAGGAAGTCAGGTACAAAGTGTGAATTAAAAACAAAGAGGGAAGAGACAGAGGCAATGTGGTGGAGAACACTTGTCTTTGAAGGATAATGCCATTATTTGGAAATGTCATTACTTTCTTCATCTTGTTTTGTCACTTGTTTGTCCCATGACTGTTTGTAGGTTTCTTGAATCTGGCTGCTTGTCAATTTTCATGGCTCTAGAATTAAGGATTTCAATTCATTATATGCATATGTAAAATAATATATAAATAAAAAACAAGTGAAGCTATTGGTTTTCTAACATTTTTGAGCACAGAACATTTTCTTTAACCCCTATCCTCGAGTAATAGTTTGTAGAGTTTTCCTTTTTTAAAGTAATCCTCACCCACAGATATGTTTTATTGATGAGAGAGAGACAGAGAGAGAGAGAGAGAGAGAGAGAGAGAGAGAGAGATCAATTAATTGTCTCCTTATGCATTCCAACTGGGAATCAAACCCACAACCTAGGTATGTGCCCTGACTGGAATCAACCCGCCACCTTTTGGTGTAGGAGACAACACTCCAACCAACTAAGCCAATTGACAAGGCTACAATATAATTGGCTATACTAGAGGCCCAGTGTATGAAATTTGTGCATGGGGCAGGGGGTATCTCTCAGCCCAGCCTGCACCCTCTCCAATCTGGGACCCCTCGAGGGATGTTTGACTGCCTGTTTAGGCCTGATCCAGGTAGGACTGATGGCTCCAAACTGCTTGCCTGCTTGCCCTCCTGATTGCCCCTAACCACTGATCACCCCTTAATCACTCCCCTGACAGCCTGATTGGTGCCTAACTGCTCCTCTGCCAGCCTGATTGCCCCTAACTGCCCTCCCCTGCAGGCCTGGGTCTCCCCAACTGTCCTCCATTGCAGGCATGGTCCCCCCTTACCCCCACTGCAGGCCTGGTCCCCCCACAACTGCCCTCCCCTGCAGGCCTTGTCCCCCTAACTGCTCACCCCTGCAGGGCTGCCCCCCCTCCCAACTGCCCTCCCTTGCAGACCTGATTCCTCCCAACTGCCCTCTCCTGCTGGCCATCTTGTGTCCACATGGGGGCAGCCATCTTGTGTGTTGGAGTAATGGTCAATTTGCATATTATTCTTTTATTAGATAGGATTCTCTATGTCATTTGGGGGACAACTCACTCACCTACTATAAGCAGAAGTTGCAGCCTCGTGTACACATGCAAAGTCAGCTGTTCCATGGTGCTCAGGGAAGGAAAGCTAGCCAGTGGTGTCTGTTCAGTGGGGGCTTGCTATGGGAGCTGCTACCGAGTTTTCCAGTTTGGAAATGTGTATTTTGATAAGTGCTGATTATTGCTTTGGACTTTGTGTTCCTTGTGTTTCCTCCTCTTTTGTTTTTTTAAATTTTTGTACAGATGATAGAATGATTTGTACTGTAATTGCTTAGAGCATGCACATGGGAAACTGGGCAGGGCTGAGAGAACTCTGCTGTCTGCAGAGCAATTCAGTGTTTCCCGGCATTTACCTGTGTGATCTGTTATGTGTCACAGCACCAGACCCTTATGGGAATTGCTATTAGACAGGCTAAAGGGGACTCTAGGGGCTTTTGTGTGTCTGGGTGATCTGTGAAATAGGACTATTCTCTCCCATTGGCTACTATGATTTTTGCTAATGAAATGTTTGCCATTTCCCATGCATACTCGCTAATAAGTCTCAATAAGAAGTTTTCCTAGTGCTGAGAGTTCTCCCTCTGTGTTGTGTGGGAGTGTGAGATGTGAGGGAAGGAGAGCTGTGTGTGTGTGATGGGGGAGGGTCACATTCATCTGGATTCATTTTGCAGAGCTCATGAATTCTGCTGTGCTCTATGAGACTAAAACAATTCTGAGTTGTTTCTTTTTTCCTAGAAATCCATTAAAACAGCAACAAGATGCCATGATATAACTATTAGAGTGGCTAAAATAAAACAACAACAACAACAACAAAAAGAAAACACCCTGATAATACCAATCACAGGGGATAATGAGGAGCAACAGGAACTCTGGTTCATTGCTGGTAGGAATGTGAAATGGCACAGCCCCTTGGAAAATAGTTTGGCAGTTTCTCACAAAACTAAACCTACTCATATATACAGGATATAATAGTTGACACATTCATTCCCTTACTCTATATGACCCAGAAATTGTTCTCCTTGGCATTCACCCAAGTGAGTTCCAAACAAATCGAAGCAAAAACCTGAATGAAAATATTTATAGCAGCTTTACATGTAATTGCCAAAATCTGGAAGCAAACAAGATATTTTTTAATAGGTAAATGTATAAACAAACTGTGGTATATCCATACAATGAAATATTATTCAGTGATTTCAAAAACAGAAAGACATGAGTGAACTTAAATGCTTATTGCAAACTGAGAGGAGCCAGTCTGAGAGGCTACATATTATGTGATTTCAATTTTATAGCATTCTAGAAGAAACATATAGAGATGAGAAGCAGATCAGCGGTTGCCAGGGATTCGGGAAGTAGAGGTCAGGGTTGAACAGATGAAGCATAGGGATTTTTAGAGCAGTGAAACTATTCTGTATGATATTGTATCATTGAAGACATAAAACATTAAGCATTCTGTCTAAACTTGCAGAAAGATACAACACAAAGAGTAAAACTTAATGAATGCAAGTTTAAGAAAATCATTCTGGAACTCAGAGGATCCAAGAGTAGGATGCAAAAGTGACAGAAAGAAATCTGAGTGCATCCCCAATCTACTAAAGGTGTTGGAGGAGTAATTAGGGAGTATCCACCTGATTGACTTTAGAAATGATTGGATTCTCTAAGACTGAGGTTATGGGAACTATACCAAAGAGCTGAAATCTGGTTGATAGAGTGGCTTCTCACAGTGGGACAGGCTAACAATTTTGATACTGCTATAAACATATTCTGGAACTGGACAGTTCAGTTCATGGATAGCTCATAGATAGGATGGTGGGAGCCAGATTTCTCACTGCTAGAGTGAGAATTTACATAAAAGCAAGGAGAGGAGGCTGGGATAATACATGTATGGTTTGGAGTTGAAGACAAGAGTATGAACTCATACTTTTTAGTTTAATTTAGACACAGATTGTTGCATAGGGAATGTCTGTAGAAATTCTTATATACAAGGTATAATGCATTTCCTTGCTCTGTCAGCTGAGAGAGTCTAAAAGCAATGATAGCTCAATAGCAAAGAACAGATTCAGTACTCTGATCTCTGTTTTAAATACCATTCTCCAAGAAAAGGACTCATAGCTCCTTGGAGAAATAGCTGGTTCTAGGCTGGTTCTAGGCCTGAGGCAAGAAATACACAAAATGAGCCTGGAGCATCTTGTTTTCGAGAAAGGAAGGAAGTCTATCAAAGGGACAGAGGAATCATCAGGAAGATTCCAAATGACAACAGCTGGAACAATTGGAGCAAGAAAATAAGTAAAATATAGTATTGGGTTTTTGCTCCAAATATAAAATAAGTATCCATGAGCCCATAGTGATATAAATTACTGAATAAATGGAGAGAAAGAATTCCAGAAGAACCTCAAGTTATTCATGCAGATACTCTGCTCTCATGCAGTAGGGAGCATGCAGGAGGCAGACAATTAATTCTTTCTCATCATTGATATTTCTCTTTCTCCTCTCCCTTCTTCTTTGAAATCAATACAAGTTTTTTTTTTTAAAAAAAGAAAACATTATTCTAAGTGAAATAAACCAGACACAAAGGGACAAAGATTGTACAATTTCTATTTGAGGTATGTAGAATGGACAAATTCATGAAGACAGAAAGTAGAATAGAAGTTACCAGGGGCTAGGGAAGAAAGAATGAAAATTTATCATTCAATGAGTACAGAGTTTCTATTTCTGTGATGAAAAAGTTTTGGAAGAAGAGGTAATGATTGCACAACAGTGATGTACTAAATGCCACTGAAATGTTTCATTTAAAATGGTTAATTTTATAAAATAGTTACTTTTATGTTATGTGTATTTCACTACAACTTAAAACTAAAAGGTGAATACTAACCAGCAGGAGGAGGAAAGATTTTGAGGCGCAATGTCAAGGTCTTTCCCATAACCTCTTGCAAGCATCCTGTGAACTGCAGCTCTAAATTTAGCTACTGTCTCCATGACCAATGGAAATGGTGTATGAACAAGAGAAACTGTAACAAATGACTCCTAACATTCCTAGGACACTGTGTTTTACAAGCCTGCAAAATATTTTATCTACATGAGCTTCTTTGATTCCTTGGAGGGAAATTTTGCATGTGATTAAATTAACTCAGGCTCAGAGTCCTTACTCAGGAAATGCTCCTGTTGAGGATTAATTGAATTAAACCCACAAAATAGGACTGAATTTTAATACATTGTAGATTCTTATTGACACCATTATGCTGTTTAACTATTAGATCTGTCAGATAGTGGCAAAAGGGTAGCAAGAACTGTCAGCATAAATGCCTTCCCCAATACAAATAAGGCCTCGTCAAAGTCCGGAGAATATCTTGACACTAAGTCAGCTAAAAAGACGTTGAAAAATAAAAGGTGTCCGACCTCTATGCTCACTGAAACCACTGGCCCAAGTCTCTGCCTGGTGTTAAGGGATAATTCTACATAAAAGATGGATCTAAGAATTACATTCTATCGATAACTTAATTTCAGTCATTTCTTGGTCATTGTGTGCAATTTTGCAGGACAAGTTTATTATCTTTTTCCCCTTCTAAATCTAATTTTCATTCAATGTTACAAATTATTCACATAATTATTTCCCCCTGGACTTACTTTGCATTCAGAGTGTGGACAATAGCAGTGAAAATGAAAAAACAGTACTTTATCAGGGATTGCCTATCGTTGGTAACCTGGGGTGTCTGAGCTGCTGGAGCATGCCAACAGGTGACAACATGAGCTAGATGGAAAGGTTGTCTTAGAAATTTAAGTTTCTCATCATATGAGTCCTCCTTTGTCCCAGGAATATTGAGGTAGTCATTCTAAAGGTAGCCTTGGATATAGGGCAGTAGATGATCTTTTCATTAAATAGCTTTTTTTTTTTTAAATGTAGCTGAAACAGATTTGCTATTCCCAGCATGGACATGTGTATAGTAAGGAAATTGTAGAAAAACTCTTTCAAAAGAAGTAAAGGCTAAATGGGAAAATAAGATGATGAAATCACACAGTGTGATATGGTAACTGCAGAGAAAAGACTTACTTTATAATTTTCCCCTGTAAAACCAGAGTGAACCAACCCAGGGTATACTCATACAATATGAAAATGAATGAGGAAAAAAAGAGAAGAAAATGAATGAAGAGCTTCATCATTCAGGCCTGTGCTGCAGAGTTGGACACTTAGAAGGAGGGAATGAAACCCAGATCTGGGGAGAATCTCCTGCCTTCCCCATTATGGCCCTGGACCAATGAGAAATTCAGGAGTAGAGCTGTGTTCCTGATTCCTAGTTCTCATTTGTAGGTGCTGCACATTTCTTCATCAGAAAGAAAATGTGCTTGCTTAGCCATTTTCACATATGAACTCACACCAGGGTCCAGGGAGTTCAGTTAAAGAAAAACTCAGCGGGGCTGATACACTTCTCTGCTAGATGACATCTCTCCCTGATTTCAAATGTGAGAATGGACATTGACCAGGGCCCTTACATGCAGGCGGGTGGGCAGCTGCTGAGGAAGGGGGGCTGAGCCCGCAGCAGGGGGGAAAGGCTTGCTCCTGGGCAAGTTGGCTTTGGTGCCACAACCATTTCTCTGACTCCTCTTTTTTTGGTTTTGGGTTTTAACTGAGTTCTGTAAACCTCAAGTCCAGAGACTTCTTCAAGCCATGCTAAGTGGAATTTGTTAACATTTTTGATTTTTTAGAATGGCAGTCTTCTTTGTATGGAAAGTGATAGAGATTTTCCATTAGTGATATAAAGTGTTGTTTTAAAATAGATGAACTTAAGTTTCCAAAGTGTTTGAAAGTCAAGTATTTTTTCATTGATTTTAAGAGAGAGAAAGAGAGAGAGAGAAGGAGAGAGAGAGAGAGAGAGAGAGAGAGAGAGAGAGAGAGAGAGAGAGATTTGTTGTTCCACTTATTTATGCATTCATTGGTCTATTCTTGTATGTGCCCTGACCAGGGATGGAACATGAAACCTTGATGTATTGGGATGGCGCTCTAACCCACTGAGCGACCCGGCCAGGGCTGAAAGCAAACTACCTGTATTGAATAAACAATTCCATGATGGTAGAGGCTGTGAGACAAAGCCTGCTTGTCCCTGACACCACTGTTAAATCAGCAGCACTGAGCCATCAGCAGCCTGCAAGGGGGATGTTACGAGCCTCAGTTGACAGAGAAGGAAGTTGACTCTAGGTTAAAGTCAGTTGTGAAAGATCACTCAGTAAGAGAAGCCAGAATTGGGTCCGATCTAGTGCCGAAGCTCTGTGTTCTGCTGCATATAATACAGCGCTGCCCGGGTCTTCCTTGCCACTGGAGTGGGGTTGCCTCGTGTCCTTCCAGGTGAGAGCTCAGACGTTTCCCGTTTCCTTGGCTCCTCATTTGCTTCATACAAGAGCCAGGGCACGTTCTCGTGATTTCCATCCCCCATCTGGACACTTCTTCCTCCCGGAACCCGACTTCACCTCCATCATTATGGAAACACCCATCTCCCACAACCTAGTGCTGCCACAGAATTTGCTGGGAGGAGGCGGGACCTGCTGACCTCAGTGAGAATTAAAATAGAGCAAAGGGTCCAAGTTTTACAGTTATCAGAGTTCTGCATCCTCGAGGAGGAACTCCATTTCCAGTCAGGCCCCAGCCAGAGATTAGCAGCTTGCAATCACTTTGACAGCATCAGTTGCTCTATTGCATACCACAGGGACTTTTAATTCCAGCCTGTGAAATTGTAATTGCTTCTCAAGGAGGAGCAGGGAACCCTGGGTAATGGCCGCCACTGGGCTCAGTGTCAGAGTTGCCCGTGGCTGCCACATCTGATTTTACTTGCTGTTATTCAAAAATCACTCCAGCTTTCCATATGGGCAGTTGAACTGGGGAGAGAAAGTAAATTAACAGAAACTGTCAGCAGCTCAGAAAAGCCCAGACAGCAGTGTGACAGAGGTGGGCGACCTCCCATCAAAAAAGGTAACTTTTCCTCTTTTTTTTGGTTAAGATAAAGAGTTTCACAAACAAATTTCATTACTTAGGGTATGCAGCTAAATGATGTCATTATTAAGCAAAACAAAACGAAAAAAAAAATGATCTGGTTCATGGCGCGATACCATTTAAAAGCTGCCCATTTCTATTCACTCTTTCCTGGAAAGAGTTGGAGGTTTGGAGGTGGGTAGTGGAAAGTGGCCCAAAAGAGTAATTAAAATAATGAAGATAGCAAGTCCATGCATGCCAGGTTGATGTTCCCAATGGATTAAAATTACCTGCTATCAAAGTTAAACTGTCTGAGAAATTGCTTCCTGCTATGTTTGGAATAAAGAGAATTTAGAGATACTGCATCTGATCACAAAACATGTAAGGATGAGAAAATTATCTGCAAAGGAAAGGACCTGTCACCCTACAAAGAGAGCGGACTTCCTGACAAGTACTAATTGGTTCTGAAATTAATTCTTTTCTACTGAGGGTCAGAAAAGAAAGAGAAGGGGCTAAATATAATTGTGTAAGAAAATACAGTGTTTTTTGTTTTGTTTTGTTTTGTTTTGTTTTAAACAGAAAAATTTCAGAGTTGGGTTTTATGTATCCTCATCTGACATTTTGGGGGCAAATTTCATGTCATCTCTCCCCCAATCCTCTACCCCTGTTTCCCCAGAACTCAGGCCCATCTCCCACCTGGCTGAATCCAGTCCTCTATTGGCAATCTGGTTTAAAGCCCTTGCTTGCTCCATGATCTCATGCACCTGCCCCTCTCAATGTGCCTCCCTGCTTTGCCTCGCTCCTCACTGGGCTCCCCCTTCCTGTAGAAAGCACCTGTCCTGTCTGCTTAGGTGCCCTTCCTACGTTCTGATAATTCCTTGCCTTGAGTATCTGTGTTACTGCCTCCAATGTCCGTCTTGTCAGATTTTTTTTCTTTTTAATCCTAATGCCAAGCACAGTGTTTGGCACATAGCAAGTGCTTACCAAATATGTACCAAGTGTCTTTCCTCTTCAAAAGTCTCGGCCAGAATCCTCTAGAACTTGCTGCTCCCAGTGCTGTCACATGACCTTGAGCACCTCCTAATTGCTGAGCTACCTGTGTTCACAGACTCAGTACATTTGTTGATGCCCTGCCCACGCCCTGGCCTGCCTGCTGGTACATGGTATGCACATGGCACACACCACAGACTCCAGCTGAGAGCAGTAAAGCAAACTGGTGAAGAGCCAGGTTCTAGAACCACAGGCCTGGGTTATAATCTTGACTTGGCCACTTATCAGCTACTGACCTTGGACAGGATATCTCTCGCGGCCTTCGTTTCCTCATCCAGAATGATGGTTCTTTCTTCAGGGTGGCTACGAGGGTTAGATGAGCTCCCGTGTTTGAGAAAGTCGCTGGCTCTGTGAGGGGGACAAGGTGGTGGCAAACAGGTGTGGAGGACAGAACTATTTGCTGTTGCTGTTACTGCTGCAGCATCTGCTTGGCTACGGCTCCAGTTGGCCTTGACTCTTGTGCCAACCCATCCAACCTTCGAACGTGGTTTCTAAAACCCATAACGGCGAATGACCATGACCGCAGCTCTCTCCGCAGTGGTCATCCAAGACCCTACCCCGTGTTTCTGTTCTTTTCCGGGTCCTCCATTCCTGGGTTTCAGCATTGGCTTCCTGTTCCTGCTCTGATTACGGAACACACACTCTAATACCATGGCCTAGATGTGCCTTCTCCTTGCCTCTGACAGTGCTTCCTGCTCCAGTCACAGCCCCAAATCTTAACCCAACTAGGAAGTTGAACAAGTGTTCCTGCTGATAGAGGATAAGTTAGAATGTCTTACCATTTATGCTGTGTAGAATGTAGGCATCATGTATGGTAACAGAATTAGGGGGTGAGATGACCAGCCCTGAGACACTGGGCAGTCCCGGCCCTGGGGGCTGTTGGTGACCCTGGGGGTGGGGGGCGAATCCCCAGCTGGCTGCACTGAGCGACCACAGCTGCTGCAGGGAGTCCTGCCCAGTAGGAGGATCCAAACCCGGTGGAGAGTAAATGGGGCCATAGGGTCAGCCAAAGGGGGAAAGAGGAGGGTGTGCACTGTCCTGGGCATGGAGGTGGTAGGGATTCCAGATCTGGTGCCTAAAATCAAGAGCAATGATCACTATAATGCAAAACACAATACAGTTGTAACACCTATAAACTCAGGAGCGTAAGGAATATGAATTTTTTTGAGAATCCCACTAAAGGTTTTTTATCTAGCTCAGCTTTTCTAACTGCATGCCAATCTGGGTCAATTCCATCCCACACCCGCACTGCTTTCTCTTTGGGGTTTTGGACTAAAAATGCAGGAGACAGATGCAGCTGCAAGGACATCTCAGCCCAGCTGGCACAGGAGGCACAGGCCTTGTCTTAGTGTGAGGGGAGCCTCGGGAGTGGCAAGGGAGTAGGATACAGTTCTGGTCTCCACCCCAAAGCATCTCCACACCACAGAGGACAGTTGGGATCCTTGTTTAGAAAGGCTGCAAACTAGAGCAATAGCTTCAGAAAGTCACTCAACTCTTCCTAACCTTAGTTTCTCCATCTACAAAATCAGAGAGTCCACCCTCATGGTCTCTTTGAGCCTCTCTTGCTCTTGTTCTAGGCCGACCTGCAGGACTTGTTGCTCCTGCCTTTCCCAATGAGCGCTGGTCCCAGGTGAAGAGGAGAGATACACACCGATTCCCCTTTCACCAGCGCTGAGGAAGAGCAGGCTATCTGTGCAACCTCCTCAGGTCTCAACTCAAATAGCAAATACTATTGTAGGAAAGTTTAAACTCCCTGACCCATTTCAGAGAAACAGAGGCTGCTTAGGATGGATTACCAGAAGGCAGCCAGCAGTGACTTTCTGGGAATTTATATTTGTGACTTCAATGTTGGGCTACTACAGGTTTTGCTTTTAATATTAATTGGAGTTACTGCCATTCCTCAGAAAGACTGCTTGACTTTGCCACATAGCAGGAGGGAAAGCTGGTGTTAAATTACTCCTCTCCCGCCCCCTCCCCCCGACCCCCAACATACATACCACTTTCCTTTGTATGTCTGAAGGTGTTAAAAATATTTTTCAAGTTGAAATACAACAGTTTTAGCTACTGAACTTATAGGTTGTGTAATTCTTACTGCCCAAGGCAAGCTGGTTTGATAAGATTAAATTTTTTAGATTGGCATCTAACCAACTTTTACTTTGTGTAAGATTGTTTTGGAACTTTGAACCTTTCTGATATCAAATATCTGGAGGATGTTGTGTTAGAGGGAAAAAGAGAAGAGAGTCTTAATTGGAAGCCTGAGAATCTTACCCTACATGGATGGTGTTAGTAATTTTAAACTTAGGAGGACTGTGTGAGAAGGAAAACTGTTGGAGAAAAGATATGGAATCATGAAAACTGAGAAGTGGCCAAGGGCAACAGCCATAGCAGATCACTCTCTTCAGGGACACAAAACCCAAGCCATCTTGAATGTTTCTCTTTTTAAAAGTATATTTCAGAGGGAAGAGGGGTGGGTAGGAAGAGATTAGCCACTGAACTTATATGCTCATATAAGCATAGCCCATGGACAGACAGTAGTGCCAAAGGAGGGGGAGGGAAAGGGGATGTAAGGGATTAATGGGGGGGGGAGGTGTCTGTAATACTTTCAATAATGAAGATAAATATTTTAGAAGCATATCTCTAGGTGAGAGCAGACTCTATAAGCTCCATCTTTGGGTTGTTTTATGTTTGACTCTGATTTTACTTTCTGATATGGAGCCCAGTGAGACACGATATTGATTGCCCTCCATTGTTTCTAGGTGAGAGACTAGGCTATGATTAGGTTTACTGACTTGGGCTCAAGACATAATGTTGAGACCAAATTAAAGTCTGTTGTTTCTGGTCTTGTAGGCATGACAAGTTTTAATACTTCAATGAGCCAATAGTCAGGAACTTAGAGTTGTCCTGTGAAGTTTGGAGTTGAGGGTAGTGGCTCGTGAATGGGTTCTTGAGCTGCAGAAGCCCTCCCCTTTTATCTCAACCAGGGAAGGTGGCAGAGATCACAAGGGCTACAAAACACCAAAACAAATAAATAAATTAACAATCAAACAACAAACCTGCAACATAAACCCATCAACAAAAACAAAAAAGCTGATAGCATCTGCTCTCTAAGATCAGGCCTGGGATAATTATCTCTGGTGGCTTTTTGGTTAAGTTTCAAAACCATTTATCAAGAATACAGCATAGAAATTCTTTTTTTCTTTTTATAAGCATTCCAATTCTTAACCGAATAGGAGTATTAATAGAATCTGAGATACAGGAGATCAAAATCAGAAAGCTGAGCCACTCATTTGAATTGCAGGTGATAAAGCAGGGAAGGTAGCAGGTGCAGAGGGATGGAGGGTTGCTAGGTCCCAGAATCTACTCAGTGTGAACGTGACAAAGCAAAGATTAAGGATCAAAGATGCTGAACTAGATAGATAGGGGCTTGACTCCTACTGGGGCACTTTCTTAATTAAAGTAATGATGGGATCCACACATCAGGTCTTAGTTATATTACAGCAACAACTGTAAAACAAACCCTCAGTATCGGCAATAGTAGTGTCAGTAACAGAATGACAAAATCCACCACCAGCTGGCTACGCTGAAGCTTGCGAACAGCTCTCCCGGAAATGGACAGATTTACGAGCTTGGCAGCATTTACAAACTCAAATGCAAGGACAGAGATTTAACTCTCCCAGAGACTTGCTTCATGGTCCCTGAGAAAGTGATTACTACCATTGTATGTGTCCGAAGTGTCAGTTTAGGGGAAGGTGAGGGGAGCCCCTGGGTCTGGAGCATCAAAAGGAGAACAGCCATCTCCACAGAGTCACTGCTTATCTTCAGGACCTGGGAACTTAAAAAGCCTCTTTAGAACAATAAAGAAAGTCTCCATTCCTCAGAGTGGCGTCAAAACCTTTCACCATTTGGCCTGCGCTTATTTTTAGTCTAATTTCCAGTTCCTTCTCTTATAGATCCTCCACTCTAGCAACACTGCTCCTCAAATCCACCATGCAATTGTATACTATACTATTATGCTTTTTTTACTTTGGTAAAATATGCATAACATAACATTTATCATCGTAACCATTTGTAAGTATAAAGTTCAGTAGCATCAAATACATTTACGATGTTGTGTAACCATCTATACACAGGACCTTTTCATCATGCCCAACATAAACTCTACCATTAAAAAATAACTACCCCATTCCTCCTCCTCTCTCCTGGTAACCCCTATTCTACTTTCTCTCTCTGTAAACTTGTCTATTCTAGGTACCTCATACAGGTGGTATCATTCCCTATTTGTCTTTCTATGTTTGGCATATTTTATGAACCATGATGTTTTCAAAATTCATCCATGTTGTAACATGTATCAGAACTTCACTCCCTTTTAAGGCTGAGTAATATTCTATTGTAAGTATGTACTACATTTTGTTTATGCATTCTTCCATAAGTAGACATTTGGGTTGTTTCCACCTTGTGGCTATTGTGAATAATGCTGCTGTGAATATTGGTATACAAATATTCATTCAAGTCCCTGCTTCCTTCCTCTCTCTCTCTCTCTCTCTCTCTCTCTCTCTCTCTTTCTCTCTCTCTCTCTCTCTCTTCTCTTCTCTCTCTCTTCTAGGGGAATATAACTAGGAATAAAATTGCTGAGCCATATGGAAGGCTTAAATTTTGAAGAACTGCCAAACTATTTTTTCACAGTGGCTGCACCATTTTACATTTCCACCAACAATGTATAAGATTTCCAACTTCACATCCTCGTCAACATCTATTTCTGTTCTTTGCTGATTTTTTTTTATGGCAGCCATCCTAATGGGTGTGAAGTAATATCTCACTATGATTTGATTTACATGTCCCAAATGAGTAATAATGTTGAGCATCTCTTCCTGTGCTTTTTGGCCATGTGTGTATCTTTGAAGAAATGTCTAATGAAGTCCTTTAGACATTTTTTTAATTGGCTTGTTTGCTTTTGGGTTGTGGAGTTATAAAGAATCCTTTATATGGTGGGCTAAATGGGCTTACAGTTGTGAGCATGCAAAACACAAAGTTAATTCTTGTATTATGTATTAACTATTATATGACTTTTCATACAAGTAACTGCAAACCTTTTGCCCACACCGGTATATTCTGGATATTAACCTCTTGTTAGGGATATAAATTGCAAATATTTCCTTGCATTATGTAGTTATCTTTTTGCTTTCTTGATGTTTTCCTATGATATACAAAGTCCTTAATTTTAATGAAGTTCCATTTATTTATATTTCTCTTTTGCTGCCTGTACTTTTGGTGTCATATCTATGAAATTGTTGTCAAATCCAGTGTTGTGGACATTTTCTACAATGTTTTCTTCGAAGAGCTTTATAATTTTAGATCTCAAGTTTACTTAGGTATTTTATCTATTTCAAGTTAATTTTTATGTGATGTAAGGTAAGGGTAAGGGTCTAACTTTATCTTTTTGTAAGTGGATATCCAGTTTTCCCAACACTATTAGTTAAAAAGACTGTCTTCACTATTGAATAGTCTTGGTTTGGCATTGTTTGACCCAGTGATCCCACTTCTAGGAATGTATCCTAAGATTCCTGAAATACTAATCAGAAATAATATATGCATCCCTATGTTGGTACCAGTGCTATTTACAATAGTTAAAATCTACAAATAGTCCAAGTGCCATCTATAGATGAGTGGATAAAAAAGACATAGTACATTTACATGGTGAAATACTATGCGTCTGTAAAAAAAAGAAGGATCATTTACTCTTTGAGACAGCATGGAGGAACCTGGAGAATATTATGCTAAGCAAAATAAGCAGTCAGAGAATGACAAATACCACATAATCTCACTTATCTGTGGAATCTAATGAACAAAATAAATTGACTAACAAAATAGGTCCAGAAACATAGGTCCAGACTGATGAATCTCAGAGGGAAAGGGGTAGGGAGAGAGGGAAGCGATTAACCAAAGAACTTATATGCATATATGCATAACTCATGGATACACACAGTAGAGCAGTAAAGGCCTAGGATGGGGCGGGAGCTGGGTGAAAAGGGTAATGGGGAAGAATTGGGGGACATCTGTAATACTCTCAACAATAAAGATAAATATTTTTAAAAATGAAAAAAAATAAAATGATTGTATATGTGAGGATTTATTTCTGGAATTCTTTTCTGTTAGTCTTTATGTCTGTTCTTATGCCAGTATCACATTGTTTTAATTATTGTAGTCTTGTACACTTTGACCTTGGGAAATGTTTGGGAGCCTTTCCACTTTCTTCTTTTTTCAAGATTCTTTTGGCTATTTGGGTTCCCTTGCAATTTCATATAAATTTGAGGGTTGACTTTTCCACTTATGTGAAAAAGGCTGTTTCAATAGAGATTGTGTTGAATCAGTAGTTTGTTTTGGGTAGTATTGACATTTTAACAATGTTAAGTCTTCCTATCCATGAACATGAGACACCTTTTTATTTATATATTTAAAATTTCTTTTACCGATGTTTTGTAATTTTTTAAAAAAATGTATATTTTATTGATTTTTCACAGAGAGGAAGAGGGATAGAGAGCTAGAAACATTGGCTGCCCCTAATCAGAATTGAACCTGGGACCTTTCAGTCCACAGGCCAATGCTCCGTCCACTGAACCAAACTGGTTTTGGCGATGTTTTGTAATTTTGAGCATATGAGTCTTTCAAACCTTTTATTAGCCTTATTTCTTGATATTAATTATTTTAGATGGTATTGTAAATAAAATTGCTTTCTGATTTTTTTATTTTTTTTATTTTTCATTGCTGGTGTTCACACAACTGATTTTTGTGTGTTGATCTTGTAATCAATTTTGCTGAATTTATGAGCTCTATTAGCTTTCTTATGGATTCTTTGGAATTTTGTCTCTCTTGGACCATGTCATCTGCAAGTATTATTTTACCTCTTCATTTCCAACTTGGATGCCTTTTAGTTCTTTTTCTTGGTTAAAATCTCTCACTAGAATTTTTAATATGAAGTTGAATAAACAGTAGCAATTATCCTTGCTTTATTCTTGGTCTTAGGGAATAAATGTTCAGTCTCTCACTTCTTGAATAGTTATTAGCTGTGGGTTTTTCTTAAATACACTTTATTGTGTTGAGGACTTTCCTCTCTAATTCCTATTTTTTTCATGAAAGGTTGTTGAATTTTGTCAAATGCCCTTGCTATGTCAATTGAGGTAATCACACTTTCCCCCCTTCATTCTATCAATGTATTTATATTAAGTTGGTTTTATTTTGAACCAGCCTTGAATTCCTGGGATAAATCCCACTTGGTCATGGTTAATAGTTATTTTAATATGCTGTTGAAATCAATTTGCTAATAATTTGTTGTGTATTTTTCATTTACGTTCATATAGAATATTTGGTTTACAATCTTTTCTTGTAGCATATTTATCTGGCTCTGATACCAGGGTAATGCAACCTAATAGAATGAGTTAAGAAGTGTTCTTCCCTCTTCAATTTTTTGAGAGTTTGAAAAGAACTGATGTTCATTATTCTTTAAATGTTTTGCAGAATTCACCTGGAAGCCATCTGGTCCAGGACTTTTCTTTGTTCATATTATTTAGGGGAAAGTCTAGTGTTTAAAAGAAGAAGTGTTTTAAGAAAATGCAAAGCATTTTCTTAAAAGGACCAAGCTCGACAAAAGAATTTTCCTGGGGATCCCTGCCAATACACCTCGTTTAATGTTATACTTCACTCACCAGATATGGTTAAATTACTTCTGGTAATTTCGAAACAAATTACACCTCTAAGAGTAGAGATTATCACACAAATTCCTCCTGTAAGGGCAAAGATTCACAGGATTGCAAGGGGAATTACTTTCAGGATTGTCATCAGAGACATTCCGAAGTGACTCTTTGAGGGAGATAACACTCAATTTAAGATGGAGCTACAGATTATAATTAGGCTCTTTACTTATATGAATGGTATGCTTTAGTTCACAAAGGTGAAGTCCAAGTAAAATGAGTCATAAATGAACAACATGCTTTATAACTACAGTATTTGAAAAGCTTTGGGTCTGTTTAAAAACCACATGAATTTTATTCCTCTGTATGGAAATTGGGGGTAAAAACAGAAGTTTAAAGCTTAAATCTCAGAATCAGACAGTCTTGGATAACATCTATAGTTGTTATGATTAATTAGACATATTAAAAGCAGATGAGATAAACCCAAAAGTAAAATTCCTAGTTCTTTAGGCCTCTAACTTGAACTTTTCCCTTACTTTGATCTAAGTTTTTTTCACACACACACACACACACACACACTCCATATATTTATTTGTTCTGGGCACTTGCCTCATCAGTACACATAAATGCATTCAGATGCCCATAAACTAGGAAGACCATAGAGACCAAATGAAACCCTTTGATTTAACTGCTGCACAGTCCACAGTTGGGGTATTTTGGCTATAGAACTCTAGGAATAGTACTAGTAGGAAGTAATTGACAGAAAACTAATGAAGAATAATAGTGTCTGCATTTCCTTTTCTCCCCAAGGCAGGATGGGGGAGGGCATGACTTCTAGGCCTGCCTATTAATCTATTTGCTCTTTTCATCTTTGGGCATGGAAAACCTCCTTCTTGATCTAAGATCGGCCACCCAAACCTGCTCTATGCCATTCATTAATTTGATCTCCTCAAATACAGCTGCAATCCATTTTCTTTGAATTTTTCTTCCTTTGCTGTATTTGTTAGAATTAGATTCTAAGTCCTTGAAGCAGGAATCTTATTATTTCACATATAACTCTATTTGGTAGTCATGTGCTAATATCAGAATTTATAACACCTAACTTTATTTGTAGAATTGGTTTACAGGCTTAAATGGCTAAACTAAATATGAAAAGGGGAGAAATGATGTGTGCCAAAGACACAGGACTTGACATATGATGAGCTTCTTTAATCTTCTAACAATCCTGCAGTGGAATCATGCCCTTATTTTACAGATGAGAAAGAGAAAGTGGCCCACTGCTGATGTCAAAAATCTCATGATCTTTCCCTATCTACCTCAAATTTGTATTGGAATCAACTGAGATATGAATCCAGTTGATTCAGGTCCTTAGCTCCTTCACAGTTCCTTAACCATAAAAATCAAGCTCTGTGGTAAGGCAAGTACAAATTTATCAAAGTTTGGCATGAATTCTCTAAATTAGGTTGTATCATAAAGCAGAGGTTCTCAAGCTTTCTTGATTCATGGCACCCCATGGTCAAAACAGCTACCCATTCTGTTTGTTAAGTAGGCAGGCCCTACCAACTTAATTAACATGTATATCCTCATATCTTATAAAAAGTTTAAAAAATACATGTAAATTGAAAGAAAATATTTTATTTCAGTCTAAAGCTGTCATCATTACTTATTAATAGAAACTGTGCATCTGCTGGGCACTGCACAACTCTCAAACCTTGGAATAAGATCACCTTCATGTCTTGTTCCACATCCATTTTCCCTTGATACATCAAAGCAACTGCTGAAAACCTACTTACAAACATAGGGCATCATCAAAAACTGTTGTGAATTCTAATGTTGAAATTATGAACTATTTTGAGCTACTAGTAGTTTGCATGAATCTAACAGATGTTGCTATGTTGATCTTGAACATTTAAGATATCGATGGCATTCCTGTGCATGCACTGCAGCTCCCTGGGGTGTCTCAGGGGCCAGGGAAGTCTTAAGAATATTTTTTTCTTTTCCTTTTTTCTTCTTTCCTTCTCATCCTTTCTCTCTTCATTTTTTTCTAGTTTAATAATTATAAAATCTCTTGAAGTTTCATTTATAACTCAAATTCTCTCTCCATGACATAATACATACTGAAGTTTCAACCAGAAATGAAGTCAGTAGCAAAGCATGTTTTGACTGAACAACATATGGAAATCTGATGTTTGTAGACACATTTTCCCAGCAACAAAGTTTTTATAAAAGAATTCTTTACATTCTCCTATTGACTATCTTCTTTTTCTTGATAAAGAAGATAGAAAAAGTGAGGGAGAGGGGAAGGGAAGGAGGGAGGAAGGAAGGCAAAACTTTATTAATACATCTTCTTTATTAAGTGCATCCAATACACGCACATTCTTGGAGTAGGACAACATGGAGAGAAGAACAGAACTGCCCAGAGTCCAGGCATCCACATGGTCCCTCCCAGATATAGATCCATTGGCACAGTCAAGTTCAGGTGGAAGACAAGGTACAAGGGAGCAGGATGAGTGGAACAATGTAGAAACTTGGGCTTTAGAGTTAGGCTGTGTTCAAGTCCTGCCTCTATAATTTAGTAGCTCTGAGTTCCTTGGAAGTTACTTAATCTTGTGAATTTTAGATTTTTTTTCCATTAAAATGGGAATAATACTTTCCCGTTTTCTTGAGACTGATTAACACTTGTAAAGTGTACTTCATAATATCTGGCATATTTAAAGGCTAGACAGTTGTCAATATTATTACAATTAGAGGCCTGGTGCATGAAATTCATGCATGGGTTGGGGGTCTCTCAGCCCAGCCTGTAACTTCTCCAATCTGGGACCCCTGGGAGAATGTCCAACTGACACAAGACATCTCTTTTACAATCCAGGACCACTGACTCCTAACCTCTTGCTTGCCTGTCTGCCTGATTGCCCCTAACCACCTCTGTCTGGCAGCCTAATGCCCCTAACTGCTGTCTCCAACTGGCCTGATTGCCCCCAACTGCTCTCCCTCACTGGCCTGATTGTCCCCTAACTGTTCTCCACTATTGGCCTGATTGCCTCTAACCTCCTCTGCCTCGGCCCCCACAGCCATGGCTTTGTTCAGAAGTATGCTTGGAAGACGTCCAATCTAAGTAGCATATCACCCTTTTATTAGCATAGATAGGGCCGACCCACAGACACAGAGTTAAGGTCTGCCAAAGAATGGCAAGGGTAGAGAGAAAAGAAATGGTGGAGAGAATGGTGGAGTTCATGTTAATAAATGGATTGCATCCAGAACTCTGCTGGTAGGAATGTAAATTGGTACAACCAATTAAGAAAACCACTTGATAGTATTTACTAAAGCTGAGCATATGCATATGATCCAACTAAGCAATTTGACTTCTAGATTTATGCTCAGCACACAAATGCTTCCATATGCACACTAGAACACAAGTTTAGAACAGCACTGTTCATGATAGCCAGAAAATTAGAAACAACCCACCTGTAGGATGGCTAAATACAATGTGGTAGTTTATACAGTAGAATTCTATTCAGCAGCACAAGTAAATGCACTACTGCTACATACAACCTGGATGCAACTCATAAGTAATGTTGAGTAAAGGCAGACAGGGAATAGTACATGCTTACGATGCCATTTTTATAAAGTTCATGATCGGGCAAACCAACCTATGGTATTAGAAATATGGGTAGTGCTTACCTTTTGGGGGGCAGAATTAGTGTATGGAAACGTGTGTGGGAAATCTACTGGGACTTGTTATGTGTATTCACTTTTTGAAAATCCATCAAGCTGTCCCCTATGACTTATGTACATTTTCATCTGTATGTTTTCCTCTAAGAGTTTGTTTACCTTTAGAAACAAAATGGGCCAAAGTATTAAAAAAAATCTTGCTGTATATTGAATATTTGTGTCCCCTGACGGCCAATTCATATATTGAAAGTGGAAGATAGGGCCTTCAGGTGGTGATTGGGTCATGAGTGTGGAACCCTAGTGAATGGGGTTAGTCCCTTTATAAGAAGAGACCCAGAGAGCTCCCCTGTCCCTTCCACCATGTGCAGATGCAGCCAGAAAACAGCATCCATGAATCACCATGCATCACATGTGCTGGCACCTTGATCTTGGACTTCCCAGCCTCCAGAACTGTGAGAAATCCCAGTCTATGATATTATTATAGCAGCCTAAGACAGACTGTTTATAACTTTCTTCATAGGCAGAGAAGACCACTTAAAAAATAAATAAATAGAATAACATAAAAGAAAGAAAAACAAAGAAAAATTACAAAAGGATTTTGGCCCTAAGAGAAAATACAAAAAGACAATATGAAGCACAACAGCAGCTATATTTACAAACTGCAGGTCAACTGTCCTACAGTGACCAACTCTGTATGAATCAGGATAGCCTAGGATCAGTGGTCGGCATACTCATTAGTCAACAGAGCCAAATATCAACAGTGCAACAATTGAAATTTCTTTTGAGAGTCAAATTTTTTAAACTTAAACTTCTTCTAATGCCACTTCTTCAAAATAGACTCGCCCAGGCCGTGGTATTTTATGGAAGAGCTACAGTCAAGGGGTCAAAGAGCCACATGTGGCTTGCAAGCTGCAGTTTGCCGACCGCGGGGCTAGGTTATAATTCCCAAATCTCCACGGCTTAATACAACAGAGCTCCTTCTTGTTTTATACATGCTGGCAGGGGCTCTGTTCCTCATGTTCACTTGGAATTTTAAAATGCAAAGAAAGCCCCCCAATTGAGGGGGACTTCATCCTGGCATGCATATTAAATTTATTGGGGTGACATTGGTCAATAGGATCATGTAGGTTTCAGATGTGGATATCTATGTTATAAAATCTGTATATCACACCCTGTGCCCACCACCCAAAGTCAAATCATCTTCCATTACTGTCACCATATATTAGGCCCCCTTCACTCCCCACCCCTCAGATTTTGTTTTTAAATGTGATTTCCTCTTAGACTCACATGCCAGTTTTGGGGAAATGTACTAACTCATCAACTGATAATTAAATTTTAATTTGGATTCCTTACAAGACACATAAAAGGCTGAAATATTTTGTGATGAAAGGGAGAGCTGAACAAGGGTGTGCGTTTAAAGATGAAAAATGTCCTATGGTATCCATAGGGCACCTGATTTCCCTGTGCTGATACAATCCAAATAAGTTCTTTAAATTCTGATGATTTCTTATTATGCCAATTCCTTTCATTATGAAAGAAGCCACTTCCTTTAGTAAAGGCCAATATTTGCAGGTTGAAATAAACCTTTGATACAATTGATCAAAAATGTCCTAAAAGGGGCACAGTGTGTTTCTGACTAATCCTGTTTTTGAAAGTACATGGCACTAAGGAATTGGGTACTTCCTCAGGTCTTCACCTACCACGAAGAGTCCTTTCAGTGGTAGAGTCGTCCATCTACCCTCCCTCCCCAACCCCCACACACATTCCAAAAGGATTGAAGGTCCAAAAATAGGCTTTGCTTTAAACTTTTCAGGAACACATCTGCTGTGTAGCACTGGGACTCCGAACAAAGCATAAAGAAGGAGATGCATTTAAAAATGTTTATTAAAGGTTGAAAAGTCTTCCCACATAAGGAAGAGGTGACCAGACCCACTATGCTGTATGTCAGGTTCTGACCTGAAGATTGACAGTTTAAAGAGGATGCAGCCACTTGCATTTCTTGCTAAAAATAAACAAAAATTAGCTTAATGTAAAATATAGATTACAGCAGCTGTTTTGAAGTTTGAGCTCAAATAACCATTGGGTCTCACTCCACGTGAGACAGGGTGAGCCTCCTCAGAAAGTGTGGCTAAAAGGCAGCAAGAAGGCCAGTATAAATGACTGCCCTTTGAGAACTGATGTGGTTGCTTCCTGTTCACTGAAGACTTTAATTAGGAATGTATTCTTCTTCGCAGATGCTTCATTTAGCTGTGTTTTAATTATAGAGCTTGACAAAAAAAGCCAAAAGAAGAGCAAGGAGGGCGAGGCCCACAGACACTGTCAGTGCTCCGCCTTGATGGAGCCTTTGCAGTTGCAGCCCCACACTGGAACCAGCTGAGTTGTGCTGGGACATCGAGCTTAGGGGACCCCCACGCCTGTTTCTGAATTCCTAGGAAGAGAGAGACACAGGAGAACATAATTTTAAAATACAAAGAAAGCCACATTATATCAATCAAGTAATGGGTCCCAAGAAGGAACTTCTTCTTCTTCTTCTTTTTTTAAATTGAGCTATAATTGACATATAACAATATATGTCAATTAGTCTTAGTTTCAGGTGTACAGCCTAATACTCGGTGTTTGTATACACTGTGAATGATCACCCCTGTAAGACCATTTAACATCTATCACCGTGCATATTCACACATTTATTTGTCTTGTAATGAGAAGTTTCAGTGCATATATCCTTTTGAGTTAGTATTTTAATTTCCTTTGGAAATATTCCTAGAAGTGGAATCGCTGGATCATATAACAGTTCTATTTTGAATTTTGTAAGGAACTTCCATACTGCTTTCCACAGTGGCTGGACCAATTTACAGAACTACCAACAGTGCACAGGGCTCCCTCATCCACATCCTTGCCAATGCTTATGTCTTGTCTTTTTAATAACAATGATTCTACCAGGTGTAAGGTGACATCTGTGGTTCTGACTTGCATTTCCCTCTCGCAATCCGGGACCCTTTGAGGGATGTCAGACTGCCAGTTTCGACCCAATCCCGGGGATCAGGCCGGACAGTCCCACATCCCCTGAGTGATGCAATAGTGTGCAAAGCCAGGAGGCTGGGGAGGACCTTGAACCCGGACTGGGCAGTGGGGGTGCAATGCACTGTTCCCCCTCATCCTGGCCCTGCTGTGACTGCCGCTGCCGCCCTTTGTAGCACTGCTGTGGAAGCAGGAGAGGCTCGCATCACTGCAGCCGCGCTCGCCAGCCAAAAGCCAGATGTATGGTGCCCTTTGGTCAGCTGAGCGGTGTTCCCACTGAGGGAGCACACTGACACCAGGGGGCAGTTCCTGCATTTAGCGTCTGCCCCCTGGTGGTCAGTGCATGTCAGAGTGACTAGTCGACTAGTCTTTTGGTTGCTTGGGCTTTTATATATATATATTAAGACCACAGAACCAGAAGCATAAAAAGTTCCAATAAGAAAAGTGGAGGACAGCCTCTATGCAAAAAATGCTGAATAGCATATTTATGGACACACCACATGCCCAGCAGTGCTCTAAGTACTCTACATTCCTCTCTCCTTTATACTGCCCATCCTACTAGGGAGGTAGTTCACATGAATAAATTCCAACTTTAAGTACAGTTTACAGATAGTAGAAATAAATGGTGAAGTGGATGAGAGGCTGGGCTTTTAATCATGCTAAGGTTAGCCTTGGTGGTAACCGATCATTGATAATGCAATATAAAGAAAATAAGAAATAAGAAAATATCATGGCAGTACCTAATTATTAAAATGACTATCAAGATCAAGACCAAAAAGATTTCCCCCCTTCTCTGCTACACAACCTCAGGAAGGCAATGGTGCTGTTTTGTGTTTCTCTACAGAAGGACTGTCCAGGATAGCCAGTCTCAGGTCAGGCACACTCTGCATACCTGCCATGCAGTTCTGAACCTTGATGAGTTTGCAAATGTGACCTGTAGATGGCACATTCCCGAGTATTCTCTGAACATACGCACACATACGTGATCTGCTCGCATTAGAACATGTTGCAAAATGTGTTTTAATGAGGAACAGTTGGTCTGGTTCTGCTCAAATAAAAGATATCTCTGTAAGAGAGTTGCCACCTGTCTTCCCATCTTGCAGTGCAGCTTCTAAATGAGCTCTTCTGTCCCTGACACCTGCAGGTGTCACAGGGCCCTGAAATCATAGGCTACGTGCCAGCTCCCTTCCTGAAATTGACAGGCAACCTCGGTCCTGTGCTCGGTGTCATTGCCAGATAGCAGGGCACACAGGGAATGAGGGTGCCAAGCTTCCTTTCTCCATTATTCTTCTAAACATTCCTCCAATTTGGACCATCTTAATATCATATAACCAGATCTGCCTAATTATCTACAAACCAAAGATGTTAGTATTTTCTAGTTTTTATAGTCTACGTAAATAATGTCCTATGCATTGTCGATGAGAATTACTAGTACACTGGCATTTAATGGCCTCAGCAATTAAATGTGGAATCAATTACATGTTTTCATTTGTTTTGAGAGGATATTTACATTTTAAAACCTCTGTCACAGAGTTAATGATGACAGCGCAGTATTGTCAAGCCCCCTGTATCACTTTTGGGCTTGAGCAATTCTAAATCAGACATTATCCTTATGTCATTTTTCCTCCCTCCTCACCTCAAATGCATAATTGCTGTCATTAGAAAGGCAAAAAAAAAATTAACTGAAACATATACACACACACACACATCACTATAACCTTGATTTTTTATCTTATTTTGGTGATAGCAGAGTAAACACAAGGTTTTGCTAATAAGGCCAGACATGAATTATTAAACTATCTACCGTATGATCAAATGCATTTCAGATTATATTCTGAATAATTCTGTCTTGACGTTCACCAAAGGAGAAGATCTGATGTGCCCTGCAGGGTCTCAGTGAGCCTCTCTTTCAGAGTACCCAACCCTCTGACTCGAACTGCACCAAATGGAAAAAAGAAATAATCCAAAGCTCACATCAGCCCATCACTTAATTATTGCTTTATGTAAGACCTTGCTTCATCTGACTTAGATATGAAAACAACTCAGCTCCCAATGTTTTTTAATGGATTCAAAATATTTCTTATGTGTAAAATTTTCTCATGGCTCCGAGGCACTGTTAGAGCTCAAAGTGAACACTAACAGCGATAAAGAGAAATAATTAGATGGCTCATAACTCAAGATAAATTAGAGTTTAGGATCTTTATTTTTAACAAAGCCTAGACATATAGCCTATGCTGGAAATCTATCAAAACCAAATATGTGATCAATGAGAGGAAGTTTTCTTAAAATATACATTATGCGGTATAGCATACTATCAGAAAAGAACTTCAAAAATCTCCTGATTTTGAAAGACTTTAAATACAAAATTACCTTCATATCTGAAAGCTATCTTGATCACAATTGCATTTTACACTGCAAAATATAAATGGAAGAAAGTTTCTCTTAAGGTAAGCATCCCTAATGCAAACTGCTGCATGGGTCCCAGATAACAAGGAGTGAACAAAGGTGGCTGCTCAGCATTTGCAATGCTTTCCCGATCCTTTAGTTGTGGGATTCTATCTGATTACCCTCATCTTCTTGAAGTTCTTAATCTTTAATTTAGCACCAATGTGCATTCAAATGAACTTACATATTTCTAATTTTTGACTTGTTACAACAATGAAAATAAGGGGGATGTTGCAGGACAAAAGAATCAGATCTAGAATTAATAACACAGAGTAGAAATCTTTGCCAACAATACTGTATTGTCATTTGTTTATATATAACTGCTCTAGTTCTACAAAAAATTAGAGGTTACAAGCTTTGACAAAGGTATGCTATCAGAGATCTGGCATCTTAGCTGGAGATACATTTATTTTCACTTATTTACTAGAGGCCAGGTGCACAAAAATTTGTGCACTCAGGGGGGGCGGTGCCCTCTCACAGTCAGTGATCTCTCAGGGGATGTCCATCTTCCAGCATAGGCCCGTTCCCCAGGGGATTGGGCCTACACTGGTAATCAGACATCCCTCTGGTAGCCTGGAAGATATCCGATTGCGACTTAGGCGGTAGAGAAAGTGGGAGAGGCTCCCGCCATCGCCACTATGCTTCCAGTCATCAGCCTGGCTTGTGGCTGAGTGGAGTGCACTGACCATCAGGGGGCAGGTCCTGCACTGAGAGTCTGTTCCCTGGTGGTCAGTGCACACATAGAGACTGGTCATTCTGCCGTTAGGGTCAATTTGCATATTGCCCTTTTATTATGTAGGATTGTTACTAAATTTTTTCTTCTCAAAAGAGGAGCTTTTTTTATTAGCCATACTTAATTAAATTATTCTAGAACTTTTGCTAACTATCAGCCATAGATATAAGACAAGTATACACACACACACACACACACACACACACACACACAAAACCTTGAAATAAAGAAGAAACCAGAAGGCTCACATAGAACTATGCAGTTTCTAATCGTAAGGTTCATACAGTGCCAGAAATCTTAACTCATCTATTCCAAATTATTGGCTGGAGCTAAGTACTAGTACAAACTAAAGCTGCTTCACAGGTGTGACAAAGCTGAAGGAAGAAAGACAAAGTTAACTGGGTCAAGATGCTCTACTGATGATGAAGTCCTTTTAATAATCTCTTCAACCACAACTGAAACCATCTTCCTTCCATGAAGTATACACAGGAAGCTGTGCAGTAAGATGTTGAGGAACATAACAATTGTGTGTATTAAAGTTAATCTTTAAGTAATCAATTCAACTCAAATAATTACTCCTAAGAATTTCTTTCAACTAGGTAACTATGAAAGTGTGTTGGCAGATGTTTGTACTTTAAATGAAAAAGAAGCCATGATGTTAACAGCTATTACAATGCAACCCTCTCATCCTGTTCCAAGTACCATTTTCAATGACTCTGGAGCTATGGTTTTAGCATCAATGAGTTCCATGAACTGCATAAAATGAATAAAGGAGATGGCAGGTACTTTGTATTGTCAAAGAGTCTCATAAAACAATGAGCTAACATGTAAAATGTTTCCTATAATACACCACGATATTCAGTTTGGAGAATTGAGATAAACTAGTTAAGAACATGGTACATACTAAGTTCACATCCCTATGATCCGATCCCTTTTTTTTCCGATCACTTCCAAAGTTCCATTATATGTACTTCCAAAAATCTACTCCAAGGAATTCAATTTTTATTTCAAATATGGACAGTTTTTAAAAAGAAAGAACAAGAATCCTATCAAAGTCACTTAAAATAACTGGAAGATTAATATTAAGAAACTTAATAATTCATCCTATCTAATACAAGAGTAATATGCAAACTAACCATATATCCACTACACCCACCAGGCACGCCCACCAGCCAATCAGACCGAGTATGCAAATTAACCCAACCAAGATGGCTAAGGCTACAGAGAGAGCAGGAGAGAGGCTTGGGTTGCCCCTGGTGATGGAGGAAGCCAACCTTTCTAAACACTCTGGCCTGCGCTTAAGGCGACAAAGTTTCAATGGCTATGAGAGCAGAAGGCTTGGTTCCACTCCAGGCTACAAAGTTTCAATTGTAGAAGATAAATAAATCCCAGATACCAGGGCCTCTGCTTGGGTGGCTAGGGGGCATGGATGCTGCAAACTACCACAGGCCCCTCACCCAGGCCACCCCACACCCCAAGGGAACACCCATCCTGATCCAGGACACCCTTCAGGGAAAACCAGCTGGCCTCCACCCGTGCACCAGGCCTCTAACCTATTTAATAAAAGAGTAATATGCAGATTGACTGTCACTCCAACACACAAGATGACTGCCCCCTTGTGGACACAAGATGGCCATCACAAGAAGGCCAGCAGCCAAGGGCAGTTGGGAGAAACCAGGCCTGCAAGGAAGGGCAGTTGGGGGTGATCAAGCCTGCAGGGGAAGGCAGTTAGGGATGACCAGGCCAGCAGAAGAGGAAAGTTGGGTGTGACGGGCCTTCAAGGGAGGGCAGTTAGGGGTGACTAGGCCCACAGGGTAGGGAAGTTAGGGGCAAACAGGCTGGCAGGGGAGCAGTTCGGCATCAATCAGGCTGGCAGGGCAGTGGTTAGGGTGTGATCAGGCTGCCAGGCAGAAGCAGTTAGGGGCAATCAGGAAAGCAGGCAGGTGAGGAGTTGGGAGCTAGCAGTCCTGGATTGTGAGAGGCATGTCCGACTGCCCATTTAGGCCCAATCAAGGGGTCCCAGATTGGAGAGGGAGCAGGCTGGGCTGAAGGACATCTCCCCCCACCTCCCCCAGACACAAATTTCGTGCACCAGGCCTCTAGTATGACTACAGAAGTATAGTGGGCAGCCTCTAAAACAGCTTCCAATAATCCCTACCTTTGATATTCACATGCTTGTGTAATACCTTTTCCTTAACCATGGGCTAAATATACTGACATGCTTCTAATTAACACTTGACATAAATGATGGGATGTCACTCCTGAAATTAGGTTACAAAAAAAAAACAAACCTGTGGCTTCTCTTCCTCACTCTGTTTGCTTGCTCTGTGGGAAGAAGTCAGCTACCAAGTGTGGGCTGTCCTATACAGAACCCCCATGAGAAGTCACTGAGGGAGACTCTGATCAACAGCCAACAAAGGACCAAGACCTTGATTTAATAACTCATGAGAGACAGAATGCTGGCATCAACCCACAGGTGGACTCAGAAGCATGCCCTTCCCCAGATGAGTTCTCAGCTGATATAGCACCCCTGGTTGACATCCTGACTGCAACCTCATGATAGGCATCAAGCCAGAGGCACCCTGCTAAGCAGTGTCCAGATTTCTAAGTCACTGAAACTCTTGGATAATAAATGTTCATTGTTTTAAGTTGCTAAATTTTGAGGTAATTTGTTATATAGCAGGAGATAACTAACAAAAAATATGCCAGGTAGAGAGCTAGAAAATGATTCACATGTAAGTTTAAACATTATTTGTAACAGGCATTGCAGACCAAGAAAAGATAGACTTTCAGTAAAATTTTCTGGAACAATTCATTATACATTCATAAAACAATGTAATTTAGCCTCTACCCACCATGCTTAAAAATCTATTACAGATAGATTGGTTTCTTACCTAGCAAAGTCAAAACTGGAAAAATTTAGAGGACAATATAGGCCAAAAATCTGTCTAATCCACAAGGGTAGGAAAATAGTTCTTAAGTCACAAAAATACACACAGTTCTGTCAGCACCAAAAAGAAGTTAAAATACAAGCCAGAAAATGGAAGAAGACATTTGCTTCACATAGAGCTGATTTTATATAAAGAAATCCTAAAAATCAATAAGATGGTATCAATTCAATAGAAGGAAATGAGCAAAAGCTTACACAGGTACTTTACTGAAGAGGAAATCTGAATAAATATATAAAGCAACCAATCAATATATTTAAATGTGCCCAACCTCATCCATATTAAGAAAAAACAAGTTAAAAACACAGCGAGATACCAATTCTCCACCACGTTGGCAAAAAGTAAAAGGCCTACCAATCTGAGTGTGGATGAGAATGCAGAGGCATCAGACCACATCAACACCCCTGTGGGTGGGGATCTAAATAAACTAACACAACCACCCTGGGAAACAATGAGGCATTATCTGGTAAAATGGAAGTGGTACACACCTGACAACCCCTTAATCCCCCTCTTGGGTGTGTCATCAAGACTACAGAAGTCATTGCAAGTATGGGTCAATCTCAAGTCCCCATCATGGCTGATGGGATTTGAGTTAGACACTCTAGCATGGTTTAGAGTAGAGAGGGAGGTGGGAGAGGGGCTGGTCAAAGGTAGAATAAAGTAGTTCTGGGGTGTGAGGCTCAAGCTGTGGGGCCAGGGCTTCCTGAGAACATTAGCTTTCCAAGCTGTTTCCCTAACAACTGGTTTCTTTTTTAAGATGGGTCCTACTAACTAACCTACCTCTTTTCCTTGAACACTCCTCCTTTTCTTTCAATTCCTAAGGTGTTCCTCACCACCTTTTAAAAGATTACTGGCCAACATGGAAAACAGATGGGACATAAAGGGCCATTCAGTTGCCAATAACACATCTCATTTTTCACTTGGGTTCTATGGGATAAGATCAGTTCCTGTATTCATTTCCTAAGGCTGCTGTAACAAATTACCACAAACCGAGTGGCTTAAAACAACACAAAGTTATCATGTTACAATTCTGGAGCTCAGCAGTCTGAAAGGAGTCTCACTGGACTACCATGAAATGAGGTGTCGTACTCCTTCTGGAGGCTCTAGGGGAGATCCACTTCCTTGCCTTTTCCAGCTTGCATTCCTTGGCTCCTGACCCTCTCCCACCATCCAAAGTCAGAAATCTCTTCATTCTGACCTCTGATTCTCCTGCTGCCCCTCTACTTTTAAGGACTATCTTGATTACCTTGGGCCCACTAGATAATCCAGGATAATCTTTAATATATGGTCAACTGGCTAGCAAATTTAATTCCATGTATAACATAACCCCTGGGTCACCATGGAACTTAGCACATTCACAGGTTCTGGGGATTAGGATGTGGACATCTTGGGGGCTGCTTCTTGCCTACCACAGGCCCCAAGGGTGATGATGTTGAGTTGAGCCATGGCATACACACATCTCAGAGAAAAACAACATACTCCAGCGTACTTAATGTTTCCCAATAGAGGACCATGAGAAAATCCCTTAACTTATAATAATTTTTACATTTTGGATTCCTTATATAAAAATGAGGGGTTTTTTTTGGTGTGTGTGTGTGTGTGTGTGTGTGTGTGTGTGTGTGTGTGTTTCCTAAAAATTAGATCCAACCCTTCCAGTTCTATGACTCAAGATCTAAAAATAAGACATTGAGTTGTAGAGCTGGAGTGACTGGATCTAAGGTTCAAGCAGAATATGAATTCTTGTGGGGCTATAGAAACAGGGTGGAGATATGTACAGCCTCCAAGCAAAAAAGCCAGGATTTCATAGCATGGCGTAGAATGACTATATTCAGGGTCCGAGTTCTTCAGACTGCCTTTGTCTGTGCCTTCTATCACATAGCTATGTATTGCTCTCCCTGGTCTTGACCATGTGCCTTACTTGGCCAGTGGGATGCTATAAAAAATAGTGCATACTATGAAACTGAGCATTTCTGTGTGCTGTTCTTCTTCCTCTGCCTTCACCATGAGAAAATGCCCTATAGCCTGTTTTGGGTGAGTTCTATGGAGCAGAACAGACTCATCCAAATCATCCTCACTAAGGCCATCTAGATCTGTCAGCTGAAGTACTGGGTATGTCAGCCAGCCCACCAAACTGAGAAGCGCTGCTCAGACACCCTACAGTTGACTGCAGACACATGAGTGAACCTTGTCGAGATTAGCTGAACTCTACTAAGGTTTTGTGGTTGTCTGTCATGAGGCATTTATAGTATAGCTAACTGATAATATAGAAATGACAAGATATTTGGCCTTTCACTCCTTTTGAGTAAGGAATGCACTTGTACATATATCCCCAGCACAAATACATTCACTCAATGGACATTTGCTAAATATCTGCTCCATGCCAGGCAGTGTTCTAGACATTAAGGGCAAAGAAGTTAATGAAGTACAACATACCAGCCCTCATGGATAACTGGAGACAAGGAAAAACATGCATAGTCTATGTGTCTGATGATGAGTTGTATCATAGAGAAAAATAGCATAAGAATAGGGGGTACTAGGCTGTGACAGATGGGGATGGCATTTTACAGAGGGTAACTCAGGAAGGTCTCACTGATAAGGTAGTCTTTCAGCAGAGACCTGCATGAAGGAGATGGCAGACACATCACACAGGCATCTGATAGAAGCACCTTCTAAGTAGAGGGACTAGCAAGGTGCAAGTTCCTCCTGAGGGAGGGTACCTGCTGTTTTTAATTCAAGAAGCAGCATGAGGTCAGTGTAGCTGATCCAGCATGTTTGAGAGGGAAAATGGTCAATGAAGCAATGAGGGGTCAGGACACTAAGTCTCATAGACCATTTCAGGATGTTGGCTTCTACTATGAACATGAGTGGGAAAACCCTACAGATTTTTCTTTTTAATTTTTTATTGTGTTAAGAAATATGTAACATAAAATTTATCATTTTTGTAATTTTTAAGTGCACAATTCAGTGGCATTAATTGCAGTACTCATGTTGTACAACCATCATCACTGTCCATTCCTAAGATTTTTTTATCACTCCAAACAGAAACTCTGTAACTAGTAAGAAATAACTCCTTATCTCCAACCTTAGTCCCTGACAAGCTCTAATCTATTTCCTGCTTCTATGAATTTGCCTATTCCAAATCTTTCATACAAGTGAAATCATAAATATTTGTCCTTTTTTGTGTCTGGCTTATTTCACTTAGCATAATGTTTTCAAGGTTCATCCATGTGGTTGAATATGCATCAGAATTTCATTTCTTTTTATGGATGAATGAAATTCTACTGTATGTGTATGTCATAGTTTATCTACTCATTGGTTGATAGACACTTGGGTTGTTTTTACCTTTTGATTTTTATGAATAATGCTGCAATGGACATCGGTATACAAGTACCTGTTTGAATGCCTGTTTTAGTTTTTGGGATACAAGTGCTGGGTCATCTGGAATCCTTGATGGATGTGAACTGAAGAGAGACATGATCTGATCTACATAGAGGATAGGAACAGGGAGACTGATTAAGTAGGTTGTGTTCATTTTCAGATAATACAGAAAAAAAAAACACCTCCTTAAGAAAGAAAAAGATCTGTAGCAAATAATGCTACCGTGCTCCATAAATGTTCTGTGGTTATTCAGAGGAACTAGCCTCATCTGAGGGCTAACAGAAAAGAGAGAGCAACTCATTCAACCAAAAAGGGGAACTGAATCACAATCACAAAGTTTTAATTTTAGGCAACTATACTTCACAAATGCTGTTGCTGGTTATAAATGTGCCTAAAAAGACCAATGACCAAGTCCTGATCTCTGAACGCATAATAATCTGGCCATTCAGTATATATAGGAATTCGTGCATGGGTGGGGTCTGGCTAGCCTGGGCAGGAAAAGGAGACATGGGTGTGGGTGGTTGGCCAGCTTGCCTGCTGGTCGAACTCCTGGTCAAGGGGACAATTTGCATATTAGCCTTTTATTATATAGGATATACACTGAGTGGCCATATTATTATGCATTCAGAGATCATAATAATCTGGCCACTCAGTGTACGTGATGTGGTATTACTAGTACCGTGATACTACTAGTACTGTGATTCACTAGGCCTAGATAAATCTTCACAGGCTATCACCATGCCACCAATTTCACACCACATATTCACTGATCTCCTCTTATATGCCAGGTACTGCTCTGAATGTTTTCCATGCTTTATCTCACTTCACTGTCAAGATCACTCTATCAAACAGATTCTATTGCCCCTAATTTATAAGGAGGGAAACATATCTAGATAGTGACCAGCCAATGACCACAGTTAGTAAGAGAGAGAGCCAAAATTCCAAATCCACACAGCATGACCCTCAAGGTTCTGTGCTCAAAGGGGAAACTTGATTCTTTTGAAATGCATGTTTGCAAGAAAGAAGTCCTTAGAGCCAGGGCCTCTAGGAGAAAAGGTCGATGACGATAAAATATAACTGCAATAGTCCTTTGCTTTTCTGGCCTCTAAATTTCTTGCAAGTGATGGCAAATGTGAAAGGCACTGCATCCTGTTTTTATAGATTGACTTCCTACCAGATAACTGTCACCTTGACATATGGCTTGAATATTGACGTTTCTCAGTAATTTTGTAGAATTGTACTGAGGAGACAGAGGGACAGGAGAAAATTTGTTTCTCCAAGGCCCTTTAAATGTAAAACACTGAAATAATGTTCAAAACAAAGATATTCATGGTTCTATTATTTTAGGCACAACTCAAAGTCAATACCCTGAGTACGACAGGAGAAACAAGCTATCACTTTCATCACGAGAAAGTAAAAGGAAAGAAAATGAAAATTTATGGTTAGAAGCATGCCTGGCTATAAAGTACAGATCCTTACAGTTCCCATGAAAAGAATTTAAATTTGTAAGATTACTATCAGTTTAAAAAGGGGCTTTTGCAATCTGCTTATCGAAATGTCAAATGACTTCAAAGAGCAGGTTGGGTGGCTTGCCTATCATGATTTTAGCCCTTGAAAAATATATTAATTTCATAGGTTGAAGTAATAGAAGATTTTAACCTATTTTTGTATTCTCAACTTTCCAGCCTCTGGTTGAGAAACCATCTCATCCACCCTGCATACCACTGAAAGCCAAGTTCATTCAACAAATACGTACTGAGCACCACATCTGAGCCTGGTACTATGCTAGGGCCTGGAGCTGGTGATGAAACAGACATATAGCCCTGCTCTTATGAGCTTTCCTTCACTGTTACACGCAGACTCAAAAACTTTCCAACATGCATGGTAGAAACTTCTAGTATTCACTCTTGTGTTCTTATCATACAGGAGTATGTATTTCCCAAGTTCTTGAAATTAGGTGGGGCCATGTGAATAGTACAGGCCAATGGATGTGAAAAGAAACACCACATGCCATTCCAGTGCTGAGGTGGTAAAAAGCCTGGTTCTTTAGCAATTCCCTTCTTGCAGTCAACTGGGGACCCGAGTGACTGTGTGGAACAGGCAGTCTCTGATTCCAAGCTGCCCACTAAATGCTATAGATGTGCTGTAGTGTGAGCAGGAAATAAACCTTGGTTATGTCAAGCCTGATATTTCAGAGCTAATTGGTTATTGCAGGACAGCTTAACAGCTGGCCCCTAACTTGTCATGGACTAATACATGTGTTTTATTGTCTAAAGTATTAGCTGTAAGTTTTCTATTTGATTTCAACATCCAGAGGCTCCACTCTTTAGAGAACATGATTTTTCCACTGCCTTCCAATTTGCTGAGGGATGTCCAAATAAAGTAAGATTTACTCTTATGCATTGTGTCACTTGTGAACAATTAATTTCTCATTGAGAAAAATTTCCTTCTTATTTGCCTGATTACCCTCAAAGTCCGGTTCTAATCTCACCACGTCTATGTAGTAGAAATTGTTTGAATGCTCTCTCCACACAGACAGTTCTCCACAGAATTAACATAGATTCCGAGGAACATTTCCCATCCTCCTTTGTCCCCCAGGGTGCAAACGTGAGACCCATGTTGCATATTCAGATGCAGCACATGTGAGATGCTGATTATGAAGCAAGCTCCATGAGGAAGCAGACAGGGCTTGGGATCTCTGCTCGCTGGGCAGGGGGCAGAGATAGCATCTCCTACCAGCAGCCTCTGTGTGGTTAAGGGTATTATTTTCTGAAAAACTCAGAATCTACTTCACAGCCTTTCTAACAATTCTGTGAACTATCTAGTGTCTCTTTTTAAACCCTTCCTATTTAAACTCACTGAACTGTTCTTTGCTGTCTGTAAAGAATGCAGACACATACATTCCCTGTTACCAGAAGCCTTCAGAGGTCGCCTATCTTCCAATTGCTGGTGATCTGATGTCATATAATTTGGCACTTGATATATTATAGATTTTTGTTTCATACAAACCTATCTTTTCTCCCCCACCAGACTTGCATCTCCTTGAGGGCAAGAAACACATCCCAGGCCGCCTGTATCCCAGGCAGTGCTTAGCACAGTACTGGCCCCACTTTAGGAAACTGATGGGATGACCATATAATTCATCATCCAAACTAGGACACTTTGGGGAGTGAAAGAAAGGGCACTATTATTAATTAGATCAGAAAAAAGGGTAAAAGCCAGTCCTGTCGCAGACAAACCAAGACACACTGTCATACCTGGCACTTAATGAAAGACATTTGAAGGAAAAATAATATAGTAAAAATCAGGCATGAAAGATACCTGGCACCTCGTTACATCATCATAGGAGATAATATTCCTGGAGTACCCCTAGACCTAGCCACCAGGACACCGGCTCCAGAAGACCATCCAGGTCTGGAGGTTTCTGAAATATGGTATTGCTTTTCATAAGGAAACCTTTTCCATTTGGCGCTTTATAGTGAAGAACAACTGTTGTTCCCAATGAATTCATTTAGATTTGGTAAAAATCACCCATAGCACTAACCACAAGAGCAATTATGCTGCACAAGGTGGCTAGTGAACCTACATAAGACTCTCTCTCTCACCCCCATCCCTCCTTAAGAAGTGTCACAACAGACTAGCATTATTACCAGAAGAACATCCAGACTAAAATCTCCTCAACAGTAAAGAATCACTTTCATTATTTCTATCTCCAATATTTAGTCCAGTGCCTAGATAATATTAGGTTGAATAAATGCTGACACATATCATAAGAACCCAGGCATGACCTCAATGCTTTCTGTGTCAGCAGTTCAGGCTCAGGTGGCCTGATTCTCTTCTCTTGCCCTCAGCCCTTCCTTACTCTGGGCATCTGCTCATGCCTTTGCCATGGATTGCTATTCCTTCTATCCCCTCACCAATGTGGGCAGAACATAGAGAGGCAGGAAGGCTCAGTGCCCTTCTAAGATGCCTCTTTCTGAATGTGCACAGCAATGTAATGAATACTTCATGTGTCCTAGGTGCCTTGGTCCAGGCTAGAATAAAAAGTTGAGATAATATAGGTAGAAAGCCTTAAAACTAAGCATATAGTAGAGGCTCACTAAACGATAGCTATTATTATCAAGTCAGAATTAGTTCCTTAGCGCAGGCAATTCCCCTCACCAAGTCCCAGCTACAAGCCCCAGGAGGAGGGAAATTATCATCAGTGGTTGTACAATCAGTGAGGGAAAAGTGAAATCAAAGCTAATTGTTTACCATCATTAGCTCTACTGATACTTTGGATGGCACTCAAATTGCTACATGAAAGGTACTGCAACATAGCAAACACGTTTTGAACTGACAAAATCATACTAGTTCAGCTGTAATGCCCAATTAAAACATAGCTTAGCAGCACAGAACAAAAGCTATGCATCCAGACTGTGAAACCCAAATATTTCCTAATGGGCCTGCAAAAGAGACTAATTAGATGCAATATGAAAGAAATGCACTAAATATTAAACATACTGTGGTATTAATTGTTGGTGACACCACATCAACATGTGGGCAATGAAGAAGAAAAAGACACTAGAAAAACTGCTTGGAACTAGAGCCAATATCTTTGGGGTGGAAGGAAAACAGGAAGAAACATACCCTCATTTGCCTCTAACACGGTTAGCTGATCTGTTTGAAATTAGAACCACTTTCAACTGTTTTAACTTAATTATTAAGCCATTTCTTAACCTCATGGATGCAGTTTTCATGTGCTTTCAAATCTGGCCCTGAACTAATAGACCCTTTCACTTCACTGGTTTTGGAAATGAACGTGAGATGGAGAGGAAAGCACTTTAACAGTGCTTTTCTAAGGGTCAAAGCTCTGAAAATACAGTATAGCCTGTACATAAAACTCAGTACACCTGCATATCCTGCTGGCCTTTGTCTGGTAATGAGGCAAACCATGCCATCCTGGCAGACTTGTGCTTCCTTTCCGAGCACAGTGGGCTGTGCTGGTGCTGAGCTAACTGCTCAAGTGAATCCATCATTAGGATCAAAGTCCCATAGACGAGGAACAGGAGGCAGCCGGGCACCCCAGGGTGCCTTCCCTTCATTTGTGAGGAACAGAAAGGTAGGCCCAGCTCCCATTCTACAATAACTCTCTGAAAAGGGGGCATAAAGAACAAGAGGAAGAAATGTCTGTCAGAAGAACAACCAATGCTGTAAGGTTGTTCTTGAGTCTCTTACTTTGTCACTCTCATTATGTGGGGAACCTCCTAAGATGGCCTCTTTCACCTGCCACTTTGTAGGAAATCATGGCTGATAATTATAGCATTTGGATAAAGGGTTGTGCAATTTTTACCTTCATTGCTTGTAGTAAAACAATGCCTTGACATATATAAAAAAATAATAATGATAATATTAGTAGTAGCCAACACTTATTCACTGCTAAGCCGTTTCCATTCAAATCCTACAAAGTAGGTATTATTATCCCTATTTACAGGTGAGAGAACAGGGGGAGAGAGGTTGAGTAACTTGCTCAAGGTCATTTTTCTTGTAAGTGGTGAAACAAGTATTCAAATCCAGAAAATCAGAACCTAGAATACAATGTTCTTTATTCATAAGTATTTTTATTGATTTCAAAGAGAAAGAGAGATGGAGAGATAGGAACATCAATGATGAGAGAGAATCACTGACCAGCTGCCTCCTGCATGGCCCCGATTCGGGGGTTGGGTGGGGGAGGGAATCACACCAAGCCCAACCACTGAGCCATACCAGCCAGGCTAAAACCCATGTTCTTAATTGCTATATAAAAACCAATGAAAGCAAAGTATTTTTTAAAGTAAAGTAAAAAACTTAAAATAAAAGCCAGGAATTCACTTGTTTTTAAAGCTATACTTACTGACCCCTTTTCAAGTATTAATACAACAACTCTGCACCAGGCACTTTGTCCACATTATCTTACTTAATTCTTTGTGAATCAGATTATGACTATATCACAAATGAAGAATCTGTGATTCAATAAGTCAGCTGTGCAACATTATAGGAATTATTGCAATTTGAACCCAAAGCTGACAGACTCCAAATCTTGAGTTCTTTGCACAAAGCCATCCTACTTCTTTCTTTAAAGTAATTCTTATTACTAGGAATAAGTTCAAAAAGAGAAAAACTTTGGAGTAAAACTGACTACTTATAAGTTTAGAATTGGGTGAGAATTTTCTTTTTTGTCTATTTCTACTGGGCACAAAATAGCTCTGACTTTTTAAGTTCTGATTTTAGAAATTGTAGAACTCAAGTGATTTGTTAGAACATGGGCCATGCAAGGAGAAAGAACACCAGGAGTGAAATGAGTCAGCCTTTATGAATGGGCAGTGTTCCTGTTCTCTTGTCTTACTCAGGCAGACATGCAACTCGGGTAGCACTTGTAACAGAACATGAAGATGATTAATACTGTCCATTCTCTCATCATTTTAATTTTCTTCTCTCTCTCTTTTTTGTGTGTATACCTGGTGTAAGTTTACTTTGGTATCTAAAAGAAAACTAATGCCCAGGAATGACCAAATAAGACTCTTGCAATTCAAAAGGCAAGGGTTATAGGCCTGGATTTAAAAACCCAGGCTAACCTCATGCTCATCAGTATGGCTACTACCAAAACCAACAAACAAAATCCACCAGAAAATAACAAGTGTTGGCAAAAATGTGGAGGAATTGAAACCCCTGTGCACTGTTTGTGGAAATATGAAAGCTGTACAGACACTGTGGGAAATAGTATGGTGGTTCCTAAAATAAAATAAAAAATGTAACTACCAAATGATCTAGGAGTTCCACTTCTGGTTATGTACTCAAAAGAATTGAAAGAAGGATCTTAAAGAGATATTTGCACAACCACATTCATACGAGCATTATTACTAAGAGCCAAAAGGTGGAAGCAACCTCAGTGTTCACTGACAGAGAAATGGATAAACACGATGTGGCATATACAGACAATGGAATATTACTCAGCCTTTAAAAGGAAGCAAAATTCTGACAAATGCTACAACATAAATGAACCTTGAGAAAGTTAGGCTAAGTGAATAAGCCAGTCAGAAAAATACAAATATTACTGTATCATTCCTCTCATATGAGATATCCAGAAGAGGGGCTGGAGAGAGGGATGAATGGGGGAGCTATTTAATGGGTACAAAGTTTCAGTTTTGCAGGATGAAAAAGTCATGGAGAGGGTTGCACACCAACGTGAATGTTTTTAACACTATTAAACTATACACCTAAAAATTCGATGTCTATTTTACCACAATTCAAAAATAAAAACACAAGCTTGAAAGTTGCTAAGACCTGGATATAAAAATCCTGGCTTGCCTTTCACACTTTCTAACTTTGGGACTCTGGATAAGTTATTTATTGAGTTACTAATGCTCAGCTTCCTTATTTGTGAAATAGAAATAATAGTACCATCCTCATAGCGTTATGAGGATGACATGAGTGCATGCGTGCAGATATTTAGCGTAATACTGAGCACATGATAAGAACCATATTGAGTCATAGGGGTAGGTATTGAGTATTTAGCCAATGGCAGAGTCAGTATTGAGGAAAGAAAAATCTCTTGCTTTCTCTCAAGAGGTCACATGAGGAGGGAAATCACCCTTTTGTTTGTCTCTCAGCCTTGAAAGCTCAGAAACAAAAATTCACCCACAGAAGAGACCACATTGGTAGGACATAGAAAACCAACTTATTAACAACACACTTAGAGTGGGCTGAACAACTGTTTTCTTCCTGCAAGCAGATTTGCATAGGTAAACAAAAATAATTAGAAGGTTGCCTGGTAAGTATGAACTCAACAAAGGGAAGTAAATGCAAGGAAGCTCTAATGGCACTAGGCTAAGGTAAATGAATGCCATCATTTCCAAATTGAAATGGTCTTTGGACTTTTTGAAGTCAATTGGTAAAAGTGTCCTCTCTTTTGGGCTGCAGGTGATCGTTGCCATTGTGAGCTTCCAGACCTTCTTTGTTTACACTGACTGAACACTTCTACCTTCAATGTCCTAAATGTTGCAGTAAATTCTTATAGGCCCAGGAGCTAATTCATTCTATCTTTTCTTTGACCAAAAAGATGTTGGATCTCATACAAGGCAATATTATTCATCTCAAATACTAGAGCAATTTAGACTTCCATGTATTTTGCTTAATAGCCCAATAAAATCATTAAAAATATTTACTGAGTTTCTGTATACTGCCAGGCAGTAACCATCAAAATATATTATTTAGTGAAATAGCAAAAGTATGTACAATTTATCTCAGAAGGAGGTGCCAAACATATGTACATGTATTTTTTAATATTAAAATAAACCATTAAAATAAACTGAAAATGAAAACAAACAAAAAAATGCTTAAATAGAAAAGGAAGGTAACCAGGTGGAGAGAGAACAGAGGAAGTACAAGGTAGACTCTTCAGAACATACCTTTGTAGATTTAAATTTATAAAGATTTTACATAATTATTAAATTTAATTTAAAAAATTCTAAAAATTGAAAAGAAAGCAAAACAAATTATTCTAATTGTGAATTCTTTATTGGTATAACCATAAGAAGAGGAACAATCTCAGATGACTTTAAAACCATTATTTGCTTAAAGGTCTTTGGAGGGATAGATCCTAAGAAGAAAAACAACTTTGAAACCATCATGACAGTTTAAAGTATTGTTAACAATCATATATTGGTGGTTGTGTTGGCATGGTTATATGAGACAGTTATAGGAGTATTACAAGATAAAGCAAGTGAGTGATTAAGTTATGTTATTGGGAACTGGGATTTTCAATGTGGAGGAAAGACGTTACAGATGTTAAGACAGAAAATTTCTAAAGATGACTTGGATGACAGCATGAATTGGGGTGAAAAAGAAGATATTATCAACTATCAAAGACTTCAGGACCTACATAAAAAATATTGAGGAATCAATCTGATGAGCCTCCTCTGGCTAAAAATGCAACCATTTGAACACCAATTACCAGTATAATAACGGCAATGGATAAAAACACATCATATATACAGAAACCTATATGTCCATAGTGACACTTAAAAAACGCTTACTGGTTAGTTTTGGAAGATGCTAGACAATCAACTCAATTTTTGAAAACTGGTAAATAGAAAGGATCAAGCCCTTTCCTCACCATTTCTGTAGGAACTCTACTTCATGATGAACAAAAATTGTAAGAGAAAGTTAGTCTTCATAGCAGTACGTTTGTTTAGCTAATACGTGAGGAAGGAATGATGGAATCAGGATGTCACTATTTGCAACCCCTCGTGCCTTAATGAATCTCGGCCAACCACTAACACCATAAAGGGAGACAACCAGACATTGTCATACACCACAAAATGGAAATGCACAGCATCATATGGAATAATCTTGTAAAAAACTCCAATCTGAATCTGATTAAGCCTCAAATATAACTACTGATTTATAAAACAAACAGGCAATGCAGAACCCCGTTAAACTGCATGAGAGGGTGCAATTAGCAAATTCCACACTGTGGGAAATGCCACAGTACAAACAACCTGGTTTCTTCCACAAATAAACTGCAAGGCAAAAAGGGAAACGAGAGAGCAAACAGATTAAAAATGACTTCGAAGATACACCAAGTAATTGCAATGAATGGGACTTATTTGCATCCTGATTCAAATAAACTGTTTTAAAAAACTGAAAAATTTGAATATTGCTAGATAAAGAATTAATGTTAATTATCTTTAGATGTAATAATACATTGTGGCTATGATTTTATTATAAGAAATTTCATTTCTTAGAGATATTTTCTGATATATTTAGATGAAATGGAGTGATAAATGAGATTTCCTGGAAAATAGTTGGGAAAATGGGCTGAAAAAGAGCACAAATGACATAAGATCAGTTGTGAGTCGATAATTATTAAAAGTGGGTGATGGGTATGTGAGGCCCTTGTATTATTCTCTCTACTTTTGTATATGCCTGAAAATTTCAAGAATAGAAAATTTCCATAATAGAGATAAGATAATTCATTGATCCCAATATTTGATAATGGTCATGGATTTGGTACAGTTGATGTTAGGCCCTGATTATACATAGGTTTTCTTTAGTTGAAATGAATGACTGGACAACATTATGATTTTCTAAAGGAACTTCAATTGTATATAAAGATCACCCCATTGAACAGGCTATGTTATTACAAATTTAGGTTCCACGGGAGACCATGGTAAAGATATCAATGCTCTTAACATCTACAAACTGTATTTTTCTCAAGGTTCCTATTCCTCTGGCAACTTTTACTAAACAATTCCCGCCCTACTCCTAACACCCACCAGCACCCACCCACATCCACATACAACTTTTGCCTATCTCTACCACCATCCTATCTAATAAAAGAGTAATATGCAAATTGACCATCACTCCAACATATAAGATGACTGCTCCCATGTGGTTAAAGATGGCTGTCTCCATGTGGACACAAGATGGCTGTCACAAGATGGCTAGCAGAGGAGGGCAATTGGGAGGGACTAGGCCTGCAAGGGAGGGAAGTTTGGGGGTGATCAAGCCTGCAGGGGAAGGCAGTTAGGGGAAAACAGACTGGCAGGGGAGCAGTTAGGCATCTATCAGGCTGGCGGGGGAGTGGTTAGGGGGTGAGCAGGCTGGCAGGCAGAAGTGGTTAAGAGCAATCAGGAAGGCAGGCAGGCGAGCAGTTGGGAACCAGCAGTCCTAGACTGTGAGAGGGATGTCCGACTGGCCATTTGGGCTCAATCCTACCAGGATTGGGCCTAAACAGGAAGTCAGACATCTCTCAAGGGGTCCCAGATTGGAGAGGATGCAGGCTGGGCTGAGGGACACATACCCCCGTGCACGAATTTCGTGCACAGGGCCTCTAGTCTATATATATAAAGAGCCAGTGTCCGTAACATCCAAAACAACCAAAGGCTCAACCGAATGCCGGCTGTGCACGCAGCATTGCTGACCTCTCACAGAGAGAGCAGCAGGGACTTGCAACGGGAACTTGCATGTGGCTGCCTCATTTCACTCCACATCCCTTCCTGACTGACCAGTGTAACTTCAATCTGGCGAGGGCCACCTCCAGGCCCCAGGTCCCTCGCCCCTACCCCAGGCCCAAGAGCATAGCACCAGGCAGGGAAGCCTGGGGGACCGGGAATGCAGTGAAGGGCCAGAGTAGCTTGGGAGGGCTGTGTTTACACTGCCAAGTTCCCTGCTTCTACCCAGGCCCGCACATCCCTTTTCCCTCCCCTCAGAGGCCCAGCTCCTGCCTATCTGCTTGTCATGGCAAGCCTGATTGCACCAGGGAGTGAGCCGTGGTGATGGGGAAAGCCACTTCCTGGGACAGGATGGCCTGGCTGCGGCGATTCATGAGGGTGATGAGGCCCGCAAGGCACACGCAGTCCTCAGGCAGTGGGGGTGGCTGGCCAAGCCAAGTCTGGCTTCGGTGGAGCCAGTGGGAGCCTGAGGCCATCCCAGGCCCCACAGGTTATGGGCCGGACCTGGCTCAGCAGCAAGGGGTGTCTCCATGCACAGTGCCCAAGGGTAGCTGCGAGCTGCTGCGACCCTACCCCATGCTTCAGGAAGGGGGAGGAGGCTCACAGCCACTGGTGTCCTAGACTGCACCGCCTGTGCTGCCGCCTGCCAGGATCCAGAGCAGGCGAGCTGCTCCTGTCCCCTGGTGGTGGAACACGGAGAAGGGTGCTGGGTGCAGGGAGGGGACCTCAGCTGGGATCCTTCTGGTACAGGGAAGGGGCCTGGCCTGGGCCCAGTGGGGAGCTTAGGAAGTCTGGCTGAGCAGGCACTGGTTCATACCAACTCTTACTCTGTCATCTTCCTCCAGCTCTCCAAGCTAGCCCCCCTGCCCTGGGGAACGGGCTCTGGGTGACCTCCCTGATCGCAGACTGTGGACCCGAAGACCCTGAGGAAGAGTGCCCAGCGGGGCCCAGGTGGGGGCTGTTGCAGAAGTACCAGGGCAGAGCTACTTCCGTGTCTGTCTCCGTGAAGTTTGCACCAGACCCAAGGAGGAAAACGTGAGGGGAAAGGCTGGGAGGTGTAAATTCCTAGCACTTTAGCCACTTGAAAACAGCCTTGCTTGGAACCTAAGGCGGTTTTACATTCAGCTGAGAAGTGAGGGGCCTGAACCCCACCAAGGCCCTAGTGCCCACCACAACAAGGAAAAAATGGAGGGAGGAGTCCGGAGGAAGGAGATCCATTGAAGGAAACCGTGTCTAGACTTCCCCCAGCCGTCTCCCTCTTTCTGCTGCCTAAAAAAGCCCCAGGCCTGGTCACAATTGTCTCTACCTTTTAGTCCCCTGTTCTCCAACCACAGAGGAAAGAAACAAAGAAGGAATCTGTGCTTCCTTCAGAAAGTATCTATATATAGGCCACTTGCTTCCCACAGAGAGAGACCAGACTGTGGGGAGTGGGCCTAAGCCGTCAGTAGATTTCGTGAGGGCTCCCAGACTGGGAGAGAGGGCAGGTTGGGCTGAGGGACCTCCCCCCGCCACCCAGGGCACGAATTTTTGTGCACCAGGCAACTAGTTTTTATAATAACCTTCTTCTTAAGAATTACCGCTTCCCATTCCCTTCCTGCTATCTCTTGACAGTTTCCAGACAAAAGTTTTTGAACTATCCATTCTTTGATTTTTATACATATTTTAAATATTTTATTGACTTTTAGAGAGAGAGAAAGAGAGAGAGAGAAACACTGATCATCTGCCTCCTGCATACCCCTACCCAGAACTGAAACAGTAACCTGGGCATATGCCTTGACATGGAATCAAACCAGCAACCTTTTGGTGCACAGCACAACACTCAACCAACTGAGCCACACTCACCAGAGCTCTCTGATTTATATGTATCCCTTTGAACTCTATGAGACTTCCACTGGATAACTTTTATATAACCTTTTTCTAAAATGAATTATCCTTAAATGATTATGCATTCAGAAATGTTCTCTATCAGGTTGGAGGTGGCATTTTGGCTCCCATCTTCCCTAATATTTTTCAGACTAATTTCATCTATTTTTCCTGTTCTCTTCTTCTTCTAGTCCTCCATTCCTCTACCCAAACTGAAAAGAAAAACAGTAATAATCATAAAAAGATGTCACTATGTATCATTTCCACTAGAATATCATTTCTTAGAGGGCAGCAACCTTTTGACTTTATTATGGCTTTCTTTTTCCATCATGTTCTGGGCATCTATTATTATTTGAAAATACAAGGTCTGTTTTCTATTAATTTAATAGAATTTACAGTCCTGCCACAAGGTAGGCATTCAATCCATTTTTATCAAATGCAATATTTCAATCACAGAATCTCAGAGACAACTGAGGTTCAGGGAACCTGTGAGATGCACAAAAGGTCACAAAAACCTGTTACTGCAAATGGGAGGATTCTCTAGTCTGGAGCTGGTGACCCGCCTGCACTGTGCTTCTCCCTCATCTGCTGTTCCCACTATCTGATCAAAAACATCACAGGGCCTACAGTCAGATTAAAGAAGCCCAAAGTAGCAGGGACTAAATACTTAAAGATTAATCATATCATTCCCAATTAAGAAAATGCATTTACTAGGGAAAAGAATTTGTAGCACATATTTTGCTTTAGGTGCTTTGGCCTCTCCAGAATTCTTTAAAAAAATATATTTTTATTGATTTCAGAGAGGAAAAAAGAAGGAGAGAGAGTCAGAAACATCAATGATAAGAGAGAATCATTGATCTGCTGCTTCCTGCACACACCCTACTGGGGATTGAGCCCACAACCCTGACATGCGTCCTTGACTGGAATCGAACCTGGGACCCTTCAGTCCATAGGCTGATGTTCTATCTATTGAGCCAAACCAGCTAGGGCTCCAGAATTCTTTACGATGTGTGTAGGGAGGGTTATCATACCAGAAAATTCAGGAAAGCCTAGAAAATTCAGCAAGACAGAAATTCAGTTGGGATTGGTTTTCAAGTGCTGAGTAGATGGTCCTCACAGAGAAATTCACTCCCTCTCCTGCCTCTGCACACCATGTTCATGGAGAAATGATGAACAAAACTGGAAATGTCAGAACCAGGCCATCTGAAGAGTCTGTTCTTTCCAGATGGGACTAGGTGTGAAAGGGACAATGACCACTTAGTACCTGCTGACAACGTTCCAGGAATAGGATTCGGTAGCTTATACACACCACTGAGTGTATTCCTTTCAACAACCCCATGAGAGAGACATCATCATTTCCACTTAACGGATTAAACTAACGCTCATGAGCCACGTGCCTTGAGTCAACTGGCAAGTCTAGATGCAAACCCAGGTCCAGCTGAGCCCATGCTCCATCTACACGGTTAAGCTGGTTCATTTCATTCAAGAGTGCCAGCATCTTTATCAAATTCAAAGAGCCCAAAATGTCTGAGACATGATTATAACTGTACCATCTACTTCTTAAGCCTACAAAAATGGAATCTGTTCTCTTCTTGCTTAATTTACTTTAATTCCTAGCATCGGCCAAAACATTTTAATATCAGGACAAAGTCATTGAAAAAGGCTTTTGACCCTGAGTTTGGCATATTTTTAAAGCCTTTAAAGCTGACAAATAATGAAGCATAAAGTTATGTTCCTTAATTTATATGAAGTCACACATGCTGATAACGGACTTGCCTGATGTTTCCCTTAATGTTAACACCTAATTCAATATTCCTGCCCCTGGGGCCCCATGCACATTGTGAGACCATTCCTAGGATTCTTCTGACCATCTCATCTCAGAGGAGGGCAGGTGGCAGCAGTGCTGACAGCACCACCGCACAGGCCGAAGTGGGAAGAGGAGAACAGAAAAGGATGCGTCGTGGAATTTAAGTAGGGCTACTCTTCTAGAGAGGAACACCACAGAAAAGAAACGAATAAAATGGTACTACTTTTCCTGACTTCTGTATCATTAAAGATGATGTTTTAAAACTCCATCCTTTTTAATAGCCATACATGAAGGAATCCCAGGCAGGGCTTTTACAATAATAATTTGCTGGTTACTACCATTTGTGGTGATCTTTTTTATTGTAGCAATTTAAAATCAAGTTTGTAAAACACACTGTGTAGAACAACAAAAGATAAGCCAATTTCCTTTAAGCCTTTCTGATGTAAAAGCTACCTTTCTAGCATTATCATTTAAATGCTGGGTTTCACTGTTCCATCTTGGCCATCCATCCCAATTCCAAGTATGATTTCTTTTTAAAATAACAGCAAACATTAGTGGTTATGCTTATCAAGTTTTCCAGTTCACTACTGGTCAAGCAGGATGACACACTTGGCAGGGTTCGGACAAAGGCGAGTCTGCGTCATTCCGTTATCAGTCACATGCGATGCACACAGTTCTCACATGTACTTGTCAAGCTCATGAGGGGTCACTCGGTTTGGACACCAGAGTGTGTCACATTCTAAGTGAGAGCATAGATAATGGTGCCCTCTTTGTCCCTACTCTCAAAGTCCAATTAACATGCCTTGCAGTATATTTTGAGGGAAAAGATAATACATATATTAAAACAATTTTGGAATTATATGGCCAGATAAATACCACCTATCTTTTTTCCGTACATGAAGTCATTGCTATATACTTTTCTTGGAGTGTTTAACAATTGTGCTAGAGAAAGGACATCAAATGATGCTTAGAAATGTGATACACATTTTCATTTCACACTCCATCAGCTTTTACAACTGTAGCTCAATGAAATATAAGAGAGAGCTTGGCAAACAGCCATATTTACCAAGGTATAAAATAGTGGTCAGGTTACTGTTTTATAGAAATAAAAAAAAGTTTCATATTCAGTCCATATAACTAAAGCAGATATTCAACTAACACCTTAGAGCAGTGATTTTCAACCCGTGTGCCATCTCATCACCCTGGTGTGTGCAAGAATTTTTAAAACAAGAATTTTTAAAACCTGACTATTTAGTTCGGGCTCTGACCTCTTTTCCCTTAGATTGTCAAATAAAAAAATGACAATAGCCTGCCCGGCCAGCATGTCACAGTAGTTGAATAGTGATCTATGAACCAGGAGGTCATGGTTCAATTCCTGGTCGGGGCACATGCCTGGGTTTCAGGCAGCCAATCAATGATTCTCTGTCATCATTGATGTTTCTATCTCTCTCCCTCTTTTTTCCGTCCTGAAATCAATAAAAATGTATTTTAAAAATTATACCTATTTTTTTTGTGAGATTGACATAAAATACGTTTTTTTGTGTGCTGTATGATTTTAGTAATTAGTTTATGTGTGCCATGAGATGAAAAAGGTTGAAAATTGCTACCTGAGAGAAGGCACCATAAGCATATATACTGACAAGGTTTAGTGCCTGTCTAACTATAGGTTTTACTATATTATAAACAGCTTCATAAAGCAAGAAACAATGTCTTCCCCCACCCGGTTCCACTCAGGATTAACTGAAACAGACAAACACAGGATATGACCATCTTTGGTATTATATCTTTCACTTGAAAATAATGGCATTTGCCTTCTGCATCTAGACCAGAAGCAAAAACAGCTGATTCCCTTAACAGGTAGAGAAAGGGAAGAAAAGAAAAAAAAAAAGCTAAAGGCATCAGCAGAACTGCATATTTCTAATTCAGATTTCAATGTGTGGGAAAGGACTGCAGCCTCCTGCAGAGAAAGAGGGGCTGTGAATTTCAGAGCCACACTCTGAACCCTGTGCCTCCCCAGCTGCTTCCTACTGGCAGGGTGGAGGGGGGCACCATTTACTCACCTCGGTCAAGCCTGAGACTTCTCCTTTGGCTAATGGTTTGCTGATGGATGGAGTGTATACTTTGGCATCTGCTACGGGCTGCCCTTTCATAAAATGCTTTCCTGATTCATAAATGTCCACTTCAACCATTTTCCCCATGAATATGGGGTTCTTTGGCACTAAAACCTTAAAAAAAAAAGTTCAGAAGGCTCAATTTAAAATAAACTCTTAATTTTAGAACAGTTTTAAATTCATAGAATTACTACAAAGGGAGAACAGAGTTCCTGTATAGCCCATACTCAGTTTCTCCAGAAAAACAGGACACCAGTCTGCCGGACTTGTCACAATGAATGAGCCATTATTGGTGTCTGACTATTAAGTAAAGTCCCACTTTATTCAGAATTCTTCAGCTGTCAACTAATGTCCTTTCTATTCTGAGATCCACCCCAAGTGGGCTCTATCTTCCAGCTGCTCCAGGACCTGGGTGGGGACCTGGGGGAGGGCAGGCACTCTGGGAGGAGCTGCTGCACACAGCCTCCTGCACTGCAGGACGCCTGCTGTCCTCAGGCATGTGGGAGGCAGACCTGGGAAACCCCAGCAGGCAGCCAGTCACTTTTGGACAGGCCTTTGATATTCTGCTCTTTGCAGTCCCATGCAATGAGGGGAACCAAGACAACACTGATGAAAGCCTCCTACTTTTAATACCTTCCAAGTTAGCTATCAGAGTTCTGGTTTGAGTAGACACTTCAAATAAAGGCCTGCATGTTTGTGTGCATGTATATGTGTGCATGCATGCACGAGCGTGTGTTTTGGGGGAAGAGAAAGAAGACTTAAAAGCAACCTTTTCAATATCCCAAACATGGTAACATAAAGGTAAATAGCTCCTTTAACTGGCTGCCATTCAGTTCTTTTGCTCTGTAATAAAACACATGTATTGTGAGCGCTAACTCCACATAGAATCAGCTACTTTGGAAGGGTACTCTGGCTGGTTCACAGGAAACTGTCCTATGTCTCTTTCTATTAAAGATTTCAGGTAAAAGCACTTGTTTACCTTGAGTAAATATCTCCCCTGCTTTGGGACTTACAGGTAGCCTGTATGCTTATGTCTTCCTCTAGGAGGAAGGACTAACTACTGGCCAATCTTTTAAAGTTGGGATCCAAAATAAAGAAACTAATTCTGACCCAGCAAGACTCTGATATCTTGATGCAATCTTTCCTTCTGGAACTCATCTCAGTAGGAAAATAATTCCTGTGAGATCTTTGGAACTTAATTGTAGAGACAAAAAGGTCAGAGGAGGCAGAGGCTGCAGAGCCAGTTTCTCAAAGGCTGTGGTGGATCTCAGTCCTTCTGAGTCTGATTTTCATGACCACTTGGTCCACCGCTTCATCAAAGTGTAGAAAGGTCACCTGGGTGGCGAGTTACTCACGGTAAGCAGATGGACTAAGAGAGCTTTAGTATCAGAATATGAAAGCCCTTTTAAATCAATTTTTATAAGATGAGAAAATCTCCAGAGTAAACTATCCTGGGGAGATCTGGTGTGATTCTGGGGGAAAATAACTCCCCTTGATCTGCTGCCTTGATCTGAATGAAGGGCTCAGTGTTTTTCCCCCTCCGGTTTTAATAATTGGAAAAAGCCCGGCTGCTTTAAATGGGAGGAAACAGCTAATGAGGCATGCCATTGCCTTTAAAATGAAGGGAAAAAAAGTTCCCCGCTGAGGCAGAAACCCAGATGGCAAGAGAAAGGAGAGGGAAGAGGCAATGAAAATACAATCAAGCTCCTCCCCAGGCTGGGCAGAGAGTGGGCCTGAGTAGGAAAGCAGCTCTCTGGAGTCAATTAAAGAGATGGAAAGTGGGGAGAGACTCAGCTCAAACACGAGTGTTGGAAATACTTTCTTGATGGTCACCTCCACAGGTACAGGGCAGGGCTTGTTTAGTCTGGGTCTGGAAAAGCTCCCCTCCTTTCCGGAGGACCCAGGCCTTTCTGAGATGGCTCCTGGTGGCACATCAGTGCCTGAGGCCTCTTAGCTACTGCTTCCCTGTTCATAGGTGCAGCTGGCTGCCCTTGACTGTCTGCCCCTTGCATGACTTGCCCACAGTGGTCTTAAGAGCCTTCCCAAGCTCTAATTTCTGGCCATGAACTATAGAAAAAATCCACTTCTCATTTGATCTTAAAAGTTAATACAATCCAGGATGACCCATGAAATCACTGTCCCCATGGAAGTCCCCACCCTGAGAGGGCATATCCCATCCCCATCCTCGGATGCCCCCCGAGGAGGCATGCTGTTTCCTTCAGTCACTTTCCAATGCTTTCCCTTCTGAGTAAGTTGAGTCCCAAATGCCGAGACAAGATTTGGCTAATGCGGAGGCAAGGCAGGCTCGCTTATGTGGGCTGGGAAAGAGCCCCTGCGGTTGGGTTTGGAGAAAATTCTCAAAGTAAAGTTGTTTTGATCCTTTACACTGCTCTCCTCACACAATCAGAGTTGAATCCAAGTTGAAAAGAATCTATTTCCTTTGCTCCCAGCATTTTTATCAAGGTGGGAGTTATAAAAACAAATATGAAAACTAAACAGAACTAAAAAACCAAACAACCAAGAAACCTGCATGAGTGCCTTGACAGTGAGAGGAAATCCCTGCCCTTCTCACTGATGTTGCCTGTGCAGACATCCTTCCTGCTTCTGGACAGGACTCTGCCAGGCTATGGGGATGTTGGCAGAAACAGCTGCCTGTTCCCAACTCCCAAAAGCCTAAGTCTGGTCCCCTCAAAGACTAGTGAAGACTGAAAAACACGTATTCCTTTAAAAAGAATGTTTTGCAGACTAAGCCACAAAGATAAGGCCCAGGTCAGTCCAGCTGGCTGGATGCTATAAAATGCCTTGCTACACAAGATTCTACAACCTTCCCCACTTTTAAGTTCCTTTTGCTTAAGCAGATTTACTTTCAGAACTCTTTTTCATTTTGGAGAAAATTTAAGAATACAGAAATATTTGTTACCTGTTCATAGAATTGATTGTGTGCAACATAAAACTTGGAATCAAAAGATTCTTCTGTTATTAACACTTGTTGTCTTTCACCAATCTGGGAAGAGAAGGGGGGAAAAAAGGAATGATATGGGCAAACACCTAAGAATTCAAAACAAATGCCAGTCCAGTAGTAGTATCCTCCTGAATTTAAAGTAGGCTCTAAATTGCTAGTTACTTAACAGTTAATAAAGAATCACCTATTCAAATTTCCTGAAAGACTTTATTAACTATTTGGTAATAAAAATGAGCCTAGTATGAAATCTTATATTCTTAACTATGAAACAAAATTTGATTTTATTTCCTCTTTCAGCATAAGATAATTAAGACTTACAAAAATCTTCTAAATATCACTTTGTTTCTTGAAACAAGGCTGTAAAACAAGCCAGAACAAGCTGCTTCTAATCCAAATTCATGAAAATATTTTGGCAATATAAAAGAGTAGTAATAAACATTAATTTGAGTTATGGGGAATGTAACACTAAAGAAAATGCTTCCAAAAACTAGTCATTAAGAGCTTGCATCTAAACATTTCACATACTATTCTGAAATTACTAATTAATTCACACAGCTATTTACTTGTCATATACTTTTTCTCTGTCACAGGCAACTGTCTCCTCTATGTTGCAGCCATGGCCTCATATTCATATTTTTAACGAGAAATACAACAAAAATAGGGGACTATTAATTCTCTACAGGATCAACCTATATGTATCTATATTTATTATCTAAGCATGCATTTTCAATAACTAAGAAGTTAAATCAGACAAAATATGGGATAAAGAAATGTGACTTCTAAAATATTCTACCATTTCCAAGTTTATTCCACTGTAAAATGTAACATTTAAAATATCAATTACTGATTTTTACAAGGTTGTCAAAATGTCTGATATAGCAAATATTGAATGACTGCATTGAATGACTGTGCCTGGAATTACATTTGCTTTTGTTACTTGGTAAATATAACCCTGTATATTAAAGCACATTGGCATGAAGACTTAAAAATGCAATCCCCAGTTTCATAGGTAGGGACTTGCCACTACGTTCCGGCAATTCCCATTTAGATAACATAAACACAGCTGCACTAAATAGACCACCAATACAATTAAAAACACACCCTCTTCTATGTACAATGCCAATGCCTAAATAAACCATAATTTACTATTTTTTTTACTATCTCATTCAAAACATAACCCTCTTAGTCAAAGATTGTAAGGTTTCTAGGGTGACACTTATCAAAGACTTATTTCACTTTCTGAAAACTAGTAATACTTCCTGCAACACTAATTTCTTTTAAAAATCAAATGACAACAAAAGGAAGTTCCTAAAACTTCTACTTTGAGCTTTATTAAAAACAAACAACCCTGATGAGTACACGGTTTCATGAAGTATATTTTCCTGTAAAAAACTTAGAACGTTTGCATACATTTCACAGTGTGAGTTGCTTATAACTTAGGATAAGTATCTCTCAATGGTTCTTAAGGAAATTTGCAATTACACTCCATGTAACACTAAGTTTTCAGGAAATTAATCTAACAATAATATGGGATTATAGAGACTCTGAAACAGTATGCTGGTTCTTTCCTCTTGTTGGAGTGAATGCAGTCATCATTTTGGGGCTGTCCTATTTAACTTGACATAATAATGATAATATGTACACAGAATTAGAAGACTTGCTATGTTTATAACAGTAGAGGGCAAGGCTTTAGATCAATCATCAGAACTATTTGTAGGTGAGTATTTAACTATTATTTGCCAAAGGGATTCAGGAAAACTGCTATGTGCAGTCACTGATAGTGGCAAAACACCTCTCCAGTCACCCTTTTTGTCCTCTCAGCCATATATATTTCATCTCACTGGTGAGGCTCTTATACTTCCTCAGAGAATACTGGGGAAAAATGAGCATAAGAAAGCTAAGACCTTGATGAAAAGCTGCTACAATCTATCCCCACTCCCTAAAATACCAACTCCTCAATATTTTTGTAAGGATAAAGTTTCAATGAAATGAATATAAAATACAACCTTGAAGATAATCAGCTATTTCAAATAACCTTAAAACAACAATGATGCTAAGGTAGGGAACTCTGGAAGATGCAACTTTGCCTTGGTGACATGGAGGAAACTTATGGGCTAAGGACATGTGTAATGAACCTCACATCTTTTTTTTTTTTTTTAGTCTCCTCCCACTATATTTTCTAACTATTTTCTCCTTTAACCTAGTCCTAGTGCGGTAAAAGAACTGCATTTAACAAGAGTAAGGATGGTCATCCGGCTTTGCCTACCAATGCCTCTGTTATCTATAAGAAATCCCACTCTAAGAGGAAAAAGGCCACATATATCCTAAGACAATAGGACAACAAGCACCCATCCAGGTATTATGTTAATGACTGAGATAATCCACTAGATGTGATCAGACCAGTCTGTCTTACAGATAATGATGGACATTCTGATATTCCCCTGGGAAGTATCTTCTATGGCTACTCACTCACTGATAGAACCTTCCCTAACAACTGGACCCACTGACAGAAATGCAAGATTATATCACTAGTTTAAAACAAACCTTTTCAGAACAAGATTAAAAAAAGAATGCTGTGTAATTTTTAAAATGAACCAACTCCTGCAAATGTATAAGGTTGAAAATAATGTTTTTATGAATTTTGTGACTAACAGCAAAATATGGCTATTCAGTAGAGATGATTAAGATGAAAGTGGAATTGTAAACCTAAAAAATGATCTAGAACAGTGGTTCTCAACCTGTGAGTCGCGACCCCTTTGGGGGTCGAACGACCCTTTCACAGGGGTCACCTAAGACTATTGGAAAACACGTATTTCCCATGGTCTTACGAACCAACATACCACTCCTTGGTGTAGCAAAATGTAGCAATGTAGTTTACTGTTGTCATATGAAGACTGTTACCCATGCTACACCACGATTCAAGACAAAATTTCATTTATTTGTAATTAGAAATAAATATTTCACACTACATAATTACATATTATTTTTGTGCTTAATCCCCATGCTTTAATTATGTTCAATTTGTAACAATGAAAATACATCCTGCATATCAGATATTTACATTACAATTCATAACAGTAGCAAAATTACAGTTATGAAGTAGGAATGAAAATAATTTTATGGTTGGGGGTCACCACAACATGAAGAATTCTATTAAAGGGTCGAGGCACTAGGAAGGTTGAGAACCACTGATCTAGAAGGTGGCTTTAAGGTAACAACAATAGTCAAGGCTAGGAAGAAAGGGGAAGAAGGAACATACCTCAACGAAATGAGGGTTATATCTGACAAACCCACAACCGAATCATACTCAATAGGCAAAAACTACAATCATTTCCCTTAAGATCTAGAACAAGACAGTACTGGAAGTACTAGCAACAACAAATAGACAAGAAGAAATACAAGGCATTCAAATTGGAAAAGAAGAAGTAAAATTGCCATAATTTCAGATGACATGATACTGTAAATACAGAATCCTAAAGATTCCACCCATCCCCCCCAAATACCAGAACTGATCAGTGAATTCAGTAAAGTAAATGAATACAAAATTAATATCCAGAAATCAGTTGCATTTTACAATAATTATGAACTATCAGGAAGAAAAACTAAGAAAACAATTCCATCCACAACTGCTTAAAACCAATACCTAGGAATAAATTTAACCAAGGAGGTAAAAGGCCTGTACTTGCAAAATTATAAGACATTGAAAAACGAAATTAAAGAAGATACAAATAAGTGGAAGAATTTGCATTATTAAAATGTCCAAACTACCCAAAGCAATCTACAAATTCAATATAATTCTTATAAAGACATCAATGGTATTTTTCACAGACTAGAACAAATATTACAAAAATTTCTATAGAACCACAAAAAAAAACAAAAACAAACAAACAAACAAAAAAACGAATAGCCATGGCAATCTTGAGAAAGAAGAATAAAGTTGAAGGAATCATGCTATCTGCTAGCAAACTATACTATGTGATCATTGTAATCAAAACAGCATGGTACTGGCATAAAAACAGACATATAGATCAATGGCACACAATACAGATGCTTGAAATAAACCCACACCTTTATGGTCAATTAATATCTGACAAAATAGGCAAAAACATACAACGGGGGAAAGATAGTCTATTCAATAAATAGTGTTGAGAAAATTTGACAGATACATGCAAAGAAGTGAAACTAGACCATCTTCTTGCAGCATACACAAGAATACACTCAAAATGGATTAAAGACTTAAATGTTAGACAATAAAAATTCTAGAAGAAAAAAAATCTCAGACATTACTGGCAGCATTATTTTTTTCTGATATATCATCTTGGGCAAGGGAAAAAAAAAGTAAACAAATGGGACTACTGTACATATAACAAACAAACATTTGCACAGCAAAGGAAACCATAAACAAAATGAAAAGACAACCCAATGAATGGGAGAACATATTTGCCAATGACACATCTGATAAAGGGTAATATCCAAAGAACTTCTAGAACTCAATACCAAAAAACCAAAACAACACAATTAAAATATGAGCAAAAGACTTAAATGGACACTTCTTCAAAGAGGACATACAAATGGCCAATAGACATATGAAAAGATGCTCAGTGTCACTAATCATCAAAGAAATGCAAATTAAAACAACAGTGAGATATGTCCTCATTGGGAGGAAGGTTCTGGGCTGGGTGAAAAAGGTGAAGGGATTAAGCAATGTCATAGACAAAGACAACAATATGATGAGTACCAGAGGGAAAGCGGGGTAAGGAAGGTTAAAAAGAGTATAGGGAGGATAAATGGTGCCGGAAGGAGACTTGATTTGGGGTGCTAAACATGCAATACAATACCCTCCCCCATTCTAGAGAAAACTGGGGGAGAGGAAGTGTTACTCAAAACATCCTATTCCACATATTTGAATTGGACAGAAGAGTGGGAAGACTTAGGGTTTAGGTAGATTGTTTCTAAGATAAAAAAGATTTGACTATATTTTGGGCCTTCACATTCATCAAAAAATTAGTTTGGTAGAAGTGACATGCCAGTGGAGAGAGGAGAGTAGGGCTGAACAGGAAGTGGGTTATAATATTTAAAGGACCTCTCAGATCCAAAACTATTAAGTCATTGTTCATGGCAGATCTGTAGGTTAGGGGCTCACAGGGTTTCAGATAAGGAAATACTCAATCTAAATCCAGGCTCCTTTTTCTGACAGTAAATGTATGTATAAATTACAGCTAATTTCTTGCTGCCCTTAAAGTAACAACATAATCTTTAATACCCATTAAGAAACCTGAACCTAAAGAAACCTGTCAAAGTCTTTCCAATGAAGCTCCCACTTTTTTGTATTATCCTAAGGAAGATATCCCTTTTCCTTGAGAGAGAGCGAGAGAAACCTTGATTTTGTTACTCCACTTATTTATGGATTTATTGGTTGCTTCTTGTATGTGCCCTGAGTGAGGATCGAACTCTCAACATTGGCATTTCAGAACAATGCTCTAACCAACTGAGCTACTCGGCCAGGGCACCCTTTTCCTTTTGATTTGCTTTATAGACATGCAATTTATAGTTGACTGCGTAAAATGCCTATTTAATTTCTACAAAATTTAAGAGCTTAGGGTGGGAATACAACCCCCCTGCTATAATATTTCTATGTTACACTCAGTTTCCACTGGCAAAGTTTGACCTTCAGGACGTTAGTTAGGACTTGTGAAAGTGGCTCTGTCCTGGTACCTGCTTTCACAAGCGAGGCATACTCTTCTTCACTGATCAAATGTCAGTGGAGGAAGCAATGTTTCCTATGATGTGCAGAACTTCACTTAGTCCATCTAAACCTGACTTTAAAAGACATTTTATGAAAATGAATATAAAAATAGTCTTGTAAAACCACCTGTCCATTTCACAGAATGGGTCACTGGAGTAAGATAAGGTGCAGGACCCCGCCACCCAGGTCCCGCATTACTGGTAACGTGGAGTTCTTGGGAACTGGGGCCCGGCTAGGAAAGAATGAAGTGGTACAGCTTTCTACGACTTGCTGAAAAAAATATGAGGAAAGCTCTTAAGCTTTTCTTTAAGCCATAATGACAGAAAACTTGACAATTTTCCTAACTTGACAACGAAGGGGGCTTTGCAATCTCTGATTTCATGGAGGGGAAACTGAGGTCCTGCCAAATGCTGAGATTCGAGCAGAGGCAGAGAGAAGGAAAGGAAGTCTCAGTGATTCCCTCTACTTGATCCTCCTATTAAATTGTTAGCTGTAGAGAACACACAACATCATGGATCTAATTCTGCAGCACGTGACTTTTCTTTGAGTAGAGAAACATCTGTGACAAACAAAAAGCAATGTTTTTTAAATTCAATTTTTGGGTAGATTTTTTCAGTACTATTACATAATCAGCTAAGCTGTGTCACATCTCTGCTTAAATTTTTCCGAGTGTCTGAAGTTGTGAGAAACATCACTAACCATATGGCAGATAACACACACAAAACACATTAGCGTTAAAAAAGCAGTGGTTTCCAACAGAATTTGGTCCCTGAATGAATGCTCACTCAAGTACACTCTATTTCTCCATTTGTCCTAAAACAAACAATATTCTGCATGGCAAACAATACCAAAATTAAACAAAAACTTTATAGTATCTGGGCCTTCACTTCTAACCCAGTAAGAAATGTTACTGGTATAAATATTCCTTGGACTGGAAGAAGCAAAAGTTTATTTTGAAGTTACATATGACTGTAAATATAAACTTTACATCAAGTTTATTTTTCTCTCTTTTACTTTTTCCCCTTCTCACTTTTGTTTTCCTGAAACCGAAAAGCTGAGAGGTAGTTTTGGAAAATAATTCAATTCAATTTCTACTCTGAACAATTAGATGAGGTTAGAGTTCAATATTTCAATATAACTGCCCAGAGTATCTGAAAAACATTCACAAAGGACAGATGTGTATTTGAGAATTGGTGTAAGAGAAATATTTATTTCTTGAAAACACTTACAGAAGATAAAGAAATTATTTGCTTTCCATGAAAAGTTTCTAGCACTTAATTTTTTCTGTATAATTGCCTGAGGAAAAAAAATGGAGATTAAAACACACATATCAAAAAGCTCTCAATTATGTACATCAAGTTCCAAATAAACTTGAATTCTATCTCTGTTTTCCTATGAGATATTCTGACATGCTACTTCTGCAGCTACGTGTGCTTTTTTGTTTTTTATTGCAGGTAATAAAAACCAATTTTTCTACCTGACTGGTTTCTGAATACATGACTCTGGGAAATGTCAAATGTCCTTCTTTAGTTCCAGTCAAATTAGTTTTTTATTTTTATTTTCCCCCCAAAGCTGTGTGGAACATGTTAAACACAAGGCTGTGACCTTAAACTCTGAAATAATATTTCTAGTGTCTGTGCAAGAGCCTGCCCTCACATACACCTTTAGACTAATTACTGCAGTGTAATGTTGCCAGTGAACCACCGTAATTACACTCAGAAAAAAAGTATGGTCTTTTTCTTTCCTGGCTAATGAAAATGATAACCTTTCCATTTTGATCCATCATTCACAGCAGCAGAGCATGTGATGCAGGGTCTCCAGGGTATACAGTCATTTTCCTGACTGTTTATGTATACTTCTGTTTTCTGGCCCTACAAAGCTAGAATTAAAGAAGCAGCACACTTATGCTAAAAACAGTCAACAGTAATAATAGCAATAACATTAAAATTTAGTATCTTTACTCCACAGTGCTATTCAATAATGAAATAGGGCCATGACACAGGAATGTGTGTCAAAAATGATGATAGCACAGAAAACAAGTAAGAGAAAGACTCGTAGGCCATGGTATTCAAAATGCTTGACGTTGGTTTACTGCTCTAGATAAGGATTTTTGAGAGATGTTGGACAGTTTATTGTCAAAGTGGCTGGCCTTGTATGTGACTTTTAAACTATGTCAGAAAATACATTCTATTAGATTTTTAATAGATTTTAAACAGTATCTTCTGTGTTAAAATACCTTCAGCTTTACTTATTAATACAATTAAATACATTCCAAATGGAAAGAATGTTCCTTCAAGTATTTAACCTATACGTATTTATTAATTGCCATGAGCATCTTAGTGGCCCTATTATTCCTTCCTCATATTTCAGAAATAATGTAAACATGAAGGACAACTGAAAAATAATTTGGCTTTTTAAAGTCCTTCCTCCCAAAGCAATGACACGAGATATAAAGACAGACCCAAGGTGGTTCAGTTGGATCGAGTCAGACTATGATATTTCTTTTGACAACAGCCAGTATGCTAATTTCTTCAAACACCGGCTAATATTTTTTCTAGCCATGTGCTCAACCCAGTAAGAGAAAGACAACCCAAGGAAGTCTCTTCCCAGTTGGAGGCAAAATCCCATCCTTAATAATAAAGCTATTCCATCTGTTGGCTGAGAGCTGACAGTAAAGCACAGGGATAGTGCTTGTTGATCTGATTGCAATAATTCTCAACAGCAAAGTTACATGACAAAAGCCAATTTGATCCCTTTCATATCAGAGACCTATACCTGAGTGCTGACTGAACTCCAGTTTAAAAAACACCCAACTCTGAGCCATCTGCTTGGACATTCTGGTATTCTAGAACATTCTAAGGGTTACCTGCATGGCTTTGGTGGGATTTTTTAAAATCCTTGTAAGAACACATTACATGAGGCCTACTCTCTCTTAACAAATCCAAGCAAGCTGCCCTTCCTTATCACAGGTCTGGCATAAATATGTTAGAGCTATTTTCCCCACACCAGGGAAACTCTAGGTAGTACAGGAAAGTGCTCAACCTTATAACTATCCAAAGTCCTGTGATTAGTAATATCATCTATGAGATCCTATTAATGGAATGGCTAAGTGGGACCAATGTGGGACTAGGTATGGAACCTTTTTTTACTAAAAGTTCAATTTTAAGATTGAACAACTGTCTCCATCACTCTCACCTTCCTGGTCTTTTTTCTCATTGGTCTCCATCAGTCATTGCTCAGAAGCCTGAGCCAATCTTCTTTCATGAGCTTCTCAACAAGGCCTAAAGGTGACACTGACAGCTCAGAACGACTGACAGACTGCCTTTCTGGAAAGCGTCTTCAGAATTTTTGTTTCACATTTTTGATGACCCAATAAATGAGCCAGATTACAAAGAGAAAGGAAGAAAGATAGACAACTGACTTTTAGAGATTTAGTGTTCATGTAATCTAGTAATATAAGCAATTACTTGCCAATTCTCTTCAATCTTTGCTCAAAGCCCCCATTCCAATAGCACTGGGAGATGATTGTAGGAAGCCAGGTACCTGCAGTCTCCCACACACCAAACACTTCATCAAAGCAATGGAAGACAAGATCCCAAAGAAAGATTCAGACATTCGGAAGAATGTGTAGGTGTTGGGAGGGCACTCCAATTTTCTTTGTGGGGAAAGAAGGCTCCTTTTCAAACATTAAATTATAGAAGAGAATGGATAAATTCCATCTCATCTCTAAATGTGAATTTTTTGGAACCATGAATTCAGATCTGGCAAGGGTGGAGGAATTAATAAATTCGAAATTAATTTAGTTTGAAAGCTTCATTTTACAGATGAGGAGACTAAGGCCAATTAGAGATTAAGCGATGTGGTCAAAGTCACACACCTCATATGGATTTTATCCTGACATTTGTTTTTGAGCAAGTGCCTTACTGATTGACTATAAGTCTGTACCATTTGGTGCAGTGGCCACTAGTGACACGTGGCTGTTGAGCACTAAAAATGTGGCAAATCCCAATGGAGATGAGCTGCAAATTACACTCCAGTGTAAAACACACACCAGATTTCAAAAAGTTTACATAAATAAAAGAATGCAAACTATTAATTTTATTTTATTATATGTTAAAATATTTTTAATATACTGGGTTAAATACAATATATTATTAAAATTAATTTCACTTCTTTCTTTTCACCTTTTTAGTGTAGCTACCAGAACACTTAAAAAAAAATAGCTGTTGGTTCACACTATACTTCTATTGGACAGGCTGCTCTAAAACATTACTACCTAGTTTTTAAGAATTTAACAGAAACTCCATTTCACTATTTAGAAGGAATCATATTTATCATTTAAAAATATTTTTAACTTATCACTACCTACTCTTAATTTCAATAATCATGTAAAGGAAAGACTGACTATATGTCTATAAGTTGTAAAGGCAGGAATTTTGAATTGCTAAATTTTTCTTCTTGACCTTTAAATTATTGCTTCCATCTTTCTGGTTGACCACAGCCTCCCCCAAAGCTAAGCCATGATAAAATGCTTGTTATTTTTAGGGAAATCCAGGCATCCAACGAGAGGATATCTAAATTTTCCTATCTGTCATTTCCCATTTTGTATAGCTACAAAAGCAACCATATAAAAAGCGATGGTATTTGGGCTAAAAACGCAGAAATTGATCATTCTCAAATTCATTTTTTCAAAAGCCCCAAAAAGATGTCCAAAACATGTACCACCATTGGTAAGATAAATCTTTCATTATCAACCCTGTTACCAAAGAACTCAGCATAGATGCGAGCAATAAATAACACATGCAGTACACACCATCTTTCAACCATTTGCCAGTCAGGATTGAGGCTGAGGAAGCAGAAAGGATTAAGCCGAAATCAAAGACAGCCCAGCTCTAAGGGTGTCTAATTAGCATAACAAAAGACACTGCCACAGTCTTTGGGCAGTGGGCAATACATCTCATTAAGAAGACTGAATAACAATTATTCTCTCGGCTCCCTCTCCCCACCCCCACCCTTCTTGGCTCAGCTCTGGGAGATCCTGAGAGCTCAGCTTGAGAGCTTCTGCTTTATTGGTCTGGCATTCAGGCTGCAGGCTGCAGGCTGAAGAGCCCACTTGTGTTCCTGTGCACCTGCATCTCAAAGCTTGATCCCGATTCCCTCCCTCTCCTGCTGTGAAAATGTAGCTTCTTCAAGCACACACAAGTCCTGCTATCCAATTTATAGATATATAATATTGAGAAATGACAATGATGACCTACATAAAGAAATACGAGTTCCCCTAAAATATCTTTATTTAAAGAAAATTGATCTATTTGCTCTCTTTATCTATTCTGTTTTTCCCTTTTAATATTACTTCAGTCTCAGAGTCAATGAAGCTAAATTAAAATTCTATGAAATTTTATTGCACCTGTAATTAGCTGTGAGCACATGTATGCACAAATACATGCACATACATACATACACATATGATGCAATTTAATGGGAGTATCCTCTTTCAGTCTTATCCTCTTTCCCTATTTTCTCTTGATGCTAGACAATTGAGAAAACATGGAACTCAACAAAGGAAAATTGAGGTTGCAGGTAAACATGTGAGCAGTTTTTATATAAATGTTAACCAAGACAAAAGAACATTCTTCTAGGGTGATTACTAAGAAAGATGAAAGCTTCAAGTAATTCTCTGCACTTTTCCATATCAATCCACTCTGGGGAAAGGACTGAATGAGAGGGAAGGGGAGAGAAAAGGATGTATTTATTTAATCCACACAATTTCCAATTCTGCACGATATTCTTTGGTAAGTAACAAAAGGAATCTAGATATGAGGGTTGCTTTGATATTTAAAAAAACCCTCTTCTGCCAAACACAATATTACATAGCCTCCTTAAACCTGAAGACTGCCAGGTCTGCAAGCTGCTCTAGGAAAGTTCCTTTATTACAGATGTAGACAGGGACCTCTGCAATTGTTACTGAGGCTAAATGCAGAAACGAGCCAATTCACTTGAGTGGCTGGGAAAACCTACTGAACCTATTTAGTAAGTCTGAATTTTCCAAACCGCTGTAAAGTTACTGCATTGCAGGAGACCTTGAGAATATTTAAGTCTTTAACATTATAAACCAAAGACATAGTGTGAGACATTGTAATGCTATACATACTCTGCATGTGGCATTATACAGTTAAAATAAAAATTGGGACATCACCCAAATCCTAAAAACCTTTCTCTATGTGGCGACCTACTCAGAATTCAAAAGCCAGCCAGTTTCTGCCTTCCATCCTACAAGTAGAGTGGATTTTCTTTTAATCTTCTCTCTTACTGAATTTCTCTTCTTTAATAGATAAATGCAATTTAATGGGACTGTAATTTTAAAAAAAATTCTTGCCTATTTCCATCCAACAGTTTTACCAAAAGTAGTATCCAGATGTAACACAGTAATAGAAATTCTATACTGCTTTATATTTTAACACACAGTATTTTTTATTTTAGTGCCCAGTAAGTTACAGACCTGAATTTCAGTCTATGGCCTTCCATCTTACATAAGCGGCTGTGGTGTCCCAAGGCCAGGCCAGGCCTGTCACTGTCTCATCACCACTGGTTCTGCCTTTCATTCTGGAGCTGACACCATCTGAGATTAACTATGGCTGCCAAGTGCAAGGATGAATGAAAGAATGAATAGAGCAACATTTCAGGGATTCAGTTTACCGGTCTGAAAGAAATAATTAAAATAATTGCCAGGCTTGAATCTGGAGCTGTCTTCAGATTATAACCTAGCATTCCGGAGTCAGTGTAGGTGCTGGGACAGCTTGACTACTGTTGGTAAATATAGCTGAGAGCACTCCTATGTCCAGAGTAAACTTCAAAATTTCACGCATCTTCCATTTACTCAGAAGCTAGTGCTGTGAGCTGAAACATATTCCTACTGGATATCTTGATTCAAGTAGTCAGGGGAAATTTTTAATTTCAAGTAGAAAACTGTCTTGGGGCTCTAATCACTGCTTCAGAACTGTTAGAAAGCAACACTGGATGGATAAGTGTAGAGACCAGGCCTTTGCTAACCAGCTAACAAAGTGGAGGCTGTGGGAGGAATGTGGCGGGGCTTGGGGAGCATGCTCAGCAGTCCTGCTGGGCTATGCTGTCCCTGGAGGAATCTTGCCTGAAAGGTAGAGATAACTCTTGTATTCCCTTTTCAAAGCCATGACTCAAAAGGATTTCAGAGATGTAAGACAAAGCATATTTAACGGGGAGAAAGGAGAAAAATGGCCAATATTGATAAACCTACAATTCATTTTTTCAGTAGCTATTGGAAAGATGAATCATGCTGGAAAAAAAAGCCTGAACAGCTTCTTGTCATTCCTAAAATATGATCCTGCGCCTGCCTGAAAGAGTTAAGGGTGTATAAATATTTATCATTCTTCTTTCAGAAAGATAACAAAAATTCCTTTTGCATACATGAATTTCAGATTCCTGAGCAAGCATTAGGATATGGTCAGGGGCCCACCATCTTAATGAGGATATGACAATGTGTGTGTGTGTGTGTGTTTAAACTTATATATGATTTAAAAAAAAACACCCTACAGATTTTGATTTTATACTTAGGCACACATAGACTTAAGAACAGTTACTGCTTTTGGAAGCATACTGATGGGATGGATGACAGGAACCAGTGAGACAAGGGTGAAAGGTTCATTGAGAGTGATAAATAGGATATGCTTTTCTTAATGTTTTGCAATTGCATATTCAATACTGCAGGCCAGTGAATATGCATTTTAACTGCATTTTTAAGAGAGCTTCCAGATTTTAATTACAGATTAAACAGTTATTTGTAAATCAGTACCACTTCATTAGCATATCAGAATCACAATAAACAATGATTCTCTGTCACTAACTAGTATATAGGATAGTGTGAATTTATGAACAGTCCATAGATAGGCACTACAGCAGGGCAAAATATCCTATTTACCTCGAGTAAGCTGATACCCTAAAATATTTTAAGGGAAACATTCCAGATGAAAACTCACAATATTCTAAATTCTGAGACTAGAGATTTTATTTCTTTTATTTGTAGCTATATCTCTAGTGCTGAACACGATGTCTGGCTCACAGAAGATTTTCAATAAAGATTTGTTGAATAAATGAATGAAATAACTAGCCCTTTTACAAGTATATAGTTATATTTTTGTATTTATATGATCATGCATTGATATTTTTTGACAAATTGCCAAATTGGAATAAAATCATCAATGAGGATATTTTCAAAGTATTTAATTAATAATTTCTTCTAAGGGATTAGAAGAAATGCATTTTTTGTTGTTGTTTCCACCTTCATAACAAATAGTAGCTGAAATAATCTTATTTCACATAGTAATTTATTTTTTTTTACCAAAGACTATGTTTTAGAGCAGTTTTAAGTTCACAACAAACATGAGAGGAGGGTGCAGAGATTTCCCATATTCCTCTTGCCCCTGCACATGCCCAGCTTCCCCCATTGAGTATCAATGTAGGTTTATTAATAGTAACAAATGTACCACTCTGGTGAGGGATGTTGATAATAGCCCCTTATGTTTCATATCTACAGATACTTTTGTTGTTCTCCACTTACAGATGAAGAACACAGAGAATTTAGGTAACTTGCTCTCTGTTACTTTGGGAATTAGAAACCGTTCCTGGGAGCCCAGCTCCTAGCCATGTTTTCTGCAGCATGCAGTGCTGCGCCCACCTCGTTGCTACTTACTTTGTGTCTGGTTTAATGCACAAAACAAACTCCTAAGAGAAAAAATGAAGCAGTTTAATAACCACACAACACAGTTAAGCAGGGAAATAAAAGAAACATTTTTATCATCATCTTTCAACTAGTCAATAGAGAAAGAAGGAAAAGAATTAAAATATTTTCCCAAAATAGCCACCTAGAGTTCTAGCTTTGTGTTAGATTGCAACATATCAAATATAAAACTGCTAATGTCAAACTGCAGATTAAGAAAACTGTCTTAAAAAAAATCAACTTATGTGTTTTTGAGCTGATTTCCAAACTGACTTCATAATATGAAGATGCACTGGACTTTCACAGAAACTAGGAGATTTTGGGAAAAAGGAAGTGACATGTGTAGAACATGCTTGTTTACCAAATCACAGAAGACAAAACCACAGGAGGTTCTTTAAAAGATGTACTTGTTCCTTTTATGGGAACACACAAACTGAATAAAAATTCATAAGGCAAAATTGAGAGCCCCATGGACCATTCACAACCAGGCAAAAAGTACCTGGGAAGAGGTTTTAAATCCAAAATGCAAACCCAGTTTCCTTAACAGTTATTTCAGAATGGTTGAGGGTTTCTAGAAATCAGTACAGAATTAGAATAATTGCAACTGGGACCAGGCAGCTAACTTCTGCTTACTTCTAACAACTTTTGGAGCTGTAAAGACCTAGCTTGACCAAGCTATTGGTATATCCCAGTTGTGTATTCTAGTTGATATATTCTATGGTATCACAAAGACTAGCAAGTGTTATAAAACTTAAAGCTGGCAAATTTACTGTTTCAAATAACGGTAGTGGTGGGAAGGATTCATAAGAAAGTCCAAGCAAAAAATTCAAGCAACAAATGGAGAAAATTTGATTCTACTCTTTATTTCTATTAACCACAGTGGCTATGAGCACAGGCATCCCTTACTACTACTTTTGTTTCTGTGATAAAATGGTTTACTTATTCTTCACCAAATACTGTACAGGGTAGGTAGTGACTTATCTTCACTCCATAGATAAGGAAACTAAAACCCACCTGAGTACTTTTAGCTAAAGTTACATAGTTTATAACAATGAGGTTGAATGATTTCACTTAAAATAAATTCTAAAGTTCAGAGTGACAGACATCTGTTACTTGAAGTATACATAGACAAACTTGTGTAGCAAATTAAAAATGCTGTTTTATGAATCTGTCTGGTTTTGCTCAGTGGTTAGATTGTTGGCCTGCATACCAAAGGTCTAGGGTTTGATTCCCAATGTAGGAAATGCACCTGGGCTGCAGGTTTGATCTCTGGCTTCAGTTGGGGCATGTATGGGAGGCAACCAATTGATGTGTCTCTCTATCTCATCCATGTTTCTCTCTCTCTCCCTCTCTCTCCCTTTCACTCTCTCTAAAAAAAATCAATAGAAAAAATATCCTCGAGTGAGGATTAACAACGAAAATGAAATGTCATTTTTTGAAGTTGATAGTTAATAGCTTAAAATATTCAGTCACAAAAATTTTGTTTTTATAATAAATACAAAGGTATATTATTACGAATAAATGATCATTTCAAAATTCTTGAGCCTGTCAAAAAGATAGTTGGTAAAAAAGCATGAAATAAATTTAATGCTAAGCTTATTAAAATACATCCCTCAAACCCAGCATTTCCTAGAAAACACAAGGGAAATGCCCCTGAGAAATACTCCTAACTAAGCATCTTTGTTGAGCAGTATTCTTGAGGTTAAATAAGGCCTCATACTGATACACTGGGAAAGGAAGGAATCATCTGACTATTAACAAGCAAACTCATGAAAATGAATTGTTGAGTCAGGGCAACTAATAAGCCTATTGCAAGTAATGATTACATTATAGTTTTCTCCACTTTCAGTGGAGCTACAACATAAATGATGAAGGATTTACAAAGAAACAATAGGCACTGGCTTTGTGCAATAATTTTATCTTATACAAAATCCTTAAATGTATATACCCTGTCATATTGTTTAGAATGATGATAAGAAATGTAGTTTCATGACTCTCCTTTTCTCTCTTCTCACTCTTTCCCAGCACAACACCCTGGCCTGGGTGCTGCTATATGACTGTCACTTGAATCTCCATTTCTCATCCTCTCTACCACCCTATGCTTGCGACACTGGCCTATACTATCCTTTAAGTCACATTTTCTTATTTAGTTGACAGAGCAAAGTATTGAAGGCTGATAAACAGGTTGAGTGCAAGTGAGATTCTGACTTTTATTTAGATAAACTACTTACTTTTTCCATCTATGAAACAGGAAAAGCATATATCTAATTACCTTAGAATTAAAGAAATATATCAGCTAAAGTACTATAAAATACATTAAAAACTTTTACTTCTAACATTGATTAATTCACCATTTCTGATTAGGTTGCTAGGCTTTAGTACCTTTTAAATGTAAAAAAATAAACTATTACTCTAGCCCTGGTCAGGTGGCTCAATTGGTTGGAGCATCGACCCATACACCAAAAGGTCAAGGATTCTGTTCCAGGTCAGGCACATGCCCAAGTCAGGATAGCTATAGGAGGCAGTTGATCAATGTTCTCTCACATCTCTCTCTCTTTCTCTTCTCCCTCTCACCTTCTCTCCCTCAGCCAGTTGCGGATTAAGAAATAAAAGCAAACTATTACTTTATGTATTTATTTTCATTATCTTTCTGGAAAATCATAAAATGTATCTGTAAATGATGATTCTTCAATTTCCTTATAAAACTAATGATGAAGTAGATCCGACAGTCATTTTTGAGACAATGTATCTTCTTGCTAAAAAAGAATAAATAAAAATCAGTTGAAAACTTAAGTACTACCTAGACAAGTTGATGAGCATATGATACTCTTTAAATCAATTCCTTCATTTTTTAAATCAACTGCTTTGGTTTTGTTCAAAACACCTGCTGTCCTCATGTATTCATTTTAATTGTTAATAGAAAGAGAGAGAAAAACCATATGAATTGAAGTTTTCAAACAGAATTAGGCTGTTAAATCAAATCTATAAAAAATTCATAATCATTACATACTAGAACCAGTTCTTTTATATACTTGATAACAGATATATTCTCTACAAAATGGAGTGCTTGTGTATATGTGAATGGGTGATGTTCAATTTATCAAAAAATAATTATCATGATACATAAAACTATTATAAAAATGGAAATAAGCCAGTGTATTAAAGTGGAGGAAAAATCCCTTCAAAAGTAAAAGGGAAGAGACCTAACTTTAAAAACAAAGCAGTACAGTTATTTTATAGATCTTCATTTTATTCAAGTCTACTTAAATTAACGAGAATACCAAAATATCTAAAAGGCATATTTAAGTATGATTCTAATTTAAGGAGAACCGGTGCTTATATAAATAACTTAAGTTGTAGATTTTAAATCATAATTCTTCTCTAATAATCAGGGGACTGAGCTTTGCTTTCCAGGAATGAACCTCACCCTGTGAAGACTTTTTCAGATTTAGGGGCAGAAGGCCCTTCGTTTCAGCTGTCTGTGCTTAAGACTTTATATTCTAGTGCTTGCACCACCCTTCAGTTTCAGGCAGCCACCTAGATGTATGAATTCAAAGCAATATTGTTACTCCTTTCTTTAGACTATAATTCACCAAAACAAAACAAAACAAAACAGCCCAATGAAGAATTTCACCACTGGGGATATGAGTTGCATATGTAGCACGTTTTAAATGCCAGCCTTTTGCTGGTCTGTTTCACTCTTTGGTCTTACAACAGAAACTCCAACTTCATCATCACAAACACAATACACAATCTTCAATTTTTAAATTGATTAATGTATAGAAAAATGGTCTTCTCTTTTAGAACTATTTTACATGCATGAAAAACCCAAACCAAAGCTTTAAGTCTTCAATGCTCCTCTTGTCACAGAGTCTGAAATGAATACACATCTATTCCATCTAAAGGTGCATGCTATTCATTTCCTTTTTTTTCTCTTTTTACTTAAATAACTATAGCAAGTGCTCTGCAAATACTGCTAGTTTAATGCTCAAAACAACTGCATGCAGTAGGGACTTCTTCATGGAGTCTGAGGCCCAGCAATGCCAACCCCTTGGCCATGATCCCACAATTGGGAGGTGACAGGCACAGTCAGAGTTCAAACCCTGCAGTCTGGCTCAATAGTCTGAGCTTCTAACTACTACACCACACTACCTCTTCAACCTTTAAGTCAAGTTATAGTTTTAAAGAGATTTTATAAGTGCTTAATTAATCCGAGCAAGTTGTTAACTACCATGTAACCTGCTATGGAGTTAAAGTGGTCCCTTTTTTTTATTAAAAGAGCTTTGTTAAACCAATATGAAATCTTCACAACTTTAAGAGTTAAAAGTCAAATGATATCTTTAAAATCATCAAGGGATCTTACACCATGGATGAACCTGGAAAGTATTACACTAAGTGAAATAAGCCAGTCCGAGAAAGACAAATACCATATGATTTCATTCATATGTGGAATCTAATGAACAAAATGAACTGACAGGTAAAATAGAGGCAGACTCACAGATAGAGATCAGGCAGACAGCTGTCAAGATGGTGGAGGGATTGAGCAAAAAGAAAATAAAACAGAAAAAATTCATGGACATGGGCAACAGTGTGGTGATTGTGGTGTGTGGGTGGAGGAGGGTATAGTGGGTATAAATGGTGATGGAAGGAGACCTGATTTGGGATGGTGTGTTGTGGAGTTGTGTACCTGAAACCAGTGTCATCCCAGTAAAGTCCATAAAAAAAAAAGTCACCAAGAAACCAAAGAGAATATGTGGCTAAAATGATAATTCTGATGTTCCTTTATTTATTAGTCTTACTAAAACTGTCAAATTTTTAAAATGGATAATCAGTACCCAATAAAAGATACACATAATCACACAGCTTTTGAGAATGAAAAAATAAAAAAGATTAAGTCTATGGAGGAAAATGTAGAGGCTAATTACAATAGTGCCTCATCCTTCATTTGTGGTTTTGCTTTCTGCGATTTTATTTATCTGTGGTCAACAATGGCCTGAAAATATTAAATGAAAAATTTTAGAAACAAACAATAAGTTTTAAAGTAAGTGCCATTCTGAGTAGCATGGTGAGATCCTGAGCCTTTCTGCTCCATCCCCACCAGAATGTGAATTATCCCTTTGCCAAAGTCTCCACAAAGTATACTCTCCCTGACCCTTAGTTGCTTAAGAGAGAGAGAGAGAGAGACAGACCACATTCACATAAATGTTACTATAGTACATTGTTATAATTGGTCTATTTTATACTCAGTAATTGTAAATTTTTTTACTGTGTCTAATTTATAAATTAAATTTTATCATAAGTATGTATGTATAGGAAAAAAATAATGTATATAAGGTTCAGTACTATCTACAATTTCAGGCGTTCACTGGGAGTCTTGGAACCTTCCCCGTGGATAAGAGGGGGACTACTGTACTCCCTAAACCTAAGCTATATGGTCGTTGCAGTTGAGCACTTTAATTTGTCTCTGAGCTTTCTGAAAGTCAAGCAAAAAAATGAGCACGGTTACCTGGATGAGCTCCATTGCTTCAAAAACAGGAGGTTAAAGGCCTCATTTGTAAAGAAAACTTAATAAAACAAATAGATTTATCATTTTAGTAAATTTATACTTTTACTAAAGATTAGTAAATAGATTGTACAGTCAGGAAACCCGTTTTATCACCCTTACCTAGGAAAGTGCTTTGTATCAAGGAGCTGCCCAACAAATGTCCTTTAAAATACAATGCAAAAATATATTGCCACATTAAGAGTAATTTTTGGCTGTGTAACAACAGTTTCAGGGCCACCATCAATGCTCAACTGGATTACCAGCCAACTGTAATGGAATTCTTTCCTCTATTTTATGTCTCTCTGGTCCATTTCCCATAATACATCTAGAGAGAGATTTTAAAAACTCAAGTCTAGTCATATCACGTCTCCCCTTAAAACACCACAATAATTCCCCATGGCTCTCAGGGGAAAGTTGCCACATAAAGCCTTACTTTATTTATTATTTTTTTAAGTTAGTGTACAGGAGGCTATATAATGACTATGTCAAAATTTACTTAACTCCTTTTCCATTAATAGACATTTGGCTTGTTTCCAATTTTTGGCTTAATAATAAGAAATCTCTTTGGACACAAGTGAGCATGTGTCTAAACAGAATTACTTAGTTGAAGGAGGAATATTTTATTTGTGATTTTCATATATACAACTAAATTGCTCCAATATGGCTATATCAAGTTGTATGTTCCCACTTAGCACATGAGGGTTTTCTTTCCTACACTCATCAACACTGTATATTACCAGTAGGGAGGGGAAACTTTGCCAATAGAAAAGATGAATAAATATTTTTGTTGCAATTTTAATTTTCCTAATTGTCAGTGAGATGAAACACTTTTCATGTTTATTGAGTGCCTTTGCCACTTTTCTCTTCAGTTACAATTACTGAATTACAATTATTGCAAATATTTTTTCCTAGTATGCTGGTTATCTTTGAACTTTGTTTATCATGACATTCATTATATTGCAGTGTTTACCGTTTGGCAGTAAAATTTCCCAAAAAGCCCTGTTGGGCTTTTGATTAAGATGATATTGACTACAGAATAATATAAGGAGAATTGACATTATCATTATATTAAATATCCTATCTGAGAATGTGTTATGGTATATATATATATATATATATATCTTTTATATTCTTCAAAAACTAATCAGTTTCAGTATTAAGATCTTAAACATTTCTTGTTAAATTTATTTGTAGGTATATATTTGCTTTGTTTCTACTATGAATGATTTTTTTATTATATTTATCTATAATTTATCTTAAAACTTGTTTACTTTAGTTATCTCTCAGTCAGGAAAACAAATAAATATATTCTGTATACTATGTATTTAAAAAACCAGAGAGGGATGGTAGGAAAACAATTTAGAAATGTGTTTAATCTTTTTATAACTAAAGTATAATTGTATTGAAGAAAGAAGGGAAGCTAGAGTTAAAAGAAGGTAATTTATAATTTTGATTTTAAAAAATTCCAGAGAATGACAGCATCTAGTTTTTAGAGAAAACAGCCTAAGGGTGTTCCAAGTCTAGCTTCTTACTTAAGTCATCTTTATATTTTCTAAAATCTTAAAAAAGCAAAGTGGTTATACAACTTTCTTTAATTGCTAGTTTAGTTTTAAACAGTGTTTGCTGTCAAAATAATTCTTTATCAGGTCTCCCCAAAACAAGCTATTTCAGCTTATTTGGTGGTGTGGTGTGGCTTCTCCGCAAGAAAGGTTCAGATAGTCCTGCAGCTAAACCAAGTTTTATATGCTATCAGATAAACTGTGTGTGTGTGTGTGTGTGTGTGTGTTTGTGTGTGTGTGTTTTGTTGTTGCTGTTTTGTTTGTTTTTAAGAACAGTATAATGAACCTAATTTGATAGTACTTAGTTTCAACAATGAACTCATGGGTAATATTGCTTCATGTATTACCACCTCTTACCTCCCCAGATTTTTTTCTTTTTACTTTTGATGTCGTTCATATATTTGTCCCACCGCGCCCACTCCTGCCTCTAGCAACCACCATTGCACTTGGCTGCAATGAACATGCATGTATCTTTTCAAATTAGTGTTTTCATTTTCTTCAGATAAATAACCAGAAGTGGGACTGCTGGATCATATGGTAGTTCTATTTTTTATTTTTTGAGGAACCTCCAAACTGCTTTCCATAGTGACTGTACCAATCTACATCCCTACCAACAGTGCACAGGGTTCTCCTTTCTCTCTACATCAGCATCAACTCATATTTGTTATTTTTCTATGATAGCCATTCTCACAGGTGTAAGGTGACATCTTATGTGGTTTTGATTTGCATTTCCCTGATGATTAGTGAAATTGAGCATCTTTTCATGTATCTGGTTAGCCATCTCTATGTCTTCTTTGGAAAAATGTCTAGATCTGTCCATTTAAAAAATTAGATTGCCTTTTGCTGTTGAGATGTATGAGTTCTTTCGACTATTCTGGATATTAGCCCCTTATCAGATATATGATTTGCAAATATTTTCTTCTATTCAGCAGTTGCCATGGTCTTTTTTATTTATTATTATTTTTAAAGATGAGAACTATATATTTTATTAATTTTTTTTTTAACAGAGAGGAAGGGAGAGGGATAGAAAGTTAGAAACATCAATCAGCTGCCTCCTGCATGCCCCCCACTGGAGATGCACCATGCCCGCAACCAAGGTACATGCCTTTGACCGGAATCGAACATGGGACCCTTCAGTCCAGGGCCGATGCTCTATCCACTGAGCCAAACCAGTTTTGGCAGTTGCCATGGTCTTTTGCTGTGCAGGAGCATTTTAGCTTGCTATGGTCCACTTATTTATTTTTGCTTTATCTTTTGGTGTCAGATAAAAAATATCATTGCCAAGATCTCTGTCAAAAAGTTTCCCACCTATATTTTCTTCTAGGAGTTTCATGATATCAGTCTTCTACTCTTAATCGATTTTGAGTTCATCTTTGTATATGAAGTAAGAGTTTTCCAGTTTTTCCAATACAATTTATTAAAGAGACTGTCCTTTCCCCGTTGCATACTATTGGCTTCTGTGATATAAATGTACTTGTGGGTTTATTTCTGGGCTCTCTCTCCTGATCCATTGATCTATGTGTCTATTTTTATGTTAATATTGCTTTAATTACTACAGCTTTGTAATATGCTTTAAAATCAGGGAGCATGATGCCTACAGCTTTATTCTTCTTTCTCAAGATAGCTTTGGCCATTCAAGATCTTTAATGGTTCCATATAAATTTAAAATTATTTGTTCTATTACTGTGAAAAATACCTTTGGAATTCTGATAGAGACTGCATTGAATATGTAGATTACTATGGACAGGATGGAAGTTTTAACAAGATTGATTTTTCTAATCCATAAGCATAGAACATCTCTCCTTTTATTTATTTAATTTCTTTCATTAATGTCTTATAGTTCTTAATATAGATGATCCCTGACATACAATAGTGTGACTTAGGATTTTTCAACTTTACAGTGGTGTGAAAGTGATATGAATTCAGTAGAAACCGTACTTTGAATTCTGAATTCTTATATTTTATGGGCTAGCAGTACGTGGTACAATACTCTCATGATGCTGGGCAGGGGCAATGAGCTGCAGAACTCAGTCACCACTTTATAGCTTAAGGTTAACAATGGTGTATCCATTGAGTTAGATGATTTTTGCCTAACTGTATGCTAATGTAAGTGATTGAGCACATTTAAGGTAGGCTAAGCTAAGCTATTATGTTCTTCATTTTGACTTGCCATACTTTCACCTTATGATGGGTTTATTGGGACACAACCCCATTGTAACTTGAAAAATACCTTTCACTTCCTTGGTTAAATTTATTCCTAGATATTGTATTCTTTTTGATGCAACTGTAGATGAAATTATTCTCTTAATATTTTTCTGAGAGTTCATTATTAGCGTATAGAAACACAACTTATATTCATGCATAGATTGTATCCTGTGACTTCACTATATTTGCTTATGAGGTTTTAAAGATTTTGATGGAATATATATATATATGTAATCATTGAATGGTGATAATTTTACTCCTTCCTTTTTATTTGAATGCCTTTTATTTATATTTCCTGCTTGACTACTCTGGCAAGGTCTTCTAGTACTATGCTGAATAAAAGTGGCAAGACAGGGACTTCCTTATTTTGTTCCTGGTCTTAGAAAACAAGCTTTCAGGTTTTCATCATTGATTATGTTAGCTATGGGCTTGTTATATATGGTCTTTATTATATTGTGGTATCTTCTCTCGACTCCCACTTTGTTGAGAGTTTTTATCATAAATGATTGTTGAATACTGTCAAATGGTCATCCTGAAACTGTTGAAAAGTTCATATAATTTTTATCTTCCATTTTGTTTTTTGTTCCTCTTTTTAAAATTTAATAAATGTTTATTGTTCATATTATTACAATTGTTCCTCTTTTCTCCCCTCATAGCTCCCCTCAACCCAGCTCCACCCATCTCTCTGCCCTTACCTCCCCAACCATTGTCCTCATCCATAGTTGTATGATTTTTGTTCAGTCTCTTCCTGTACTCCCCTGACCCCTTTCCCCCTGATAACTGTCAGTGCATTCCCTTTCTATGCCCCTAATTCTATTATATTCACCAGTTTATTCTGTTCATCAGACTTATAATTCACTTGATTTTTAGATTCACTTGTTGATAGGTATGTATTTATTGTTCATAATTTTTATCTTTACCTTTTTCTTCTTCCTCTTCTTAAAGAGTACCTTTCAGCATTTCATGTAATATTGGTTTGGTGGTGATGAACTCCTTTAGCTTTTTTTTTTTATCTGTGAAACTCTTTATCTGATCTTCAATTCTGAATGATAGCTTTGCTGGGTAGGGTAATCTTGGTTATATGTTCCTGCTATTCATCACGTTGAATATTTCTTGCTACTCCCGTCTGGCCTGCATAGTTTCTGTTGAGAAATCAGTTGACAATCCTTTGGGTGCTCCCTTGTAGGTAATGAACTGTTTTTCTCTTGCTGCTTTTAATATTCTCTCTTTGTCTTTTGCTCTTGGTATTTTAATTATGATGTGTTTTGGTGTGGTCCTCTTTGGATTCCTTTTGTTTGGGGTTCTGTGTGCTTCCTGAACTTGTAAGTCTGTTTCTTTCACCAGGTGGGGGATGTTTTCAGTCATTATTCCTTCAAATAGGTTTTTAGTATTTTGCTCTCTCTTCTTCTGGCACACCCATATTCTGATGTTGGCACCCTTGAAGTTGTCCCAGAGACTCCTTAGACTATCTTCACATTTTTGGATTCTTTTTTCTTTTTTCTTTTCCAGTTGAGTGTTTTCTGCTTCCTTGTATTTCAAATCTTTGACTTGATTCTTGTGATCCTCTAGTCTACTGTTATGTCTCTGTATAATACTTTTTATTTTAGTCAGTGTATGTTTAATTTCTAGTTGGTCTTTTTTGATCTCCTCTTGGGTCTCACTAAATTTATCCATCATTTCTAGGAAATTCTTGAAAAATCTTTTAACCGTGATTTTGCACTCTATATCCAGTCATTTATTTTTCTCCATTTCTTTTGTTTGTGAACTGTTCCTTTGTCTCCACATTTTTGCTGGTTCCTTGAGTTGGCAAAGTAGCTTTGTGTGTTAGGTGTCCTACATGGCTCAGTAGCTCCACCTCCCCAGTTACCTGAATGGACTCTCTTGGTGCACCCCTTTTTGGACTGTGTGTACAGCCTTGTTGTAGTTAAGTCTTGACTGTTGTTGGTATCAGTGGGGGGGATTGACCTCCAAGCCCATTGGTTGTGAGGATCAGCTGTGTCTATGCAGGGAGAATTTCTGTGCTGGAGTCAGCCTTATGATACAAGACTTGCAAAACTGCAAAAGCCTCTGTGTTCAGCTTGGATGGGGTGGAGTCTCAGGACTGAGCAAACAGCTCTGGCTTCCCGTCAACCCTGCCCTACACGGCAGCCCTTGAGTCTCAGTGTCCCTCGGTAATCTCTGCAGCCCTCTCTGTGCGCACTTGTACTTGCATGCCTCCAGACCTCTGCCTTTCTGGCTCCCCTGAGTTTCCATGCACTCTGGGGACCTGTATTAGTCTGGGTCCCCAGGGTCTCACCCAAAACTGGGGTTTAGTGCAGTCAGAACTGGATTTCAGTGCAGTTGGGAGGTTCTGTCTACTTCCCACTAGAGAAAACCAGTGGTACAATGAGCATTCAGTCCTCTCTGCATACACTTGCGCGTGCCTCCAGACCTCTGCCTTTCGAAGCTCCCCTAAGTTTCTGTGCACTCCTCCCTTTTCAGGACAGTCCAGACTCCCCCCATATTTGAATCTCACCCAGAACTGGGGTTCAATGCAGTTGGGAGTTTCTATCTCCCTCCCACTAGAGCAGTGGTTCTCAACCTTCCTAATGCCACGACCCTTTAATACAGCTCCTCATGTGGTGGTGACCCCCAACCATAAAATGATTTCTGTTGCTACTTCATAACTGTAATTTTGCTACTGTTATGAACTGTAATGTAAACATCTGATATGCAGGATGTATTTTCATTGTTACAAATTGAACGTAATTAAAGCACAGTGATTAATCACAAAAACAATATGTAATTATATATTGTGAAATATTTATTTCTAATTACAAATAAATGAAATTTTGTCTTGAATCATGGTGTAGCATGGGCAACAGTCTTCATATAACAACAGTAAACTACATTGCTACATTTTTCTACACCAAGGAGTGGTGTGTTGGTTCCCAAGACCATGGGAAATATGTGTTTTCAGATGGTCTTAGGCAACCCCTGTGAAAGGGTTGTTCGACCCCCAAAGGGGTAACAACCCACAGGTTGAGAACCGCTGCACTAGAGGAAGCCAGCCAGGCACTCCACCACCCATCCTCTCCATGTGCGTGTCTCTGTACCTCAGCTTTTTGCAGCTCCTCTGAGTCTCTGTGAGCCCCTCCTTCCTTCTAGTTGTAGAATTTCCACTCAGTCAGCTTTCCTGTGGTTCTGAATGGTGTCCATTCTGTCTTTTAGCTGTAGTTTTGAAATTGTTGTCAGAGGCAGCAATTTAGGTATTCACCTATGCGTCCAACTTGGTTTCCTCCTATATTCCATTTTGTTAATGTGGATTTATTTGTGATAAATAAATTTATTTATTTGTGAATGTTGAACCATCCTTGTATCCCTGGAATAAATTATACTTGAAAATAGTATATCATCCTTTTAAATGTATTGTTGAATTGTATTTACTAATATTTTGTTGAGGATTTTTATGTCTATGTTCATTAGGCATACTGGCCTATAACTGTCTTTTCTTATGGCATCCTTGTCTAGTTTTGGTATCAGAATAATGTTGGCCTCATGAGTGAATTTGAAAGAGATATCTCCTCTTCAATTTTTTGGAAGAGCTTGAGAAGGATTGGTATTAATTCCTTGAATGTTTAGTAGAATCCACCAGTGAAGCCATCTGGTACTGCATTTTTGTCGAGAGTCTTTTGATTACTAATTCAATCTCCTACTAGCAACCTGTCTGTTCAGATTTTCTATTTTATCACGTAAACTGTCATTTTCTATTTAGTTTTGAGGGAATCTTGGAGCTGGATCATAATCAGTTGTCTTATTAGTTTTTTAGTTACTTCTATTATATTTCCTGTACTTGTTTGTATACTTGTCTGTATTATTGACTAGACTAAAATTTTCATGAGAAAGGAGTCTAGTTCTACCTTTTCACTGTCATAGTCCCACTACCTGGCACAGCTCTTGGAATACAGTGGCAACCAATAAATATTTGTTGAAATGAATGGAATTAAAATGTAAACCCAGGTTTATCTTTTCATATATGGGTATCAATGCATGTTCATTTCTTTCTACAATGGTCAAACTTCTTAGAGGAATTAACTTAGGATTCTACAATCCAAAAACTTAATGATTGGCCTAAGAAGATACACATACACAAATTAAAAATACTTTCCTCAATAATCAGTGGATCAAAAAGAAAAGAAAAACTACAAATCAGTCAACTTAAAAATAAAAAAATATCAGAACACTATATCCTTGACATGGAATAACCAATATTCATTTTAGCAATTAGAAAATTAAGAATAACAATGCCAGCACAGCCACATTAGAAGAGCTGCAGAAGAAAAAATACAATTAAAAACAGAAATAGAGCCTGGCCAGCATGGCTCAGTGTCTGAGTGTCAACCTATGAACTAGGGGTGATGGTTTGATTCTGGTCAGGGCACCTGCCTGGATTGTGGGCCTGATCTTGTTGTGGGGCATGCCAAAGGCAGCCCATCAGTCTTTCTCTCACATCATTGATGTTTCTATTTCTCCCTTCGTCTTTAAAATCAATAAATATATTTAAAAAAACAGAAATAGAAAGTACAAAAAGAAGAACAATTAAAGAGCATATTTGTGGGGTTCAGAAAAACACAACACAACAAATTAATACTGAAACAGACAAAACTTGAGTAAAACCAATCAAGAAAAAAGAAAGAAAACTGACAAAATGAGGAATGAAAGTGGTATGCTAATAACAAAGGAAATATTATATACAACTCTATGATAAAAATGAGAAAAAGAAAATCAATGAAATGGATAGTTATTATAGAGGTGTATTATAAACAATGATTTAAAATAAAAACCAAAATACATACAAGAAATTGAAAAGGGAGAAGAAAAAAATGGTGGAGGAATAGACAAACATGTCCTAAGCCTTGTCCCAGAGTAGATAGAAAGAACAGCTCAGGATCACACAGGGAGTGTTTGTTGGTGAGTTGAGGGACAGCTATCCTCCAGGAGACAGTGGGGGACTGCTGAACAGTGCTCGGCAGCCCTCATGGCTGCTGGGTTCCCTCCTGGAGCGACCGCCTCAGACACGGAGATGCACCATCTTGAAGAAGAAAGTGGATGATATCAGAAGCGTGAAAATCTACAACTATGGTATCCACCAAACAGCTGCGAACTCCAGAACACCGGCCCCCAACTGGCGCAAACACACGGATTCAGAGGAGCTCTACACTCCACCATGGAAAGGAGAGAGAACTACATAACCAGACATTCGGAGAAGAGAGACCATGGGGAGACAAAGAAATAGCCAGCATATGAAAGAAAAGCAGACACCACCAGAAAAGAAAGTAAATGAAATGGAGGCAAACAACCTGTCAGAGAAAGAATTCAGAGAAATGGTCATACAGTGGCTGAAAAGAATGGAACACAAATTCGACAATATGTGTTAGAGCCGAGAGAAAATGAAGAACAAAGAAGAAAGAATTCAGAGAAATGGTCATACAGTGGCTGAAAAGAATGGAACACAAATTCGACAATATGTGTTAGAACTGAGAGAAAATGAAGAACAAAGAAGAAATGAAAAATGACATTGCTTCTATAAAGAACTCAATAGAAATCATCAAGAGTAGACTAGAAGAAGCAGAGGACCATATCAGTGAGCTAGAAGACAAGGTAGGAAAAAATACCCAAGTAGAGCAGCTTCTAGGAAAAAAAAAGTAAAAGGCAGGAGGAGAGCCTAAGGGAACTTTGGGACAACATGAAACAAACAACATCCACATAATAGGATTACAGAAGGAGAAAAAAATAGGGGGAAATAACAACAGACCCTGCTGAAATACAAAGATTGTTAAAAAATACTATGAACAACTCTATTCCAACAAACTGGAAAATCTGGAGGAAATGGACATATTCCTAGAAAAATATAACCTTCCAAGACTCAATAAAGAAGAATCTAAACATCTCAATAGGATAATAACTATGGAAGAAATTGAAGCAGTCATCAAAAAGATTCCAGCAAACAAAATCCCTGGGCCAGACAGCTTCACAGGGGAGTTTTAACAAACATTCAAGGAAGTACTAAAACCTATCTTCCTCAGACTATTCCAAAAAAATTCTGGAGGAAGGAACACTTCCAAGCTCATTTTATGAAGCCAGCATCACCCTAATACCAAAACCAGAAAAAGGTAATACAATGAAAGAGAATTACTGGGTTAATTTTCTTCCCTATATTCAGGGACATTTTCTGTCATTATTTCTTCATGAGGCGAATATCCCTCATGAACATAGATGCCAAAATCTTCAACAAGATTCTTCCAGTGGTATATCAGAAAGATCATACATCATGATCAAGTAGGATTTATCCCAGGAATGCAAGGATGGTACAATATCCACAAATCAATAAATGTGATATATCACATAAACAAATTGAGAGATAAAAATCACACAGTCATATCAATTGATGCTGAAAAAGCATTTGACAAAATTCAACACTCTTTCTTCTTCTTCTTTTTTAATATATATTTTAATAATTTTTATTTTATTTTATTTTTTAATTATTTTTTTAGAGTTTCTTTTTTTTAATTAAATCTTTATTATTCAGATTATTACATTTGTTTCTCTTTTTTCCCCTCCATAGCACCCCTCCACCCAGCTCCCACCCCTCCCTCTGCCCTTAGCTCCCTCCCATTGATCTCATCCATAGGTGTATGATTTTTGTCCAGTCTCTCCCTGTACACCCCTCACCCCTTCCCCCCATGAGAATTATCAGTCCACTCCCTTTCTGTGCTCCTGATTCTATTATATTCACCAGTTTATTCTGTTGATCAAATTTTTAATTCACTTAATTTTTAGATTCACTTGTTGATAGATATGTATTTGTTGTTCATAATTTTTTGGCTTTTACCTTTTTCTTCTTCCTCTTCTAAAAGAGTACCTTTCAGCATTTCATATAATACTGGTTTGGAGTTGATGAACTCCTTTAGCTTTTTCTTACCTGTGAAGCTCTTTATCTGCCCTTCAATTCTGAATGTTAGCTTTGCTGGATAGAGTATTCTTGGTTGTAGGTTCTTGCTATTCATCACGTTGAATATTTCTTGCCACTCCCATCTGGCCTGCATCCTTTCTGTTGAGAAATCAGCTGACAGTCGTATGGGTGCTCCCTTGTAGGTAATAAAGTGTTTTTCTCTTGCTGCTTTTAATATTCTCTCTTTCTCTTTTGCTCTTGGCATTTTAATTATGATGTGTCTTGGTGTAGTCCTCTTTGGATTCCTTTTATCTGGGGTTCTGTGTGCTTCCTGGACTTGTAAGTCTATTTCTTTTACCAGATGTGGGAAGTTTTCAGTCATTATTTCTTTAAACAGGTTTTCAGTATCTTGCTCTCTCTCTTCTTCTGGCACCCCCACAATTCTGATGTTGGTACGCTGAAAGCTGTCCCAGAGTCTCCTTACATTATGTTCACATTTTTGGATTCTTTCCTCTTGCTTTTCCAGTTGAATGTTGTCTGCTTCTTTATATTTCAAATTTTTTACTTGATTCTTGCCTTTCTCTAGTCTGCTGTTAGGACTCTGTATAATATTTTTTATTTCAGTCAGTGTATGTTTAATTTCTATTTGGTCCTTTATCATCTTTAGTAGGACCTTTTCCATCTCTAGTTGGCTCTTTAGTATCACTAGTTGGTCCTTTTTCATCTCCTCTTGGGTCTCACTAAATTTATCGAATTTTTCTAGCATATTCTTGAAAATCCTTACAAGCGTGGTTTTGAACTCTATATCCAGTCATTTTTTTTTTTCCTAAATTTCTTTTGTTTGTGATCCCTTCCCTTGTTTCGGCATTTTCACTATGCCGGGGAAACTTCTGTGTTGGATTCAGCCTTATGATACCAGATGCAAAACCGAAGAAGCCTCTGTTGAGCTTGGGAGGGGTGGAGTGTCAGGGCTTAAGGGACCGCCTTGCCTTCCAGTCGGCCCCGCCCTCTACGGCCCCTAAGTCTCACGTGACTGGGTAATCCCTGGAGTGGTCCTTGTGTGCAGGCACACCCGCAGTGCCTCTAACCGCTGCTTTTCCAGCTCCCCTGAGCACTAGGACCACACGAGTCTAGGTCCCCAGGGTTTCGCCCGAAACAGGGGCTTAGTGGAGTCAAAAGTGGCACAGTTGGGAGGGTCTATCTCCCGCCCACTCGCGAAAGCCAGCGGCACAATCAGCAATCTGTCCTCCGCGCAGCACCGTGCGGGTGCGAGACCGGACCTGATCTTCTGCGACTCCCCTAAATTTCCGTGCACCTCTCCCTTTTCACAGTCCAAACTCACCCCGTATGAGTTTCGCTGGATCTGGGGTTTAGTGTCGTAGGATAAGGGGTTCAATGCCTTTGAGAGTCTCCGTTTCCCTCCCGCCAGAGAAAGCCAGCCCGGTACTCCGGCACCCGCTCTCTCCTCACGCACGTCTCTGTACCTCGGCTTTTTGCAGCTCCTCTGGGTCTCCGTGAGCCCCTCTCTTTCCTTCTAGCTGTAGAACTTACACTCTGCCAGCTTTCCTGTGGTTCTGGATGATGTCCGTTCTATCTTTTAGTTGTAGTTTTGAAATTGTTGTGCGAGGCAGCAGTGTAGGTGTTTACCTATGCCGCCATCTTCTGGAGCCTCTCTATTTTAATAATTTTTTACGGAGAGGAGGGAAGAGGGACAGAGAGCTAGAAACATCAATGGGAGAGAAATATTGATCATCTGCGTCCCGCACGCCTCCCCCTGGGGATGTGCCCGCAACCAAGGTATATGCCCCCGATTGGAATTGGACCTGGGACCCTTCAGTCTACAGGCTGATGCTCTATCCACTGAACCAAACCGGTTTCGTCTCAACACCCTTTCTTGATAAAAACTTTCAACAAGGTAGGAATATGAGAATCATCACCTCAACATAATAAAAGCCATATATGATAACCGACAGCTAACATCATACTTAATGGCAAAAACTAAAACCATTTCCCCTAAGAACAGGAATAAGACAGGGATGCCCACTTTACCACTCCTGTTCGACATAGTACTGTTAGTATTAGCCACTCAAATTAGACAAAAAGAAGAAATAAGATGCATCCAAATTGGAAAAGAAGAATTAAAGCTGTCCTTATTTGCAGATGACATGATATTGTACATAAAAAACCCAAAAGACTCCAACAAAAAACTAATAGGCTTAATAAATGAATTCAGCAATGTAGCAGGATACAAAATTAATGCCAAGAAATCTATGGCATTTCTATACACCAATAGGGAAAATACTGAAAGAAACTAAAAAAGCAATCCCATTTACCACTGCACCAAAAAAATTAAGATACCTAGGAATAAACTTAAATAAGGAGGTAAAAGACCTATATGCAGAAAACTACAGGTCACTGAAAAAAAAGATAGAGGAAGATGTAAACAGATGGAAGAACACATCATGTTCATGGATTGGTAGAATCAACATCATTAAAATGTCCATACTACCCAAAGCAATCTATAGCTTCAATGCACTTCTCATTAAAATACCAACAGCATATTTCACAGACCTAGAAAGAACTCTCCAAAAATTCATGTGGAATAAAAAAGACCCCGAATAGCCACAGCAATCCTGAGAAAGAAGAACAAAGTAGGTGATATCTCAGTACCAGATTTCAAGCTATATTACAAAGCTACTGTTCTCAAAACAGCCTTGCACTGGCATAAGAACAGAAATATAGATCAATAGAATAGAATAGAGAACCCAGATATTGACACAAACCACTATACTCAATTAATATTTGACAAAGGAGGCATGAACATACAATGGAGTCAAGACAGTCTCTTCAGTAAATGGTGTTGGGAAAATTGGACAGATACATGCAAAAAAAAAAATGAAACTAGACTTCCAACTTACACCATACACAAAAATTAACACAAAATGGATATAGGACTTTAACATAAGACAGGAAATCATAAAAATTCTAGAGGAATCCACAGGCAGAGAAATCTCAGACATATGTGGAAGCAATTTCTTCACCACTGCTACTAGAGCAATGGAAGCTACAGAGAAAATAAACAAAATGGGAATACATCAAAATAAAAAGCTTTTGCATAGCAGAAGAAACCATCAACAGAACAACAAGAAAGCCCAGTGTATGGGAGAACATATTTGCAAATGTTACCACTGATAAAGATTTAACCTCTAACATCTACAGGCAACTTATACAATTTAATAAAAGGAAGATAAATGATCCAATAAAAAAATGGGCAATGGACCTAAATAGAATCTTTTTGAAAGAAGCCCAAGACACATATGAAAACATGCTCAAAGTCACTAATTATCTGAGAGATACAAATCAAAATGACAATGTAATACCATCTCACACCTGTCAGAATGGCAATCAACAAATCAAAAATTGTTGGCAAGGATGCAGAGAAAAAGGAACCCTCGTGCACTGGTGGTGGGAATGCAGACTGGTACTGTGGGGAACAGTATGGAGTTTCCTCAAAAAACTAAAAATGGAGCTCTCATTTGACTCAGTAATCCCACTCCTTGGTATATATCCTAAGGAACTAGAAACACCAATCAAAAAGGATATATGCACCCCTATGTTCATAGCAGCACAATTCACCACAGCTTAGATTTAGAAACAGCCTAAATGCCCATCAGCAGATGAGTGGATTAGAAAACGATGGTACATCTACACAATGGAATACTATGCTGCTCTAAAAAAGAAGGAATTGTTACCATTTACAGCAGCATGGATGGACCTGGAGACCATTATCTTAAGTGAAATAAACTAATCAATAAAAAAAATACCACATAATCTCAATCATTTATGGAAAATAAAGAACATTATAACCTGATGAATAAAAAGATGGATACAGAGGCAGTAAAGCACAGAACAGACTGTCAAATTACAGGGGGAAGGCTGGGAAGTGGTGGGGAGGGAGGGAAATAGATCAACCAAAAGACTTGTATTCATGCATATAAGCACACTAATGCACACAAGACACTGGGGAGGGGTGGATGAGGGCATGCGAAAGGGGTTGGGGAAGGCTGGGGGAAGAAGGTCAATGGAGGAAAAAAAGGAGATATATGTGCTAATATATGTAATATTTTAAACGATAAAAATATTTAAATAAAGGAAAAAAGAAATTGAAAAGATTACAAAACAATTTCCTCTTAAAAGGTTATAGGCAAGAAGCTTCTTAGCAGTGAACTCATTTAGACGGAAAACAAACAAACAAACAAACAAACAAAAACCAAAAACACACACACAAAAAAACCTCATGCTAGAGAAACTGATCAAGAGCATAGAAAAAATAGTGCAAATTGTCCCATTAGGTTTTAGGAACCCAGCATTACTATGACTGGAGAAATGTGAAAATGAAAATAGAATAATAAAGACAAAGATATTTTAATCTCAAAGTGGTGTAATTTTATAGATAAGAAAGAACAGGTTGTTAAGTGTGAATCTCTTTTCTTAATTACTGGCTATGCTACTTTCCTTGGGGAAGTCCTGATGGTGAAGATTAAAGGATATAATCCATGTAAAGCATTTAGCATCATTGAAGCAACAATATTTGAAGAAGAAGACTGTCCACAGTTCCCTTAAAATATGTAACAGTTGCATTGTGTCAGTATGCTCACTTTTCAGAGGGAAGGGTCTTGGCTTCCCTGAGATTCTTAAGTAAATCATGCCCCCCAAGGTTAAGACCCCACTTGCCAAACACTGACCTTACCTCCAAGTGCAGATACAGAACAAAAGGCTAATGGAACATAAGGAAAATAACTACAACAGCAACAACATGGAAAAGATCATTCATCAACACAAAAAAAATAATCTTTTAGACTTGAAGGCTACTCTGGGTGAGTGTACACGGGGCAGCTTTTCTAGAAAGCAATTTTTTTAATCTATCAGAAACCCATAATCTAATAATATCTGTACTCTTTAACCTAATAACTGTGCTTCCAGGAATACATCTTAAGAAAATGGTCACGAAGACAAAAAAATGTATATAGATGCTCATTATGGGAAAATTTATAATAACAAAACAGAAACAATCTGAATGTCCAGCAACACAGAGATAATTAACAAAATGATGCATCCATTCAATGGTGTAGTATGTAGCCATTAAATGCAGGGTTTTTGACAACTTCAATGACACAAAACAATGCTCACAATGTTTTTTTAAAGTAAGTTAACCAGTACATGCATTATAATGCCAGCATTGCAGAATAAAATAAATGAATATAGTAACATAGTGTAAAGGAAAGAAATAAATGGAAAGGTTCATAATGGTTAACTCTGGGTGGTGAGCTTATGAGTGATAATATAATCCTATATAATACAAGGCTAATATGCAAATCAACCAAATGGTGGAATGACTGGTTGCTATGACACACACTGACTATCAGAGGGCAGATGCTCAATGCAGGAGCTGCCCCCTGGCCAGTGCAGCAGCAGTAGCAGGAGACTTTCCTACCTGAAAGGCAGCAGTAAGGATGTCCGACTGATGGCTTAGGGCTCCTAGACTGCAAGAGGATGCAGGCTGGGCTGAGGGACCCTCCACCCCCGAGTGCACAAATTCTGTGCACTGTGCCTCTAATATAATATAACATGTATAATATAATATAATATAATATAATATAATATAATATAATATGTCTATCTTTTATGTATTTTATAAAGTAATGTTTATTTTTTACTTCTCAGATATCCTAAAATGAGCATTTTAAAAACAATCATATAGAAAATATTTTAAAAATCTTACTAATAAAGGTGGGTAATTGAAAAGCTCCTCAGAATCACTGCTCTCCACATTGTAATTTCTGCTTATAACACTATTTCACTTTCTGTTTAGTATTAAGGTAACTTACAAATACTGATGATCAATGACAGAGCTGTAAACAGACTAGCACTTTACTAGCACTCTACAACTAACTGGTGCTGGCTAAGGAAATGTAATGTTTTGGGAGGTTAGGCTACCATCTTTCTCAGTCTCTGGAAATGGCATGAAGGTTTCCTACCTTACATTTTAAAAGAGCAGTGAGAAATGTTCATTGCATCAATAACATTTTTAGAAACAGTGTCAGATTTTTTTATTCCTATTTTATAAAGAACAAAAACCTAAAAAAATCATTAGGTAGATCATAAATATGAAATAAAATGACTAATTTTCCCTTATAACTCCATTATTACATGATGTTACATGACTTTCCCAGTCAACAACTCCATCTCCTATAACAGTAAAATATGGTCCAGATGATCATGTTGGGTGGCGTGCTTTAGTCATATTCTCAGACTGAGCTGAAGACAGCACACACTAAACTTCACTGCATACACCATGGATCATTACTGTCTTCACTATTACTTTGCTTGTCTCACTGGTAGGCATGAATTCATCTACATTCATCAAAAATTTGATGGATTTCTATCATTTTTCTTCATCCTGTCAGAAAACTGACAAATTCACTGAAGGTTACACTGGTCAGTACATATCACTTTTAAATTACATAGGTTTTCAGCAGGGACTCAGGTGCACAACATTTGTAATATCTGCTTAGCTCTGTTATGATTGTGAGGTGGACTTTCTAAAATATTCTAATTGTGTTTTTTAATGTCCAACTTGTATACTGTCTTATTTTGCTTCTTTCATACTCCTTTCATCTGAATAAGACTGCCCTGCATACTTTCTCTAAACAAACAAATTCTTCCTTGCCACTCACATGACTGCTCATGTCTTTACTGCCCAGGAACTTTGTCCTATCATCCAAGAGGCTTTTCAACATTAAATCAGCTCCTGGCATGGAGGGAAAATAATACACTTGCATATTTATGTTTCAGTGCAGGAGGATGTTTATAAAGATCAAGGAGAAAGAAGTGTATGAAAAAGAGAGAAGGACAAAAAGAGAGACAGGAATAATAAGCAAGATAGAGAATTGCAGAAAAATGCTGAAGTGCCATTGGTTTGGAGATAAACATATTACCTAAAAGAAAACTGTTAAAAGCCTGTTATTAACCTGGGCAATGGGTACATTAGAAATTGTTTTTATAGCTTTTTGAATTGAATTTCAGAGTATTTGCTTTAGCCCTTCAAAATAGATTGAATGCTTTTTATTTTGAAATCACCCCTATCAACTCCTCTCATTGTGGAATATTACTTTCTGATTTGTAAGACAATAGCTCTGAGTCCAAGGATATATCCAATTACAGATGAAAATTTTTCCTCCTGTGTAGCTAAGTCAGTTAAGTATCAAATATTCTTCCCAATAATGAATCAAAATGAATCTCTTTAGCTTCCATGTTACCTGCAGAGCACCTACTCAAAGGAGTTGTTTTTCCAGGCTGGTTGACATTTTAGGACCCTGATGAGGATCCCATGTTGCTTTAATCTCTAATGCCCTTTGCACACTGATGGAACAGCTCGAGCGCCTGGATGTGACCTGTCTGGAATCTGGTTCTCACCAGGAGTAGAAAGCTAAGTTCATCGATGATGGAAGTTGTCTATTACCTTTCCAAAGAATACACTGATTCATGGACTTCACTTTCTGCTTCTGTACTAAAGTCACGTGCTTTGGAGTCAACTGCAATCTTTGGCCACATACAGGATACACCAAACACATCCTGAAACAGAACCTCACTATCTCTCAGGCTTGCTGTCAAACAAGAATGCTTTGCCAACTCTGCAGCCATTTGAAATATAGTCTACTTTCTTGGGTATGCATGTCTAGAGTCTATTTATCAGCAGGCAACAGTTGCAAGGATTTTTAAAGACATCTGTAGAATGAAATAAAAGAAGGCCTCAGAAGCTCAGACATATATTCTGACATCAGCTTGTAGGCCTTTGTGTCTCCTTGAGAAACACTCATGAAGCCTCATGGTAAACACATTTTATTCAATTAAATAAAATGGGATCTATGACAATCCTAATTCACTTCAATAGCAATAAAGAATATGTTAGACAAGGTGCTGTCAAGTTGCCATCATGTGTAATGTACTTAGAATTTTGTCACTTAATTAATTTACAAGCTTTGCAGTAGTCACCTGAGAGTAGGTATTCTCATTGTATCAAAGGAAGGTCATGGAATTTATTTTTATTTCCACCCTTCCATTGGCAACTATTAGCTAGTTCTCTAGATCTATGGGTCTGTTTCTATTTTGTTTTATATATATTTTAAATTTCTCATATAGGTAAAATCTAACGGTATTTGTCTTTCTCTTATTTTACTCAGTATAATACTTTCTAGGTCATCCATTTTATTACAAATGGCAAAATGTTCTATTGCTGAATAGTAATCCAGTCTATATATGTGCCACATCTTCTTTATCCTTTTATCTGTTGATGGACATCTAGGTTGCTTCCATATCTTAGTTATTACTAGTAATGCTGTAATGAATAAAGGCATGCATATATGTTTTAGAATTAGTATTTTTTCCTCCCAATAAATACCTAGAGGTGGAATTAATTGCTGGATCACATGAAGTTCTATTTTAATTCTTTAAGGAAATCTCCATTTTGTTTTCCATAATGGCTGAACTAATTTACAACTCCACCAACAGTGCGCTCGGGTTACCTTTTCTCTGCATCCTTGCCAACACTTGTAATTTGTTGATTTATTAATGATAGCCATTCTGACAGATGTGAAGCAATAGCTGATTATTGTGCTTTTGATTTGCATTTCCTTGATGATTAGTTATGATGGGCATCTTTTCATATGTTTCTTGGCCATCTTTTTTGTGTGCCCTCTTTGGAGAAAGTCTCTTTAGGTACTCTGCTCATTTTTTGGTGGATTACATTGCTTTTGGTGTTAAATTTCATGAGTTCCTTATGTATTATGGGTATTAATCCCTTATCAGATATATCATTTGTAAATACCTTTTTCCATTCACTTGTTGTCTTTCGTTTTGTTGATAGTTCAGAGTGTATGTTCTTGACCACAAGGAGGCCAAAAGTTTTTAAATAATTCTGGTGACACAGACAAAATGATAAAGTTGAGTAGCTATTGCTAGAAAAGGTCCTCATGTCTACTGTCAGCTAGCTGTTGTCTTTGTTTCTAAAGTAATTAAATATTTGCTGGTATTTATTAACTAGCCTACCATGGTTCATATGAATCAGTCATGGTTACTTAGGGAGGAATTGTCATTAAAAGTCATTAAGTCCATCAACTACCCACTTTGACAGTACATTTAGCAGAAATATTTTAGAAAAGCAAGCCAAAAATTAAAATTTAACAGCACGGCTACTTAAAGTCCTTCTTACCTGGCCTAAAAACACCACAAAATGAAGTCCAAATTCAAAAATACTAGAAGGTAAACAAAAAACTTAACATAGCCCATGTTAGACACGCAGCTTGTCCAGCCATAGTGCCTACACTGCTCTTTTGATTTCACATCACTATCACCTACATTAGCATGTGTTCTGCACAACAACTACTTGAAGTATTATCTTCAGAACATAGACAATAAATCCGGGATCCCAGAGCTGAAATAACTGCAAGTCTCTCAGCAGCTTGGGCTTCCCATCTCCCACTTTCACACCCACCCTCATACTGCACATCACTGACAGAGATAAATACTGAGAGGCCAGAATATTATAATCTCTGAATGCATAATAATCTGGCCACTCAGTATATATCCTATATAATAAAAGGCTAATATGCAAATTGTCCCCTTGATCAGGAATTCAACCAGCAGGCAGGCTGGCCAACTGCCATGTCCTCTCCCCCTGGCCAGGCTGGCCAGACCCCACCTCTGCATGAATTCATGTACCGGGCCTCTAACACACACACACACACGCACACACACACACAGAGTGGCCAGATTATTATACATTCAGAGATCATAATAATCTGGCCACTCAGTGTAAATGATGTTTAGGAGCAGTACACAAGACAAAGTGGGGTATAATGTATTTAGTAGCTCCTCCCAGTTGAAAAAATCCAAGTTCCAAATAGCTTGCAGTAGGTCTAAAATTTTCCCTTTCAATAAAATTTCCAATTTTGCTCTCTTTGATTAATCTAATAAAAGCTAAGCCTTTGTCCATAAAGGTTTTCAATACAGGCATACCTTATTTTATTGCACTTTGCTTTATTGCATCTCACAAGTGCTGTGTTTTTTACAAAAGGAAAGCAAGCACCTCCACCAGCAAAAAGATTACAACTTACTTTATCACAGCACCTGAAACCGAACCTGCAATATCTGAGGTGCACCTGCCTCTAAATCTGAGAGGAGGACGACATGCCTGTGTTAATGTTTGATTGGGTTGACGACTAGTGTCCTAAAGGACCTGGCCTATCAAATGGGTATTAAAGCAATCAGCCTTAACAAGTCTGCAGGTAGTATCCCCTCCCTGCCACTCCCAAAGACCTACTTCATTTCTTGCCTGGCATGTTCTACTGTCTATGTTGTCATCAGTCTCTCCCTACCTTTCCCTTTTTCAGCCTGAACACTGGTAGGAAGCTATTGTCTACAAAGTACAAATCTACTTGCCTGACACCTTTTAATGGGTCCTCTGCCACTCACAGGATAAAGTCCGAATCCCATCTGATTGCACATTTCTCACCTCTTTTTACTCTGATATGTAATACTTCCTTGGGGCAACACTAAAGAAGTACATGAAGTTCTCTGCACATACATCTCTCTCATATATCTGTACGCCCACATTTGGATTCTTTTTCCTAATTCAATTATTGGGCCAACTCCCAATAACAGTTTCCGGTAGATCTGCACCAGGCACTAGACAATGCAGTCCTCCTCTCATGAAACAAAGTGGAAGGAAGGGAACATGAGATTATCCTTGCTGCAGTCAAAGCTGCAATCAGTTATTTTGCAATGAGATTTTAGTCGGGAAGGTCTGACCTCTGAAGAGATACTTAAGGGAGGAGGAGAAAGCATAGCTTCTACCCCGATTAACCCCAGGGGAATGGTCCATGTCTTTCCTTTCAGTTCAAAGTCTTCAGTGTGTGCTAAGGTCATGAGGCTGAATAAGCCAGATTCCTTACTTGGTGGCACTTCCTAGGTTAGCAATGGCAACAGACGTAGGAAAGAGATCTTCTCCAATTTAATGTGCTATGATGCTGATGAGAGCAGCAAGCTCAGGGAAAGAGCAGACACTGGCACATTGCCAGTGGGGGTGGGGGATGAGCACACCTTTCAAGGATGAGCAAAAGGTAATCAGGTTTATACCCTGTTTCCCCAAAAATTTTTGCTCCCAAAGATGTGCTAGGTCTTATTTTCAGGAGATGTCTTATTTTTCCATGAAGAAGAATATGGTACACATTTACTGTTGAACAACAAAAAAGGAAATTTATTACCTGTACATGGTATGATAGTTGTCATCACAAACCAGCTCACTGATTGGCCGTAGCACAGCCTGAGCTGTCCAGGCAGTGCGAGGTCTCTTTAAATCAGGAGTCAGATGCCTTACAATAGCTTCGAGGGCCTTATATTCCGGGGAGGCCTTACTATCAGGGAGGTCTTATTTTCGGGGGGATGCCTTATATTACAGCGAGAGGCAAAACTGGAAGTAGGTCTTACTCTCAGGGGATGTTTTACTTTCAGGGAAACAGGGTAAGGTGAGGAGGCTGGTTCAAGCAGAAAAAAGTCTGAAAGAGTATAAGGCATTATGATTTCATCTTAGATGCTGACTCCATATTTATGAATATAAACCTGTAGGTTCACACTATACCAGTGGTCGGCAAACCGTGGCTTGCCACTCTGTTAACTAATGAGTTTGCCGAACACTGTACTGTACCATCATTGATAGATTTTTTTTTTTAACCTGGCTTTTAGAAATGAATGCCATCAAGCCAGTTAAACTCCAGAATGGGTGATGGTTGGAGACAATGATGGAAAGTAGCTCCCGGCCTTTGAGTGTTACAGTGAAGGCTCTGGAACTGTGTTAGTAGCTAGTGGTGGGGGCTGCTGAAGGTAAGACGTGGTCACAGCTGTGTTCTGGTGAGATCATGGTTCCTAGTCTTTTGGATTCTGAACACTAGTAAAATGGTGGTGGTGGGGGGGGGGGTGGGCAAGTAAAGCTTGTTTTTTTTTCTTTTAAAATAGCCAGTTTGTGTACATGATTAATACTTTTATTTGACAAGTAGGGACATACTGCTTTGAAAATTTAGTATATATGATCACAGTCACTTTATAATAAGAAAGAATATTAAAGAAGAATATTTTCTATAGTAAATTTAAACTTACTGTATTGTATTGCCCTTATTTTTAGGCCAGATTGCTGAAAACGTCATCCTGGACCAGCTGGCATTTAATAGTCCAATTGCTGGGCCCATTGGGATAGATCATTTTGGGATATAATTTACACAGAGCTACAAGGGCAAGACTGGGGGCAGGAAGCCCAATTACTAATTAAAATTAGAACATTAGCCCTAGCCAGTTTGGCTCAGTGGATAAAGCGTCAGCCTGTGGACTGAAGGGTCCCGGGTTTGATTCTGGTCAAGGGTCATGCCTGGATTGTGGGTTCAATCCCCAATAGAGGGTGTGGAGGAAGCAGCCAATCTATGATTCCCTCTCATCATCGATGTTTCTATCTCTCTCTCCCTCTACTTTCCTCTCTGAAATAAATATATATACTTAAGATTTTTTTAAATGATAGCATTATTTTAAGACTACAAAGTTTAGATAAGGTTTGATTAGAACTCAATTCCATATACCCTTTTCTGATTTTCCCCTAACAAATGTCTGTGGTTGAGAAGCCTCCACAGAATAAGGATTTTAGCTGGTTAGAGAGCCCTTGAAAGAGAATGGAAGTGACAAGGGTAGAAAAGAGAAACACAAGCAAAGGGGGAGAAGCAGCAATTGAACTGAAGATGGTAAATCTACTCCCCTCTCCTCCCAACTACAGAGATTCTCTCTGTGGCCCCAGATTAATGTCTGTTTTGCATTAGTGTTAAGCCTAAGAGGCTAGGACCCAGCTTATGAGACCAGTGATGAGCACCAGGCCTCTGCATCACTGAGAGATCAAGTAGAGCTGAGTATTAACCAACCCTTAGGAAGGGGCTGATGCACTTAGAGTCCCCAAACCACCACTCATCTCAACCGTCTTAGGAGAAGCAACCTTTTCCCATGGCAGCCCTGAGCAGAGACAGGGAGGTGCAAAGAACCATTTGCTATTCATACAGCAGGCATGACTTTAAAACCAAATTCTGAGTGCTATGAGGTTACATTCTAACAGTGTTCTGTTTGTGAGGTAAATGCACCCGGGCAGATTAGAACAGATGGGTTCAGGTGTGATACTAGTAAATGAGATATCAACTCAGTCTTACTCTAGGTCCTTAACAGCAAACAAGAGGCAGAGAAACTACAAATTTGATACTAAGCCTGCATGCACCAGGTGTTTTTTTGTTTTTATTTTCAAAACTGGGGCAAAATCTCCATTCACTAGAATCCATCCAACTCAAATCCTGGGCCTTAGCAAACTGTGGAATGAGACTCAGAGTGTTGGGCCCCATGAATCCTTTTTCCATCAAAGGCACAGCTTTCAGTACTAGGGTCTCTTAAACTTTTAAACATTGTCGCTGTTGGGAAAATGCTCATTTTTATGACCCCAACAAGATGAAGTTTTATGGAGAAATAGAAGTCAATGTGGAGAGAAGATGGAAATGCAGCCTGTTTTCCTGAAAACCACACCACCAGGAAATACTGTTGGTTATTCCTAGACTCTGGGAGAAAGCAGTAAATTAAAGCTCATAATCAGGGATATGTTTAAAGGCAAAATTTCAAGGAATTTTGTGGTGTCAGTAAAGTTCAATATCTTATAATATCCATAGATAGAATTACCAAACAAGTTAATATTCACAAAAAAATTCTAAAGAATCAAAAATACTGTACTCACTAATACATTTTAGGCAAAATTTTAAAAACAAAGGTTAAAACGGAAAAGACGCCCTGTTTGACCAGAAGGCAGCTGTCCAATGTTACAAAATATCCAGAGCCCACCACTGAGTCCTAGAACTGTCCTAATATGTTTCCTGAGTCAATAATCAAATTGAAAACCTTTCTAAGATTTAATTTGATCTGGCAAATTGGTCACTTAGGTTTTTGGAGTTTTAAACCAATCTCTCCCCTCCTACCCAGGCATATCTCAACCTCAAATTCTACTTCCTGCAATTAACACTGTTTCAAGAAAATATCAGTACAAATGAACTCATAGAAGCAGTGTCTGCATTGCTCATTAAAAGCCTCGTGACAGGCACGATAGATCCTAGAATGCAAGTGCTGAATTAATGAAAATGGCACTTCGTACTCTCCATTCAAACATGCCTTTCCTTAGCACTGTAGTTTAACTTCTTTCTAAATGTAGTTTTTAGTAGAAAATGTCAACAGTTATGAGCCCTTTGAGATTTAGAATCTGAAACTCAAATTATCAAGCCTTAATAGAAGCCTAATAAATTCCTCTATGTGTTATATTATGTCTGCTTAATTACTCAAAGCCCATAAAGGAAGCAATGCAGAGGCACAGACTACATGGTAGCTTTACAGAGGAGTGATTTTTGAGACTCGTTCCTCTAAATTTCATTTTTATGTGTACACTTAAAAACATAGATTCAGAAACATTATAAATCAGAAACACAGATCATGCCTATAAATGTATTCAATGGATAAATTCTCTTGGAAGGCAAAAAGTGATTAAAATCACCAAAAAGTTCTTTATTGTAAACAGTATATTCTCAGTTCAGTGGGCATCTCTTTATTATTGCTAACAGTTTATCTCTTACACTGATCAGAAAGAGACACAACTTGCTTGTTGAAACTACCATTCCAATACTGTTTCTAAGGAATATAAATAATCTTTTAATAAAGCTTGAAGTCACTGTTACTTAGAAAATGGTCTTTGCTTATCTGCTGTTGTTTAGAAAAAAAATGCTATTTTAACAATTGCTAAGTAACATTATTTTTATTTTGATAATGTTAATCTTAAATACTAATAGTATCTTTGGTGGGGAAGCAAAAAATGTTTTCTTGTTAAGCACACAAGGAGGAGGGACCCATCTATATATATAAAAGGCTAAGTGACTGACCGTATGCACATCCAACGGTCCGACTAACCAACTGGCCGGTACATGACTTGCACTGGCAATTTAAAAATAAATGCTGACTTGTGCATGTGTGATTGCTGGTGCCCATTGCACACATGTGTTTCTATCTGTCATTGTTGATGATGAATTTGGTTGTGTGTTTTTTTTAATAATTTTTTTATTGATTTCAGAGAGGAAGAAAGAGGGAGAGAGAAACAGAAACATCAATGATCAGAAAGAATCATTAATTGACTGCCTGCTGCACACCTCCTACTAGGGACAGAGCCCACAACCCAGACATGTGCCCTTGGCCAGAAATGAACCTGTCACCTTTCAATCTGCAGGCCAACACTCTATCCACTGAGCCAAACTGGGTAGGGCTGAATTTGGTTGTTTTTGTTGAGCTGAAAGAAAGCATCATCCTTGACAGAATATGCCTGAAGACCAACTATTGGCACAATGTATCTTTAAAGCTCTGTAATGACTATTAATAAATCATAAGAACAAACTTTAGACAGAATAAGAATATTCCTACCTGAACCTGTTTTCACACATAATCAGTTATATTTTGCTTTCTCTCAAGTTAGAAGAATGTGTGACATTGAAGTTAAATTTGTAAATACTTCACCACAAGGGAAATTAGTCAAGCATTCTGAAAGTGTTTTTACTCTTAATGTGGTATACAGGAAGATATTAGAATAAGTTTAATCAATTTATAAGTCATTGATTTTATCAATGTTGTTTTTATATCATGTCTTTGTTGTTGTTATTGTTTATTGATTAAGCAATTTACATATTATTTTCATACTAGAAGGCGGGTGCATGAAATTCGTGCATGGGGTGTGTGTCCTTCAGCTCAGCCTGCAGCCTCTCCAATCTGGGATCCCTCTCACAATCCAGGACTGCTGGCTCCCAATTAGTCATCTGTCTGCCTTCCTGATTGCCCTAACCGCTTCTGCCTGCCAGCCTGATCACCCCCTAATCACTTCCCTGATGCCTAACTGCTCCCATGCCAGAATGCTTGCCCCTAACTGCCCTCCCCTGCAGGCCTGGTCACACCTAGCTGACCTCCCCTGCAGGTCTGGTTATTCCTGACTGCCCTCCCCTGCAAGTTTGATCACCCACAAATGCCCTCCCTTGCAGGCCTGGTCCTTCCCAACTGCCCTTCCCTGCTGGCCATCTTGTGGAGGCCATCTTGTGTCCACACGGGGGCAGCCATCTTGTGTGTTGGACTGACAGTCAATTTGCATATTACTCTTTTATTAGATAGGATACATTTTACCAATTTTCTTTCATCTCTGACAATTCTATTATAGAGAAAGGGCAAATAGCAATATTAAAATATTTCTTCTAATTAATTTCCTTTCAATGTGTATGAATCTGTGCACTGGGTCACTAGTACAATATAAGGCTGCCATAATGGCTGTACCTCTTACTCTGGACTGACACGCAAGGTCAGCTTGGTGTCACCAGGAGATAATCTTCCCCTAGACCTTGACCCTACCTTCCCTTCACCCTCAGCCAACAAAAGGGGCTTCCTATGTTATGATCAACCCTTATTTTTCTAATATGCATTTTCTAATTATCCAGTAGCTAGTTTCTTGACTGAATTAGCCATTTTTGAAGTAAAAATGTGTTCTAAAACTATAGTAAAAAATAAAATGAAAACGAAAAGGTAGGAAACTCTGACGCCATTTCTTTTCTTTAAAATCGAATTTATTGGAGTGACAACCACTCTGTCCAGGTTTCAAGTGTACAACTCAACAAAACACCATCTGTACACTGCACCATGTGCCCATAGCCCAAAGCAAAGTCTCTTTGTGTCCCCATTGATCCCCCGCTTTGCCCACCTCCACCCATTCCCTTTCCCTCTGGCTATCACCACACTGTTGTCTGTGTCAAGTACAATTTCAAAGCCAAAAGATTCGTATTGATCTTTCTCTGAAACTTTCATACTGGGTAGATGCGGGTTAAAGTAGATTGCACAAATATTGGCAGAACATGAATATGCTACATACATTGCCCAAATCAGCAAGGTGTTCCCTTAGAGAACTACCACAAGTGGACAAAAGCAAAAGGTGATCCAAAGTCACAAATCCTATACATCTGGTACCAAAGTGTTTTTTGTTGTTGTTGTTGTTGTTGTTTTTTGTGTGTGTGTGTATGTGTATAGTTTGTTTGTGTGTTGTTTTGTTGTTTAATTAAACATTTTTTGTTATGGAAATATGTGTTATTAAAATAATCAGACTCATTGAAAAGATCTTTTTCAAGGGTAGCCAGGGAGTCAATAATCTTCCCCTTTTGTCTCTTATGTATCCTCACACCCAACCATAGTTGGTGGAACTAGAAGGAAGGTTTTTTGTTTTTTTTTTAAATAAATCTTTATCATTCAGATTATTACAGATGTTCCTCTTTTTTTCCCCATAGCTCCATTCCATCTCATTTCCCCCACCTCCATCCCATGCCCTACTGTCTTCATCCATAGGGATAAGATTTTTGTCCATTCTCTTCCTGCACCCCTCACACTCACTTCTCCCTGAGAATTGTCAATTCACTCCCTTTCTATGCCCCTGATTCTATTATATTCACCAGGTTATTCTGTTCCTCAGATCTTTTTTCACTTGGTTTTTAGATTCACTTGTTGATAGGTATGTATTTGTTGTCACTTTGTTCTTCATAATTTTTATCTTTAACTTTTTCTTCTTCTTCCTCTTCTTAAGAATACCTTTTAGCATTTCATATAATCCTGGTTTGGTGGTGATGAACTTCTTTAGCTTTTTCTTGTCTGTGAAGCTCTTTATCTGAATGATAGCTTTACTGGGTAGTCTTGGTTGTAGGTCCTTTCTGTTCATCACTTTGAATATTTTTTGCCACTCCCTTCTGGCCTGCATAGTTTTGTTGAGAAATCAGCTGACTGTCGTATGGGTACTCCCTTGTAGGTAATAACTTTTTCTCTTGCTGCTTTCAAGATTCTTTCTTTGTCTTTGCCCTTGGCATTTTAATTATGATGTGTCTTGGTATGGTCCTCTTTGGATTCCTCTTGTTTGGGCTTCTCTGCACTTCCTGGACTTGTAAGTCTATGTCTTTCACCAGGTAGGGAAAATTTTCTATCATTACTTCTAATAGGTTTTCAATATTTTGCCCTTTCTCTTCTTCTGGCACCCTCATAATTCAGATGTTGATACATTTGAAGTTGTCCCAGAGGCTCCTTACTCTATCTTCATATTTTTGGATTCTTTTTTCATTTTGTTTTTCTGGCTGGATGTTTTTTGCTTCCTCATCCTTAAAGGTTTCACTAAATTCCTCAGAGGTTTCTAGAAGATTCTTGAGTAACTTTATAACTATGGTTTTGAAGTCTATATCCAGTAGTTTGCTTTCCTATATTTCTTTCATTCGTGACATGTTTCTTTGTCTCTGCATTTTGGCTGTTTCCCTCTGTTGATGGAGTGGCTTTGTATGGTAGGTGACCTATAAGGGCCCAGTGGCTCAGCCTCCCCAATTACTGGAGGTGGACACTCTTAGTGCACCCTTTTGTGTGCTGGGTGCATAGTCATGTTATAGTTAAGCCTTGATTGCTGTTGGTACACTGGGAGGAACTGACCTCCAGGACAATTGGCTGTGAGGACCTGCTGTGTCTAAAATAGAAGAATTACTGTGCTGGAGACACCTTTATGGGGCAGAATTTGCTTCAGTTAGGCTTTGGTGCTCACTGAGTCTGTTTCTTGAATGTGTCACTTATGAATATGAGGAGATGCAATATGATATTGTCTCACACTGACCACTAGGTACACTGGCTCCTGGATCGCAAGGAGGTGCAAGTCAGCTACTGCCTGAAGCCACCCAGAAGGAACTATAGCGAGATCTGCAGATTTCTCCTTTTTGGGGTTTGGAAGTTTTGGAGCTGTCTGATCCAGCTGCAGTTTGTTATGTTAAGTTGTGAAAGGGCAGGGCATTCATATGCAAAAGCCACTGTACACAGTTTGGGTGGATTTATAAATTGGTTGAGGCAGTGTCTCAGAGAATTACCAGGGTGTGACAAGCAGTGATGGCTGCCAGTAGGCTGTATCTGTGTCTCTGCCTCTCCATACACAGAGATTCCTGTGAGCACCTCTGCAAGAAAGCCACCCTCACTTTCCAACCCGATGGCAGTCTGTCCAACTTCTCCCCATAGGAGTCTGGGTCCTCAAAGTCTTTCCAGAAACTGGAGTTCAGAGCAGTCGGAACCTTGTATTTCCTTCCCAATTGAAAAAACAAAACAAAACACAACAAAACAGCGCATCTAGTCACCAGCCTGATTTGCGCACCTCTGTAGTTTTGTTTTCCAGTGCCTCTGCACATCCTTTCTGGTCTTAATGTACTTTTTTCTTTCCTTCTAATTAAAACACTTCTATTCTGCCAGCTTTCCTGTGGTTCTGGGTGATAGTTATTTTGTCTTTTAGTTGTACTTTTGGTGTGGTTGTGACAGGCAGCACATACAGGGGTATACCTTATGCTGCCACCTTGGTTTCTCTAGAGGGAAGGTTATGAATCCCAAACCCTGCCTGTAGCAGGGGTCTACACTGCAGACCGCAAAACAAATGCACAAAGGTAAGATCTTCACAGAGTGTAACAAACAAACTAGGTGTCACTGCTAAGAGTGAGTGTCTGTAAGGACTGTATAAACTGCTGAGGACATGCTTTTCTAAAATGGAATATATTACAGATATGCACTGGGCTGGGCTCTGCTGATGTCATGGTGAGCAGAACCAGATATGGTACCTGTCCTGATGAAATTTAGTTTAATGAGGGAGATGAACCGTGATCATGTGATCACACAAATATAAATTGGTAACTTCGATGTGTGTTAAAGAAATGTCACCTGCTGCTTTGGGAGTGCACATGTGCTGATTTGGCCTAGTCACAGAAGCCTGGAAAAGGTTCTCTGAAAAACTCTGAGGGTGAGATCTGCAAAGTGACCAGGAGCTAATGGGGTAAAAAGGGTTTGAGGGAACAGAATAAGGACGGGTATATCTGGAGCAGAAAGAGCAAGAGTGAGTGTGGGAGTCAGCCTCATACACAGAAGGGTTTTGCCTTTTCCCCAAAAGAATGGAAAGCCATTGAAGAGTTTTAAGAAGAGAAATGATATAATTATAGTTGTTGGCATAAAGACCATCCTTGTTGTCCCTTGGCAAACATATCAGAGAGGGAAACAACACTGAATGCTTAGGAGCCAGTGAGAAGGTGATGGCTATACAGTAGGCAAGAGCAGAAGGACCAGAGTTGATTTGAAATAGAAACATACAAGGATTTCCTAGCCTGTAGTCATTGGGATATTTCACTATTAGCAGATACTCTCTTATATACTGAAAAAGAGAAGTTGCATTCTATCCCAGAAATGAAACCATCTTTTGCCCTGTTGACCTTTTCCCTGGAAAGACAAATCATATGTAATTATATATACATGACTATAATTATCTAAAACTAAAATACATAATTAGATATACAGGTGTAAAGGTTAAAAGTTGAAGATTTAAGAAATTAAATGGGAAATTCATGTGCATGATTAGTTATTCTGGACTGAGTTTTAAAGGATACAATATTTATACTTATCTAAACTAAATCATTCAGATTATAGACCACATACTTGTAGTTAGTGATGAAATTCACACTAAGTTCCCAGACCTAACCTGTCAACACTTCTAGGAATGCTATATTACATGATTTGCGTGTAGTTACTTATGTCTCAAAAGAAGAGAAATGGAAATATGTAAGCAACTAACAGATATCCATACGACAGTGCACGGCAATGGTCCAGGAAGGGAAATGGTGGGGCACAAACCCACCCCAGGCTTTCGGGAAGAAGTTCCCTGGTGCCTGCAGTTATCTGGCTCACAGCCATCATTGCCATCCTCTGAGCTGAACCCCCGAGTAAAGCAGAAACAGCATATCAGATCCCTGCAGATGCTGAAAGCTGAAGGCGGCAGAGAGGAAAGCTTTGACGTCTGTCACTGGAATGACAGGACAAAATGGACTGCAATAAACAACAATGCGGGCAGGATAATTTGATACAGTGGGACCTTAAGCTTCTCCAGATGCTGAGCTCAGCTTGGGACGTGAGATAAGAAGACAGCATTTACCCTCTTGAATAAAGTAGGGTGGGTAAGAGCAGGAAAAGAGAAACCTCCTCCTGTAAACAGAAACCAGTTCACTCACATGCATGCCCTCAGATACACACATCAACTCACATATGGGATAATAGAGGACATGCAATACTCACAAACATATGTAAAACATCATATTTATGCATATGTATAAAATATAACTTATCTGCTGATCTAATATTGAACGCGGAAGGCCAGAAAGAAAAGCAAGTGCTTGTGAGGAATCTTAACAGGAAAACAGCACTAGACCAATATTGAGCTCACTTAATATCATATTGCTCCACAACTATTACAAATAGAGTGCCTCTGAATAACATTTCTTTTCCAAATAAACAAGCACATGCAGACACAGATTTTGACTGTGAAGATTTAATTCACAACAGAAGGATGTTGCTTATGGAGTGAGAAGTGAAATCACAGTCCCCCTGGGCACACCCAGGTGCCTGCCAGTTTTCTGTAACGAGACTGAGTGATGTGCTCCATTCCTCAAAGACTGTTTTGTCCCAATAAGGCAAGCGTAGGTGACTGGTGGGTGTCACAGTGAAACAAAAGCGCCGCCACACTACTGACTATGGTGAGGATAACTCAGAACTCACAAAGCCACTTGCTTTCCTGGTGAGGATTCTGACTAGCTTTTCTTTACATAAGTCAAAAATTTACAAAGACGATAAACAAAACAAGACATCAACACAAGCATATGATTTTTTAATTTTAAGCTACATCATGCTTGTGTAATCAAGAACAATGAGAAAAGACAATCTTAAGAACAAGAGCAAATATTTATTAGCTATTATGTTATTGTAAATGGCATTAAGCTGGAGACTCTACATTTATCTTAAGACCCTTCAAGGTGATTGTTTTTAGCCTCAATTTTACACCACTGGCTCAGCATGGAAGCAGAATTTGTCCAAGGTCATAGAATTTGCAAGTGATAGAGAGGGATCAAACTCATGTCTGTTGAATTCTGCCAAGTCAAAAGCCCATCTCTTCCCACCCCACCCACTGTCTTTCAAAATATCACCGCAGAAACAAAGAACAATGTTCAGAAAAAAAAATCCATAAACACATACCAAGAGCCAATGGGATACATGACTAAAATGTACTTGAGTCCCATGCTGAAAAAACCCACCCAGGCAGACAGGGACCTTCCCCTTGATAGAGCTTACAAGGCTTCCTGGACTCTGTTTTCTAGAACCTTCTTCATTGGGCTTGATACTTTTAGAGGATTCCATGCCAAGGCACTGACAAAGGCATGCTTACCAATCTTGCTGCGCAGGATCATAGGATCTCTCTGAACCTTTCCAGCTACTTGCACTCTATTAATTCCACCATACAATTTTTTTTGGTAGCTGCTACTCTTAACTGATGAGCCATCTCTTTATAAAAGCATCAACTGCTTTACAAATTTTCAAAAACTGAGAAAGGGTCAAAAAAGAATATAAAATCACCAGGGAATCACTTACAGATAACTATTGTCAATACTGTGGTATGTATTTTTTCTAAGCAAATGTATAATAATTTTTTAAATAAAATTGATGTCATATATACATATTATCTTATAAAACTTTTGAAATATCAATGAACTTTTGCTATCATTAAATACTAGATGCCTGCTGCACGAAATTTGTGCATGGGGGTGGAGGGGTTGTCCCTCAGCCCAGCCTGCACTTTCTCCAATCTGGAACCCCTTGAGAGATGTCCAATTGCCAATTTAGGCCTGATCCCCTGATTGCCCCTAACCACATCTGCCTGACAGCCTGATCACTCCCTAACCACGCCCCTACTAGCCTGATTGATGCCTAACTGCTCCCTTGCCAGCCTGTTTGCCCCTAACTGCCCTCCCCTGCAGGCCTAGTCCACCCCAACTGCCATCCCTTGCAGGCATGGTCCCTCCTAACTGCCCTCCCCTGCTGGCCTGATCACCCACAACCGCCTTCCCGTGTAGGCCTAGTCCTTCCCAACTGCCCTCCCCTGCTGGCCATCTTCTGCCCACATGTGCAAAGGATCTTTGACCACATGGGGGCAGCCATCTTGTATGTTGGAGTGATGGTCAATCTGCATATTACTCTTTTATTAGATAGGATAGAGGCCTGGTGCATGGGTGGGGGCCAGCTGGTTTGCCCTGAAGGACGTCCCAGATAAGGGTGAGGGTTCCCTTGGAACGTGGGGCAGCCTGAGCGAGGGGTCTGTAGTGGTTTGCAGGCTGGCCATGCCCCACAGCGACCCAAGTGGAGGTCCTGATATCTGGAATTTATTTATCTTCTACAATTGAAACTTTGTAGCCTGGAGCAGAGCCAAGCCTCCTGCTCGCTTCATGGTGGCAGCCATTTCTGTTGGGATTTATTTATCTTCTATAATTGAAAGCCTTAAACAGAGGCTTTGTAGCCTTAAACAGAGGCCAAGACAGGCCAGGACTGCAGAAGCTTGGTTGGCTTCCTCCATTGCCGATGGGAACCCTAGCATCCTGCTCTCTCCAGCTCCATGGATGCCACCATTTTTATTGGGATTTATTTATCTTCTATAATTGAAACTTTGTAGCCTTGAGTGGAGGCCTGGTTGGTCCTGCCAGGGTATGTGAAAAGCTTGGCTTTCTCCATTGCTAGGGCAACCCAAGCTTCCCTCCTGCTCTCTCTGTGGCTGTAGCCATCTTGGTTGGGTTAATTTGTATACTCGTTCTTGATTGGCTGGTGGGCACGGCTTATGGGTGTAGCCAAGGTATGGTCGATTTGCATATTACTCTTTTATTAGATAGAATATAGAATTCCTCCACACATTTGCATGTCCTTGATATATGCTGTCAGGTTACTTTCTCACAGATTTTATGGAATTTGATTCCTAGCAAGAGTAATAAGTACTAATGCGTATGAAATGGGTCTCTTGAATACAATAATCACCAACTTGCAAAGTAAACTTCTAAGTGAATTAACTCAGTCAACAAATACTTATTAACCTTCTAAATGTGCCAGATTTTAGAGGGATAGCAAACAGCTACAGTCCTTGCTCTTACAGGGCTTTCTTTGTATCAAGACAGAAAATGAAGGAAGTAACAACAATAAATGGTGCAAACATGGGACATCGTGTCATCATCGGACATCATGAAAATGACTAAGCTGGAATGGTATCCAGGGGTGGAACTGCAAATCTTGGGACTGATGAGTGTCTTGGGCAAAGTCAGACTTTTCCATGAGCTCCTCAGTAAGTGCTGCCATCACAACATTCCCCTTACCTCCTACACTTGTTTCTAGCTTGAGTGGAGGTAAATGGAATAGAGCTGCCCCTTGAACAATAGGATTGAACTGGGACCATTTACATTCAGATTTTTTTCAACAAATATAGTAAATGTATTTTCTCATTTTTATGATTTTCTTAACACTTTCTGTTTTGGAATTTATTTTATTCTAAGAATACGCTACATAATACCTATAACATAAAAATATATATTAATTGTCTGTTTATGTTATCAGTATGGTTTCTAGTCAACAATAGGCTATTAGAAGTTAAGTATTTGGGTAGTCAAAAGTTCTAGGTGAATTTTTGGCTATGTAGGGGTCGGTGCCCCTTACCATAACATTGTTCAAGGTTCAAGTATATTTTATTTAAAAAGTCCCCTCCCAACTATAAAAGAAACTACTACTAAATATAAGTTCTCAAGTTAACTCCTACCCTTCATTCACACACATACAGAATGATTAATACCAGACCAATTCTGGAGAAAAATTAATTAAAATAAAGCAATTACTTAGGAACAGTATTTTTTTAGTTGATTATGCAGATTTGAATGATGGTGTTTTTCATAACTAAATTTCTAGATATTGTAATCAATATGGTAAACAATTCTCAGGAACATAAATGGCTACCAAAAGTGGTCAGCAATAAGTGGCCTAAAGATTTTAAAAGGAAACAATCAAAACACACAGTAATTATATTATCAACATAACATCATCCCTGCATTTTAATATTTTACACAATATGGCATTTAGTATGCACTGAAGCTCACTTCTACATAGTAATCCACTTTTCCATTTCATGTAGACAAGAGCCAAATGGTTAAAACTTTAAAAATTATATCTAATAAGTATATAGTTACACCATTGCCTTAGAAACAGCACCATATTTTTCTGTCTCAAATATATGAGGATATGAAAATATATCAGGATTTGATAAAATTCTGGTCCTTATTAGATATTATAAAGAAGGAATATTTAATCAATTTTCATTCCTTAGAATGAGTTTTACATGAATAATTTCTTTGTAATTAAGTTTTAAGCATATATATATAAAGCAAACCCAAATCTATCCTATAGATGTTTGCATGAGTATAGGTAATATATGGCATTTATCCAGTGCTCACTACATGATTTTCTAATATTCTCACATATGTTAATTTATTTCATCATAAGACAGCCCACTGAAAAATGTATTTCCATTATTTCCATTTAATGGATGAGAAAATTTAAGCACAGCAATGAGGTATCAACCCTCTTCTAAGGATATACAGCTAGTCAAAGGCAGAGCTGAGAATGAAAGCCAGGAATGAATACATATGAAATTCAGATGTTATCTGGGGACTTTCTGCCCTGTTAGCTCTAAGCTCCAACCTTCCACATCTTATCTAATGAAAAAAGTTCAGTGCGTTTCTTGCCCTGGTAGGTGTGGCTCAGTTAGTTGGGTGTCATCCTGTGCACTGAGGGGTTACTGGTTTGATTCCTGTTGCAGGGTTGATTCTGGGGGGAGAGGGAGTGCAGGAGGCGGCCAATCAATGCTTTTCTCTCACTTCGATGTATCTCTCTCCCCCTCTTCCTTCCTCTCTCTAAAAACCAATAAAATATTCTTTAAAAGGAAAAAAACACACACACAAAAACAGTTCAATGCCGTTCTCCAAATGACTTTAAACATCTAGGGTACTTGCATTCTCAATGTCATATCCAGCTCCTAACTCTTGGTCTTCTGACTTTCTTTTTAAATTAAATGCACGTGAAAAATATGCAAACTCAGTATCAGTTCCCTGCATTTATCCCCTCTTTTATCACCCTTTCTCTCTTTTATACTAAAAGAATTCCCTTTATTGTTCTATTGTGGAGCAGTGGGTTCTATCTTTCATGGCATTCTAACACATGGCCTCAGGTTCTACTTCCTTTTTTAAGAGGAATTCTGTTGCTAGCTAAGAGAATATCTTTCTTCCCATATGTGCACACAAATATGGATGTGAGATAACCTATATTAAGATTGATATAAAATATTGCTACAGATAATCACGCAGCTGCCATAATAGAACAAACCTGACATATATTCACTGACTGATCAGAATAGAGGCACAGGCAATCCAAGTTCAAATGACATTAGGTTAATTTATTAAAGGTTTAAATAAATCCATATGGGAATAATTATTTTTCTTTGTATTTGAGAATCTGTGGATAGAAATGAAACTGCTTAATGATGAAACGAAATACCTTCACCCTGCCAATGTGGCTGTCGATATATGTATATAACAAGTGCTTAAAAAGTCATGTTAAAATATTATTAGAAAAAGCAGGTAGGGATATAATTGTGGGCATATACAAATTACTAAATCATGAGTATCTAATACATATAAAAATGAATTTTCAAAACATCACCTACTCGGATAGTAAATTATTCACATGCCTTTCTATACTAGGTGGGGGGATTAAAAGGAGTTAAAAGAAAGGATTCAGAAAGAAATTTTAGAAAATGAAACAATGATTCATAAATTACTGATGTCCTAAGAGCCAAACAAAAATGTTTCTTGAGCAATGTTATGCAAGGCCAACTACATTGCAATGAGTCTGGACCCCCTGGAGCTCGGCAGTCACTGGCCTGAGTGGCTGCATGAGCTGGTCTCTGTTGAGGGTATTCTGTCAGATGACCATTAAAGATAAAAACGTTTTTGCAAACCAGCCTTTTCCCTCAAAATGTCTCCAAAGTAAATGAAGAACAACTGCATTAAGCACTATACACACACACACACACAGACACACACACACACACACACATACATACAGTCCACAGAGTCATTTTCTGGCTTTCATAAAGGAAGTTATTTTATGAGCTATCTAGCTAGTGTGTGCTCTAAGAATGGCATACACAGAGTTTGCCTTGAGAGCAAGGACTGTCATTAGTAGTCATCATGCCCCTGATTTTGACTCACTAAATGTTTGCTGCATAAATGTTTGTGGAGGTGTCAGGCCAAGTTACCTGTTGAATAAGTTTGGCAGGGGCCAGCTTATTTAAGAGAAGAAATCCATCTTATTCAAGAATATACCCTTATTACTGGGCTCAATGCTTGGTACCTTTGAGTGTTCCATTCATAGTTAGCAATTTTATAGTAATGAGAGAAGACAGCAGATGAAAGTGAAGACTATTATTATGTTCATCTGAAAGCAAAAAAAAAGGGGGATCCGGGGAGAATCCAAGATGGCAGCATAGGTAAATACCTACACTGCTGCCTCACACAACAATTTCAAAACTACAACTAAAAGACAGAACAGACATCATCCAGAACCACAGGAAAGCTGGCTGAGTGGAAATTCTGCAACTAGAAGGAAAGAAAGGGGCTCACGGAGATCCAGAGGAGGTGCAAAAAGCTGAGGTGCAGAGACGCGTACGTGGAGAGAACAGGTGCCAGAGTGCCTGGCTGACTTTCTCTGGTGAAAGGGGGACAGAGACTCCCAGCTGCACAGAACTCCTTATCCTATGGCACTAAGCCCCACATCTGGCCAGGACTCATATGGGGGGAGTTCGAACTGTGAAGAGGAAGAAGTGCACAGAGATCTGGGAGAGATGCGAAAGGGCGAAGGTCTGGTGGCGCACACAGTACTGAGCGCAGAGGACTAACTGCTGGTTGTGCCACTGGCTTTTGCGAGTGGACGGGGGATAGAGTCTCCCAACTGCGCCACTTCTAGCTCTACTGCACCCCAGTTTTGGGCGAAACCCTGGGGACCCAGACTCATATGGTCCCAGAGCATAGGGGACCTGGAAAGGCAGAGGTCTAGAGGCACTGCACGAGCACGCGCACAGGGACCGCTCCAGCGATTACCCAGTCACGTGAGACCCAGGGGCGGTGGAGGGCGGGGCCGACTGGAAGGCAAGGTGGTCCATTAAGCCCTAAGACTCCACCCATCCCAAGCTCAACAGAGATGCTTTTGCAGTTTTGCAAGTTTTGTATCATAAGGCTGAATCCAACACAGAAGTTCTCCTGGCATAGTGACAATGCTGAGACAAAGGAAGAGATCACAAACAAAAGAAATGGAGGAAAACAAACGACTGGATATAGAGTTCAAAACATTTATAAAGCTTTTAAAGAACATCCTAGAAAAGATGGATAAAATTAGCGAGTCTCAAGAGGAGATGAAAAAGAACCAACTAGAGATGGAAAAGGACCAACTAGAAATTAAACATACATTGACTGAAATAAAAAATATTATTCAGAGATATAACAGCAGACTAGAGGAAGGCAAGAATCAAGTCAAAAATTTGAAATATAAAGAATTAGAAAACACTCAACTGAATAAGCAAGAAGAAAAAAGAATCCAAAAATGTGAAGATAATGTAAGGAGTCTCTGGGACAGCTTCAAGGGTACAAACATCAGAATTGTGGGGATGCCAGAAGAAGAGAGAGAGCAAGATACTGAAAACCTATTTGAAGAAATAATGACTGAAAACTTCCCACATCTGGTAAAAGAAATAGACTTACAAGTCCAGGAAGCACACAGAACCCCGTATAAAAGGAATCCAAAGAGGACCACACCAAGACACATCATAATTAAAATACCAAGAGCAAAAGACAAAGAGAGAATATTAAAAGCAACAAGAGAAAAACAGTTCCCTATAAGGGAGCACCCATCCGACTGTCAGCTGATTTCTCAACAGAAACGATGCAGGCCAGATGGAAGTGGCAAGAAATATTCAACATGATGAACAGCAAGAACCTACAACCAAGAATACTCTATCCAGCAAAGCTATCATTCAGAATTGAAGGGCAGATAAAGAGCTTCACAGATAAGAAAAAGCTAAAGGAGTTCATCAACACCAAGCCAGTATTATATGAAATGCTGAAAGGTACTCTTTAAGAAGAGGAAGAAGAAAAAGGTAAAAGATAAAAAATTATGAACAACAAATACATATCTATCAACAAGTGAATCTAAAGATTAAGTGAATTAAAAATTTGATCAACAGAATAAACTGGTGAATATAATAGATTCAGGAGCACAGAAAGGGAGTAGACTGATAATTCTTAGGGGGAAAAGGGTGAGGGGAGTGCAGGGAGAGACTGGACAAAAATCATACACCTATGGATGAGGTCAATGGGGGGGAGGTAAGGTTAGAGGGAGGGGTGGGAGCCTGGTGGAGGGGAGTTATGGAGGAAAAAAAAGAGAAACAAATATAATAACCTGAATAATAAAGATTTTAAAAAATAAAAAAAGGGAGTCCTAGAAAAGGGGAGACATCTTAACTACTGGGGACAACTGGTAGCATCCCAGGAAAGCCTTGAGAACTGATTGAGAGTTGAGGGGAAGGAAGAGCTTCCTGAGGGAACCTCTTCTGGGACAGGAAGGAAGGGAAAGATCCTGAATGAGGCACAGAATTATGTGTAAGGGGAAAGGAAAGAACATCAAATAAGTCACAAAAGTCTCCACCTTCTCACTTAATGAAAATGACAATAGCCATTTACAAAGCACGGAGGCAATTATCAGTGAAGACTACCCCTATTCCTCAATAGGAGCAAGGATGAAGTGAGTAGGACTGGGCCTTGGGAATGGCAAGGGCTGCAAATAATCAGGATATGTGTTTAGGGTGGGAGCAGCATGCTAGGGAGAGCTAGGAAGTTAAAAAATATCATATAGGAACCATATTTCTCAAACCAATGCTATTTATTTATTTATTTATTTATTATTTTTTTTATTTTTAAAAATTTTTTATACATATCTCCCCATTGCCCCCCCTCCCTCCCAGGCATACCCCAACCCCCTAGTGTCTATGTTCATTGCAAACCAATGCTTTGGTTGTTCAATAATTTTATCAAGAACTATGCTAGGCACTGTGGAGGATTTAGAGAAATGTTATGGCTCTTGTCCCTGAAAAGTTCAATAACAACTCAGAGATACTTCATGGTAGAATGTAAATATATACCAAAAAAAAAAAAAAGGTGGAAGAGTTAAAGGCAAAACATTCCATAACAAGAACAATATTCTTTCATTATTATTTCTCTTATATTAAATTCTAATAATTATTTCCTTATTTCCTCTACGTTTTCTTGTTATTTATTTTGTTGTTTACAGTCCACAGAGTCATTTTCTGGTTTTCATAAAGGAAGTTATTTTGATAAGTATTTGATTTCTTTGTTTTGTGAAAAAACAGCTTCCCCTCAAGGTTTACTGAACAAAACAGATCATAAAACTCTGGCTAAGCCCACTGTGGCTTCTTAGGTAGACAGACTAGACTCTCTTTAAGAAACATTCTTTGTGTAAATGCAGGCCTGCTCCCCAGAGTCACCCAACCAACAGAAACTGTTATTACCACCCATCCACACTGAGCTGGGTCTGAGAGGGTTAAACTAAAAATCAAGTTATTGTTGCTTCTCTTTTGGTTCAGTACAGCCTTTCCATAATTCTCTAGAGCTAGGCAGCTGACAGCATGGATTTTTATTGAAGAAATGCTGTGACATTTGTTCTAAATGTCACATTTCTCCCTCACAAACTAAAAATAGCACGTCACCATACCCCTACCCCTAATAAAATTGTTGGCTTGGAAATGACATTGATAAGCAAAATGAAGCATATAACCTTTTCTACCCTTCTCTATAAATGTTTTATTTATTCCTGAGTAACATTTGGTATCTTTCGTAGGCTGAGATCAAAGGGACAAATCAGTTAATTTCACCACTGAAGTTGTCTTTACAGTATGGAATTGTCACTTTTAAAGCATATTCCAGGCAGGCACTGCTGTCATTTGAGCAGTGATCTAGTGACTGACAGAAAGTATGTGTAGAAATAATGTGTGCTCTCATAGTAATGTGACATTTTATGAGCAGTTTGACTGTTTTCATTACTCTGATTTCAGGCTGGTGAAGAGTAAGCTAGAAAGCCAGCGATGGAATATATGGAAGGCCTGTCAGGATGAAGTTGATAGGACAACCTTGAAATCAGGCTTCTGTATTTAATAAGAATGGTGGTAATTATCTGAAAGCACTTTAAATATTAAGTTGACTTGAATGCTCAATCTGATCAATCCCCAGGTCACTGGTTTTTATTGACAAGAATGGCTACCTGACATGAAGAGCCGTTTCAAGCAAACTTTATGGATGCTTTGAGTACACTTGCCTTCATTGTCCAACTGGGTTTTGTTTAAGGGTGAAGATGTAGTTACCAGGCAACTTTTATCACAACAAACTTTATCTCTGAACTATTCTATTCAGTCATGGGATGCTATTAGAAAGAATGCATTGCTGGCGAACACAATCCTGGACTAAAATCCACGAGAGCAACGTTCTCTGAGAAATCGCCAGGAATTTTGCTTTCTAGTATGGCAAATAAGGAATACCTGTGTTTCTTACTTCTCAATGCACGCTGTTTGATACATGTGCAATTAATGTGGGATTCTATAGAGCCTCACTACTCATTTGAAATGAATGTTTAGGACATACAATTTGGAATTCCCAAATTACTTCAAGATTGGTAGATAGAATGGATTCATTTAAAGAGTGGATTTAGCCACGTTCCCAGTATTTTAATTTTTACACAGCTTCTTTACTGTCATTGTACACAGTTACTTTCAAGAAAGCCTGAAGGTGTCATTCTAAATTTTCAATTACATTTATTGGCCTAAATTAAGGCTGCAGCTATAAACTATAAGGTTTCTTGGGAACTTGAGGATTCACAAAGTAAGGTTTAGAATGTATAGTCAACAAAAGTGCAAATATCAAAGACTGCTATCTAAAAATTATTGCAACCAGGTAAGTTGAGTGCTATTTCCACTGTCTACTACCAAAATAAAGTTACTAGTATATAAATACCGATCGAAAATATTTCTTTTGGTAAGAAAATTACTACATTTCTGTAACTCCTAATTTCCCAAAGTGGATTACACTGTATGCCCCTCAAGGGATTTTTTTAGCCTAAACATCTGTATCCCTAAGCACCCAGCTTGTAGCAGGCACACAATATATACTGATATTTCCTTCACAATACTAAATCTAATGTCTCTTACAATTACAGATGTAAGTAAAACTTTATCCTAGTATTCCAGGACTTACTTGAAGTTTTAGTCTTCATTTCACATAGTTTATTATTTTTTATTCATGGATGGTAATCTTTCCCATTTGAAAAGTAGATGTACTTACTTTTGGTCAACAGTCTGCAGCTTGCATTGTGTCTTGCCACACCACCCTACCTCATCCCCTCAATATTATTTTCTATTTATGTATATTTATCAGTACAGCACCACACTTTGAAATGACAATCAAATGCTTCAAAAATTGCAGTTGTGCCCAAACTGGTTAGGCTTAGTGGATAGAGAGCATTGGCCTGTGAACTGAAAGGTCCCAGGTTCGATTCTGGTCAAGGGCATGTACCTTGGTTGCAGGCACATCCCCAGTGGGGAGTGTGCAGGAGGCAGTTGATCGATGTTTCTCTCTCATCGATGTTTCTAACTCTCCATCCCTCTCCCTTCCTCTCTGTAAAACAATCAATAAAATATATTTTTTTAAAATTGTAGTTGCATCCAAAAAAATTTTTTTTAAAAAATATATTTTATTGATTTTTTCAGAGAGGAAGGGAGAGAGATAGAAAATCAGAAACATCGATGAGAAAGAGAGACATCGATCAGCTGCCTCCTGCACGCCCCACACTGGAGATGTGCCTGCAACCAAGGTACATGCCCCTGACCGGAATCGAACCTGGGACCTTTCAGTCCGCAGGCCGACGCTCTATCCACTGAGCCAAACCGGTTCCGGCAAAATTTTTTTCCAGAAGTAAACTTAAGTAAGGAGATGAAAGACCTGTACTCTGGAAACTATAAAACAATGATGAAAGAAATTTAAAAAAAATTATTGGAAGAATTAACATTGTTAAAATTTCCATACTACCCAAAGCAATCTATAGATTCCCTGCAATCACTATCAAAATACCAAAGCCATTTCTTACAGAACTAAAACAAATAACCTTAAAATTTATTGGAAACATAAAAGACCCTGAAGAGCTAGTGATCTTGAGGAAGATGAACAAAGTTTGAGGTATCATGCTCTCAGATTTCAAAATACTAGTGTATTACAAAGCAATAGTAATAAAAACAGACACATAAATCAATGAAATACAATAGAGAGCTCAGGAATAAACCCATGCTTATACAGTCAATTAATTTACAACAAAGAAGACAATAATATACAATGAGGAAATATATAATAAATGGTGCTGGGAAACTGAACAGAAATGTGCAAAGAAAAAAAAAGAAAAAAGAAAAAGACTGGACCACTTCCTTATACCATATAAAAAATAAACTCAAATGAATTAAAGATTGAAATTAAAACCTCAAACCATAAAACTCCTAAAAGAAAACATGGAAGTAAACTCTTCCACATTAGTCTTAGCAATAGTTTTAGGATATCCCCTTAGGTAAGGGCAATAAAAGTACAACAAATAAATGGAACTACATCAAACTGAAAAACTTTTCTGCATAGTGAAGAAAACCATTAACAGAATGAACAGACAACCTACTAAATGGGAGAAGATAATTGCAAATAATATATTAGATAAGGGGTTAATATCCGAAATATATAAAAAACTCAAATAATTCAATATCAAAAATATAAACAATCTAATTAAAAATGGGCAGTAAACTTAGACATTTCTCTAAATAAGATAAACAGATGGCCATGAAAAGATGCTCAAAATCACTAATCATCAGGGAAGTGTAAATTAAAACCACAATGAGATAGCACATCACACCTGTCAGAGTGGTTCTGATAAGACAAGAAGTGTATATAAAAGAAAAGTTTACTATTGGGACTGCAAACTAGTACAACCACTGGAAAACAGTATGGAGGTTCTTAAAAAAATTAAAAATGGAACTAACATACAACTCAGCAATTTCATCTTCTGCTTATCTGAAGAAAATAAAAACACTAATTCAGTCACATGCTCTGTGTTCAACAAGTATCATTTACAATAGTCACGATATGAAAGCAACCTAGGTGTTGCCTTTACCTGAGGGGACATCAATAGACAAATGTATAAAGAATATGTGGTACATATATTCAATGGAATATTAGTCAACCATAAAAAATAAATTCTTATAATTTCAACATAATAGATGGACCTAGAGGGTACTATACTAAATGAAATAAGTCAGATAAACAAAGATAAATGTCTTCATTAAAAACAACAATGACTAAAGGACTTAAATGTAAAATGGGAAACCATAAAAATCCTACAAGACTCCATAGACAGTAAAATACCAGACATAAGTCATAGCAATTTCTTTACTAGTACAGACACAACTCCTAGAGCAACGGAGACTAAGGAGAAAATAAAAAAATCGGACTACATCAAAATAAAAAGCTTTTGCACAGCAAAAGAAACTATCAACAAACAATAAGAAAGCCCATTACATGGGAGAACATATTTGCCAATGATATTTTCAATAAGGGTTTAATCTCCAAAATTTACAGAGAACTCATACACCTTAACAAAAAGAAGATAACCCTAATCAAAAAATGGGCAAAGGATCTAAATAGATGCTTTTTGAAAGAGGGCATACAGAAGGCCCAGAAACATATGAAAACATGGTCAAAGTCACTAATCATCTAAGAGATCCAAATCAAAACAACAATGCGGTACCATCTTACACCTGTCAGAATGGTTATCATCAACAAATCAACAAACGATAAGTGCTGGCAAGGATGTGGAGAAAAAGGAATCCTCGTGCACTGCTGGTGGGAATGCAGATTGGTGCAGCCAATTTGGAAGACAGTATGGAGTTTCCTCAAAAAGTTAAAAATTGAACTCCCATTTGGCCCAGTAATCCCACTTCTAGGAATATATCCCAAGAAATCAGAAACACCAATCAGAAAAGATATATGCGCCCATATGTTCATAGCAGCACAATTTACAATAGTTAAGATTTGGAAACAGCCTAAGTGCCCAAGAGCAAATGAGTTGATCAGAAAACTGTGGTACATCTACACAATGATATACTATGCCGCTATAAAAAAGAAGGAATTTTTACCATTTGCAACAGCATGGATGGATTTGGAGAGCATTATGCTAAGCGAAATAAGCCAGTTGGAGAAAGATAAATGTCACATGATCTCACTCATATGTGGGATATAATGCTCAACATAATTTGATGAGCAAGAATAGATCCAGAGACAAATGACAGGGGGTTAGAGAGCTTGTAGGCATGCATATTAGCCTAACCAACAGACACAGACACTGGTACGGTGGGGGCTTGTCTGGGGTGGGGATGGCTTGTGGGGGCAGTCAATTGGGGAAAAAGGAGATTTATGTAAAACTTAAGACAATAAAAAATAAAAATAAATAAAAATAACAATGACAAATGAACAAATAAAAGGAAACAGAATCAGATACAACAAAATGATGGTAGGGATGGGTGAGAAACGTGAAGGGGATTAAGGGGTACAAATTTCTGGTTATAAAGTAAGTGATGAGGATATAACATATAGCAAAGGGAATACTGTAATAACTATGTATGGTGACAGATGGTTACTGGACTTAACATGGTGATCACTTTGTAAAGTATATAAATGTCAAATCATGTGGTACACCTGAAACTAATATAATATGTTAAATATACTTTAATTTTAAAAAATTTATGAATTAAATCACTAAAAAATCAGAAACCCAAGCCAATAAACTACTAAGTCAAAAGGAATGCCCTTAAAACAAACAAACAAACAAACAAACTGATCATTCTCTCCAATTTTGAAAACATAATCAGTGTGATTTTAAAAAGCCTGAAGTAGTTTTTCAAAAAAGAAAACCTGTAATTTTTTTAAAGGTACAAATAACTTATTTGAAACTCAATACTGTAACTGCATTGTTCAGAAAAAGAAAACAATGAAAAACAGATAGTTTTGAATTTCAGAAAATAATTATATACCCGATATATATTTTGTATATATGAATGAAATTATAGAGGTCTTTAACTAGCTGGTAGTCAATTAGTTTATTAAATCAGATTATCTTTAAAAAAGACAGCGAGAATGAATGAAGACTGTGTTCCCATGTAAATGTAGCTACAAGGTGGGGCACAAAAGGGCAAAATCACGTCCACAGTGGTGAAGTCCGGAATGGCTCATGGCCCCTCAGTTAAGGGATAGTCTCTTTCTTGGGTTCATTCATAAACAATCTGATCTTCTTGTCTGCCTTCCCATCCCCCTCCAAAGCAAAACATTTATTAACTGAATCTTCCAACTGTGACAGAAATTACAGTCATGTTAATGGTACAGATGGTGTAAGAAATGCAATCTAAAAACATGATTAGAAAACTCAGGAACTAGGTAACCCAAGTTCATCTCCGATATGGCTGACCAGACATCTATGAGGAAGGAAATACACATTTTTGGATAATTAGTTTGCTTTTATCCATCCCTGTAATTAGAACATGCTTTTTCCCCTTCTTAATCCTAAAAGAGTCATTAGATTTAATAAACCTTTCTAGATTGCCACAAATGAGAAAATGAATTAGTTAAAAAGCAAGCATTAAGCTGGTATTAGCAATATGATTGTAACATTATGTGAATAAAAATGTTTTGTTTAATTATTCAAGATTAAATATATTATTTTATTACTTTTTATAAAAGAATATACAGATTTTTCCCTTCTTCCTTATGTTGGTTCATAAGGTAGTAAAATATTAATGCTGTCTCCACAGATTACATCCCACCAAATGGAAGTGATTATTAATCACTCTTTCAAAAGAAAAAAATCAACCCTAATTAGCTTCTTCTCAAGTCAACATAGAGTCAGAATCCCACAAGAGTGAAGGAGAGAAGGTGGTCTTGGTTGCAGGGTACTAACTGGGAAGCTTGGCTTATATAACTTTCAAGGCTCCTGTGAATTGGCTCTGGAAACAGACCTGCCAGTGAGCCTTTGTTATTCTTATTATTCTAACTTCTAAGCCTTTGTGTGATTGTATGATTTCTCAGGGAATCCAGTATGGACTCCTAACCCCACAGGTCCCATTGATCTCATCACACTTTACTGCTAATATGGTTAGAAAACCAGTCACTCACAAGATGCTACTGCTCAGGTGATTAAATGTTAAAATCATTTTTTAAAAAATGTTTTTAGTGATTTCATAGAGGAAGGGACAGGGAAAGAGAGATAGAAACATCAATGATGAAAGGGAATCATTGATTGGTTGTCTCCTGCACACCTTCCTCTGGGGATGGAGCCCGTAACTCGAACATGTGCCCTGACCAGGAATAGAACCGCGACCTCCAGGTTCATAGATTTATGCTCAACTACTAAGCCATGCTGGCCAAGTTAAAAAATCATTTTCTTAAAGTGAAAACAATATATATATAGCTAATATGCAAAGTGTCCCCTTGGGAGTTTGACTGGGAGCTTGATGGCTCACTATGATGTGCGTTGAGCACCAGGGAGTGGCACAGAATGAAGGAAGGCCCTGAGTGTCAGCTAGGGAAGGGAGGCCCTAGCTGACAGCTGGAAGACCTTGATCAGCCCTGATCACGGGCCAGACCTAGGGACCCTATCCATGCATGAATTTCATGCACCAGGTCACTAATATAATATAAAGCTGAAGATCCAAGTTTTCCAGTCTTTCATCATGTTGAACATTCTCTGTACTAAAGTTACTCTTTGTTGTGTAACAAGAAGCATTTCAATAAAATGAGTTAATGAATTAAAAAAATAACCCAAGTTGGATCTCATTTGGAGCTTGTGATACACTTACAGTAAAACACTATCATTGGACTATCATTGGGTGGCAGATTCTAGGGCATCTGTGTTTCCTCCTACCACCTGCAGCCCACGCTGGCTACAGCAGCAATGGGCAATGCCCTACAGGGCCCTTGCTGCTGCCCGGCTTTCAAAAGAGCAGATTCAGGCATGAATCAGATGGGAAAGTGCAAAGGAGAGGAGGTTTACTTTGATTATAAGACAATGGCAGAGATCTGAAGGAACCCTGGATAGGAAGGTACTTCAAGAATGTCTCAGAGCAGGCTGAGAGAGGACAATGGGGGGGTGGGGAGAGCTTGGAAGAGAACATATGTAATATTTTTAAAAATCTAGAATAATATGCAAATCGACTAAACAGCCGAACAGTGGGACAACCATCTGGATGATCATGCTATGACACCCACCAGTGTCAGGTCAGCCAAGACGAGTGTGATGTGATTGGTCAGGGGCCCGGCCATTGCCCCATGATCACCCTGCAGATCACCAAGAGGGAGGTCCAGGCCACTAGCCGGCTGGGCAATTGATCAGTTGGAGGAATCTACGATTGCCTCAAAGAATGAGGCCCAGGCCACCAACTGGTGGGCTGTGGTGGGTGAAGGTGGCAGGATAACTCTTTGGTGCAATTGATCACAGGAGTCCCAGACTGTGAGAGGGCACAGGCCAGGTTAAGGAACTTCCCACCTTGAGTGCACGAATTTCGTGCACCAGGCATCTAGTAAAGAATAAAAAACAAACAAACAAAATAATGTCTTAGAGAAACCAATCTATCTCAGGAATACACTAGAGACTCTAGAAACGAATGTATATATTTCACTCCTTACACCAACATTCCTAAGGTTAAGAGGGAAGGAAATGAAGTCCAGTTGGGTTATCCCACATTTGTTCTGAGATATAAACCTACCTTGAAATCTGTAGGATAGACTAGAAAGGTTGGGGTTGGACATTGAAAACATTTTTCCCTCCCGACTATGGAACATAAAATAATTTTTTGGTAATTTTTATGGAAAAATGATGCTCCGTGGAACTATTAGTCCATCAAGTCAGCCATATTATTATTTTAAGTTCAGAGTAGGGAATAAGCCCAAGACCCAACAAGTTCCATGCTGGATCTCAGGCAAAGGCCTGGTCCCTGAGCCCCAAAGCCCTCTCTGAGGATGAGTTTTCTTTTATGGGGCAATAGCATTGCATACCACCCAGACTGGTTAGGACTGTGAAAGGACACAACAGGATACCAGCAGTTTAGAAGTGACCATCTCTAAGCCAACTTCCATGTGCATTTATTTGAATAAAATGTTGCATAGCCTTTAGGAAATGTCACTCTTGATGTTGTCTAGTGCCAAGCACTGTACTATAGGATCAGCCATGGTTTTAGGTAGACATTCAGCTTCTGGGGCTGTGGCTGCCACGTTGCAAAATGAAGTGGTTAGATAAGATGACCTCTGTGAGTGTGTAAATGACTTGATTTCACTCTATTTCCTAATATCACACATTACAAATCTGATTTACTGTTCTTTGTTGAGATTAACTTCGAATGCTCCCTAAAAAGAAGCTGGGAATTAAGTTAAGAATAAACTGCTTCTTCATAAATGAGGTGGAATAAAAGAGATGTGTGTCAAGATGGATGGTTGACCTGAAGGTTAATAGAGAATTCCAGTTTTCTGGGATGTTGCTAACACAGCTTCATAGGAGACAAAAAAAAAAAAAAAAAATCAAAAAAGAAACAAACACAACCTCTTTCTCACAATAACATTACAAAAATTTTGGAATTTTTTTAAAGGAGTTACTACAAATGAGATATTTATTCTAAATGTGAAAAGATCAGCTCAGTAAATAAAAACATTTACATTTAAAAATTTTAGAGACTTTCTGCTCTTCATCATTAAGAACAAGCATGAACATCTGCACACTTTCAGCACTTAAGACGCTGCTCTGAGAAGGTGCATGTGATTGTCCGGAAGGAAGGAGAGGCTGGGAAGCCTGAGCATGCTAACGCGCTGCCTCCCTGCTGGGCAGACCTGCGGGTAGCTTGGGGAGACATCAAAATCCTGCAGCTCCAGGTAGCCTGACCTGAGCGCCAGCAAAATGGGAGAACATGACCACCTAGCAAAATGGGAGAACTCATTTTGGACATGTGATGAAGCTGAAGCCACTTTATGAAAATCTCAGATTTAGAACAAATAAGAATGGTTCAAACAGGACATCTTGGAAAACATGTGCAGTGATGGCATTCTCCTGTCTGCCTCCTCACCCCAATCCCAGCTTGCCTGGTCTCATTTCCTTCATTTTCAAGAACGAACAGGTGATTCAGTATGAACGACCCTATTGAAGAATCCATTCCCAGTGTGTGATATGAGGCTTCCTACTACAGTAGTGTGCACACCACGTGGTAGTTGCTTTGAAGACTGTTGCTGATAAATGTATGTGCCTTTTCTCTAGTGAAGGAAAAACCGAACATTTGCTTGCTTCAGTTCCATGTCATTTGACCTTCCCCATTCTATGGGCTTAGTAGGACAATTTATAATAATATGCACATTATTGCAGATCAGAACACTGAGGATCAAGGAAGTTAGCCATGCTCACGAGAACAGAGCTTGGTGGTAAGAAGATTCAATGGAAAGTGCTTTGTATTAAGTACTGTACAAATGGAAGTCATTAATATGATTTTGGCATATCTCTATAAATCGAGACAAAATTTAAAACTTCAATATAAAATGATATTTCAGTCTTTTCTGAATATAATATGCCTATTTCGGTGTTTTTCACCTTCAAACTCCCTTCTCTGAACCACAAAGGAAGACATGCTGTTCCTTTATCCCCGGACAGCAGGGGTCCGCAGGGTGAAGTGCACTGTTCTGTGACCTGAGCTGTTCCAGACAGGCTGTCACTGGGCGCTCAGCACAGAGCTGCAAGATATACAATCACTCTGCTGCCCGGGTCCCCAGAGACATGGGGCTGGAGAATTATGGCACTGAGAAACAGTGTTTGGTGCAATCAATAGTCTTTCAGGCTGACTTAATGTGGAAGGAAAACAGTATGAAACAATTATGCCGCACATGAGCATTGTATGTAAGAGTGCATAGTTGATCATTTTTATGGTCTAATAAAAATGGATTTGCTTTTGTTTATACATCAGGAAACCGAAACACCTAACACAGACTGGCAGTTGGTTAGCAAGACCTAGTTAAAAAATAAAACCCTAACAAATTTTAAAAATAAAACATCAATTTCTAATTTAAATAACATCAAGCCAATTTTTGTTTAAAAATAAAGAAGCATGAAGTTTTTGTTTGAGGGTCTTAGTCACTTTCATTTTCCTTTAGTAGAAAAATTAGTGGAAGAGCTTTTGTTGTGAAAAGCTAATATTAAAGGTTATATGGTCCTACTTTGTATAGATGAGATTTATTATTAGTATTATAGATACATTTGCTTTGATGAGGCAACACTCAAATAGAAAAGAAAAATAACCCTACAAATTAGAGAAATGTGGGCAGAAAAACAATTTTTTTTGAAATTTACTATGGTGTATTTTTAACTTTCCTAATTCAGAGTATACTGACCTATACTTGGTTGCTTTTATTTCTGACCAAGCAACATCATGTTTTCAGCCTCTCAGAAATAAAATATGATTAAATGAAATATGGACTTACAGGTATGTTTTACCATCTGAGAATAAGGATTAGGCTGAATCAGCAAATTAATTATGTTCCCTACATTTTGAACCTGATGAAGTGATTAGTTGGCTACATGCTACATAGATCATACATTCTTCTCTGTAATAAGGCAAATTAGATATTTATGCTTTTATTCCAAACAAAAGAGAGAGGCTGTCTGGCAGGAGTTTTTTTCTACACTAGTTAGAACTCCTATAACTAAAGCTTAAGAGTTTCATCACATGGCACTTCTGCTCTACACAAACAATCTTTAGGAGGTTCAGACTGTTTTTTGTTTAACAGTCAATAAATGTACTATTCTCATTACCATGTCTAACTTCTTGTAATAATTTTGTAAAAATAATGTTTCCTTGCTTGCACAAACTCGTTCACATTCATTCTTTTAAGCTGCCCTGCTAGAATCTGTATTCGCCTTTTCTCCTAAAGTATTCTTTTTGTATTCTTGCCTCTCTTTTGGTTCAAATTATCAACCCAGTGGCTCATCTTTAAATCTTCATCATGCCTGGCACAATGCTCCTAATGGATATAAGGAGGCGTGTCGGCTACTACCTCCTGTAGCCAGCTCAGTGGCTGCCAGTGAGGGTCCCCCCACTAAGAATCCAGTGGCTTCATTTAGGTGGATAGTACACTGGTGGCCACCAGCTCACTGTGAGGTCGGTGCTAGAACTGGTTGTGCTACCACAAACTCTGCTGCTGGAAGTGGAAACTGGGCACCCCAGTTATCTGTGGAGTCCCAACTCTCCAAAACTCTTGACAGACTGGCTTCATCCACACAAGTAGGTATTTTTGTGTTTTTTTTTTTTTTTTTTTTTTGGTTGGTACTGTAGCTCAGGGCAGGTGAGAACTGCAGTTCTGTCTTACCCAGAACTCTAGGTACTCAGAAAGAACCCTCATTATAACCACCTGCTCTTTCTCAAGATGGCCATTCCCTTGTGAGGAGCAAGAGCCAGAAAGGGAAGAGCAGCAGTATGTTCTCGCTTCTTCAGCACCCAGCCTGGAGTCTGGTGGAAAAGGAACTTATCACCATTCAAGGATTGCCCACACTGGGGATGCTCAAACTATCTGTGGTGAAAATCTGCTTTATAAACAATTTATCTTCCTGCCTTGCCTTGCCTTACCTTGCCTTGCCTTGCTCTGCCTTCTCCTGCCCTGCGCTGCCCTGCCTTTCCAAAAAAGTGGTTCAGATGCACCAATAACCAATCCTATATAATAAAAGTGTAGCACGCAAATTGTCCCCTTGACTAGTTGTCCGAGAGTTTGACCAGGGGTCAGGGCCAGCCAGGGGAAGGGAGGGAGCCCTAGCAGTGGCAGGAGGCTGGGAGAAGGGAGAGAGTGTCTGGCTGACAGCTGGCAGCTGCTAGACACCCTACCAGTGCACGAATTTCATGTACCATGCCTCTAGTTTACTTATAAAAAAATTAATCACTAGAAAAATGAAATTAAAAAGACAAAGTTTAAGCCCCAAGATTTTTAGTATAAGATTCAAGAGACATAAAATCATTCTGTCAAATTCCTAAATGCTCACTCCAGCTCCTGTAATCATTTATTGGAGATCAATACATTTGTGTTCGTGGACTGACTGGGTGTGAGGACTACACTTAGAACAGCTTTGGCAGGGTCCTTCCTGCTGTCACGTCCCAGGGAGTGAAACCAGACTGAGGTAGCCCTACCTTGCACAACGGTTTCTCCCCACCCATCATGCCAGGGTCGCCAATATCCTAGCATGCCTCATGCCAAGGTTTTTCCTGGTTATGAAAACAAAACAATAAATATAACCCGAAAGAACTATTTCCTATCTGAAAATGTCATTGATTCATCCATCCAAAAATTATTTATTCAGTGCTCAGTATGTGTAGGCACTGGAAGAGCCCTGGGACACCAACCTTGTTCTTAAGTAGCTTCTAGTTTAGTGAAAGAGAGAGAAAGCACACACTTAACCAAAAGCACATAAAGGTACCACTTATCCCTGTCTGACTTTGTAAGGAGTGAAGGCTTCTTGGAGGAGACGGTGCCTGGGCTGAGTCCTGAAGGATGAGAAGACATTCAGAATGAGGAGAAAGCAGTAAAAGAGTAGAGGAAACAAAACCTACAAAAAGAAAGACAGAGTAGCAAGACCAAGAATCAAGAAGCTCAGTAAAGCTTAAATATGGAGGGAAGGCAGGGAGTAGTGAATATGAGGTTTGAATTATAGGAAAGGCAAAGGTTTCAAGAAACCTATTGTTTCTTAGTGAGGTTACCATAAACACAACCATCTTTTTTGTGAAGGACTGTGCAACATTTAGGATGTTTAGCATCCCTGACCCCAGAGCACTAAATGCCAGCACACTGTGACAGTAGCAGTAATCCTGGTTGAGAACCTTGAGTAGATGGATGATTTTGTAAAAAAAAATGGAAAAGTCTCTTAGAAAGAGACTGTGGTATCAATTTGCTTAAATTAAAGTGCTATCTCATGCAGGGAAAACTACATCAGCCATATCCAAGGAATTTCCAAAGAAAATCACATCAGACTCCTAGTGTTTACATCTGGCCTCTACATAAGTAATTTGTAAGTGACTTTACCATAAATTCAATTCCACTCAGCAAGTATTTACTTAGAACTTATTAAAAATGTCAACTTCTAGCCTCGTTTCCTTTACGGCCACTTGAAAATATAAGACATAGTCTCTACCCATGAGAAATTACAATCTAGTTGCTAAAACATAATTAAGCAAACACACAAGGCTGTATATAACCCAGGGTGACAGTATATTACTCACATGCTTCATGGAAACATTTAGTAATTATGTGGATTCCTCTTTTTTCCTTTTCCTTGATTTGTCATATCTGACTCACATCCACTATCAGAAGAGTTCAACAAAGAAACATAGAAGAAAGCTGAGATGATCAACAATTACCTACGAGTCTTCCTTTTATTAGGGATTCTGTAGAAAATACTATTTTAATTTACTTGAGAGAAACCAAGGTATTTCTACTTGAAATATCTACTGTAATAAATAGCAAGATTTTCATTTACTTTCGCATGGTTTACAATTTTTAAAGAAAGTCACAATAATACAGACTGTTGAATCTCAGAGGGAAGGCAGGGGTGGGTGGGCGGGAAGAAAGCAACTAAAGAACTTGTATGCATATATTTATAAGCCATGGACACAGACAATAGTGTGTTGATGGCCTGGGGCAGGGGATAGAAGGCAAGGGCCCACTAGAAGAGGTTAAGGGGGAAAAAAAGAAAGACATATATAATACTTTCAATAATAAATACTTTAAAAAATAATACTGATTTTGCACTGAAGGTGCAAGTTATTTTTCCCCAGCTCCATTAAGTCTTTCTTAGGCTGTGTCCATGACTGGCTGTTACCACGTCTGGTAACTATGTTGTAGGTGCCTTCCTATGCTCTGTCCCTGTTTCCTTCCTTGGAGACATTGTGCATTTTACAGGACCATGTGGGCAAAAGAATAACAGACTTCTGTTTGCGGGGAACAGTTTCCAGTGACCTGTGGATCTCTTTGGTGGGGTAACAAGTCATCAAAAGTTGTATCTTAAAGGAGAAAAAGCCAATCCCAGTCATAATTTTCAGGGATGCTATACATCGACAAGTTCCAGAAAGTCTGTTAGAAATGAGAAGTGTCACTAAGATATGGAATCAACAATTAGTAGTGAATACTCTGGCTTCAATCCTGGTCTCTTCTGTTAGAATGAAAAGAGCCTGAAGATACGTACTCATCTTGACCTTTTTCAATAATTTATACCTTGTAATAAATGTGTTTATCACATTCTTTTCTGAAAGCCAGCTTGACTGTGGATGACTGGAGATAGCAAGGGGTTGTGGGGTTCATAAGCAACGAAAAGGTCAGGAAAAGGGAAAGGGAGGAGCTGTCTGCTAGCAGAGGCAAACTTCACAATTTTCACAAGGGTTGGGCCTGATTTGGAATTTATGTATAAAAATGGGCCTGGCCGACTGAGCTAATCTATGATGTGCGTTTCCATTATAATGTATTTTTCTCAACTGCCTGGAAAGAGGTGAGAAATAACACATAAACATATAGGGTGGGACAAAAGTAGATTTAGAGTTGTTTGTATGGAAAATAATACAATTAATAAATAATAAATTAATGGTAAGCCTTGTGTTTCAAGTGTTCACAATTGTAAACCAACTTTTGCCCCACCCTGTATTTAATAATTTTTTTTAACTTTTTAAATTGTTTAAACTATTGCAAATAGTAGTACATATGTCTCATTTTCCCCCTCAATTGACCTTCCCCCAGCCTCTCCTATTCTCTGGCACATGCCCTCATCCCCCTCCCAGGGTCTTGCGTCCATTGGTTATGCTTACTTATATGCATGCATACAAGACCTTCTGTTGATTTCTTACCTCCCCTTCCCACAACTCTCCCCAGCCTTCCAGCTGTAGTTTGACTGTTCGATGCTTCTCTGCCTCTGTATCTATTTTTGTTCATCAGTTTATAGTTTTTTATTATTGATGAGTGAAATCATGAGATCATATTTTTCTTTCATTGACTGGCTTATTTCACTTAACATAATGCTGTCCAGTTCCATCCATGCTGTTGCAAATGAATGTAGACTGGTGCAGTCACTGTGAAAAACATGATGGTGTTCCCTCAAAAAATTAAAAATGGTACCGCCATTTGACCCAGTAATACCACTTCTAGGAATATATCCCAAGAAAACAGAAATACCAATCAAATAGGATATATGCACCCCTATGTTTATAGCAGCACAATTACCATAGTTAAAATTTGGAAACAGCCTAATGTATTTAATAATTTAATACTTCCCAAAGTATCTAGATTACCGAGCATATTAAATAGTAATTATTTAGAAGGAAGGAAAAAGAAATGGTAAGATATTTTATGAGTATTTACAATTAATCAGTTTTCAGAGGTTTATTTCTCACAAAAAAAGACATAATTTTCCCTATTTGAGGTGACAAAAGTGAGGGTCAAATAGATTAGGAAATCTGCCCAAGTTTCACAGCTGGTGAATGAGAGAGTGCACACTGCAAGCCAGGCTCACTTGTACTGTGAAGCATTTGCTCACTTGCAAAGCAAAGCATATACACCATACTGCCTACATGTTTTAGCAAATCTGGATTACAGAAATGTTAGAAATAAAGTTATGTTTGTTAAAGGATGGGCATTTAGAAAGCTTTAGGCTGTGATTGTCTGTGGTTGAAATGATAAAATCACAGTTTCCCCCCAAACTCTCTATTCTCTCTCATACACACACACACACACCCTGATGTTGGTTATTATGGCTGAGTCACTGAATTTATTTGGAGAAGTCATTTTCTTGTGCACAACAAAATATAAATGGCAAAATCTACTTATCCAGATCTTTTGGTGTTGAAGGCCACAAGCATCATTTGAAATGCAAATATGACCCTACAAATATGTGAGAGTGAATTGTTTTTCTTTTCTAATTTAAAAAAAAGAAAGATGAAAATAAATAAAACAGCAATAAAAAACTGAAATGAGAGAGAAAGGAGGAAGGAGAAAATTCTGAGTATGAGGCTTATGTATATGTTACACAGAGAGTTTCTCTAGAAATGTTTATAAATAATAGAATGCAAGTTGAATAGCTGATATTAAGACTTTCCACTCTTGGGAAAAATATGGACACCATGGTCTATAAATTATTTGATTCCAACAAGCATCCTCATGCCTCGTCTAGCATTTAGGTATACTAACCATGCAAGAGGCTTGAATGTTCTCATACCCTGTTTCTACCATATAGTTAACAAGCTTAAAAAAGCACTCACACTGTCATTTTACTCTTTGTATACATTTATTTAATGAAGAATTGTAATGAAATACTGTTTTAGAAAAGAAAAACAATTCATATTTGTATATGTGTTTTATATAAAAAAACCTAAATCATAAAAATACTCTTCCGAAATATAAGGATCTCATATATCTTTTCTCTTTACATTGAAGGCTTCTTCATGCTTTGACCACCTTTTGGAAACTGTAACAGGCTGAGGGAAAAGGAGTTCCTTTTTCCAAATCATGAATCTGCCTCTGGCTTCGATGGCCAAGTAGAGACTGTACATAACTAAATTAACTTATAATTAGTAATACTCAGGTTAACCAGCCTCATTAAACATAAATCACTTTTTTTGTTGTTTTTTTAGCAAGAATAGTATCTTCAACCTGAAAATAATTGCAGCATACAAGGTTAACCATGAAAGAAGGAATTCTGAAAAGCAAATGTTCGCTCTGCATTATAAATGTGAGGAGTCTTGGTGACCCTTTGTTCACATCAATGCTGACAAATTCTACATAATGCATGACTGCCCCACCCTCCAGCCCCTCCTGATAGTTTCCTGCTTTGATTCCCACCAGCGTATCCTACGGCTCTGTATGTGGAGCAGGCCACATTAGTACAGGGGTGGTGGTGGTGAATGGCAAAGGCAGACTTCAGTCTGCACTATCCATAACCTTGGACGCCTTTGGGAAGAGCTGAGGGCAAATAATTTATTGCAGTAGAGGAGAGAGAGCTAGGAAGTAATTCCTCAGTAGTATCTTTATGATCTGAGATAGAGTCAAAAGCAATCAGACATGAGAGTGCAGTACTATTAAGGAAAAAACACTGGACAGTTATTTGGACAGGTATGTGCTCTGTTTTCTGGTTGTAATTTAAGCCAGATGTGAAATCCAACATGGTGTGTTGGGATCATTATACTCTTGGTGAACAGGCACAGGGTCCCAGCAATGTAGACAAACCTCTAAACATGGGTTTAGGGAGGGAAATTTTAGGTCTTAGGGGAATGAGAGATACATTTTCTGAGACAAGTAATAAGTGAGTGCTGGTTCCTACAACTGATTCCAGGCACAAGGCTAGCACTGAATTCCTTCTGCTTTCCCAATGGCCTTCAGTGAAACTTTTATAATGTGATTCCTAAAAAATAGATTTATACTAATACCATTCCAAGCAACACAGTAATTAATAATAGTGGTGTTAGTGACATTATGTGATACTGTTAAAATTAAAATTAGCTGCTCACCTCCATCCTCCCCAGCACAATGTGGGGCACGGAAGCATAGGACCCACAATATCTTATTCTTTGTCTTTTCTAGTGCCTTGCACACAGAAACTGAATAAACAAATGCGAGTTTTCTAAAATTTCATGCAATGACTACCGAGTCTCATTTGTAATGCTGGCTTGAGGGGACCTACTGCTTACAGACCAAAAGCTGCTCTTTGATACCAGCTACCGTGTACAGAGTGCATCTGATCCCACCTAAAGTCAGAGTGAACACAATACACTGCCTAGGATGCAAGTCACTTTACTGATGTGGAGAACCATATGTATGTCTGGTTGTCCTTCAGATAAGCTGGCAACATTAAAACATGCTTAAAATTCCGTCATAATGTAAACATTCATATATTCATGATAATGCAAAAACATAATAGCGTAGATTCAGTAAAATGTTACACATTTTTAAATCTCTTGTGTTTTCGTATTTCCATATTTGAAAGAGGTTTCTTTGGCATTGGGGGAGCTGACTGCATTTTGCATCCAAGTCTAACCAGGACCGTGGAGGAAGGGAAAGCTGTCTAGTTTGCTAACTTGCCCATCTGTTCGTGCCCTCCCTCCTGCATGGCACAGTTCTCCAATCGAAGTGAAGCGCTGGCCTTTGAAAGCTGTCTTTCTGGCAGGCCTCCCTGCACTAATACATGTTTTGGTTTAAAATTCCTCCCCCTTTCAGTCCTGTCCGAGCTTCAGGATGAATGTCCTTAATTTTCAAGAAGCTCAGTCCAATAGTTTATATGTTGCTTGAAGACAAAATTTAAATTATGTTGTATTTCACTGGCATATGGTCCTTTACAGTGGGAAAGATAGTTTTCAACCACTGCTGTAAACTCCAGAGGGAACTTATACAAGAGGAGCTTAGGCACCAGGAAACGCATGTGTTCATCATTTCCCTGGTTCTTCAATTTACGGCGACACAGGAAGAAAATGTATCACTGTGCAAACTCTATGAGCATAACAGATGAATTTCAGGAAAGTTTAATCAACGAAAATGACAGTAGGTATATTTTTATAGCATCTCAAAGTTTATAACACATGCACGTTATCTCATTTGACCCTCCCAACTAAATGTAGTTAGAGCAGGGATAATCTCCATTTTTAAGATAAGAAGCCAGATTTGAGATATTTCTTTTTTTTAGATAGGAGTCTCGCTAATACCATATATCTTAGAAAGAGGTTAATCTGGAAAGAGGCCAGCCAGTTTGAACCCATTTTCAATAGCATCCAGCTGGCTGAGTGGCAGAGCCAAGATGTGAACCCTGTATTACCATACACAGCAAAATCAGTGCAGCTCACAGAGCCCTAGAATCACACCTACAATCTCCTGGTCACACGCCTGTGTAGTGTAGAGTTCCTAATCTCTAGTTTGTCAATGCAGTATTCTTGCAGGCAGTGTATTTTTAAAAAATCAATTACTAGAGTGAACTAAGGCCATAATGGGATCTAGATTATTAGAGGAAACAGCTAAAAATAGCTTTAAAATAAAAATATGGATGGGTTGAATACTTAATTTTACTGACTTTACTCCCAAAATGATTTTTACATGTTTATTTCTTAAACTCTAGAGATGTCAGATTGTACACGTATACTTTCTATTGGTATGATTCATAGTGCTTATGTGACTAAACCTCAGTGACATTATATTTCAGACAGAAGCTGTAGCTTACTTATTTCTCAACAAAAGCTATGATCACCTGCCCCTTTTCCCAGGCGTTATTTCACGATGGATCACTGTTGCAGTGTGGATTACACTGTGCGCTCTGCAGCACACAAGCACTAATCTCCATTTATTCTGCAACAGTAAAATTCATTAAAATGCATGCTTTGAAACTGGGTCCCATGCAAGAAGATGTAACCACAGAGGGGATATGTGCTGTTACGACAAAACATAATTAATAAAGTGTAAAGCGTGTGTTATGAAGCTATGGTTTTAATTTGCTACCTGAAGAAATATGCTCTAGCAATTTTGTACAAGGTAACCTCCCTTGTACAATTCAAACCCTTACCACCCTCCTCTAGGTACCAAAGGGTTATGACTAATGCACACTAAATCTCGCTCAGCCGGAAAAGGTCCTAGAAAATCTCTAAAAGCAGATTTAAGCTACTGATACCTCTGATGGTTATAAACCTGGAACAAACTTGGTTTGACTTGTGAATTCCTATCCTGCCTCTCCTGGTCTCTCTCTCTTCTTTTCTGGACCTTATTTCACAGCACGGGACAGAGTGTGTCAAAGTGGGCCCAGGCAAAGGAGCACAAAAGAACAGGACCACATAACACTCAGAGACTCCAGCAAATGGATGACCTACATTTGAGGCAAGTGGTTCACATGAGAAAAAGTGAGTCTGTGCTGCAGCTTGCATTTTTAACCTGTATTTTAAGCGGCAATTAGAGAATAAAGCAAATATGGGCAAGATAAGTATTACAGACATACATCTCTCTAAATTCATGAGACATCAGCCAAACTATATATGTTCATGTAAATGTGCACATGGTCTTCTTTCTCTTAATTCCTCAATCTTCGTAAACAAATGTACTAGGGGGAGGTTAGCACAAGTGAAAACAGCATTAATGGGCTGCATATTAATATTTATGTTTTACTATATAAAGACCTTGCATACATTATGACTCTGTTCTCCAGGCTGAATGAATAACTAATGCTACATTATGTATGGGCACATATTAAACAGACATGTCTACACTTTCTTAGTTCAGGATATGATTAATGCAGCCTATCAGAAGCCAGATGGTGCAGAACCAGAACCATCAATCAAAGTGAAAAGACCACTGCATGCTATCCACAATGAGGTTCTCACAAATGGAGATTCTGTTCACAGACCCTCACTGGTAATAGGCAGAAAACGCCAAGAACATAGCTGCACTGTCCCCCTGGGATGGAAAGTCGTGGCCTGGGCGTGGCTAGATAGAAAACCTGGCATAGGAACACTCATGGCTGAAGCCCCAAGGTGCAGAGCTGGGGAAGCATGGACAAACCAAACAGCTTGTTCTTAAGATTAAAAAAAAAGAAGAAGAATTAGAAGCTTTTTAATTATTTTAAAATAATGTTTGCACTAATGGCAGTATTTGTCAAATAGAACCCATTTCCCATTTGATTTAGGATAAGGCAGTGCCACATAGTAACCAAGCAGCTGCCACTGTCTGCCCGACACGTGAACTGGCATCTTGCTTCTCTCGAACAGCCTTTATTATAAATAACCCCAAATGTTTCAGTGTTACGTTGCAGCCTTTCTCCATGGATCCATGGGAAACTAGTTTAGTCTCTGTTATGTTTAATACTAATGACTATTTTTGGGGCCGTTGTAGGGAGAAAGGTAGTCAAAAATGTTTCCTGTTCCTTTAATAGCTTTACATAAAAATAACTACAGAAACACAAGGTGCTTTGTCTTTGTAAATGGATCATGTGTGTTTAGAAAATGTTAAATAATCCACATAAGCTGAAGGACCTCAAAACAGTAAAACAACTGTATAGGTTCAAAATCCCAACAGCCATGAAATACCATTTCAAAATTCTAATTTTGTGGTGTTTTGGGAGGTAGACAGCTGTGCGGGTATGGAGAAAATTCCAGGAAATACAAACTTCTTGAAGAGTTATAGTACAGCAGAATGAAATACTTAAATAACACATTTAAAAAAACATAAATATAAAAGGCTAATGAAAATGAAAACATTTGGAAAACCTAAATGTGTTATCTAAAGATATTCCTGCTTTAAGGTAAAAATTATATTATGAACCTCAAAACTTGGCATGTGAGATAAATGGGACGAGAACAGCCTACAAATAGATTTTTTTTTTACATTTGTAGTGATAATGAAAAAAGAAGTGACTATGCATATTGCTATAGATAACACTTTAAGTAGAATGGTTGAGTTTAAGAGAAATTTTTAAATTTTGGTATTTCTTTCTACATTATTATATTATTTTAAAATAGGAATGACATCCTAACTTATGCAACATTTTATTACCATCTCTTCTTTAATAATATGACTGTTTTCCACATTGTATAATTTCTACCAAATATATATTTATCACTTGGGTATTTCACTAATTATAGTTTACTTATATAAGTAATTTCATTATTGGTGGACATTTAAATGTTTCCCTCTCCTATTATTAATAATAATACAGTGAAATTTTGGTGAGAAGTGGTATTTCCGTCTTTAAGGTTATTTCCTTACAATAAATAGATTTTCAAAAGCTCAATTGCTGAGCTTAATGATATTAACTTTAAGACTCTCAAATTTATATTCTCACCACTTATATTCTCACCTAACACTTAACTAAAATTAGTCTCAATGAAAAAAATATTTAGAAATTTTATAGATGAAAATAACACTTTATTGCAATTTAAATTTGTATTATTTTAATTACCAGAATTTTTCTATGGTTAAACAACTACCTTTCCTTTTTAAAGTCTTATTGATATCTAATATGTGTCATCTAACCTATTCATAAAAGAATCACAAAGTACTCCTCCTTGAAAGACTACATTTGTCTAATTACTTGAAAGTAATAAACCGTATTTCTTAAAATTATTTAAAAAGAAATATTTTCCCTAATTCAGACCTTGCATACATTATGACTGCTCTGCAGTCTGAATGAATAACTAATGCTACATTATGTATGGGCACATATTAAGCAGACATAGCTACATTCTCTTAGATCAGGATATGATTAATGCAGTTTCAGGTCTCCCTTGAAACTACTTCAAATCAGTGAAAATTTAATGAAAATAACTAAATGCTCTAAGCTAAGCAGTGCTAGAATAGCCACCTAGTTTTTATGCCTCATCCCCCCCCCCCCAATATTAGGAATGTTAAATGACAGCTTTCTCAGTACTTCTCCCATGAAATGTATCCCTGTCTTACTTTTTCCAAAACTTTGATATTGGATGGTTAGGATCAAGTTCTTTTTGACTGTTTATGCTGACTTTTCGAACAGATATGTAACAATATGGATCACACTACAGTAATGAAGATGACTTGTATGAAAGAAATGTTGTGATCAAAACATACAAGACTACATGATCAAAATGGCCCAACAAGAAAGAGGATATTAACTGATACAGAAACTATATATCTTTCTAGAACAAGATGTAAATTAGATGTAATTCAGACAAATATCCAATAAGGCAGCACCTTGAAGAATTTGACATTTCGGAAATTCAGTGATGCTTACATTTTAAGCAAGCAATACAGTAAAATAATTAATAAAAATTGTTATTACTATCAGAGCCAACCAGATTTTGAAAAATCCAGAGTCATCCAAATTTATTCTGGCCCAGTCACAGCCTTTTAAAAAGAAAGTAATATTTACTTCTTCTAGTCCTCTGTATGGAAACTGTATTAAATAAAAGGTAGACAATTCAGAAACACAAATAAATAACATTGGCATTATACTGACTATAGTGCTTTGTGATTGCCCTTTAAACTTTGGCATATCATAAGCATTATCCTGAGTCATTACTTAGTCTTTTAGTCCCAGCGGGGCAGTCCATGCAGAGGGAAACCAGGGATGAGGACTTCAGCACTGCTAACAAAAGAGAAGCCAGGTTCACACCTCCTAGCAGGTCCCTTCTGTCCAGGCACTGGTGGTCTCTGTCATACTTTCCTCTCACCACTCTACTGTCCCAACCCCAGCTACATTTTCTTTGAGTGCTGACTATGGAGAGGTCTGCCAGGTAGCAAAGGAACCCAGCCTGGCCAGTTCTGTGGCTTTCGGTCAATAGACCCAGCAGGTCTATATAACCACAAGCAGTGCTGTACTATGCTGTCCACTGTAACTGCTCCCATGGTCTGCATGTGTGGACTCTGATAAGAGCCAACCAAGTTACCTGGAAATTCATGTTTAGCTGAGCAAGTCAAGTCCCAATCAACCTCAGCGGTTTAAAACATTAAATTCAGCCCAGCAGCCTGGCTCAGTGATGGAGCGTTAATCAAGAGGTCACTGGTTCAATTCTCAGTCAGGGCACATGCCCAGCTTGCAGGCTCCATCCCCAGTGAGGGTGTGCAGGAAGAAGGATATACCTCGATCGATGATGGATATCTCTTTCATGGACATATCTATCTATCACTCTCCATTCCTCTCTCTCTAAAAATCAATGAAAACATATTTTAAAATGTTAAGTTCAGAGAATCCAAGATGGCGGCATAGGTAAACATCTACACTGCTGCCTCACACATCAATTTCAAAACTACAACTAAAAGACAGAACAGACAGCATCCAGAACCACAGGAAAGCTGGCTGAGTGGAAATTCTACAACTAGAAGGAAAAAGAGGGGCTCCTGGAGATCCACAGGAGCTGCAAAAAGCTTTCTCCCTTATGTGGAGAGAGTGGGTGCCGGAGTACCTGGCTGGCTTTCTCTGGCGGGAGTGAGATGAAAACTCCCAACTGCATTGAACCTCTTATCCTATGGCACTGAACCCCAGGTCCAGGCAAGACTCATACAGGGCGAGTTTGGTCTGTGAAAAGGGAGAAGTGTATGGAAATTGAGGGGAGTTGCGAAAGGGCAGAAGTCTGGTGGCACGCACAGCACTGCGCACAGAAGACCGATTGCTGATTGTGCCGCTAGCTTTTATGAGTGGGGGGGAGACAGAGCCTTCCAACTGCGCCACTTCTAGCTCCACTAATCCCCAGTTTTGGGCGAAACTCTGGGGACCCAGACTCATATGGTCCCGGAGTGCAGGGGAGCCGGAAAGGCAGCGGTCTAGAGGCATTGCCCGAGTGCACAGGGACCGCTCCAGTGATTACTCAGAGTCACTTGAGACCCAGGGGCCATGGAAGGCAAGGAGGTCTGTTAAGCCCTGAGACTCCACTTATCCCAAGCTCAACAGAGAGGCTTTTGCAGTTTTGCAAGTTTTGTATCATAAGGCTGAATCCAACAAAGAAGTTCTCCCCGCGTAGTGAAAATGCCGACACAAAGGAAGAGATCACAAACAAAAGAAATGGAGGAAAACAAACAACTGGATGTAGAGTTCAAACACACGCTTATACGGTTTTTCAAGAATATCCTAGAAAAGATGGATAAATTTAGAGAGACCCAAGAGGAAATGAAAAAGGACCAACTAGAGATGAAAAAGAACCAACTAGAAATTAAACATACACTGACTGAAATAAAAAAATATTATACAGAGACCTAACAGCAGACTAGAGGAACGCAAGAATCAAGTCAAAAATTTGAAATATAAAGAATCAGAAAACACTCAACTGGAAAAGCAAAAAGAAAAAATAATCCAAAAATGTGAAGATAATGTAAGGAGTCTCTGGGACAGCTTCAAGTGTACCAACATCAGAATTGTGAGGGAACCAGAAGAAGAGAGAGAACAAGATACTGAAAACCTATTTGAAGAAATAATGACTGAAAACTTCCCACATCTGGTGAAAGAAATAGACTTCCAAGTCCAGGAAGCACACAGAACCCCATATAAAAGGAATCCAAAGAAGACTATACCAAGACACATCATAATTAAAATACCAAGAGCAAAAGACAAAGAGAGAATATTAAAAGCAGCAAGAGAAAAACAGTTCATTACCTACAAGGGAGCACCCAAAGGATTGTCAGCTGATTTCTCAACAGAAATGATGCAGGCCAGATGGGAGTGGCAAGAAATATTCAACATGATGAATAGCAAGAACCTACAGCCAAGAATACTCTATCCAGCAAAGCTATTATTAAAAATTGAAGGGCAGATAAAGAGCTTCACAGATAAGAAAAAGCTAAAGGAGTTCATCAACACCAAACCAGTAGTATATGAAATGCTGAAAGGCACTCTTTAAGAATAGGAAGAAGAAAAAGGTAAAAGATAAAAAATTATGAACAACAAATACATATCTATCAACAAATGAAGCTAAAAATTAAGTGAATTAAACATTTGATCAACAGAGTAAACTGGTGAATATGATAGAATCAGGAGCACAGAAAGGGAGTGGGCTAATAATTCTCAGGGGAAAGGGCGTTGAGGGAGAGACTGGACAAAAATCATACACCTATGGATGAGGTCAACAGTAGGGGAGGTAAGGGTAGAGGGAGGGATTGGAGCCAGGTGGAGCGGAGCTATGGAGGGGAAAAAAGAGAAACAAGTATAATCTGAATAATAAAGATTTAATTTAAAAAACAAAAAACAAAAAAACAACAAAAAATAATGTTAAGTTCAGGGTGCTAAAAGAGGGAGTAGGGGAGTTTTCAATCCCAGAAAAATTGGAAATAAAAGTAGAATAAAAATACAGTGGAACCTTAGTTCTCAAACTTAATTCATTCCAGAAGGTGTTCGAGAAGTGATTTGTTTGAAAACCGAATCATTTTTCCCCCATTAAAAATAATGTTAATTGAATTAATCTATTCTAGACCCTCAAGTGATTCCCTGTTTTATTCTTTCTCAATTGCCTATAATTGTTGTTTAGTGATCACTTTCACACCCTTACTAACATCAGCATTCTTGATGGCCTCTTTATGTTTTAAAATTGTGCTGCCCTAGCTGGTTCAGCCAGTGGACGGAAGGATCTTTCCCTGGTTTGATTCTGGTCATGGGCATGTTCCTTATTTGTAGGCTCCTTCCTGGCCCAGGCTCTGGTTAGGGGCTCGTGTTAAAGGCAAACTAATAGATGTGCTTCTTTTACATAGATGTTTCTCTCTGTCTTTCCCTCTCTCTTCCACTCTCCCTAAAAATCAATAGAAAAATATCCTTGGATGAGGATTAACAAAAACAAAACAAAACAAAAAATTGTGCTAAATATCAATTTAGGCATGTCATACTCAGTAACCAGATCAGACATGTGTACACCTCTATTCATACTTTGCAATTATTTCTTTTTTAAGCTCTATTGTTCTCACTACTTTCCTTTTCACTTTGCTGCTATCATTAACCTTCTTAGGACCCATGGTGACTTTCTGTACATATTTAATATAATAATAAGCAGTAACAAAAGCAAAAAACCTGAAAATATTCACAGCACAATTTCCTGAGTAAACTGACTCATACTCATGCATTCTCTCCTTTGTTTGTTGCCTGAGAGTCTTCTGACTGATCATACAGGTTTCAGTACAAAAGAACTGTTGGGTGGAGAACCAAAATTTAGTTGGACAACTGAGACTAACAACCTCTCCTGCCCGCCCCGCCCCCCCTCCCAGCCCCCATGCCATTAACCATTTGGTGGAGAACTGAATTGTTCCAGATGGGAGATGGTCGAGAATCCAGGTTTGACTGTATTCAAAATCAACAATAGTTACAAAATATTAAATAAACAAAGACACCCCCCACCCCCGAAAAAAATAGTGTGGTGAAGGTAAAGGCCTATCAGATTACGAATCAGAAAATTTGACTTTTAGGTTCAGTTGTATTATTAATTTAGCAAACTGCCTGTGGAACAACCTCTGTGAGCCCGGGTTTCCACATCTAAATTAAAAAGAAGAAACTGTCATAAGCTGACCTTACATTCCCCTCAGTGCTACCATTTAATAATTGTAAATATCTACCCTATTACTTTGATTATTTAAGGGACAAATGTAAAAATCTATCTTCACCAACTTATTAGTATGTAAAATATTCTATGTAACCTTATTTTGTTACGTCTAGAGTTATTGGTATAATTATTCTACTTTTTCTGCAGAGTTAGAATTTAAAGACAGTATCGTAAAGGACAATACTGTTTATGAAAGGGAACGACTACACTCCATCAATATCCCATAGTTGATGATATGCTAATGAGTCCACACACATCTAAGTACAATTGGAAGGTGCAGGTGCTGTCAGTGAAAGTGTGATTATAAGGTTTGCTCTGGCTTCACACGTTAGTTACCTTTATGACTCTTCCTGGCACAGGTTTTTCACCATTATGATAATTTGGAGTGCCCTGGTACCACTGTAAAGTTACTTTTTTTTTTAAAATAGAAAACAGAAAAATGTAATCAGCTCAGAGAAAACCAGGGCAATATTCTCATTTTTCTCTTTTCAATTTCCATCAGATTAGATTTTTATCTAGTTGAGAGACCTTGATGAAACTTTCTAATATCTAATCACATGCATGCTTTAGTCACAAAATGACCTCCCCGCTGATATTCTTTTACAGGTACACAATTATAGTAATAAATGTTTATTGATGGAATTTGTAATAATAACTGTTATAACAACTAACACCTATTAAGCACTTACTACATACAGAACACTGTACCAATCTCTTCAACATACATTCTTTCTCTTATTCCTTATAATAACTCCATGGGGAGGGAACTATTTTCTATCTTCATTTTAGAGATGAGAAAGCTGAACTCAGAGAAGTTTAAGCAAATCACCTACAATACACAACTAATAAACAACACATTAAAACCCAAGCTAGAGTGCTTCTCTATTGAAAACTGCCCAAAATCGTTGCAAAGCTTATTGGGTTTTGTAAATTTTATGGTACGATGAGCCATTATGCTTGTTCAATGCCCCTTAACAGAGAGATTGATGAGACATAGTCTATTTCCAGATGTGCCTTAAGAAAAGGCAAGTCCTTTTCCTTATTACAGAACGAAAGCTGTGCATTTAGCTGTTTATCTATTTGCCTCCGCTTCCCAGGAGCCCAGGCTGTTATTCTCAGCTGGAGTAGTGACTCATCCTATGAGCAAACAACAGAGCTCTTATTTTGCCCTAAAATATCTTACTGTGGACTTTTTATATAAGCCACTCTCAGGCTTCAGACAAAAACAAAACTAAAAACAAAGCTTGTTTTAAATCATGAAGGCAATGTGTTAGTAAAACAGAATTACATTTTAACTGTAATATTTTCTTTGGTCAGGAAAACTCAACCTGATGAGGTAATGAAAAAAAATAACAAGTGTGCCTTTTATTATAGGTTTTAACATATATTACCTCGTGTGATACAGTGGCTCTGTGAGATACATAAGACAGGTATTATTTATATCTGAATCTAGCAGACAATAAAATAAGTGACCAGAGAAAATAATTTTATTCAAAGTCAAGTGACAAAACAATAATCTGAAGTCAGTTCTTCAGATTCTATTCCAGTGGTTCTCGACCTTTCTAATGCTGCAACCCTTTAATACAGTTCCTCATCGTTGTGGTGACCCCAACCATAAAATTATTTTCGTTGCTAATTCATAACTACAGCGGTTCTCAACCTGTGGGTTATAACCCTCAGGTTGAGAACCGCTAGCAGGGTCGCCTAAGACCTTCGGAAAACACAGATATTTACATTACGATTCATAACAATAGCAAAATTACAGTTATGAAGTAGCAACGAAAATAATATAGGAAGGTTGAAAACCACTGTAATTATACCATACTTCTAATGCTTAGTGGTTATATTCATTATTTGTGAAAAAATTAAACATAAATTCAATGACAGAGTGATTTCTTAGATTGCTTAAAAAAATAGGACATATTATGATTACTTTTTTACATTCATTTCAAAAGTTCAAAAGAGATTCAAATGTTCCAATATTACAGCATCTTTACCATACAGATATGAGTATCTACATATATACACATGTACGACACTTCAAATTAAATGTATATTGCTCCAATATTGATGGAACTCTATAAACAATAACAGTATGATAACATGCATCTTTGTAAACATTTGTCTGTCCTTTCTGCATTCCTTCTTCACCTCTGGGGACTCACCATCCCTGCATTCCTCACACTCCAGCCACTGTGGACTGAGTGGGATAACTGCACACCCACTATCTGGGTTGAGAACCCTGGTTGTCTTAAGTCAATAACATATTAAGTCCCAACCCAGGGAAGTGCACACAACCTGAGTCAGTCAGGGTGGACCTTCCAGGACAGTGAAGTTCTCTCTTCTTTATGCTGGGGAGTAGGGTACATGAAGAGGGTCGCTGCAGCAGTCTTTGCTAACGCCAAGGAGGGGAGCCTGAGAAGAGCTGACATAGCAAAGCTTGCCAAGTGACATGGCAAAGAGTGCTGCTGATGACTCCACCGGAGTCCTGACTGCAGCCGTGCTTAATGCAAAATCTACCCTGACAGTTCAATTAAGGAGGCCAATAAATTATAAATATAGATGATCTCTTTAAGCCAGCATGAGTTGGGTTATTCACAACATAGTCCTAAATAAAATATCTAATAAGTCCATTAGAATCATTAGGGATATGTCACATTATCAGACTAAGTACAATATGTGTAAAACTAGAAATTCAAAATTTAAGTCTGCCGTTTGAGCAATATAAGCAGAAGACCAATTCATGAGGAAGCTGTGTGTGTGTGTGTGTGTGTGTGTATATATGTGTGTGTGTGTGTACATGCATGAAGTGCAGGTAAGGGTGAGGATATTGAGAAAGGTTTAGAAAAACTGCCAGGAGAAAAAGGACAAGGAATTGACTGCAGATATGAAAAAAGGATTAGGGTTGAGGGCTCAGCTGAGATGGAAATGTACAACTTTAAAATGAAGTCCATTTAAAATATTTGGAAGCAATGCAACACACACACACACACACACACACACACACACACACACACATTGTGCAGACACGTTGGGACAAATGCAGGATATTTTAAAATACCCCCAGCAATTCCAGTGGGCCATCAAGTTTGTGCGAACCTCTGGTAGAGAAGTGGCCCGCTCCATTAGGAGGAGCTTGCACACGCTTCAGATAACTGCATATCATTCTCCTTAGTTTTATGTAAATGTAATGTAACCAGCAATAGAAAAGATGCATTCAATCGGAAATACAGAAATCCTGTGGAACTGCTGCTTGTCCACAAGAGTCTTTTAATCTCTCGTGTATGCATGGAATACAGAAGGCACTTCAGAGATAGGTATCCAAGAGCATCTGTAAAAAGAGCCAGACCTTAAACAGAATCACATTCGCTCCTTAAATTAACTTTTATTGGACATCTCTACATCAGCCCGTGGACTAGTCCTCAGAGCTACAGACCTGTCCTTGTCCTTACCTACACAATTCCTGTCCTCCAAACAACTAGTCATCCAGGGGCACAGAAAGGCAAGGAGGCTAAGGAGCACATGAAAGGGACACCTAACCCTAGAGTGGGTGGGGAGTACAGGAAGACAGGGTTGGCTTCCCCGAGGGAATGGCTGCCTCTGAGGTCTGAAGAGGAAAGATGAAACAGGTGAATGAAATAGCAGAGGCTTTTAGAAACAGGAAACAGCCTGTACACAGACACAGAGCACAGAGTGTATGTAGCATTTGGTAAAGATATCAAATCCGGTAAGGCTGGTAAAAGAAAGGAGCTCTTACCATAAAGAGCCTTACCTACTCTGCTGCGATTTCTTCAGTAGGAACCCGAGGTGGTGGAAGTATTTTACAGGGGATTCACACAATCTGAATTGCATTTTATAATTATGCCCCTCAGAGCAGAAATGACTTCAGGGTCGGGAGGACAGTGAAAATGAAAATAGGAAAACCAGCTGGTGACAGATGAAGAAACCCAGGAGAGAACTGCCAAAGGCCTGCATAAGGCAAGTATGATGGAGACAATGAGTCACATCCAGAAAAATCAGGTGCAGACTGAGAAATACTTGACCATCAAAAGCAGTGGTTAAAGGGAGGGAGGAGTTCAGGATGAACTGGAAGGGTGTGCTAATAGTCATCAATGTCGTCAATGCAGAGCCTATGTGCTGGGACGGGGCGGAGAAGAGAGGGAGAATGAGTTTCATACCGCACACAGGGGACTGAGGTGATGCCCAAAAGTTAATGCCTGTAAGCATGTTGCATGTATGTGCAGGATGCATAGGAGCACCTGTGGGCCCTCGAGGAACAGAACACTAATGAGAATGGGGAACAGCAATGTCAAAGAGACCCAATGAGGAGAATCTTGGAGAGAGAGACCAGGGAAGGGGCCAGAAAGCCTGGTAGAGAGTAATACACTAACATGCATGCATTACTATTCACCTATTACCCAACATTATAAAATTATATACTTGAGTATCTTACAAACCTTGAGGGGAGTTTTAAATACATATCTGTTACATATTCAAAATTTATCATGAATACTTAATTGAAAAAGATTTTTCATCCATGAGTTAAGACCATTTGTCTTTATTTAGAAATGAGTACATTTGCAAATTATAACTGAAGCGAAAACTGGTGAATGTTTAAACCTATCAAAGTACAAGAGGGATCACTAATCAGACTTGAAGTGTTAGCAGCTGCTGGTCCTCTGGGGCACAGGTTTAGTGATAGCTTGGAAGCATTCTAACCTGTTGTTCTAGTTGCAGACTGCGAGAGTACTTCCGTAGGCCGTGTTAGGTTTGCCACTATTTTTCATAGCAAACCTTCAGTGTTGACCTTAAGTTCTTCGTGTCAGTAAGAGATGAGTGGCTGTCAGATAAACTCATGGACAAAGGGTAGCTACATGAACTCAAAGACCAAATTATTCAATTTTTGTGGTCATTTCTAACAACTGAATGGCTACACTCAGAAGAGAAACATAAATTAAAACTGTAAGAAGACCCCTTTTCCTTATCAGGAAAGGATTTGAAAGGCAGGGAGGGTGTGGGGAACAGCACTGTTTTACACGCTGATGGGAGGGGGCATCAGAGCATCTGGCCTAGTGGGCATCTGGCACTTCCGATCATGACTTAAAATGCAAGCACCATAATCCAGCCATTCTACCTTGAGAAATGTATCCTACAGTTAACATTTATGCAGACACAATATAGCATGTCTGTGAGATTATACACTGCAGCCCTGCCTGTAAGATCAAAGGTCAGAAGCCACCCAAAGATCCATCAGGAAGAGTCTAGTTAAATAAAGATGGCAAACATCTGCTATGGAACATACACATCTGTTTAAAACATACAGAACAAGGTGGTTCTTTAGGTCCAGATTCATATTATCTCCAAAATACGCCATAAAGTGAAAAAGAAACAGAAGAGTTTGTAGTATGTGAACATCTGAATTAAAAAGCATAAATGTATATAAAAACACACATGTAGATATGTGTGTGTGTTTGCAAAAAAAATAAAATAAAATAACTCTCAAGATATATACAAACCAGAACAAGGGCCTGCCTGTCAAAAGGGCTGCAGGGTCTGTAAAGGAGGGTTAGGATGGAGACTGTCTTAGAATACATTAAGTACAAGTATTACCTATTTTATCATTAAAACCCTAAAACAAACTTAGTAAACTCTCCATAGCAATGGTCATTACACTGGAACATTGCAACTATGAAATGATATGAGCAGAGCCCAAACTGGGCATTGAAATACTGGATTTTAACCCTGTATTTGCTGTGGGATAATGAGAAAGTTCTTTGTATAGTTAGGGTATGCAGATCAAAAGAAAAGTAAAACACAGTTCATATATATATAACACATTAAATCCTAGGCCATAATTGAAGTTTTTTTCCCTAGAGGGGAAGAAACACACATATAAGATAAGACTCCCTCCTAAAGACATCCACAGTGTCACAGGGTGGAGGGGTTATGTCAATAATAGGTATATAACACAGCAAAATAATTTCAGTATTTGTTGCCATTTTGTCCTCCTGCCTCCTGGATTATAACTGTCTCATCCCAGTTATTGTGCCTCTCCCCTAGGAAAAAAAAAACCCACATGTTTCCTGAATGGAACTGAATTCTGAGAGCCTAAGTCAAGTCATAAAGACATATGCATGCCATTGTGGTAACAGAGAACAATTCGCTGTGTGCATCAGAAGGTGAAATTAAACTGGGTCTTAGAGGATGAATTCTGCAGCACAGAGGGGGCCTTCCCTCACCTACACAGTGCAGTTGAGATGGGGAGAGCGGTAGGTTACGTGAGCTCTAAGGACCTTCCCAGCTCTATTGTTTACGACTCAGAGAAGAATGGAAGACCCAGTGTGAGCTTTATATCACCGTCTCCAAAGGAGGGGAAGCAGAAATAGGAGGTACCAGGTTGAAGACCCTAACACTTATACCCACAAGCAGAAACATAATGGTGGGTATAAAGCAAGAACATCTAAGAAACTGTGCAGTGAAATGCAAAGGGAAATGGAATAGTAATAAATATGAATACAAAGAATGGAAGATAATCCATTCTGGTGGGAAGATAATCAGCTGGTGTTGAGACAAACAGAAAAAGCAATAGAAAGTAAGTGCCCATGGAGGAGGGCGGGCCAAGCCAAACAACTTTCACTACATCAACATGAATGTTGTTTTAAGTTAAATTAGAAAACGAGTGTTGATAAAAAATAAAAAGTGAGAAAAGACAAACAGCTTTAAAAAGATCCCCATCTAAAAAAGTCTACACTGAATTAGAGGGATTTCTGGTTTATGCATAGCAGCTGTATTATTATACTTTACAGTAATTAAAAAGTAAAATTCTCCCTTCTTACCCATGTGTTCCATATAATAATAGTATTAAATTAAAAAGAACTTGAGTTTTTAAAACTCCTTTATTTTCATTTGACACATATGGATTTAAAATACCTCTGGAATTCTGAAAGGCACCCAAAGGTAGAGTGTTAAATAATGGAAAATATTAATAACCATAAAAAGAAGCTGGTAACTTATTTTCTTCCCAGATGCTGAAACTCCCCCGCTTTCCAATTTCAAGGGAACAGTGTTAATGCGCACATTAAAAAAGCACAATAGATGCTAACTGGAATCACGTCTTCTTAATCTTGCACAAAAAACCCTAGAGAGAATGAATTATTGGCCCATGGAAATACTTTCATTTCACTATTCTTTGTCAAGAGAATTGTGGAAATTGTGCAAGTCAGAGTGTGTATGGAAGGTTGGTAATCATCTGAGATGACAGGGAGACTGGGGCTTTTCAGCTGCCTTCATAATGTGCTGAGGAAGACACAGGCCAGGCCTGGAGCCCGTCCTCAGTCAGCATCAGCCCGCACTCCACCAATCACAGGACTCCCGACAGCCTTACAACTGGAGCCCAGAGCTGGAGAAGAGAAATGGCAGTAATAGCTTCCTCATTCCTAATGGATGCCTCCATTATGTGCTTTAAGCACCGACAGCACAACTGTTCTCAGTGCATCTCAATAAAAATAACTTTAGCTACATACAAGTCATGAATTCTATTTTATGATAATGTGCTGCTGAGAAACAAAGTGTCTTTTTCAGGGAGAACATAAAAATTCTTCCTTGCAGATAAGGTTTGGACACTTTTTAATTTAACTGTTTGGTGCCTTCCAAACAACTTTCCTGACAGACTCCGCAGGTGAAAATGCTGTCATCAGATTTTAGAGAACCAAATCAAATAAGTACGTTGTTTCATCTTTTCAAGTGAAATAGGAATGTCTGAAGATCTACATCTGACATAGGTGTCAGCCTTGGATGGGAGGCCAGGCACATTACATCAGGGTGAAGGGAGGACTAGGAACCAATTGCCTCAGGTCCTTCACATTAAATATAGTCAAAGATTTAAGATAATTTTTTATTTCTCTCCATTTTGGCTGTTTTCCTTTTCATCTTTCTGTCTCAAGGCACCCAAGTGAAATATGTAGTGGACATATAACTAGTGTTGCCAGATGATATAACAAGGCATCCAGGTACACATGGATTTCAGGTAAATGAATAACTTTTTAGAAAATATGTCACACATGTTGTAGTGGTCACATATTTAAGCAAAACAAAATATTATTGACATGAAATTCAAATTGAACTGGGTGTCCTGTATTTCTCTTTGCTCACTAACATATCAAGTGGATTGTATTCCAGGCAAGTCTGTGGTTCCAGTGGGGATGGGAAGGATTGGTCTGTGGTAGTGCACATTAGTGGGGCGACACAGGAAATGGGCATGAGTATGGTGATACATTTGAGCTGAGGGCAAAGACTTACAACAGAGGACGAGCAGGGGGAGGCTGGCAGGGCAGTGGGAGGCATTTGCCCAGGGGAGGTGGGCCTACATGTTCTCTGGTATTGGTTCCATGCAGGTCCTCTGCCCCCTCTGCTGGTTCTTCCTTATCCCAGTGAGTTTTGAAGCGGCAGTGTATCACCAATAACAGTAGGAAACGAGTTATTTTTACATTTGATAAATACTTTGAAAATACAGTAACTGCCATGTCTACGTAGATCTTCTTTGACTATTTTTAAATCAGTGCTTTTATACTAAATGTTTACAAAGGATTTGATCATGAGCTTTGCTTTCCCCTATTCATACTATTCCTGGGAGTGCCTGGGTGGGAGAGAAAAGGAGAAAAAATGCTACTAAATAGGACATTCATAAATAAAGACCTGGGAAACGTTCTACCCTCTGTCATGACCCCACCTGCCCATTAAGGGAAGCTCCAGATGCTCGGTGGTATCCTGTTGAATGCAAGAGGGCAGCATTCTCCCTGTTTGTAACCTGCCCGATACTACTTTCTCATTTCCAGGTATGGTGACTTCGGCTGGTTTTCTCCTCAACCTTTCTCTGTGCTTTAGGTTTTAGATTCTGACTCACCCTATTCCTCTGGCATAAGGACGCCCTGTTGTGTTGGTACAAAGGATTCCAATCCTTTGGCTGGGACCACGGTGCTGCCAGCATGCCCCATCCCCATCCCCATCCCCATCCCCATCCCCACTGAGGGGCTGGGGAGGAAAGATAGTTAGCCTGGGCTCTGTTAGAAGCCCAGTGCCCAGCAGTGCCTTGATCCTTGTCTATTAGTCTCTGATGATATTAACCTTGATATCCAGCTTAAATCAATCGAGTTTCCTTTGCCCTAGGCTGGTGAATGAATCAGGTGGGGGAAGAGTGGAAATAAGGATGGACATTTTTAGGATAAGCTTAGCTGCTTAATGGTCTGCTTTACAGGGAGGTCATTCAATGAATCCTCAGTGCTCTTCCCCTATTACTGTCCTCTGTCTCTCCTTATTCCTTTTCATATAATGTTTCTATTTCTACCGAATGTTCGCCTATTGAGAATGAAGTTGAGTTAGACAAGAGAGGCAAGGTAAGAAGGCCACTTCAGCCCTGGGCCTGAGGTGTGTTGGTCAGTCCACATTTTGCACTGCAGGCATTTGGTTACTTGGGGCATACAGGTTGTGGGGATAGGCTCTGGAGTTACACATCTCTATAACTTGTCAGATGAGTGACCTTGACCAGTTACTCAATCTCTCCGTGTCTCAGTTTCTTTATCTGTAAAATGGGAGATAATAAGAGTACTCATCTTACAGGTTAGTATAAAACTTAATGAGTTATTGTGTGCATGTAAAGCATTGGGAATGGTGCCAGTTACACAGTGTGCTTTAAACAGTTGAATAGTAACAATAACAATAATAATAATCCAGTTGGATTCAATTCTCCTGGTCAATCCTCAGAGTAACTGGCAGAGCCAAATTCTGGCATCTCTGGGTCCCCAGATATCTCATTGTAGCAACACTAAACTCTCTGCCATTTACATGTCCTTCCAATACCACCCATCCCTGAAGTTATAATAACAAAATAAATTAAACTAACATGTAAAAATGTTTAATTTTTAGACCAATGTTACGGTGGAAGGAAAAGAGAAAAAGACATACATATAATATCAAAGGTAGGCTCACAAAACATGATCTGCTATTCAACTTGAATCACAAGCTGAGGAGTGTTAAAAACTGAGAACAAGGCTTGGGTCAGGTTGGCAGAGGCCAGGAAGCACAAGATGGTTACAGATCTTGACTGGGGAGCTGTGTCTGCACCTTCTGTGACAACTGCAAGGTCACCTTGAGAAACAAAGTACTTTAACAAATGAAAGCAAAGTTTTTGCACTGAAAGCTCCTTTATTCAGTACGTCCTTTATATTGAGGCTGAGTTATCCATTTGGCTTTAGAGTGGAGTTGATGGCAACAATAAATGGGTTTAGTATTCACTAAAGTGCTCACTTCCCTGAGCATGGTTTTAGTATGACATGTGAAAATGTTAACAGGAAGGGAACTCAATCAATTAGACATTTATCCAATCATTCCCGATATTTAGCAACATCCCTAAAATTACTTTTTAAACATTTTTTAGTATTTGCCAAAAATGGGGAATGGAGTTAAGTGCACAAATGGCTTTGGACAATCTGCTGCCGAGGACTGTTTTAAGCTTGGCGTAAACATGCCAAATCAATAACTGGTTTCTTTATCTGCATGTGCCATGAAAATCTGGCTATCATAGAGTGCCGGATCCATTAAAAACTGAATTTGCTATTTCCAGACAGCAGATAGCTCAAAGCTCAACAGGGCCAGCAGGCAACAATCCAAATTCCCATCTCCCTCTCTAGAACAACTCAAAGCACTCTGTTGCTACATTATGTTATTCAAAGCCCAGGAGATAATGAAGGCTTGACAATGCTGCGGCTGCCTCAGGATTGAGTCAAATGGCCATTATTCTTCCAACATAAAGAGCTGGGTAAAGTGACTTTTATCTTAAATCGTCAGAAAACCTGATTAATGGAGAAATGTAAATCAATACATGGTTTTCAAAATAAAACTGTTCTTTTCACCTAAGGTATGATATATGTATTTATGAAACAATGTCACAGAGACTATTAGTCTCTTAGAGAAGAAAGGACAAGTGGTAGAAACCACAACTTTCCCACTCCCTCAACTTTGGAAATAGATTTTTGCTATATGCTTCTGTCCAAACAGAGCTGCGGAGAAGGTTTTGCTTTTTTTATTTTTTATTTTTTTATACTTTTATTGATTTTGTACAGAGAAGAAGGAAGAGGGATAGAGAGTTAGAAACATCGATGAGAGAGAAACATTGATCAGCTGCCTCCTGCACATCCCCCACCGGGGATGTGCCTGCAACAAGGTACATGCCCTTGACCCGAATCGAACCTGGGACCTTTCAGTCCACAGGCCGACGATCTATCCATTGAGCCAAACCGGTTTTGGCCTTTTAACTACATACTGTATACTAGTGGATATGAATTCCCAGACATGTTTGTATTAATAATAGTTCTTAAGGTAGTCTTAAAAATGTGAATTATGGAAATACATACAAATTGTTTTATATGTTTAATGTTGCAATTGAAATGCACATAATGACACATAAACTTACTATTATTCCATTCAAGTTATGCCTAGAACAATCTATTTTTTAAAAAAATATGTTTTTATTGATCTTAGCAAGAGAAAAAGGGAGAAGGAGAGAGAGAGAGAGAGAGAGAGAGAGAGAGAGAGAGAGAGAGAGAAACATCTATGTGAGAGAGAAACATCGATTGGCTGCCTCCCACATACACCCATATTGGGGATTGAACTAACAACCTGCGCATGTGTCTTGACCAGGAGTCGAACTGGCTACCTTTCAGCGCACAGGGTGATACTCAACCAACAGAGGCACGTTGGCCAGGGCAATACTTAGAGTAATCTTAAAGATAAAAATATAGTAATTCTCAAAGACATAAAAATCTTTACAGTATCTAATTACATAATAATCTATAGGCCCAGTGCATGAAAATTTGTGCACTCAGGGAAGTCCCTCAGCCCGGCCTGCACCCACTCGCAGTTCAGGACCCCTCGGGGGATATCTGCCTGCCGGCTGTCGGATATCCCTCTCGCAGTCCCTCTCGCAGTCCGGGAGCCTTGGCTTCTTACTGCCCGCTTCCTCACTATTCCTTATCACTTGGCCAGCTGCTGCTTAGCCCTGCCTCTGACGCAGGAGAGGCTCCTGTCACTGCCCTGCCACTGCGCTCACCAGATGTGAGCCTGGTTTCTGGTCAAGCAGCGCTGCCCTTGTGGGAGCGCACTGACCACCAGAGGGGAGCTCCTGCATTGAGCGTCTGCCACCTGGTGGTCAGTGCACGTCATAGTGACCAGACGTTCTGCCATTCGATTTGCATATTAGGTTTTTATTATATAGGATGTGGTAGAATATTGATTTTACCCTCCTCATCTTTTATGCTCAGACACACTTTTATGCAACACATGTTCAATCACTCTTTCACTATTTCTCTCTTATTAAACCACTCTCCATAGTAACACTGCATTTATCTAGCTGTTCCTAAGAGAGTTTTCAAGTTAAACTTTATTTTTAAAATATCAATGTTTCTAAAAATAGGTTATACACATCTCTACTATTTTAAAATAAAACATCTGTTTCTTGATGCAATTTAGGCCAATTATTTTACCTTGGAACTACTAAAATGTATAGGGGTATTTGGGTATCTGGGTCCAAATTAAGTAACTGGTCATGGGCAGCTGCACGTTTAGAGTTTCTCTGTTAATGACTTATAGTTTTTATGGCCTTGGCCTTGCCTTCATTTAGTACGCTGCCACTTCTTAATGGAGCTTTGACTTCTTGAAGCAATAACCACCGCCTTTTTAACTGCTGCTAGGCTTGACTGTGGTTTGGAAAACCAGGCCTCTTTGTTTGTTATGACTGTTTTTCGTAAAAAAAAAAAAAAAAGAAAAAGTGGACTGTTTGTGGATGGGGGACTAAAAAAGTAATGAAGTGGAAAGGGAGAATTAAACAATAATTTTGCCAGGCTGGGCCCCGGTTAGCTTATCTGCAGGTTCTGAGCTTAGATTACCACAAAAAAGACCCTGAGTGAAGTACTCATGTTCCTTTTCTATCTTACTCATTGACTAAATAATCAAGTGTCTTCATACATAGTTAGTTGTTATTGTTTTTTGACATATATGAATTTGTTTACAGTTCAACTGATATATGTCTTTGCATGTAGAAAGTTTATTAAAATGACACTAGTCACCAAAAGAAAAAGAAAAGCTTACTTCAACAATACAGAAGCTGTATAATAATGTTACTTCCCATGTGTGTCCACTGATTTATATCTTCAAGCATAGAAAATTATTAAAATAACAACAGTCAATAAAAGAAAATAAGAAGCCCTCTTCACACAATACAGAAACTACAATAGTGACAAACTATTAAGGACTCACTTTTAATAGTCTAGGATATGTGCATTTTTACAGGTTAACTGTGTTCAGATCTTAGTCAACTGTGCACATGTTAAGAACCACTATAAACACAAACAGAATTTTGTAACTTTTTTTCCCAAGCATTTTCATATTTTATAATAGCTTTCTACATGAGCAGATTATTAACACCTGTGTTTGACTAATAAATCTAGATTTCCCCCTAAACACACAATTCTGATAAAAATCTAACAAGAAAGAAACAAAGAAAGGAAATAAGAAACATCTTTTCTATGCATGGTAATATTTTCTTCAAGCTAAAGATAGAAAACACACGCTAATTTGCATAGCTTCCATAAAATTGTTCTAATTATACCCTATTCTACTTACCTGTGACTTATCTAAAGGAAAGTTCAACTCCAAGCTGGCTTTCTGTGACTTCAAATGCCTATGACTTTGAACCTTTCCTCATAGTCAGTATTATGTTGTTTCCAGAAATTATAAGCTATGTTTATTATAATTCTTAAAGTAACAGAAGAAATACATGAACAAAATACCATCCGATTACCTGCTTTTTTGAATTCCCTTTACCAATGTTACCGTTTATTAGGACAGATAAATGGGAATTAGCTTTGGTAAAAGCTTTTCTGCATTTTTCTATATTATAAGAATCCCTGAAAATATGTATATTTTTTAAATAGACACAGAGTCAGAGATTACAGTCCAGAATGAAATTCTTCCAGTCTACAGGAAAATTTGCCTTGAAGTATAAAAAAATGAACCAGGTATTTCCCTTGAGGCTCATTCTGAGTGCACATTTTGTTCTAAGCTTTGTTTGCCTTTTGCAACAGCATTTAAGAGAAAACCAACTGACCATTTACAACCCAAACAATGGCTTTAGAGCAGCACTATTAAGGACCGCACCTGGCCAGACTCAAACAACACCTCTGTTTAACCTGGTGACTTTCCTGTGTCTGGGATCAGGCAGGAGCAATATTAGTTGGGGGGAAGGAAAGAAGAGCAAATATAACTGACTCACTGAGAACAAAACAGTTGCACCAGCTATGCTTTGTCATTACAACTGTTTCAACAGTTGCTAGTAGGCAAGGCTGTCATTTAAGTGACCCACTATGATTTGGGACAAAGCCCCTAGAAATTATGGCACTTTAAAACAGGAGTGCATTTCTGAGTTTACTGAGCATAATACACCCACTGAAATGCAGAGTAGTCCTTCTTTGCTATACATTTACATCAAGGGAAACATTAGCAATAAAAGGAATTTAGCTAGAGAGAAAAAGAATACCATAACATTCACGTTTGGGAGCAGACCATAGTTTATTTTACTTTTGCATCTTTCTCATTATGCACTATTTCAAACATATAGAAAATATACAGGGAATAGAACCATTAGTCCACAAACCCATCATTCAGTTTCAATAATCAACATTTGGCCAATCTTATTTTACTCTACCCTACCCACTTGCCTCCTTGAATTCTTTTTGAAAATAAATCCAACACAGCCTATATTTTATTTTATAAAAGCTTTAATTTATGATATATATATACATATATAACCTAAAGATCACTCCACAAATCTTATTAAGCATGACATGTTTTAACCAACTTTAACCACCCCTTTAAATGTTTTACACTAAAACAAATCTGCCTAGAAAACTAATTTGTTTGAATATAATTGGTTAATTAAAATGAAAAGTAACTTGAATCGTAACCATCTATTATTTCATTTATGGGGAGGAAGAGGGGGAAGAATCATTCTGAGGTTGAGAAAATAGTGCATGTTATGTAGTCCCTGTGATTTTCATCCTCGTGGACACTGATCAACAAGAGAAAAGGTTAAAAGTAATACAGTTAGACTTGTCTGGATGGAGCTTAGAAAAATGGGAGGAGGCTACTGAGGGGCAGGAGAGCAGCCTAGCAGAAAACTTCCCTTTTCCATCACCACATAGACAGAATAAATCGGAATTCCAACAGGCCAAAACCTGGAAGCTTCAAAAATCACTCATAGGCAGTCCAGTTACTTATAATAATTTATTACAGATCTTAAAGCAAAGATCAAAAGGAACTCCATCTAGCATTTATTTTCAATTCCTCATTGCCTGATGACTAATTTGTAGAGGAATGAAGTCTTCACAAGGGAAGCCAAAATAATCTGAGGTGACTTTGATACAATGCCACAAAGGATATGAAGAGGAAGCCAGTAGAAGCTGCAAATGGCCAAGTTCCATTAAGAGTTCTAATAAAAGAATAATGGAATTTCCCTTAACTGTGAATTAAAAAATGTTAGAAGTGGGCAAAATTTAGACAAGCCAGGCAAAACATTTGTCATGGCCTTTTGTTGTTAAATGTTAACTTTAGCCACTGTTGCATTTATGTTCATTACATGGTTTCATCTAAAAAAATGCAACTTTCCCATCAGAAATCTGGCCAATCACATTCCTTTTGCTTTTGTATTTTACTTATCAGCCTGAACCTTCCACCTGCACTGTCAGATACTATGAGCTCTCTTGACCTCTTTCAAACGAATGGCCATATTCTGCAAATTGATTCATTTAACTCCAAATAAATCAACTTGAAATGATATAATTTTTAGTCACGTATATAGCTATGGTCACATGGAGAAGAATAAATGTGTTTTGTTTTTTTTAAATTTTTGGTGCGTAAGTCAAATTGGTCACGATAGAAACACTAGAAGCTATTCAAATTCTTCCAACTTCTATGAACAACTGGCATGAGTTTTCCCTCCTGAATCCAGACATCTTCATATTCAGAGCTGAGGAAAGTAGTTTTCACACTACTTATTTTGGCTAGTTAAAAAATCCCCACCACATGTCTCCCTGTAAATTCATAGATAAAGATTTAAGTTTATATTAGCAATTCGACTGTGCAAATTTTTTGTTTGCTTCTGAAGTCACCTCAAATTAACAGATTTACTGAAATTTTATGTGATAAAGAAGTTTTACACAACTCTCAGAAATCTCACAATGTATTTCCTTATGAAGATGTGATATTGAGCATTTCCTTTAAAAACAGTTATACGTGTGTTTTTTAAAAAGGAGTCCGTATCTTTTACAAATATAGTGAAATACTTCTAAGTAAAAATATGTCTTGGAATTCTTCAAATACAGTCCGTGGAGAGCCAGGGGTATTAAAGAATCAAAACAGGTCATGGGTACATAAAGCTGTGGGATGGATATTAGGGGTCCCTACACTATTTGGTCTTCTGTGTAGCAAAACTATTGGCAGTGGATATTTCACATATAATGCTATGCACTGCTTTTCATTAGAGTTTTTATTCGGAAAATAACTTTCTATCAGGAACAATGGAGAACCAAGAATTAGCAGTTATTATTTTAATTATCTGTACCAATCCCAAAGCCAAGTCCATTACTACATTGTTTGGTAAGAAAAAACACAAAACAAACAAACTAACAAACAAACACCCCAAAACCTGTCGTTGCAGTCTTTGAGATTCCAGTGACAATATGTAACTAGATTTTAATGTGAATAAAATATAATTATTTTAGTTCAAAATACAAATTTTATGGTTTCTTTTAAAGACATAGAATTGGAAATTAAGATAGAAATGGAACTGGTAAGTGTACTTTAAAATGACTACATACCAGGGGACATTATGCCATAGATTCAGAAAGACTTCTCTACCACCCAATACGCTAATCAGATGCATCTCTTACCTTGTGATTATATGGACTGTAAGAGTGAAATACACGAGAAAGATCTTTTGTTCTTTGCTTTTTCTGTGGAAGAAAACACAGACATCTGAGTTGATAGGTGGCAAAACATACATGTGTATATGTATCTATATGTACATCTGTCTCTCTGTATTTATTTCTCGACCTGAATTAAGATAATATATATTGAGATATTTTTCCTTGTGCAAGGTGAGGGGCTCCAGTGTCAACATGGGACATGTGGATGAAATTAGAAACTAAAGCCACTTGATGGTTATGTGGGCCATGGTCACAGACCAGCCAGGCCACTTCTTAGAAGGTTGCATAATTACAACATTAATCATCAAAACCCTATTTATAGACACATAACTTAGAGACTAAAATGAAGAAAAAAAAAAGGAAAGAAACTTCTGAATTTCATTGTAATATCAACTGCTGATACTCTTAATCAGACATTTGCATTGTCTATTTAAACAATATACCTCCTTCAGGCCCGAGGACACAGCTTGGGTCTGTCTGATTGAGGTCACCTTTGTTCTGTCACTATTATTTAGTTCAGGTGCCTTGTATGGTTTTCTCATTAATTTAACAAATATTTATTAAGTACCTGAAATTGGAACTTTTTTTCCTGCAATTCATTTCAATTTTTAAATATAATTAGTATCTTTGCACAAATATCTGCCAGACTGAGAGTGTAAGTTTTTCTTTTCTGTTAATCCTCAACCGAGGCTATAAAATTTTTTCTATTGATTTTTAAAAAGAGTGGAAAGGAGGAGAGGGAAGAGAGACAGGGAAAGAGAGAGAGACAGAGAGAGAGGAACATGGATGTGACAGAGACACATGGATGAGTTGCCTCTTGCACATGCCCTGACCCAGACTGGGATTGGGCCTGCAACTCAGGTATATACCCTTCACCAGGAATTCTTGGAGCAACGCTCTAACCACTGAACAACTGGCCAGGGCATGGGAATGGAAGGTTTATTTAATTTTAATTTTTACTTTTTATTGATTTTTTTTTTAACAGAGAGGAAGGGAGAGAGATAGTTAGAAACATTGATGAGAGAGAAACATCGATCAGCTGCCTCCTGCACACCCTCTACTGGGGATATGCCTGCAACAGAGGTACATGCCCCTGACCGGACTTGAACTTGAGACCTTTCAGTCCGCAGGCCTACATTCTATCCACTGAGCCCAACTGGTTTCGGCTGACATTTTTTTTTTTTTTAGTATATTTTATTTTATTTTTTTACAGAGAGAAAAAGAGAGGGATAGAGAGTTAGAAATATCAATGAGAGAGAAACATCGATCAGCTGCCTTCTGTATAACCATTACTGGGGACGTGCCCGCAACCAAGATACATGCCCTTGACAGGAATCGAACCTGGGACCCATCACTCCGCAGGTCAACAATCTATCCACTGAGCCAAACCAGTTAGGGTGAGTGGAAGATTTTTAAAGGATAAATTATAAAAATTCAGTTGCAGGATCAAACAGTATGCACATTTATTACATTGATAGATACAGCCCTACTGCTCCCTTCCCCAAAACACTGTACCAAGCTGCCTTCTCACCCAGAGCGAATAAGAGAAAATTACAGCTTAGGTTGGAAATTCTTAATTTCTCTTTTCCATTTAAAGGTTGTAACATTTCTAAATTTATAAAACAGGTAAAACATTTTTAAAACAGATATCAAACATCTTCACAGGTGCCTATTATAGAATTTATTTCTTATACATCATAGAGTTAGACACTACCACATATTTTTTTAATATCTATTTTATTGATTGTTTACAGAGAAGAAGGAAGCGGGACAGAGAGCCAGAAACATTGATGAGAGAGAGACATCGATCAGCTGCCTCCTGCACGCCCCACACTGGAGACGCGCCCGCAAACAAGGTACATGCCCTTGACCGGAATTGAACCTGGGACCCTTCAGTCTGTAGGCCGACGCTCTATCCACTGAGCCAAACCGATTCTGGCCCACATATTAACATTCCATCACGAGATTGTTCAGTTTGCCCTTAAGTCTATCCCTGTGTTGCTTCTGGTTCTACTTTGTTGATTTTAATCCCACTACCATATAAATGAGTTCTTCTATCTTCACTTGCCTAGAACCCATTTCCTAGGAAAGTATTTCCTTCCTTTAAATTCCAGTGTCTACCTGAGTGTGTCTGTGATCTCTCCCTAATGCCAGGGAACTAAGCAGATCTTCTAGGTTCCACAGGATCTTCTGCAGCCACTTGGCTAAGTATTCAAGTCTGCTATTAATTAAGACCTTGTATCAGAGTCATTTGTACACACTCATGGCTTTCCCATAGATTAGTTTCCCTATTTCAGAACTGTGTTTGGAGCCACAGCTCCCCTTGGCAGTCTGTCAAATCACTTGGCCTCGTTTCCACTTCTAAGATCAACTAAGAGTTATCCTCCCTGCCGCTAGCCAGAATTCCCACCTCCTTTGGTCTATCTCTCAGATGTGCTTATGTGTATCAAACTCTAAAGTAATTTAACATTCCTTTTCCCCAGACAGCAGAGATGGATCTTTAACTGATCGGAAACAGTCTTTTGGCTCTATGAGTCCTGGAATCTGTTCTGAACAGGTCACTTGACACCAAAGTTTTCATTAGCTTATAATTTTCTCAGAAGAAAAATGACGGATACTAACACTTCCTTTGGTAAGAAACTTAAAACATGGGGAAAATTTTTTTTTTCAGAAAGGAAATTATGCTAGAGAAGATAAACTAGGGAGCAAAGAAGTCTTAAACTTAGGAGGTGTCCTCAGATCTGTTCAGTCCCAGAAATGGTTGAGCTGCCAGCTTGAGTTGGCAATGGACACGGAATATTCAGAGTTTGTTTTGTGTGCCTTTGTTTGTGAGTTTTGCATCTATTTTGATAGCTAAAGATGCATTTTATTATAAGCTACCTCAAATTATTTTGGGAAGGAAATGAGGGATAAATGATAAATAAACACACTAGTCAGATTCGCCCCCAAAAATGTCAGAGAGAAAAGAATGTTCTTTTTTTCTGACAAAAAATTTATTATATACACGTACAGTGAAGTCTTGGCTGTGAATATTGAAGGTGATATGTATTAGTTCAGTTTACTGAAAATCACTGTTCTTTTTCCTGTGATGTCAGAGTCATACAGCCCAGTGGCATACCTTCTGGGATCCAGAAGAGGGGTTGACAAATGATGGTCCATGAGCCAATCCAGCCCACCACCTGTTTCTGTAAATATAGTTTTATTGATACATAGCCACAGACATTCAGTTATATATTACCTATGAACTAGAGGCCTGGTGCATGAATTCATGCACCAGTGGGGTCCCTCAACCTGGCCTGCGGCATTGGGCCAAAACCGGCTCTCCGACATCCCCTAAGGGATCCTAGATTGCAAGAGGGCACAGGCCAGGCTGAGGGACTCCAATGGTGCACAGTTGGGGCCAGGGAGGGATATGGGAGGTTGGCCAGCTGGGAAGAGACTATGGGAGGGCTCCAGGGCATGTCTGGCCTGTCTTGTTCAGCTCTGATTGGCTGGACCCCACAGCAAGCTAACCTACCAGTTGGAACATCTGCCCCCTGGTAGTCAGTGCACATCACAGTGATTGGTCGACCTGTTGATTTGTCTGCCCCCTGGTGGTCAGTGCACATCATAGCGAGCGGTTGAGTGGCCTTAGCATATCATTAGCATATTACTCTTTGGTTGAACAGATGACTGGACACTCAGCACATCAGCCTTTTATTATATAGGATGCTTTCATTCTACAACAGCAGAGTTGAGTGGTTACAACAGAGTTGTATGACTCATAAATGCTGACGTATTTACTACCTAGCCCCTTACAGAAAAAGTTAGCCATCCCTGATCTTGAATGTCGATCTTTGACCATGTCTATTCTGCTGGAAAGCTCCCCAAACCAAATGAACAACTAATGATCCAGTAAAATTCCTTGTTCTTTTTAATTGCTTAATGAAGACAGTTCAAGAAACAACCAAAACCTATATTCTGACACATCAAGATGAACAAGCAGTAAAATAATCATTAGCTGTCTTGTTTTCAGGATTTTACCTTCTGAGCATTCTATATTCAGACAAAAAACATAAGCCCTCTGTATTCACATTTTAACTGCTGAAGACAGATACTCTGAAAGGAGAGCCTTTACTAAGTTCTAGCACTAAAGCCACATAAAGGGTTTCGAGTACAAATAACTATAGAGTGTGACCATTATTGCTAGTGAGCCAGTTTCTCATATGAAGACAATGTTAAGTCTACCATGCTATAAAATAGGCTTGTTGAGCCTTGCTAGTTTTAACTGAAACCAAAAGCTGAGCCAATAACAGAATAATTAGGTATTTTCCTATTGCATCATAGTGTGTCTAAATTACCTCCCACTTTTTTGCCTGTTAAAACAAACAGCTCAGTCATGCAACCACCTGTTAATTCTCCAAGTGTTTAAAACGTAAACATGTTAAACAAGTTGTGTGATCAACCTGTAATGAGGGTGGCCAAAGTACAGTGAGTACATCAGACATCCCTCCAAAACCATCTGAGGCACCTTCAAGTCACCTTGGTCATCAATCCCCAGGCCACAGAGATGAGAGCTTATTAAAAAGTAACTACATGCCAAGTCCTGAAGTTATGTGGGTTGCAGTTTGGTTTAACAGATGAGGCAGTATACAAATTTGGTGAACCTTGTGGATTTCTGACAAGCTAACCCTCTGCAGATCTCCATCCTACAGGTATTTTTTCAATTGCTTTTGTATTTCAATCTTCAAGGACAGAGCACACGGATGACCCCTTTTATGCCCATGTGTACACTCCTTTTCAGACAAATCTAAACAAAAGTAAAGGCCCCAATCAATGCAGCAGTTCTAATAGTTCAGGGTTCCAGACAATATAATCATTTTACTTTTAATCAAAGGTATGCATATCTCAGATCTGAAAAAGGCTCTGCATGTGATGAGAATAGACATTTTGAAGATGAGGTATACCATCGATTAAATTGTAACAATATCCACCAATTTAACATCTCCTGGTTCCCCAAACTAATTCAATGCTTTCTGTGCTCATTTTCTACTTATAGATTAAAGCTTTCTCAAATAAAAGAAAAGAAATAGTATTTTAAGGCGAAACTATAACACTATGGACTTCATTTCTACATATGGATTCTCAAAAAGTGATAAAACCTACATATGAGCTTTCAGAGAGTTTGATATGCTTACACTATATTCTTATAGTAATATATAAAGCTTTCAGCAAGCCTTCATCATACTTGGTAGTAAGCAGCCAAAATAGCAGGATTGAGTTTCACTAAAGTACTAACTTTCAGTTTTCGCTTCAACATGTCAGGGGCATGGAAGTCACCATTCTGTCCCAACAACAAGGAACAAATTGAACAGCCTAAAAAGCAACAGCTCTTCCTGGATCCAAAAGAGAGGGGCAGGCACAGAGAAAACTGCAGCACTGATGACTAACAGGTAAATGCAGGGAATGCGGCGATGAAGCTGCCGTAGGAACCAGTGTTCAGGTGGGAAAACCTGAACTGCAGTTAAGGGAATGCTGGAGCTCAGTGCAGACAGCTCATGAAGTTAAGAACTCCAGGGGGATCCAGTTGTTGGAGAGGGAAGGGAAAAGGGGACACAATATTATGAAATTTATCTGTAGGAGCTCAAACAGGTTCCCATAGTAAATATCAAAGAAAAATTCCTGGGCTTCCTTCTGGCAGAGGGAGGGGGAAAGGAAGCATTTTGAAATATATCAGAGTACATACTCTGTTCTTCTTAACAAGGCCTGCCCTCAGGTGTATTAATCATCAAAACAGAAGTGACCTGGAGAAGGGCAATACTAAACTCCAGCCCACGCAGCTAAAGCTAGGGGAGGAGAACACTGAGGAGCACTTGCTAAGATTACAGTTCAGAGGCACAGACTCTCCAAAGGACTGAGATCTAGTCACAGGAATAGAGAGAAGGCTCCCTCTCCCCTCACCTCACCACCACATTGCTCAAAACTAATTTACAGCAGTTCCTTTTAACCAGAATATCATGTCTGGTTATCAAAAAAAAAAAAGATAAGGTATAACAAAAGGCAAACAACACAATTTGAAGCGACAGGGCAAGTATCAGAACCAGACATGGCAGAAATGCAGGAATTATCTGATTGGAAATTTAAAACAATTATGATTAATATGCTAAGGGCTTTAATGGATAAAGCAGACAACAGGCAGGAACAGATGGGCAATGTAAGTACAAAGATGGAAATCCTTAGAAAGACGCCCCCTGTCCCTCTCCCCAAAAGCTAAAGCTAAAAAAAAATCTAACAGACACGATAAATGTCTTTATGGGCTTCTTAGTAAACTGTACATGGCTGAGTAAATAGAGGATATCTCAATAGAAATTTGAAAACCAAAAAGCAATGAGAACAAAGACAAAAACATGACAATATCCAAGAACTGTGGGACAACTACAAAGGGTGTAACATATGCACAATGGGAATACTACAAGAAGAATAAAGATAGAAAGGAAGAGAGCAAATATATGAAACAATAATGACTAAGAATATCCCTAAAATTAATGCCACACACCAAACCACAGATCCAGGAAGCTTAGAGAACCCAAATAGGACAAATGCCAAGAAAACTTTGGCATATCATTTTCAAATTACAGTAATCAAACAGAAAATCCTGAAAGAATCCATGGAGGAAAATACCTTGGCTATAGAGAAATGAAGATAACAATTACTTCCAGGGTCTCTTCAGAAATGATGTAAGCAAAAGGAGAATGGAGTAAAATATTTAAGAGATGGGAGAGAGAGAAATCACCAACCTAGAATTCAGTCCTTGTGAAATTATCCAAAGAAATAAAGACTTTCTCGAACAAAAATTGAAGGAATTCATTGCCAATAGGCCTTCCCTGCAAGATATGTTAAAATAAGTTTTTTAGAGAGAAGAAAAATAATATAGGTCTGAAATTCAGATCTATATAATGAAGAGCACTGAAGAAGAAATAAGGAAAAATAAACTTTTCTTTTTCTTAATTGACCTAATACAGTGGTCAGCAAACTGGCTCGTGAGCCACAGGCGCCTCGTGAGCCGCGGTTTGCCGCTCTGTTGACTAATGAGTTTGCCGACCACCTAATAGATAAGTGTTCAAAAAACAGCAGCAACAGTGTATTCAATTATGTATGCTTATGTATTTATGAAATTAATGGCAGCAATTATACAAGGAATGAGAGAGAGGAATTAGGATTATTTGGTTATTATAAGGTACACTGTCTGTGAAGTAATATCATATTATGTGATTAGTTGTAAATGTATATTGCAATCTCTAAAACAAGTTTGTTTTTTTAAAGTAAAACTGATATGCTAAAAAAGGAGAGTTTCAATGTACTTTTTTTTTTTCTGACCTCTTTCTGGAAGAGAGCCTAAAAACTGGTTAACCAATCAACTGGCAAGTAGCAGCAGAAAAGTCAAGAGTGGAAAGATAAGGAACCAAGACAACTTGCTAACTGGACAGTAAGGCTCTGAATAGCTGACCTTTGTGTCAGGCAGGTGCACTTAGGACAATGAGTCCAGGATGGTGTAAAACAAATGCCAAGGAGAGTCTGCGAGGCACTAGGAGAGTTAAGTTCTAAACAAATCCCAAACTTCCAGGCAATAAAGGCTAGGGATCAAGGACTGATCAGTTGCTATATGCCATGGAAAGGCATTCAGAAAGGATGTCAGAGAATCACAGCCTGAGGCAAAAGGACTGAAATAGCCAAGAGGTGCAGGATAAAAACATGACCAAGAGTCAGGGAGTCCTTGGTGAAGAACTAGTCAGGAATTAGTTGACTGTGAGGATAGGGCTTTGCAACAAGAGACACTGGCGACAGGGGTAAGAAATGAAGTAACTACTAAGGATGTGAGCTGATAACTCAGGTCGGTCTGAGTTTCCTTGTGGCATCTTCTATTATACCTTCCTGCAGGGCAGGCTCCAGGTGTCAAGGGACAGGCATTGCTTGCTCTGTTAAGTTCTGCCTAGAGGGAACATATTATACCATACCTTACTGGAGAGTTTAGTTTTGGATAAAAGCCATCTACATAAACTGTAAGAAAGTAGCTTTGGACAGGCACACAGAGACAGGGAGAAAAAGTGGGAGCTTTGTTGAATCAAAGAAATGATTAAATGATTAGTGCATGTGATGCAAAATATATAACAGTTTCATCAAAATGATCAAATTTGTATTTCAGAAAGAGCTCCCTACTGGTATATGAGATGAAACGTGGAAGCAAGGCTAGAAGCCTTGGTGTGAGAGGATGTTGCAGTGGTTCAGAAAAAAAATAAAAACACACCACATTAAGCTCAGAGCAAGGAGGGTAGGTGGGATGGATGTGAGAAGCAGCTGGGAGGCAGAATGAACAGCACTTGGTGACTGACTGGACAGGCACATGGGTAGGGAAGAACAGAGGAAGACACCACAATTTCTGGCTGAGATTACATAGGGGAGGGAAGTACCCCCATCTGATGCAGGAACCTAAAGAAATCAGATTTGAGGACTAGGCTGAGGAGGGTAATTTGGTTTTGAATATAGTAAGTGTGAGGTGGCTGCTGTGAAACATTTGGAGAGAGAATGAGATGGAAGGTAGAGAGATGGGAAAGGATGGTGCTAGAAGAAAGACGTGGATCAATTCATATAATTAAAAGCAGGAGAGGGGAATGTGATCACACAGGGAGCATATACACTGAATGAAGATAAGAAGATAAAACAGAGGTTCAAATCCAAGCAAATAGCAGCTCTCTGACCCTGACCCGGTATCTGCTCAGGTATCTTCATAGGTAAAATGAGGCAGTTGGATTAGGCCAGTAGTTCTTAGCTCTGGTTGCAGGTTAGAATCAGTAGGGAGTCTTTAAAATATACCAGTGCCTCAGTCCTAGTCCCCAGTAACACTGATTAAATGGGCAAGTCCATTATTTAAATGCTCTTGTATTTTCTGACATGTGGCTCAAGTTGAGAGCCAGTGGTTGAGAGGATTCCTAAGTTCTCTTCCCATGTTAACCTTAATTGTTCTGGATGGGTCCCCACGCCTTTTAACTCCTGCCACTCTGGATTCTGAATTCTATCAGGCATTTTCCTTCTCAATCTCTGATATGAAGCACTGGCTTATTTCCTAACCTCTTCCTTTACTTAAAAATGGACTCTGAGTAGGAATTCCTCTGGGGCACATGGAGGCGTTGGCTGAAGAGAATAGCTGCTGTTATCTATGTAGTTCCCTACTTGGTGAGTGCTTTTGAAAAATAAATGGAAAGCTAATTTAATAAGCCTGTAACTTTATTTTGTTATCCATGTCTAAAACATCAGAAGCTTAATTAAAAGCACTTGACATTATCAGCACTCAATCACAACCCTGCTTGTATAGTGTGAATATTTGGGTTGTGTCCCTACAGTGATAATGATTCAACATCATCGAGAGAAGGAAGAACAGGTCCCTGGAATTAAAACAAACCTCAAGATTTAGAAATCAATTTAAAAAGTCAATGATGTGAAATATGTTTGGCGATCAAATAACCAAAAATACTTGGGAAATACTCTTCAAAATTTCATCTGCTTTTGTGTCATAAGGCACATACACCATGTTCTTTCAAGTTCTCTAAGAAAGAACTGAGGATGGTAGAGAAAATTTTGGAAAGTCTGCTCTAACTCTACACATTTTTACACCTCTTTCTTTCTAGTAAGATGTGTGAGATAACTGAAATGACCATATACACTGCTGACTTAGATCGTGGTCTTGAATCTCCTCCCCTCCAGTTACAGCAAATTCAAGGGGAATTATCAGGCTCTTTATTTTCTCAAACTGCACTAGATGGGGGTGCGGTGGAGGGTGGTGAGTGGGGTATGGAAGCAATTCTTAGAGGACATTAGGACAGCAGAATTCTAAAAATGGATGTTAGAAAACAGATAAAGTGAATTTGTTCACCCAACTATAATGGTTTTCACATAAAATAGCCAGGCAAACGTGGAAATGTACCACTTACTCTAAAACACAGTGGATATCAGTGGGAAACACTTCTTTGCAGCCTTATGGTTTCTAAAATCACCTTAGTGGCTTTGAAGGTGTACAATCAGCCTCTCATTTTCACAGTGGGGGTGGCAGGTCCCTAACCAGGCAACCCAAACTGCAAGGAAATGCTAAAAGGAAATTCTGCATTCATTCAGGGACAGCCCATAAGGACAATGCAGGCAGCCCTATCTTCCTATATCAAACTCCCCGTGTCTAAAGAGAGCATTTGTTTGCAAGGAAAAGGTCATTTTCCAGGCAACAAAGGCAAGGCTGCCACAAGAAAGGAAGGAGACTTCACTACATGGTAGCAACAGATGTTGCTAAAATGAATAGCCTTCACAAGAAGTTAGAATAGCAGCCTTTTAATATGAAACAAATCCCTGCAAAGTGAAAAGACAAAGTCCACGGTACTGAGTCCTAGTTGTGCACAATGGTTCATCTCAGGTTCCTTTGTGTGACAATTTCTGGGTGCTCGGAAGTCACACACAAGAACAAGAGTTGCTATAAATATCAACTCAGTATCACTTATTTTTCACTCTGCCCTTATAACGGGCCACAAAAGAGAGCACTACTCATCTGGATTATGGTAAAAATATTTTTTCCCTGAACTACCTGGGCTCAATTTTTATTCCCTACAGTAATAGCTGGCAAAAATGACCCGTGGGTCAATTATAGCTGGCCACTTCTTTTTTTGTATATTCTGTTATTTGTTTTTTTTACATTTTAAAATGGCCAGGAGAAGAAGGGGGGAAATCAAACCTAAAAAAACAAAGTTTACTGGTGACATATGACAATCAAATGAAATTCAACTTCTGTAAAGTTCATTGAAACACAGCCATACTCATTCCTTCATGCATTGTCTGTGGCTGCTTTTGTGCCACTACGGACAAGCTGAATGACTGCAATAGGACAAAAGGATTGATTACAGCAATACCCTTTACAGCAAGAGTATTCCAGCCCCGGATCTAAACCACTGGTGTGCAACACTCACTGCACCTGGAAATTGCCTGGGGATTTAAATACTCATGTCTGGGTTCCACTGACATACATTCTAATTTAATTGATCTGGGCTGCAGCCTTGGATTTGAAATTCTTAAAAGTTTGCAGGTGATGCTAAAGTGAAGCAAGGGTTTAGAGGCATTGTTTAACCAAGGCTCTGTGCTGAGGCCAGAGTGGGATTTCTAGTGGGTGGTTATCCAATGTCATGCATGATCTTCTTTTAAAGCCTTCAAGGGTTTCCTAATGCTCAGATAATCAAATTTTAGGAATTGCTTTAGGGCTTGACCACATTTCCCCACTAACACCAAAGGCAACGTCTTGTTCTTAGCAGGTCCTGTGTTTTCTTGAGGCCACATCTTGCCAATGCGATCTTTGCCTGGCATGCCTTCCTGAACATCTTCAAGGGTTAAATTCATTCTAAATAGCCTGGGTCAGAGATCACCTCTTTCATGCTGGATCCTCCAAATAGAAAGAACATTTTTGATTGTGTTTACACAGATCTCTATTGCTTTCACAGTGTGCCAACACCTCTTTGAAGGCAGAAACCACATCCTGGTCATCTGGGTGGCACCTCCTCCCTCCGCAACACTGTATTACAATGCCTTGCATATGGGAGCTGTTTGAGAAATGCTGACATCCCCTTGATCCCTCAACATTTTGGTTTTACCTTCATCTAAGATTCTGATGCTTCAAACTATCCACCAAGTCACCTTTCTCTCCAAACTCTCAGTTTATGACACACTTCAACTTTAGTATCCTCCATTTCCCTATTTCTTCTCCCTACAGGCTCTTGCTACCCACCTTATGTTAATCCAGTCCCATGCCCTGAGCCATTTGGACATCTTCTGTGCACTGAGGCCATCTCAGTGTTCCTTGGTCACTGTTCCCTGATTAATCAGCTGGTGTTCTTATTCCTCCTAAGTTTTTATGTCCCTGTCCTCAGCTCTACATCTAAAATCCGTTTTCCAAACTCTAAAACTTAGTTATTAATTGAATTATACATTCATTCATTTGACACTATTACTGCCCATCATGTTGCAGGGACCATGTTTAGCCCTGGTAAGATGGAAAGCAGGTCCCTGGACTCAACAGACCTTACAATCAATCTGGTAGTGAGAATAAATTACTGTATGGGTGGGCAAAAGTAGGTTTATAGTTGTGAGTATGGGAAAAGACTTTACTCTTGTAGTATTATTAATTACTAGAGGCCGGGTACACAAAATTCGTGCATAGATAGGGTCCCTAGGCCTGGCCGGCAATCAGGGGCGATATGTGGGGCAACCAGCAGGGCAATTGCCCCCTCTTTCCCTCCTCCCCCACACCCCGTTGGCAACCGCCTTGGCCTGTCTGGGGCCTGCGGGCAGCTCCTCCGTTAAGCATCTGCCCACTGGTGATCAGTGCATATTATAGCAACCGGTCATTCCACTAGTTTTTCTGACATTCGGTTGATTTCTATATTTGGCTTTTATTATATAGGATTGTATCATTTTCCACACAAACCATTGCAAACCTATTTTTGCTTCACCCTGTACTTAACAAGGTACCAGCACATAGTAAGTACTCAAATGTTTACTGAATAAATTCTTAAAACTCTGGGTATTAACCGATAGTATTAATGCTGCTCATTAAGTGATTGTGTCAATGAATTACCTGTTTATGATTCTTACACAGATAACTAAATCAACTACAACTTTATGTTAAAATTATATTTCTAACTAGAATGGTACTTCAAGATGATAACTGTAATAACTCCAGAAAATGAAACTTGTTTCCCATGGGGTTTTGCTTTTGCATCAATTTCTATTTTATGCGCAATTTTTTTTAACATATCTGCACACTCATAAAGCTTTCTGAGAAGTTATGTACAGGATAGGAAAATGACAGCATCCAGTATCTTTTGGGGGATGAAAGAATACCAGGAAAGAGCAAAATCAATAGCTATAGATCATAGGTTATCCTTGATCTTTAAAATCAAAGAGTAAAGATAATAACTAGTAACAGTTCAGAACATAGTCAGATTCCTGATTTGCTGTTCATATATTAGACACTAGGTTTTGTGACATATAAACCCCCAGGGGCACAATAATAAAAATGTTCTCCTCCCTTTAGTTACTTTGAAGCTAAGACATTTTTTTGACAAAGCAAAACAAACAGGTTTTAATCTAATTTATGTTACATTTTCTTTCTCACAATTGTAGTACATCTAGACCAACTCATAGACACAAGTGTTGCCCATATATGAATAAGTTTCACTTTTATTTCTCAAATTTAAAACATTTCTTTAACATATGACAAGACAACTGTTTTCACAATGATATTTTCAAAAGATTAGTTACTGTGTTAAAATTCAAGTTTTCTTCTCTCTAGGTACAGCAGTTTTTTACTTTTGTCTTTAAAGTCTTACTGTGCTATAGTAGTAAATTATTTGAAATTAGAGAGAGGCTGGAAACAAGTGGTTTTATTTACCTTTTCCTACTTGCTTAATAATCATGTCTGATACCTGTAACTTATTTTTAGTAAGGTCACACTATAAAATTAAACAAAAGTCAAAAGTAGGAAGTCATATTAGAGACATAACTATGAGAGTAATATTTTGAAAATGGATAAAATAAATGCAGTGTGGGTTTTTCTAATTAGTATCATGGAATTATATGTATTTCTGCATTGTTATTAATACTCTCTTTTTCTTATATATAGAGATGGGAATGTGCCTTTACTGAATCTAACACTCAGTGAGAATGAGCGTGACATTCAACATTGCGAAAGACAGGGTTGTGCAGGCTGGATCTGCACGAACTCTGTTAGTGCTTGGAGCCTCATACCAGCTTTCAGAGGCTAATCTACAGAGCCCCCAAGGGGAAAGAACGAAGAAAGAATGGAGAAAACGAAATCTCTCTGACCCACAGATAAGCTGCCATAGAGTTCTAAAAACTGATCAAAACCAATGCATATCCTTCCTGGCTGCGAATAACCCCTGCTGTCACCCCATTTGAAGAAAAGCTCGAAAATTGTTCTGTGCCAGTTATTGCTGCATCTCTAGATAAGCCCACACTCGTTTTTATTATGATTCCACGACTGGGACCTGGAAGGTCAGACGTGACAATGTAGGCTTGATAACACTCCTACTTTCTACATCTAATTTAGCACCTACTGTAAAAAATCATTTCTATCAGCAATGCAACCATCACTGATATCTCTCTCCATCCCATCACACCAATAATAAGAGTCTAAAATTCATTTCAGGGGTGGCTGGGCTTTTTGACCTATCTTCTCTTCAAGCACTATGTCAAAAACAGACTTATTTTCGTTCCATATATTAAACATACACATTTCCTTTTTTATCTTTGGCCTTTATGATAAAGGAGTCTTTATTTGATAACCAGAAGACAATTTAATATACAGCTCAGTCTTCTCCACTCATCCTTCCTCATGTCAATGCAGACATCGCTCGATTCTTTTTTTATGTTGTAGGGCACGTATACTACACAGAGGATGAAAATTTCTGAGTTTGGCTGAAAGCCAGCAATCTGTGCAGCCACCAGCAGGAAGGGGACAGGAATGCATGTGTGGGATGTGGGGGGAGGGATGGTGGTTGAGGGCCTAGGAAATTAGAAAAAGGCAGGCAGGAGGAACATGGAGAGCTGAGGTTTCCCCTGTGCCCATTCCAACATCTGAGACAACTCTATTTATATACAGAACAATTCATGTTATAGAAGAGCTTCCAGAGAAATTAACCCATGTCCACACAGTAGAGAAAAAATGCACCAAGTATAGGTACCATATGCCAGGCCTAGGCACTGTAATGAGAAAATAGGTAGGCCTCTTGGGGGGCTAAAGTAGTGCTACCCCACCATCCAGGCTCTCCATTCTTATGGAGGTCTATGCCCATCCTCTGAAGCATCAGGAATTAGAGAGGGCTGTCCCATCAATCCCAGGACCCCGCCTTCACAGCCCCATCAATCTTTCATCTCCTGCCTTTCTTTCCTTTCCTTCCCTCTCCAGCAGTGAAGAGCTATGCATCTTATTGTGTATGTTGTATGCTTTCTGCTTTTTATTGGGAGAAAAACCCAAAGTATTTAAAAAAGGCCTGTATGTTTAACATACATGCAAAATGATAAGTGTCTTAGAAAAAGCTGGATACACTACCTGGCCATGATCATATTAAAGGAATTATGCTAAAAGTAACTTGAATCAATGTCAATGTCCAAACATTTTTTGACATTTATATAGTGCTTCATATTTTCAAAGTATTTATAACTATAGTTTAATGATAAGCATTCATCCATTCATGCAAAGATTTACTGAATGTCTGCGTTATACATTTTATTAGCAGTTGACCCTCAAACAATGTGGATTTGAACTTGTGTTTTAACACGTTATTTTTAAAAAATATGTTACTTTTTATTTTCTTAAACAGAAACATAATATAATGGGATTCTGAACCTTTTATGGGGTAAGAATCCCTTTAAGAATCCCATAAAAACCAGTGAGTCCTTCCTCCAGGAAACACATTTGTATAGACTCTTCCATTGTCCATACAACCCAGCTGGTTGCCAGAGTCTTGAAGCCTATGGATGGGCTGAACCAGGTGCAGAAACTCCTGGGTAGCTTTAAATTCCTTCAAGACTCTCCTCGAGGCCTGGGGATTTAGGAACATGCATCTTAGCACTTAATGAACTTATAAAGAATGCTGGTTACTTTTTTTGTTTTTATCCCTTTAAAAGTAAAATAAAAAACAAACAAACCTAAATGCTACAATTTTAATTCCCAGCAGTACCATATGTAGTCAGGATGCATAAAGCATGATACTAGCTCCAAAAAAGACAATGTATAAGGTGTCACTCTATAATCATATTGTTGAGACTGAGTAACATAGTTCCAAAAACAGTGTTGTAGAGCCACACATTAATGAAAGAAATTAGTAAGCAGTAACACAGTTCCTAACCTTTAGACAAGTTATACTCTATATCTTGCTTTTAGGTTGGTTGTTTGGAATCAGGCTGCACTTTTTTCATCATAAATAATGACTATATTCTGATAGAACTTACATTCCCCTAAAACCCCAATCAATAAAAAAATACAACCAATTATTTAATCTAGATCATGTGTGTTCCTTCAACTGTACTTAAGTACCATTTATGAACTGCTTTCATGAATCCTTTTCTAGTTTCATATCACATGGCATTAATCTGAAGCATTCTCTTTTGTTCTGCCCCAGATTTCTGTGAGCACAGGTTCTGGATATACCATCTTGGTTCTTGACCTGTTTTTTCTCTCTTTGGTTTGTATGAAGCATATACACTAATCAGATATTCAAGTTCTCATGAATTAGCCAACTTCTCAAAGTTAATGTTTTTATCCAACTTCTTCTGCAATTAAGTGGTTAGTCTATAGTTAATCTTTTAACTATAAACTTACACAAGCACTCACTGTTGGTATCTGCTATCTACAAGAAAAAATCCTAAAATGGCTGTCGTACTGTGGACAGGAAGTAGGCCAGTCAGGTGACACTAATCACTGTGCATATGGGTCATATGCAGGGCCAGGGATGGCTTTAGGATATCTATGTATTCGAAAAACATATTATCATTTTGGGGCAAATTAGGTTTTAGCTTGGGAGAGTGCGTGTGTGTGTGTGGGGAGGGGGAGGGGAGAGAGAGAGAAATATTTTATATATACATAAAATCAGATACTTATAAAAAGGTTAAGAACCATTGATCCAGATTGGGGATAGATGTTCTCTTATAAACTACTCATTTGGTGTCCATGGAAGCCAACATTCTTTAAGTATTTGGTGTGTTGAGCCCTTTGTGGGAGGGAGCAGACAGAAACAATTAGTGGTATACTAGCTTGTTCACTCCATCCTGCAAATCAAAAGACCTGAGGATACCTGTGCTCCCCCTTTTTAAAATGCAGTACATCAAGCATATCCTTTGGGGATTTGAAGCCCCATTTCAGGTATCTTCTCAAAGTCCTACTTACAACCCGCATATAGTCCCTTTTCCCTTAGAAGAGTTCTAGTAAAAAAGTGGTCCCCATCTCAATTAATGAGCAAGGTTCAGAATACCATCCCAATCAATGCCTGATGCATACACGTTTCCTGAAAATGATTTTTTAGGACAATGACTTCTAGGTCTAGCAAGATAGTTAAGAATTAAAGATGAGTGACTATGATATTCTTTAACCTTTGTAAATTTCCTCAAAGTTTTCGTTCTTTTCTATTCCAGTTTTCAATAGAGATTAGCCAAAAAATCAAAGTGAAGAAGGACTTTGGGCCCAGCAAAGAAGAGCTAAAACTCTAGACCTATTTGTAGCCAATCATGAAATGAAAGAAAACATGGAAACTATTGGGAAAGCAAAGTGAAATGCTTGGGAGCAAGCTAGACCCACCTAAACTCTTACAGACACCCCTTCAAACAGCTGGAACAGGACTGATGTTTGTCAATGGTGTGCTGTGTGTTCACCCATTTTGGCCCAACCATGGATGAAACATTGGGGAGATTATTTTACCTCACCAAATCTCAGTGAGCATAGACTTCTACATCTTGAAAATTGCCATGCTGGTTAAAGCATTTTACCTTTAAATGAATAAAATTTTGGCTCTAAAATTCTATACATTTAAAATAGGAATTGAGGACTCTGTATTTTAATGAAGGCTCTTACAGCTTTATTTTAGGCACTGCTTTTCTTTCTCCCTTCCACCATAGTTTATTATAGACGGAGTGGCTAGAGTCAGAGTATATACACGAATGCTTGATTTTAGATCGTAGCTCCAACACTGGCTGTGTGATGGAGCAAGTTATTTACACTCTTAGTGCTTTAGTTTTCTCTAGTGTAAAATGGGTATAAGAATAATTATTTTCTAGGGCTGTTATTAAGATGGAATGAATCAATGTATGTGAACCACCAAGAGAATGCCTGCACCTGGTGAGTACTACACATGGTTGAAACTACAGCTCCATCGAGTCTACATGTCACAGGAGTCTTCCCTCCAAGTCCCTCACTCATTCTTTTCTGCAATCTCTCATATTTGCCATCAGTGCTTAGACCTCTTGACCTCATGGCCACACTATTTTTACCTTCTCAGTTTCTGCCTGCACCTTCTACTTTGATGCATCCTGCACATTGTTCCCAATTCATCTTCCTAACATACTACTGAAATTGTGTTACTCTGAGAAGAGACATCTAAACAGTGGGTGCTGCCTACAGAGTACAGTAATATGTTTCTGATGGCTCAGCGTGTGATCATTATTTAGGTACAGGCCCAAGGGCAAATGAGGTTGTGAGTCCTGATGTGATTACAGAGTCCATATTCCCCTGACTAGCCTCAAACCATCTAACTAAGGTCTTTCTCATTATTCACTGCAAACCTTGCATCTCAGAAGAACTAAACTTCTTAACATTTTCTAGAAACCATACTATTTTTCATATAATGAAAAGCTTAGCTTTTAAAAAGTTCCTTTGGTCAGTGGCCTTGATTATCTCATTCATGAGCTTCTAAGTTTACAGCCCTTTGTGTCACTCTTACAGCATCCAAAACACACTGCCATTTATATCATCTTTTCCTTCCTTCCTGGATGGCTCTCTTGAGATTAAGGTAGACTTAGGAGTCATCCTGACACGTCATAGTATAGCAGCCAGTCTAGGCCCCCATAAACAACTAATTTAACTAGGTTATAGAATTCCTAGTTCATATTCCAGAAAAAAAAATGAGTAAAGTGATTAAATAAAAGTCAGCAGATTTATAATAGAGTAAAAGGTGAAAAAGTTGGAAAGTTTAGATATTTAGGCCAATGATATAGAAAAAACAAAACACCTAAACTTTATAAAAATGGTTTAAAAGTTGGCCTTAAGCTCTGGCCAGTGGTGCTAAGTGGTTAGTGTCAGCCAGTGTTTGATCCCTGGTCAAGGATACGTACCTGGATTGGGTTGCAGGTATTGGCCCAGATCACGAAGTGTGTTGGAGGCAACCAATTAATGTGTCTCTCTCACATTGGTGTTTCTCTCTCTCTCTCTCTCTCTCTCTCTTTCTCTTTCTCTCCCCCCCTCCTACCTTTCTTCCTACTCTCTCTAAAAATATCAATGAAAAAAAAATATCCCCAGGTGGGATTAACAAGAGAAAAGGGGGTCTTACTTCATATAATAGAGAATCAAAGATTAAGCAGAATTTCAAAGACCTCAGAGCTTATTCAATTCAATTCTCCATTTGTCAAATGAACACCATCTATAATAAAACTCATACAAGGTAGAGGTTTCCAAACTCCTTCTAGATTATACTCTAGTTATTACTTCCCTGCTATTACTACAATCATCTGAAAGACTATTACATGATCTGAATTCTAAATACACCAAAGCTATGGTCACAAAAAAAAAACAACACAACAACAAACTCTCAAAAATGAAAATAAGAAGAGAAATGATATGTCCTGAAATAAGGAATTAAAAAGACCAACTGGAGGGACTAAATACAATTAATTGCATAAGATTCACAAAATACATTCTAAAAGAGAAGCTAAAATGAAAAAAGATCTTGAGAAAAGGGGGCTTCCCAAAAAGTGTGTTTGGGAATCAGTCTAGAATAAAATATCCTGAGTATAAAACTCTTGAAAATATTTTTTTCCTCTCTCCCAAAGAAAAAAAGTTTAGTTTGAAAATCAGGGACTGTGTAAATAATATAATTATGTTATCTAGTAAAGTGTCAAGATTTCTTCCTTTAATGCAATTTATACACTAAAATACTGAGTTTTTAAAATTTAGAATCATGCTCAGAAATAACAAAAAATTTAAAAAACATTTAGAGAAAGTAGCAAAGTTCTTCCATATAATATGTTTCTCTATTTTGCTTTTTAAAATAAAGTGTGTCCTGGACTCGCAGGTAGTTAGATTTGAGAGAGCCATTACATAAATAAGCTTCTGATTGTCATTTAAGAACATATCCTGATTCAATATCTCTTCCAAGTGGTCACCCTGCTTTGGTCTGAATACCTCTAACAAAAATTTATTTCTTCACAGGGAAAACTACTGTGGACAGTTTCAGCAAAAATGCCTGTATCTATTTGCCCCAAGGATGGCCCTCCAGCCCTTTCAGGAACACAACCCCCCTTTCCTCAGGATTGAGACAGGAAGTACTATTGTGACCTCATTATCTTTAGGATAAATAGCCTAGAAATTGCAAGTAAGTGTGTTATGATTTTTTCATGTTGATATCTATTTAAAGATATTATTTTTATACTCTGTTTCCAAGACTTAAGATGAGCAAGCAGGTGCATTTAATATCACAATTTTACATTTTAAACCGATATGAACATTCCAACAGCTACTCTCCTTGTCTAAAGAATTTTCTTCAAGTCATGGATCTCTTACAATAAAGATTTCATCATGCTATTACTTTTCATCAGCATTTTCTTAACAAAGTCAGAAGAGATAAGGATGAAAAGACTTTTTAAATTTAAGGACATTTTCTAGGCAAATTAAGAATCTCAACCACAATTTAAAAATACTATTGGAATTATTTGTGATTAATGAAGACTAATGAAGGAAGACTCAATGAAATAGAAAATATAAACATGCAAAACTGACCTTTCAACTAAAAGTCAAAGGTCACTCATCTGGTTTAGGTAATTTCACTATTACATCACCCATATAAATAATCTTGAAAAAGCTAAGAAAAAATAAATTTTAGTTTACCCTGTTCATGAAAATATATTGCCTAATTTATTTTCATTATAAATTTAAGAAAGTTATAACTCATTTTTAGCAGGATTAGCAAAAAATCTACTCCTCCCATCTACATAAATGCCAAACTCAACTGAATGTGCTTTATCCATTTGGTGATTTAAATGATTAAGAAAAACACATAACTTAATTTATCAGAGCTCTACCATAAAACATTAAGTACAATGAAAATAATTTATATTAATACTAGTATTTATGTAAAAGTAGTTATAAAGAAAGAGAAAAGTGTACTGCAATTATTTTATGTCATTCATATGGGACAATTTTTTTTGAGATAGTTAGACCAGTATTAATTTTTATTATAAATTTAGGAGAACAAAGAAGACTAAATGCATATCACATATCCTCTTTCATGGCAGATCTCTATAGTTTATTATTAATGCTTGTTTCTTTATTTAAGATTCAAGATATTACAAAGATAAAATTATTCCAGGCTATAGTTTTTACCTTCAGCCTAATTACAGAAATGAGAGAGCACTATGGATTGAATTGTATCTCTCAAAAAAGAAATATGTTGAAGTCTTAACTCCCATCTCTCAGAATGTGACCTTATTTGGAAACAGGGTCACTGAGATGTAACAAGTTAAGATGAGGAGTAGGGTGGGTCCCTAATCTAATATGACTGGGGTTTTTACAAGAAGACAGCCATGTAAAGACAGAGAAACATAGGACACCCTGTGACAATGAAGTCAGGGATTGGAATTATGCAGCTGCAAGCAAAAGACAAAGATTACCAGCAAACCACACAGGTAAGGAAGGATTCCTGTTCATAGTGCAGAGGGAGCAGGGGCCTGCCTTTGGAATTCCTGTCTCAAAAACTATGAGACAATACATTTGTGTTGTTTTAAAATGAAATGAGTTATCAAGCCACGTATAGACGTGGGGAATATTACTCAAATGCATATTACTAAGTGAAATAAGCAAGCATGAAAAGGCTATATACTATATGACTCCAACTATATGATACTGGGGAAAAGGCAAGATTGTAGAGACAGTAAAAATATCAGTGGTTTCCAGGTGTTATGGAAGAGGGAGAGATGAACAGGTGGAACACAAAGGACTTTTAGTGCAATGAAGGTATTTCTATATGGTTCTATAATAGTGGTTATAGTCATTGCACATTTGTCCAAATCTATAGAATGTAAAACGCCAAAAGTGAAATGTAATGTGAATTGTGGGCTTTGAGTGATAATGATGTGTCAGTGTAGGTTTATTAATGTAGCAAATGGATCACTCTGATGTGGGATACTGGGGAGGCTGAATGTGTGTGTGAGTAGAGATTACGGAAACTCTATGTATTTCCTGCTCAGTTTTGTTGTCAACCTAACATAGTTCTAAAATATAAAATCTAAAAAAAAAAAAAAAAAAGAAAAGAAAAGGTTCTACAATGCCAGCATTGGGTGTCTAAAGTCTAAACATATAAAGAAGATGCTAAAGGGCTATGTTTACAAAATAAAGGACTGGAACAACAACAAAGCATCTGCAGCTGATTCGAGGAGATGAGCTCTGCTCTGCTTCTGGCCAAGACAAATTAGCTTAGATCAGATAAAAATATTGCCAAAAATCAATAAGAAAAAGTGAATAAAATTTATAATATGTGTCATTTGAACATCAAAAATCATGAAGACAGTGATGACCTGAGGGACCAAGATCCATTATCTCAACACTTGGAGCCCCTCTTCCAGGAACTCATTAATTTGTAAGTAGTTGCTGAGAGGCTGAGTAGCAGCAAAAACTAAGAGCCTAGAAAACTATTCAGAGGCTTATGCATTCTTATGAGCCCAGGAGACAAAAATAGTATTGAAGACCCACCAAAAAGAAAGGCCCTGTTTCCCACTACAGAAGAGCTCACTCAGTGGTATGTAGGATCCAGCTCTTATCACCTGACTGTGTGCATCTCTTCCCAGTTCTGTGTCCAGTGATGGCACATTGGTAGTTTAAAACTGATATAGTGGGAATGTTTACACCATGGAAATTGGCAAATGCTACAACTTGGAACACTTCCTACTGAGAGTCAGTTTTGATCCCTGACATACCAGCATGCCACAGGCTGCATTAAAAAGGTAAGGCAAACCAGAAATAAACCAACCCTGAGACAGATTGAGAAACAGTTCCAAATGTCAATCTCAGACAAATTAATCAGTCTTTACCTTAGAGCCTGATAGAATTAAAATTAAATTCTCCTGGAAGATTATAGTCTAGTATAGTTTTTAAAATTTACTTTATTTATTTATTTTTAATCCTCACCTGAGGATATATTTTTATAGACAGAAAGACGAGAGAGAGAGAGAGAGAGAGAGAGAGAGAGAGAGAGAGAGAGAGAGAGAGAGA
>JAAGEH010000392.1:4272025-4413586 GCA_011751065.1 Lasiurus cinereus
AGAGAGAGAGAGAGAGAGAGAGAGAGAGAGAGAGAGAGAGAGAGAGAAATATCAGTTGGTTGCCTACGTAACTCACCCTGAGCTGACCCGGATCAGAGATCAAACCTAAACCTGGATATCTGGACCAGGAACAAAACCCACAACCTTTTGGTGAACAATGCTCATCATTTACTAAAAATAATCAGATGCATAGAAAGGGAAGACAACTGGTCAAAGTCAAGGAAAAAAAAAAAAGAAACAAACCAAGACAAGGCCTACATACTAGAGAATTCAGAATGGACTTTAAGATAACTAAGTAATATATTAAAAAAATACAAAAGAAAATATGAAGATTTCATTAGAAACCTCAAACCTACGAACAAAGAATCAAGTTATAATTATAGAAGTTAAAAATAAACTAAAATTAGAGATTTTATAGTTTGACAACAGATTAAAAACAGATGACCAAGGGATTAGTGAACTAGAACAGTACTTCACAAACTCTGATGTATACACAAGTCACTGGAGATTCAGATTATGATCAGGATGAATAAATTGGGATTTATATGTAATGGAATACTATATAGCCATAAAAATAGATGAATAAATTGGGATTTATATGCAATGGATACTATATAGCCATGAAAATGGAAGAACGATAGCTACTTGCAAAATACAGGGTGTCCCTAAAAATGTATACTGGTATACACTTTAACAGCTGATAACTCATTTAAGTTTCATTGCTTTTCAGATTTAATTTATTTGAAATAATGGGTGAAACCATTAAGCTTTGAACAAAGAAAATTTATTCACTAGACTTTTTTTATTGGAATACATAAAAGATAGAGTTTATGGTACAAAACTGGCAACAGCTGACAAATAGAGGGCACACAAATACTGAACAAAATGATTCTTGATGTTTGCGATTCCATTGCTTTGCACTATCAGCAGTGACTGGACCAGAACAGTCATCAGTTTGAAAACAGATGTTGACAAAAAATTATTCATTTCTGTAGATTCTTTTAAATTTTAAAAATGAACTGCATATTAATAAACACTGACTGTAATTATTCAAAGTGTGCATACATTTTTTGGGAAACCCTATATTTTTTATCCTTGTATACAAGGAAACTTGTAAAATAAAAATGAAGAAAAGTTTGAGAAAAGAAAGAATGACACTGACTTCAGTTTTACTGGGGAAAAAAGGCACACGTACACGTGCACACATGTGCGTGCGCGCGCGCGCGCGCACACACACACACACACACACACACACATATATGCATATAAACAATAAGCTTTGGGTTATACTTTTTAGTATTTATTCATGAAAGCATTTTAAGAAAATTAATGGCAGGACACAATATTTTTTACCAAGTAAAAAATTTTCAGTTAAAAAAATTCTACTTCCTCTTAAGGCTTTATGTTTTTCCATGTTCAGCTATAGAATGTAGCAACTAAATATTTGAGACTATTAATTTCTGGGCCACTCTGGGAAACAGTTTGCCTTTACTGGATCTCAAATTTTTTCTCATTTATTTTAAGTTATCTTACTGTGCTATATCTATGATCATGTAAGAATAAAATTATATTAAGTTTATTGCAAAATCAACACATACCTGAGATAGACAGACGATAGATAGATAGATAGATAGATAGATAGATAGATAGCATCAAATCTATACCTTGGAAAACACAGAAAAACCATAAGCAAATTATAAAAGGGTCTCTTAAAAATTAGTGTAAATATCTTGCCTTTTTTGCTCACAGATATTTAAATGTTGCCTGGTTTTGAACCAAGAATTATTTTATAAACATAGGCAAATACTAATAGTTAAAATGTTCCTTCTCAGTGTCACCTGAACCTTATTCTTCAAAAGAAAGAGGTGACACTTTAGTTGCCTAAGGTCATTTAACTTATCTAAGGTTCCCACCCTGACTCCAACTGGAAAACTCCCCATTTTTTATAATGTAAGCCAAGTGTACTAAGGTAGGCAACACAGATGCATTTTTATAGCTATTAGCTAAATACAATACCTTACAGAAAACAATCTTACCACTTGTGCTGGAACTTGTTCCATTTTTGCAGCAGGAGTTCCTGGTCTTGGGTAAAACTGGTTAATAAAGAGGCTTGGAAATTTGTATTCTTCAATAAGTTTCACTGTTTCTTGAAAATCTTGATCTGTTTCTCCAGGAAAACCACAGATAATATCTGTAGCAATAGTTATTCCAGGAACTCTAAAAAATAATGAAACAAAAATGTAAAAACTTTACTGCAATCTATAATTATTCTACTTCCATGATATTTTAAATACCATTGTTCCTTTTAGAATTAAATTTTACTTTCAGGAAAAAGATATTTGCAAATACTTTTAAAGAGCTCTAAGTACTAAGAATTTATGAAAAACAGTGGACCCCTGTCATCTGTAAGAGATAGCATATTTAATTTTTTAAGATGTTTCTTTGTTCTTTTCTATTTTAAGATACTGATCCTACTATTTCTAGATTCACTTATTTTAATGTAATATTTACTGACTTCTCTATTAAAGTAAATGAGAAGTTAGCTCTTTAAACTACTCTATCCCTCCCTTCACTATAAAATCATGCACAATTTTGGGTGAAATTAATAGTATTTTCATTGGTATAACTGCAAAGATATTGTTCATTGCAGAGCCAACTGGTATACTAACATGAAGTTTCTTTTATCACAATATTGAATTTTTCATAGTTAATAGTTGTCTCTTTTTAAGAATTTTTCTAAATATTCTAAATATTCTGTGTATCTATACTAATGTTTCCAGAAACTCCATCAAGTCTATCAAAAACCAAAACTATTTTCTAAACATTCAATATAATGAAAGCATAATATGCAAATAGATTGAACGGCTGAACAGTGGAACAACCGTCCGGACGACCTTCCAGATAAAGCCAGGGCTATGAGGGCCAAGGCAGTCACTGGGGCTGATGCCTTGGCCCAAGGCAGCGGGGGCTGCGAAGGCCTATTCTTATAGTAATTTTGTGCATCAGGCCTCCAGTTCCATTCCACCCTCCCTCCCATCCACTCTAGAAATGCCACTCTTACTTTCTTCAAGTGTGTGTTACATTCATTATAAAGCAGCTGTAATACTTGCATGTTATTCCTTGGTCTCCTTTTTTCAGTCCTCTTAATTCTTGATTTCTGTTTTCCATAATTTTGCAGGAGCATTCTTTCAGAAGTTCATTAAAAAAAAGAGCTAGCAAAATCATATTACTGTCCTAGGATGTCTGAACTCTCAATCTATGACTGATTATGGCTATACATAGCACTCCAAAATGCAAAGTATTAGCCACTTGAATTTCATAATGTTCCCTTCCCCTCAACTTTTTTTTTTAAGCCAGCAAGGTTAATAAGGTGAACAGATTGACTCTGAGGCATACTTCTTCATATGTGCCCCACTCTCTTTTTGAAAGCTTTTAAGATATTAAATTCATTCTTAATGATTTTAAATTTTATGATAATAGGCCTTGCATTAGGTATTTAAGTTTTTGTACAGGATACAATCTAGAGAGTCATGTTCTTTAGATCTATGTTCTTTTTAAAATCACTTCTTTCTTTTTTTTTTTAATATATATTTGTTGATTTCAGAGAGGAAGGGAGAGGGAAAGAGATAGAAATATCAATGATGAGAGAGAATAATTATTCAGCTGTCTCCTTCATGACCCCTCCTGGGGATATAGCTTGCAACCTGGGCATGTGCTCTGACAGGGCATTGACCTCCTGGTTCAGAGGTTGACATTCAACCACTGAGGAACACTGGCTAGGCTAAAGTCATTTTTTTTTTGTCTCTGGGATGCCTCTCCTTCAAATGTTGAAATAGGCGAATTGAGTCTCTAAGCTTTTCCACTGCCATTTTCAATCTTTGTCCTTTTATTCCACTTTCTAAAAGATTTATTTGATTTTATTTTCCAACTCTTCTATTGAAAAATATTTAATTGAATATCTTATTTTAAATTTCTCTCCTCCTCCAAGTTTCCTTTTCAAAGAACAGTGATTTCATTGTAGAGATGGAACATATTTTCTTATTTCTGAGGATACTCACATTTTTTTTTTACAGTTCTCCCTCTGCTCAATGCAATTATGTCTATTTCCTCTAGTTTTTTTTTAATTTTTATTTTATTTTGGCCCCTCTCATTCATAGTTAAGGCTTTCTACCAAGAAACAATTAATTTTTGTTATCCTTTATTATTTAAAAGTAAATTACTAAACACTTTCCATTACCAAGTGGTTAGGTAAGCAAGCTGTTTTTGCTTTTGATAGGCCAAATGTTAGCATCTTAAAAATCATTCCTCAATTGAGTTTCTCAAATATGCTACAATAGCTTATGGTATATTAACAGCTTAAGAACAACAAAATAACATTAACAGTATTCAAAATAGAATCAATGGAACAACAGGAAAAAATTTCAAATCACAGAATGCCTAGCTATAAAAATTGTTCTACCACCTAAATGCAGTTCTATAAGAATAAATAGGATAGTTTATCTCAACAAGATATATTAAATATTTGGGGGCATCAGTGAGAACAAAAGAATGTGACAAGGGAAAAAAATCAAATTACTGGATGCCTAATACAAGCAGCTTCATTAAAATAACAGCTTTCCATACCTAGTTTGTATAATCCTTTAAAGCATGTGTGAAAGAAGAATGATAAACTTATTTTAAAAAATATTTTCTTGATTCCTTAGTCTCATTTAGCTATTAATTTGGCTGAATTTTAATCAGTAAAATAAATCATAAAGGCAGAAACTTTTCTCTGTGATGATAAATATAAAGAAAAATGAAATAGTATATTAAAAAACAATTTTTATTTTTATTGTAATATAAAAACACATTTTCATCATTAAGGGTGATTATTAAAATTACGTTGGAAAATCATAAAAATATGTTTTTACAGTAAACTACAGATAATAAGAGCATTTTCTGTACTTATTAAAGCATGTAAAATAGAAAAATAATGTCCATTGCTTCAATTAGCTAATTTTTACACTTATAACTACTCCTGAACAAAGGTAAAAGTAATGGTAATGGATCACTTTAGAAATGACAGAGAAGAGTCTATCTCTCCTAGGAAATTAAAAAAAAACACACAAAAAACCTGAGAAACTGTGTGTGAAATATTGCAGAAACAAAGACAATTCCTTATTGTCCTAGGCTGTGAATTAGAATGAACTTGGCACTAGACTATGGGGCATTCCCACAGGAAAGTACCTTACTGATTTCTCCCCTCTCTCCCCGCCCCCAATCCTTCTTGATCCAGGATAGTTGAGCTCAGTATAATGCAACACCTGCTTACTTTGGCTTCAAGGCCCACAGTGAAAAAGGAAAGACAAACCTTTGCACTAGTCATCATAAATGTTAAGGAAGGAAATGTCCAATGTGTGGATATATTTGATAATCTACACAACAAGTTGACTGATAACAGGGGAGGGAACAGGCCACTATGAATTAGTGAAAGACCTATGCTAGTCAGAACTTAAAACTAAAAGTAGTTTAACTGGTTTCAAAGTTTATAAGAATGTAAACTGCCTATAAAATGTTTTCAAAGTAGAGACTGCATTTTAATATTTGATGAGGCTCATCTATACATTAATTTTATATCTGCAAATGATACTATGTATGTTCTTAAAAACAATTCAGTTCCTTAACTGAACCTACAACAAAAAGCTCCTCATAATTACAGTGTTAATTTGCTCAGTAAATAATTCTCTTCAGTATATGAGAAAATCAAATTTTGAAGTGAACCAAATTCTAAATTACATACGATTTAAGTGGCAAAGAGGAAATTATATGAGGTGTAAAATACAATATTAATCCAAATACTTATTATGCTAATTATGACTAAATGCTGTTTTTGAGAAGCTTTGAATTTTCAAAATATTAAAAATATTAAAATTCATTTCCATGAATTTATTAAAACTGTGAGTCTAATGAACATAATTATGAGGTATTATGTGTCTTTAAAATTTAAAAGACCTTCTATATCTATATTTTCATAGTAGTATTAGAGAATAATTCTGAAAGAAGAATATAGAAATGTTTAATTATATTAAAAACAGACATTTTGACACATTATTGTTTCTGACTTACATAAGCTATTTACTGGAAAAATGGGTTCATTAAATTACTTAGAAATGAAATTAATAAAAAAAGATTCAAATTATACATCTGCCTTGGCAGAAGCAGTGCCAACTATGATTAGTTAAGAAATCTATCAGGACATGTGAGGAGAGTATTACCTATTTGTTGTCCCTACGCTAGGATTTAAAAGCCCCAATATTTTAAGACTTATTTACCTTGAGTAAAACTACATATATCCCATATTATACTTGAAATACTATTATAATGTAGTACTTTAATTCGTCTCAAGATATTCACTTGCAATTTGTGTTACACTGGCAAAAATAGGGAAAAGGGTGATTCTAGTTCATTCCTTATATCAAAAAATTATTAGCTTCAAATTCCACACATGAAAAAACTAAAAATAACATATCCTATTACCTCAGAAAAAGAATCAGACCTATTAAAATTATTAGGCATAAACTAATCACATGGTTGAAAAATATATTTTAGTTCTATGGATATTAATTCTAGGACAATTACTCAATACTTCCAGGAAAAGCATACGAGACGGAGGCAGGGGGAAAATATCTTGAACTGAATGGAAATCAATATATCTAAATATATGGGATACAGCTGAAGCAATGCTTAGAAAAACAAAATAGTATATTAAAAAACAATTTTTATTTTTATTATAATATAAAAACACATTTTCATCATTAAGGGTGATTATTAAAATTATGTTGGAAAATCATAAAAACATGATTTTATAGTAAGCTACAGATAATAAGACCAATGTCAGTGTCAGAAAGAGTTAAAAGATAATAATCTAAGCTTCCATCTCAAGAAGCTTTAAAAAAAGAGCAAAGTAGGACAAAGAAAGGAAATAACTAAGATACAAAAACTCAATGAAATAAAAAATAGAAAACAAGTAAAGGTGCTTCTTTATAAAATAACAAAATTACTAAACTACTAGCTAGACTGAGAAGACAAAGAAGACACAAATGACCAACTTCAGGTATGAAGGAGACAGCACTATAGTCAGGATCAACACTAAAAGTATATTAAGATTAATCAACCATATATATGTGGGTTTACTTGTATTTTAGGGCTCTCTATTCCATTCCATTGATCTATGTGTCCATTTTCTTTCCAGTACCATATTGTTTGAATACTATAGTTTTGTAATATAGTTTGAAATCAGGGAGCATGATCCTCCACTTTTGCTCTTTCTCAAGACTACTTTGACCAGAGAAAATTTAGGATTATTTGTTCTAGTTCTATGAAACAAGTCATTGGTATTGGGATGGGGACTGCATTGAACCTGTAGATTGCATTGGGGATTATGGACATTTTAACAATATTACTTCTTTCAATTCATGAAAATTATCTATCTATCCATTTATTCGTACCATCTTTAATTTGCATCCACTATGGAAAACATTATGGAGATTCCTTAAAAAATTAAAAACAGAACTACTATAAAATCCTTCAATTCTACTTCTGGGTATTTACCCAAAGAAAACAAAAACACTAATTTGAAGAGCTATACGAATCCCAATATTCATTGCATTTATTTACAAAAGTAAATATATGGAAGCAACCTAAGTATCGATCAGTGGGAGGGGACATGAGCAGTTGGCCGGCCTGCTTGCTGGTCAAACTCCTGGTTGAGGGGAAATTTGCATATTAGCCTTTTATTGTATAGGACATACAGTGAGTGGCCAAATTATTATGTGTTCAGAGATCATAATAATCTGGCCACTCATTGTAAAGAGGATTGCACATCTCAACCAAGTTTCTAATCACAGGAACACAAGGTTGGTTTGATATACAAATATTGATTAATGCAATAAACCATATTGAAAGAACAAAGTACTCTTAATATATACAGAAAGCTAGGTTGACAAATCCAATGCCCATTCATGATAAAAACTTTCAGGAAACAAGGAATAGGAGGAAATTACCTCAACCTGATAAAAGGTCTACAGCTATTATCACACTTATCAGTGAAAGATTGAATGTGTCCCCATTACGATTTCTGTATCTTTTCAATTTGTCACATTACTGGAGGTTTTTCTGAGAGTAGGTGAGTGAGAAAAATATAAATTTAAGGAGAAAGAACAGTATATTTTTAAATATATTTAACACAATTTTCTGCAGTTTTAATTTTTCCCCCATAATTTTATAAAGAGATTTCTTAAAGATCTTAGGCTGAAAACAGAAAAAGCCCTAAAAGATTTAGATAAGGGTTGAAAAACCCTCCCTCCCTCTACCCATCTATTTATGTCTCTAACTGTGGTATTCACTGTTTACCTAAAATCATTGAAAACTCCCCACTGAAAACTCATGAGAGGGTAGGATATATTTATATTATATATGTAAGGTAGCTATGCTTAAGATGAATACAGACAGATTAAAGAAACACACACACACACACACACACACACACACACACACACACACACACAATGCCAATGCCAAGAATGCCCTTTCTTTACGTCAATCTAGGGTTTCTTTTCTTAGAGTCTGTGGACTCCCTAAAATTGCATACAAAATTGTTTGTATATATTTCAGGGAGAAGTGACCATTGTTTCATTCTAATTTATAAAGGCTTCTTGACTGAAGTAAGAGTAGGAAACATTTCTGCGATTGCTTTTGAATCAGCCAAAAAATATTTTAGGAAAAAATGGAAAATAGGAAATATTTGACATAGTGTATGGATTAGAGAAAGTTCATCTGACCAATGTGAATGAAATTATCATCATGGGTCCAGCTGGCATGGCTCAGTGGTTGAGAGTCTACCTATGAACCAGGAGTTCATGATTCAATTCACAGTCAGAGCACATACCTGGGGTTGCTGGCTTGATCCCTAGCGTGGGCCACTCATGAGGCAGCCAGTCAATGATTCTCTCTCATCATTGATGTTTCTATGTCTCTCTCTCTCCCTTTCCTTTCCTCTCTGAAATCAATAAAAAAATATTTTTTAAAAATTATCATCATGGCAGGGGTAGACTTAATAAAATCTGAAAGTTGAGTCATATGATATTACTAGAGGCCTGGTGCATGAAACTCGTGCACGAGAAGAGGGGAGTGTCCTTCAGCCCAGTCTGCTCCCTCTTCAATCTGGGACTTCTTGAGGGATGTCCAACTGCATCGGACATCCCTCTCACAATCCAGGACTGCTGGCTCCCAACTGCTCACCTGCCTGTCTTCCTGACTGCCCTAACTGCTTCTGCCTGCCAGTCTGATCACCCCCTAACCACTCCTCTGCCAGCCTGATTGATGCCTAACTGCTCCCCTGCAGCCTGTTTGCCCCTTACTGCCCGTCCTGGTGGTCCTGTCACCCCTAATTGCCCTCCCTTGCAGGCCTGGGTCCCCCCCAACTGCCCTTCCCTGCAGGTCTGGTCACCCCCAACTTCCCTCCTCTGCTGGCCTGATCACCCCTAACTGACCTCCCCTGCAGGCTTAATCACCTCCAACTGCCCTCTCTTGCAGGCTTTGTCCCTGCAAACTATCCTCCCCTTGTGTCCACATGGGGCAGGATCTTTTGACCATATGGGGGCAATCATCTTATGTGTTGGAGTGATGGTCAATCTGCGTATTACTATCTTATTAGATAGGACAGAGGCCTGGTACACAGTTGGGGGGCCAGCTGGTTTGCCCTGAAGAGTGTCCTGGATCAGGGTGGGTGTTGCCTTGGGACATGGGGTGGCCTGGGTGAGGGGCCTGTGGTGGTTTTCAAGCTGGCCACACCTCCCGGTGACCCAAGCAGAGGCCCTGGTATCTGGGATTTATTTATCTTCTACAATTGAAACTTTATAGCCTGGAGTGGAGCCAAGCTTTCTGCTGGCACAGCCATTGAAACTTTGTGGCAAGGGTGTGTGGAAAGCTTGGCTTCCTCCATCACTAGGGGCAACCCAAGCCTCCCTCCTGCTCTCTCTGTGGCCGTAGCCATCTTGGTTGGGCTAATTTGCATATTCACTCTGATTGGCTGGTGAATGTGACTGGTGGGCGTGGCTTGTGGGTGTGGTGGAGGCACAGTCAATTTGCATATTACTCTTTTATTAGTAGGATTTTATTTGTTGTTTTGGGGGGTTGTTTGTTTTACTTATTTTATTTTGTGCAAATAAAAAATGGTCAGGTATCATCAATTTCATAATTTTTAACCTAATCAAAAATCAGTAATATAAAATGAGTCCCACTCTGTCCTTTATGAGATTACTTGAGAGAGAGAAAAAACTGGTATTATTCCTGCTGTTTCTTAGCCTCACATGCATATATTCTGTATGGCAGGAAATAATGGAGCTAAAAGTCCCAAAAGTCCATTTGATTCCTTTGGCAGTGGCTTTCCATTAGGTCCTAAGAAAGGAGGCCTGGAGAGGAGATCAGCAGGTGAGAGCAGGAAGAAGCTGATAGGTCTGGAAGTCATTACCTTCTGTTTCTGAGGCAGCAGCAGTACCACTCCTTGCTCCTAGATTCCAGTAACACAACCTCTTGTTCCCTTAGCCTGAGTGGCAGTGACTGCATCCAGCAGTTATTATTCTCTGGTTACTTCAACTCCCAATCTTTACTTTTCCAATATTCTATATAATAAATTTCCTATATTAAATAACACCTGATAGAAATACCAAACATAGCCTTTCTTCCTTAACAAGACACTTATCAAAACAATCAACTTCACCAATGTATACATTCTACTACCTAAATGAGATCACATTACACAGACCAAAATTTCTTAGAATAAAGTAATAAAATTGGAAATAAATGGTAAAAAGATAGGTTTAATACACACACACACACACACACACACACATACACACACACACACACACCAACACTTTTAGGAAGCTAAATACAATAAAAATACAGATGTATTCCTACAAATGAATAGCCATGATCTTTTTCAAAGTAGATCTCAAATTTCTGACATTTCAAGAAAAATTTAAAAGGAATTATTTCCAAATTATAACCAAACCAAAATCTACTTCCTAGCATAAAATTTACTTACTAATTTTAAGTGATATTTATAATCAAGATAGCTTTTCAAGGCCTCCTTATGAAAAAAATTTAGTAGCAATTAGTTTTTTTAATTATTCCCTGTCTTTAAAAATAATAAAATGACTTTGACTAAGCTAAAAATCCAGATGATTTATTTAGATTAAATTTGGTACAATTTTACATTTTTGAAGTAAAAGATTAGTATGTATGTAACAGGGAAAGAGAGAAAAATATGGATAAAATGACAAAAGTTTTTGCTAAAGCTTTGGAAATTACTGAATATACTGAGAAATCAAAATTTAAAATGGTCAAAAAATAAATAACTATCACATATATGTATTAAAAACTTGTCAACTATATTGGAAACATATTTCTGAAATGCAAAAAGAAAAGCTGTTGTCAAGTAAGCCAAAAATGAGAGGGGACTGACCAGAAGCAGATGCTACCAAAGAATGTGGTGTCACCAATTACATTCCTAAACCTGCTATAAACCCAAAGTATAGCAAAAATCAAAAGAATTATCACTATTAAAAATTAAATAAATACTATGTAGAGTATTTTTTTATCCTACAATGCTATACTTGTATTCAATAATGAATATTTGGAAATAAGCAAAAAGCCTTACATAAGACCAAATATATTGCTTTAAAGATTAAAAGTAAGCATACTGGATAATATTGTTATAACATTTAAAAGAAATCATATTAAAATTCACAGAATTTTTACACATCTGTTATTAAGATCATTTTATGATATTGCTGGTAAAAGTGAAGGTATTTACTATCTATGGTACTGTTAACATAATTCTTATATGAGTTTTTCTGTTTCTATGGTAACATGAATTATAAGGTTCAATGAAGCCAGATTCAGTAATGTGTATTTTTCTGTTATTCAAGGTGAAAAGGAAATGAAACATTTCTAACATTCATAAACTGCAGCAAATGTCTGAATTCCATTTAGTGATAAGACGATAATTACTAAAGTAATTAGAATTCTTCCTGGATGGAATTATTTTGCACACAGTGGAAATTTAGACTTGGGAATGAAAGCAAGGGCCAGAGTATATTCAGCATCAGTAATTAATTACAACCAAAACGAATATGCTATTCTGATACCTTGGAACAGACTATACCTTCTGTCTGCTTCTGCTACAATATGAAAGAAACTGGTCCGCCACCCCCATCCCTAAAGTCAGAAATATAGAGTGGGTGAAATCATTTTATTCAAAAGAAAATCCAATTACAGAAATAATCAACCTTTCCTTCTTGCTTTATTTTTTTTTTTCCATATTTGAAAGGGCATTCACATTAGCAGAACCAATTAAATGAATATCAGGACAGGGCATAAACTATAAAGTTAGACAAGTTTCCTAATCTTTTCAAATTAAACTCTGGAAAAAAAAAACACTTATGGAAATTTTAGAGACTCAAACCAGATCATAGCATTCTTTAAAGGGAAAGCATAATTAGAAAGTAACTAAACATCGGGTCTCAGGTAGAATAATTATAAAGTTGTACAATCATAATGCCTCTAATATCCAGTCCACTATAAGTAAGAAATTAGGCAATTTTTACTTTTAATGGGAGTGTTGTCATCACCAAGAAATGGCAGTCAGAGGCATTATATTTCATATCTTATGCTATCCTAAGATGTAATGTGTATAGATAGTACCGTAAAAATAATGCTGAAAAAAAAAATACACATGCAGAAAGAGCATGTAAGTATGAGAATGCCTGCCCCAGAATCAAAATTCAGAATTATTCACAATTACTTTCTTTATTCCTTATCAGTTGAATTTACGTGTTATTTAAATTCAGTTTACACTAAAAAACAGATCAAGTGTTGGCAAACTATGGCTCATGGGCCAATTCAGCCATTGCCTCTTTTAGTAAATAAAGTTTTATTGGAACACAGCCACACCCATTCATTTATATAGTGTTTATGCTGCTTTGGCTATAAAAGCAGAGTTAAGTAATTGTGACAGTTGCAACAGAGATTGTTTACACAAAGCCAAAAACATTTATTATCTTCAGAGAATAACCAAGCAGGCCCATGACTGAATTTTGTTAAGAACTCCGAAGGACACCCCGAGCTGAGTTTGAGAAGACAGTGGCATATGTGCTCTCCAAAACACAGCCCTAAATCAACCTTTCCATTATCAGAATTCTCACTGATATGATTCAAATCAGAATACTTCCTCCCTGAGCAAACCATGGTCCACAATCTATTAGCGCCTATCCACATTATTCATCCCCTGTGGCCCACCTCTCAAATGAAAATTTTCCTGATTTTCCTCTCCTCATCTCAACTCATTCAAGTTCTTCCTTTACACCTCTGATGATGGCCCTATGTGCTGCTTGTCATCTTTCACATTTGTTTCTCTTAAGTCTCCTAGTAAATCACAACTGCCTGGTGGACTAGGGTGGGGCCATATTCATAGGCTTACACTGCAGCAATGAGGTGACAGCCTCATAGCTAGTTGAGGCTCAGTAAAGGTGCCTATTAAATTGAAGGTGATGAGCAAGGGAGAACTGGGAAATCGACAGGGGCAGTGATAAATGAACAATAAGGCAACAGACTTGAATCATACCTTCTAATGATTAATCCTTGTGTTGACTAATATAAATATCAGCATTTTACTTTAAAGTCTAAGAAGTGCCCTTCCAGCCCTAATCTGTCTGGCAGGGGAAGAGCAGGGTGACCTAAGGCTCTGTGACAGGCTTCTCTCTGGACTAAAGGCCACTGAGCTGGCTTGTCATGCTTACAATGAGGGTATGACTTCTTAAATGAATACTTAAAAATAAAATTATATTAGTTAACAGTTTTTTCACCTTAAATTCATATATTTAGAAAAGTTAGAACACGGACACAGGGTAAAAGATTATTTTAAAAAACCTGAGGTCCTTTGCAGCTTTCAGTTTAAAATTTGGAAGGAAGAGGTTTAAGCTGGAATCCTGGAAGTTGAAGCAAGAGTTATGAGACTCGCTGAGACCAGTTTGGCTCAGTGGATAGAGCATCGGCTTGCGGACTGAAAGGTCCCAGGTTCGATTCCAGTCGGGGGCATGTACCTTGCTTGCGGGCATATCTCCACTGTTGGGACGTGCAGGAGGCGGCTGATCGATGTCTCTCTCTCATCGATGTTTCTGACTTTCTATCTCTCTCCCTTCCTCTCTGTAAAAAATCAATAAAATATATTTAAAAAAAAGTTATGAGACTCAAAGAGGAGTTTTCATTACAGTTGTTCTCTATTTTTTTAAAAAAATATATTTTATTTATTTTTTACAGAGAGGAAGGGAGAGGGATAGAGAGCTAGAAACATCGATGAGAGAGAGACATCGATCAGCCACCTCCTGCACCCCCCTTTCTGGGGATATGCCCACAACCAACGTACATGCCCCTGACCGGAATCGAACCTGGGAACCCTCAGTCCCCAGGCCGATGCTCTATCCACTGAGCCAAACCCGTTTTGGCTCATCTCTATTTTTGAAGATAAGTCCCATCCTTCAAAAAACTGCTTATTAACTGGATTATATGTTCCTGGCAACATTTTAGCTAGTTAACATCTATGAGAGCTGCTGTGGCAGAGAGGCAGCAAGTGACCAGGAGTCCTTTCCATACGAAACGTCATGCAACATGTGTGTTCATTAGACATGGCGGCCTTTATGTAAAGCGCCAGTCACTTTTTATGACACTGCCTGTTGGATTCCTTTTTGGCCCAAATCTCTACCTCTGAGAGGGCAATTCTGTTCTGTTTCACCCACACATGGCTGGCCTGTCAGCTGGGTCCACAGCCACACAGCATTGCCTGAGACCTGCAAACACTCCCAGCTCTTCCTGATTGTGAGGAGCCAAATTAGTTCTTGCCACACAGCATCTCCCTGGAAGCCGTCTGCTTCTGACCCAGCTGGCTGTGCAACAATGGGACGCTGAGCATTGCTTTCATGCTGGTGGTGGCTGATCCTAAACCATCACAAAGCCACCACATCAGGAAACATTAGGACACTACAGCAATCTCCAAAGTCATCATTTATGGAAGGAAACAAGTGCACTAGTCACACGTGAACTAGCTCAGTGTCAGGTTGGTACAGTGGCATTTTCTGCCACCAGCCTCTGTGAACTTCACTGAGAGCTCACCCTGTGCTAGACACACTTTCAAGTGCAGTGCTTTTCACATATTGACACATTTACCCCCAAGGCAGCTAATGAGACAAGTACTATTTTCTCCATTTTATAAATGCAGCAGGAAAAGCAAAGAGAGAGTACGTACATTGCTTAAGATCACACAGCAATAAGCGGTAGAGTCTGGATCTGAATCCTAATTGTCTGGTTTCAGAGTCTATGATCTTAAATGCCTCCCACTGACGGAAGACAGTGTATATCAAGTAGATACACACTTGTTCCAAAAAGCCCTCTGTTTTCAGAAACAAGAATATCAGGCGTCATCGTGAAGCCACTAGTTTGAGATGCTCATTTAGAAGCATGAGTGTCATCTCATGATTCCACAACAACTAAATAACAGAAAGACCCACTTCACATGATCTTTTCAGCCATTCCTCAGTTATTTGATGATTACTCTTTGTTAAATGACAAGGACACTGGAATTAGGTCGTTTGTCCATAATTACAGAGCTGGTGAACAGGAGAGGAAGCAGGGGTCGGGTGTTCTGATTCCTCATGCTTTACTCATGTGCTTCTCTTTTTATCAAAGGAAAAGAAATGCAGGAAAAACTCCTCATCAGATATTGCACAAGAGCTCAGATTTTATCACACACATTTTCACTGGTGCCAAAATCACAGTAAGAGAGATAGGATCCCCTGAGACTAGAAACATTAATAGACATAAGTAGCCCTTGGCTCTGAGAGGCAGTAAGAAAACAAAAAAATCTTGTTAATTTTTAACACTTCACATCATGTCCCCAACCATGCAAGATCTAGGAAGTAGCCCTGATTACATCATTGTCAGCAAACAAATCACAGGAATCTAGATAACTGTGGTGCTTGATACCAAGTCCTGGGCAGTTCACAGCCTGGCACAAAAACCAAGGTTTCTCTGTCTTTCACATAATTCAGATCCAATTAATGGCTATAGAGATGCCCAAAGACATACATGCTGATATTCTTTTTTCTATGCTAATTCACAAACATCAAAACAGCCCTATGGGAAGGGGGAGGTGAAATGTTTACTGTGTAGAGATTCAGAAAGGTGAAGTATTTGCACAGAAGAAATAGAATTAGAACACCTGCCACTGCCTCTCAGACCTGCTAAATTGACTAATTCCTAAACACAACAGCCCATTCAAGAGGGTTATGATTTAGAGAGAAATAAAGGGGGTATTTGTCTGTGACCACCAATGTACAGCAAGTGTGTAAATGTGTGATGCTGTCTACTAGACAGGCCTCAGGGTAAATAAGTTCTATGAGATGAAAGCCTGATTTAAAAGCAATTTGAATAAACTCAACCAATGATAACTGAATACCTACAAGTAAGGATATAAGAAACAGAATCAGAGTATATTATGGATTGCACAGAATTTACAGCCACCGGTGGAGATAAACAGTGACGGGCTTAAGAGCATACAAAGATGAAGGTGGCCCTAGACAGTTTGGCTGAGAAGCTAGAGCATCAGACGATGGACTCAAGGATCCTGGGTTCAATTCCAATCAAAATTAGGTACCTCAGTTGCAGGCTCGATCCATGGCCAGGGCCAGTGCAGGAGACAATCAATAAATGTGTCTCTCTCACATGGATGTTTATCTCTTTCTGTCTCTCCCCCTCCCTTCCATTCTCACTAAAAATCAATGGAAAAATATCCTCTAGTGAGGATTAAAACAACAACAAAGGTAAAAGGTGGGATAAGAGGAGATGGTGGAAGAAATGAGACTATAAGCCTTAGAGAAGATGAAATTAGGAAAAACACCTCATGGGGAGTGGGAAGTGGGGAGAGAAAAACACACACACAAAAAAGCTGCAAAGGTGTTTTAACATGACAAGATACAAATGCCACCTCCTCATGTAGAATTTGCTGAAATTAACTGCAACAAAGTATAACATCACTAGAATTTATATTCCATTTCAGTTTAAGTGTGTAGCTCCAATCACAGCAATTGCTTTCTTTAGCAAACAGCTTTAACAAAATCAATTTCTGATAAAAAAGAAAATGAAGAAACCCCAGGTGGTAAGATACAAGTAATGACTATTTCATCAGAACTGAAGTCCAAGACACAGGGCTGCGTTGTCCGTGACAACAGGCTTCCCTCACAAAGCCACCTCCTCCTGACGACAAGGCACATGATCCAGGCAGCCCTGAATAAGAGTTGTTCTTAATTGCGTGGTGATATTTTTATAAAATGTGAACATAAACGATATAAGGAAAATCACAAGAAAATGACACCAAGAGAGCAAAATGCAAAGGCAAGTACTACCACTAAAATAAGGATGACGAATGGAATAGTTTTCAGATGTATAAAAGGGCAAAGCAAATGAGAAAATGTGGACATGGCAGACTCTTAAGAAATCTTAACATGCTTTATGGAAAAGGGGAGGGCAGTCTGCATGTGGCTCTAGGGATCCTGCCAAGGAAGTATCCACAGGAGAGTAAAAACAGAATGAACCAAGAACCACTAGCACACACATTTGGGGGCTGAATCTTTTTTTTTTTTAATATATTTATTGATTTCAGAGAAGAAGGTAGAGGAAGAGAGGGAATCATCAATTGGCTGTCTCTTGCATACCCCATGCTGGGGATTAAGCTTGCACTCGGGCATGTGCCCTAACTGGATCTCCTAGTTCACACTCAACCACTGAGCCATGCTGGCCAGGCTGAACGAATCTTAATGTTCACGTAGCTCATCCCTATAATGAAATCATTTTTGTAAAATGTGGAGAGAGAAGTCACTTTGGGCTTTGATGTCTTCCCAAGGAAAATTCAATTCAATCAACGTTATTAATGAACTTGATAAGCAATATAATCAATATGTAATATAATAAATATCAGAACGTAGGCCTCTATGTCCTAGTACTGTGCTATATGAAGAGTTAGATACTACAGCTGTCTTTAAGTCTGCAGTCAGAGAAAAATCAGGTATTCACCACTAGTGGCAGAGTATTAGCAGTTACAGAAAACACATAGCACATTGCACGAGCCAAGATTCTAAGTGCTTTCTATATATTAACTCATTTAATTCTCAAATATTCCTGTCAGAAACTCCTATCATCTCCATTTCACAGAAGAGGACACTGAGCTGAGAAGGATAAATAACTTCCACCAGGTCACAGTTAGCTAGGAGTCCCCCTCATCTGTGGTTTCACTTTCTGTGGTTTCAGTTATCACAACTCATGCGTTTTAAACTGTGTGCCATTATGGGCAGCATGATGAAGTCTCATATCACCCTGTTCCATCCCACCCAGGGCATGAACCATCTTCAGTTCAGCATCTCCACGCTGTAGGTGCTCCCTGCCTTTTAGTCACTTAGTAGCTTCCTTGGTTATCAGATCATCTGATGTGGTATCCCAGTGCTTGTGTTCAGGTAACCTAAGCTGTCAGAGTAGTGCTGCTGGCAATTTGAATATGTCAAAGAGAAACTGCAAAGTGCTTTATTTCAGTGACAAGTGAGTACAGTATAATATGGTATAGTGAAAGAGGCCACCTTCACATAACTTTGATTACAGTATATTGTTATACTTGTCTTATATTATTACTAGAGGCCTGATGCACACAATTCGTACAAGAGTAGGTCTTCCTTCTCCTGGTTGCCGGTACCGGCTTCCCTCTGGCACCTGGGACCAGGGCTTCCCTCCGGCCACCAGCAGGCACCCAAGAACCGGGCTTCTCTCGCAGCCCTAGCTTCATCTGGAAGGACGTCCAGTCTAATTAGCATATTATAACTCTATTATTATAGATTGTTGTTAATCTCTTATTGTGCCTAATATACAAATTAAACTTTGTTATGAGTATGTATTTAGGAAAAATGACAGATATATAGGGTACTATCTACTGTTTTAGGTATTTGTGGGGGATCTTGGAGCATTCCCCACGATTAAGGGGCACTCCTGTGTCAGAACTACGATGTGAATCCAGGCTTTTTGGTCCCAAATCCTGAGCTCTTCACTCAGAGTATCCTCTCTCTTGATAAATAACCGTAATGCAAGGCTCGATGAATACATGAGCACTGTGAACGAATCCCACAGTCATAGAGTGCAGAGGGGAAAGAGACACAGGAAGCCTTCAGGAAAGTGGCATATGAACCACATGACAGAGGCAAACAATATAGGGCAGTGTTATCCAATAAGAACACAATGTAAATGACATATGTCATCTTAAGATTTTTAGTCATTACATTAAAAAATGAAATAAACAATATTTTATTTAACCAGATGTATACAAATGTATCATTTCAGCAGGAAATCAGTATAAAAATTAATGATATGTAGTTTATTTGTTGTCTAAAATTTTCATGTCTCCTTTTTCCTCAATTGACACCTCCACAGCCATTCCCACCCCAGGGAAGCCCCCTCTACCCTAGTGTCTGTGTGTCCACTGGTTATGCTAATATGCACACGTACAAGACCTTTGGTTGCTCTCTAACATTCCCCCTTCCCTGCCATTATTCTCTGGATCTATTCTTATTCATCAAATTATGGTGATCATTACATCTCACATATGAGTGAGATCATGTGATATTTATCTTTCTCCAACTGGCTTATTTCGCTTAGCATAATGCTCTCCAGTTCTGTCCATGCGGTTGTAAATGGTAAAAGTTCCTCCTTTTTTATAACAGTGTAGTATTCTATTGTGTAGATGTAACACTGTTCTCTAATCCACTCATCTGCTGATGGGCACTTCGGCTGTTTCCAAATCTTAGCTATTGTAAATTGTGCTGCTATAAACATAGGGGTGCATATATCCTTTCTGATTGGTGTTTCTGGTTTCTTGGGATATGTTCCTAGAAGTGGGATCACTGGGTCAAATGGGAGTTCCACTTTTAGTTTTCTGATGAAACTCCATACTGTTCTCCACAGTGGCTGCACCAGTCTGCATTCCCACCGGTAGTACACGAGGGTTCCTTTTTCTCGGCATCCTCGCCAGCACTTGTCTTTTATTGATTTGTTGATGATTGCCATTCTGACAGGTATGAGATGGTATCTCATTGTCATTTTGATTTGCCTCTCTCAGATGATTAATGATTTTGAGCATGTTTTCATATTTCACTTGGCCTTCTGTATGTCCTCTTTTGAAAAGTGTCTATTTAGGTCCTTTGCCCATTTTTTGATTGGGTTATATAATTTCTCTGTAAATTTTGGAGATTAAACCCTTATCTTAAATATCATTGGCAAATAGGTTCTCCCATACAGTGGGCTTTCTTGTTGTTTTATTGATGGTTTCTTTTGTTGTGCAGAAGCTTTTTATGGCACATCTCAATTTGAAGTTGCTACATAAGACACATGAGACTCCTGCACTGGATAGCACAGACATGGACAAAATGCAAATAAACACTCTCAACAGAAGGAAAAACAAGAGCAAAGGCATTCAGGCAGAAAATAAACAAGCAACAAACACCACAGAATGGGTGTGCATGAAAGGGTAGGTAGGAACTTCCAGTTCAAAAGGAGGTTAGGGCCAGCATGGAGAGTGTGGCAAGGAGGACTACCAAAGGCTCTCATGGGGAGTGACAGCTTTAAAACTGTGCACCAGTAAGAGGACCCTGGAAACATTTAGTTGAGAGAGAAATGACAAAGAGCTGATAGAGTACAGGTTATGATAGCCCAGGACACTGAATATAATATGTTTTTCTCTATATACACATACCTACGATTATGATCAACTAGGACAGCAAGAGGGGATAGAGAGGGGCAAGGGCTAAAGAGATGGTAAAAGCAGTGGAACTGTGTGTGATGAGGTGACTGATCTGAGTGGCAAGTGGGGGTGGAAGGGAGTGGAGATAGTAAAGAAAGGAAATCAATATGAATCTGGGGTTCGGCCTGGAAGGGGAGTGAGGCCATTTATCCAGACATTTCATAGAGGATCAGTGTCACTGTAGAAGTGCTCATTGTATAACTTGTGAACTCTAAGTGCAATGAGGGCAGGACCATGTTACATCTAAGTGTTTCTCTCCTGACAACACAGTGAGGTTCTAAGAAAGCATTTGCTAAGTGAAATAAGCAAGTCAGAAAAAGACAAATGTCATATGATCACACTTATGTGGAATCTAATGAACAGAGGGCTGGAGGAAAAAAAATGTGAAGGGATTAAGCAACACACACACACACAAAAAAAAAAAATAGACAAAGACAACAGTATAGTGATAGCCAGAGAGATGGGTGCATGGGGGTAGATGGAAGTAGGCAAAGTGCAGATAAAAGGGGATGAAAGAGACTTTACTTTGAGCAATGGGTGCACGATACAGAGTGCAGATGGTGTTTTATTGAGTTGTGCACTTGAAACCTGTATGCTTTTATGAACCAATGTCACCCCAATAAATTCAATTAAAAATATAAAAGTATTTGTTAGAGAAGCAGGGATAGGGGTGAATGGTGGTACTGGTGGTGGAGGAGGATGGGTGGAAAATGAGTTTACGTTAAAAGACAAGCAAAAGTACCAAGTGATAAGAAAGGAAGCTGCAGCTGAATCAAATGGATTAAGAATTGCATTTTGACTCTACATTTTCCATGATAGTTAAATCTATTAAATGGATAAAAATAGTGCAGAACAGAAATAAAAGGAAATCACTTTCACTAGAAAGCAAATTGCACTCTAGATTCACTTACTTAAAACTAAAACCATGTTATGTATATAATTTATTGTATTAAATCAGTTTTACTAATGAACATGAAACAAAAATGAAATGTGTCTTTGCACACTGTCTATATTAATGTGATGTTTACAAGTCTGTATATGACTAACTATAAAAATTATAACCCAGAAATACATAAAACACTAGCTCCCTATTCATCAAAAAATAAAAATGCTACAAAAACCTTTATCAAATTACTCAATGGACAAATAAAATATAATAGGCAATTATTGGATGTTAAAGAATTTTCTTATATCTGAAATACCAAGAAAAATACGATTTTCAGAGTAATAGTGAAAAATCTAAGATAGAAAGATAACAATACAAAAACTGTACTTTATTAAATTGGAAATTCTGTTTAAAGAAGTTACATGATTTTAAGCTAAGTTTTTTATTCAAACCTTCTGTTTCCATTACTTCTTACAAATTTCAATCTGCTGCTGGTGTGCGCATTTCCAATAACTACAACAGCATGAGATGCCACACTAGCAGGACACCTGCTAACATCTTTTATTCATGTACGTGTTCCCAGTGCAAAGCAATTATATTATTTCAAATATTTTAAAATGTTTTCTATTACTGCCTAACATAACTGCAGGTTACCTTACAAATCAGTTCTTTCCTTTTGCACTCTGTCTGTCTAAATCTCTTGGGGAAAAAAAAAAGGCTTAATTTGTAGTGTTGTTTGTAGAAGTCAATAATAGCTCACAAGTAATCTCAGTCTGGTTTACATGAATCTGACTGTAGACATGAGAATATAGCTGTCTATCAAATGCATGAAAAAGGCGTGCATATGTAGATTCTGTTTCTGATCCTTGATTTAGCTCTTTGGAACTGGTTCCCAGTGCTATAAATTCTGGAAAAGAAAATAAGTGTAAAAACTAGTTATTATAGCTCTAAAACCCTGCAACAGTCACTGGTCACCCATCCAGGGCTCATCACACAGGCACCTTCAGTCTTGTCAGCTTCTCTGCTGCAGGTGTGGGGCTAAAGGTACACATGGGGCATGCTGCTTGAAAGAGAGAGGGGTGTGAGCCACTAGGAAAAGAGCAATGCATGTTTATGCCATATTTCTCTATATTTGCTGAAAGGACAATCATTTAAATGCAGCTCACAACTGAAAATGGTAAATCTGAAGCAATGAATTTCTGCATAATAATTTTAGGTCACTGTAGTATGACTATTATGTCATTTATTCTTAGTACAAGCACTTTGGAGGGGGGGATCGCATTATATATTAATAAAGATATTTTAGGCATTGAAATAATGACCCCAAAGAGTAAGAATATTTTAATACATATAAAACTATTCATTGACATATGCCTTTACTGAAGTCATTCAAGCTATTTAAAACTATTATTTACATGACTTCTAAAGTATTAATTGTAGCTAAAATCTAATAGTTAGTTGCCTATTATTTACCCTACCCTTTCTCCTTTAACTTTCTCAGTAATGGTGACTACTCAACACAAAAATAGTTTTAACCTCCACTTGACTGAGAGGCATTCATGTAAAAGAGAACAGTCTTACATGAAGCGTTATCACAGGGGACAGGTCATCAGACCATTATTGTTTTATGACTAAGAAATGAGTGACTTAAGACAAAAAGCTCAATATCCTTAAACTTCATTTCTATTCATTCTCTAATAAATACCATCTGGTGTGTACTTTAGGGATATAATAATACCCATCAAAAACTCCATCGTATTATGAGAACCGGCACCAAGTTGATCTGAAATGCATATTTGAACAGATGTGTTTAAATTACATCTCCATCTATCCACATGCATAAATTCAGAGCAAGCGTGTGTTGATTTAAAATGCATAAAAATGGGATTTGGAGATGCATCAAAAGTGAACAGCATCTCAATGGATCAAGGCTCACATTACAAAAGGTCATTACTCAAAATAAAGTTTGCATTTATTAAGGGTTGCACCAGGGCGCTGTTCGTGGGAACTGACTTAATGTTTGCTGCACATAATCAGCCACTGAAACTACACTAATTTTTTTACAACTCCTCCATGTAAAACATTAAAACCGTCATGCATGAACAGGAAAAATGGAATAGCAGACATCAAAACAGAGAAAATTATATGGTGTGTCTACTGAGTGACATTGGTTGATATGACTCAGTCCCCTGTTTCAACCGTATTTTGCATTTCTCTAGGAAAAAATATCTGAGTGATTTCTGTTGTCATAATACTGTTCTGATTCCATTTTTGCAGATATGCTTTCAGAAGTTAAAATTAACTAAATATTTTTGGAATTACGAAGTTCATCGATGTTTAGCAAGAAATTGAATATACAAAAATCCAAGTACGATGGTTCAGACCTTCAATGTTCTCTAAATTCCACAAGTTGCTAATTTTTTTGTAGATTTTTCACTATTATTATACAACCTTATTAGTGAGCTCCTGAGAGAAGAGCCTGCTGTCCATTAGGTTAAAAGAATAAAAAGAAGAAAACTAATTGCTGAGCGAAATTCCTGGTTATTAATATCATCAACAAATAATCAATTCATACTATCTTATATGATACACATGTATAAGCAGCTTCTGTACATTCGACTTTCAATGAAGAAGTTGAAGAATTAAATGTATAACACTCTTTCATGAATATTCATTCACAGGTAGTTCTATTACCGAAAGCACTTAATATTTCCTTTATTCATAGGGGAGGGAAATGAGGATTTAATGTAAAAAGGATAGAGGACAAGCTGCATATACCAATCATCTTTTTTTTTAACATATTTTATTGATTTTTCACAGAGAGGTAGGGAGAGGGATAGAAAGTTAGAAACATCGATGAGAGAGAGACATCAATCAGCCGCCTCCTGCATGCCCCCTACTTGGGATGTGCCCACAACCAATGTACATGCCCTTGACCGGAATCGAACCTGGGACCTTTCAGTCCTCAGGCTGACACTCTATCCACTGAGCCAAACCGGTTTCGGCTATACCAATCATCTTTCAAATTAACATTTAAGACTTTATAATATGCTTGGGTGGTTTACTACAAAAAAGGAATGACCATTTCAAAAGGAACTTCAGATTTGTACCAAGAGAGAGAGAGAGAGAGAAAGAGAGAGAGAGAGAGAGAGAGAGAGAGAGAGAGAGAGAGAGAGAGAGATCGAGAGAGAGATCTGCAGCTCAAGAGGAAAGCCAGCTTTTTCTGAGTATATCTAGTTACATAAAGGTATAGATTTATAGTTGTTCTTACTGATAGATCCAGAAAATCCATTGAAGCTTGAATCAATTAACAAAGGATAATAGTGAGAATAGCCATTCGTGTCCTCTCGGCCCTGCATTCTATAGAAAGTGACCTCTACAGAGTACATCAATTGCTCCACATCTCACATGACAATCTAGCCCAACTGCACTTCCATTCTCTTCTTTGAAGCCCCACACTTTCTAGTCTGACTTTTTAACCAAAACAACTTCAGATTTAATTGTTACAGATTGGGTTTTCCCTTATGATTTTTAAATTTTTTTCCAATAAAAGACAGTGAGGCCAAGCAAACAAACACATAAAAAAATAAAAAGAGTAAAACAAATAAACCAGCCCTCGTTGGTTTGGCTCAGTGGATAGAGCGTCTGCTAGTGGACTAAAGGGTCCAAGGTTTGATCCCCATCAAGGGCATGTACCTGGGTTGCGGGCTTGATCCCCAGTGTGGCGCATGCAGGAGGCAGCCCATCAATGATTCTCTCTCATCATTGATGTTTCTATCTCTCTCTCCCTCTCCCTTCCTCTCTGAAATTAATAATATATATATATTAAAAAAACAAAACAAACAAAAAACAACAAAAAATAAACCAAAAACATACACACCAAAAAAAATGCACACAATGTTCCAGAAGATACATTGTCAGCATTTATGAATGACAAGCAAGTAAGGCTCATCATAATCTATTTCTGGTTCCTCTCCTCCCACTACCTTCTTCTCAATGTTCTACCAACACTGAGTTGAGGACAATGGAATCAACAATAAATTAGAAAATATTTCAATAATATTGTAATAATTATGTATAATGCCAGTTGGGTACTGCAAATACAAGGGAAACACTTCGTAAAGGAAATGATCATATTTTAAAATCCATTAAACTGTGTGATTGAGGAGCTTCCACTAACCTTCAGTTAGAAATGATCAAAGACAAATACTGAGAGAAGAATCTAATAAAATTCTATAAATGCCTTCCAACTGATAAATATGTTTAATTAGAACCAATACACTGATACAAATTGATATATTTGGTATTATGTATATGGGTGAAAAGTCATTTTCAAAAAAAGAAATACATGAAATCTCATTACATATCAGCAATGACAAATGAACATTAGTAATTGACTCTGATGACAGGGAATATTAAACTTCGAACCCAGTAAGTGAAATGTTGTCCAAATAAAGTAATTCCATTATTCTTATTAGTAGATCTATATTTTAAATATTATACTACATTGTTATATTTTGAATTTTGCCCATGAGAAATTTATTTTCCAGGTAGATAGATAGATAATTCTTGATTTTGTTTCTTGGCCTACAAAGTCTAAAATACTATTTGGCCCTTGACCAAAAAAGCTTGCTGACCCATAACCTACCAGTATATGCTTCTTTAATGACCCCAAATAGTTTAAAATATACATAAAAGAAAAGTTTTCCTTTCAAATATGAATTATGCTCAAATCAAAATTATGGCTACTATATAATTTTTTTAAATAGTAGAATTCAGAGTACAGGAACTAGACAAGATGTGCCTTGTCTAAGGGATTGCCTGTGCTTTATTCTGAATAATCCTATAAAGAGAATTTCAGTGGATTTTAACAAGCCCAGTTTCCAATCATGGGTCTGAGAATTTTGTTATTGAGAACTCCACTCCTGAGGCTATAATGTTAATTAAATATATGTTCCTGTGATTGCTGTTGATAAATATGCTGAAATAAAATGCATACTGAATCACAATCACAAACATCAACATGAACCAACATTTCAAGAGTGAATATTTCAGTATGAAAATATTTTAATATGTTATTTAAATTTTGTTCTATTGCACTGACATGAGTACCAGTAAAAGATATTGTCTTTATACATGACATGTAGGCACTTGACCACATTGTAAAATTTATAGATTAAAAGATTTTAAAAGCAATTGAATTTACAATCCACAAATAAAATTCCTAAAATAAAATTTTGTACCCTGTGGTACCTTTGTTTAGATAGGAAAAAGGTCATACATGAGTTGCTCATATTTGATTTCATTATATTTATCAAATAACCAAAATTGGTTATTTTAGAAATAACAACAAAAATAATTTGCTGAGATTAGATTATCAATTTTTTGCTTGGATGAACAGACAGCTGTACTAAACTAACCCTATGTTCACTTGAACAAGTCTTTTATGTGTTGAACTTGAAGGCAGCTTGTGTTGGCCTGATAACAAAACAGATGTTTCCCTTAGTGATTTGGCTAGTTTTATTAGGTCTTGGGATCAAGCTACATGTATGCTTTAAAAAACTGTATTCAATCTGTAAAATAAAACCTATCAGACTAGCTCATCCATGAGTCGATTTATTTAGCCACTATTTGAAATTAAACAGGTATAATTCCACACACTGATTTTTATTTTATAATTTTAAATTAAAAATACTTGGAGGATTTCACAATCTCCAGAGATATGACAGTGATGGCTCAATGGTATAGCTGGGGACTAACAAGAGTCAGAGCTGCAAAGCCAACAAGTGGTGACAGAAGATAACACTGGCTCCTTAACTAAGAAGACAGAGACCACCTGGCAACACCAGAATTTTGTCTTCATCCACATATTTCAATATAGTTTGATTTAATTTTCAGTATCTCCCTCCTATATTCTGAGGAACGCATTTGCTGCTTTCTGCATAACTTGCTCTGGATTCAATTTTTCTAGAACCCTTTATGGGCTTTCTTGTCCGTAATGCTTCTTTTTCTAGGACACTCTGCCATATCTTCCCTTGCAAGTCAGACTCACCTATATTAAGGGGCAACCTCACCTATTTTGCCTAAGTCCTCCATCCCTTCCAAATATGATTCCCTCTTCCTTTCCCTTCTAGACTTTTAGAAGAATAGTCTCTTTTTGATGTTTATGCTTCCTTATTATTAACTTCCTGGTAAGCCCTCTATAACCTGGCTCTTGCCCCACATAGTTATGAAATTCTGATCTCATCACTGGCAAATCCACACATTTTCTTTTCTGTCCTAATTCCACTTGACTTACATACTGTACTTGACACTATTAATCATCTTTTCCATACTCTTCATTTGACAAATGATGTGATGGGGTGGGCTTAAAGTGCATGGGCTAAATAAAACTAGGAGTAGAAAGAGGGGCTAAAGAAGATAGGACTCACAGGGGTCTAATAGTACAGGCAGTGTGTATTGTTTATCCTCCAAACATAGACACTGTTGTGTGAAAGTGGTGGTATAAGTAAATATGCTAAGACAACAGGTTAAATCAGGATGATCTTGGGCAAAAAAGGTCACCCTAGATAAAGGAGGAATAAAGGGCTAGATGACTCCATACTTTGGGAAACATTGGGACATTAAAGCATTTTCCAAATAGTTCAAAAGCCAGGCATATAATACACTGGAAGAGATTGGGCCTTGGTATGGATATAAAAGCACAGTATTTAAAGGATTTGTTTCACTTCTAACGCATGAGGATGACTTACATATCTACCACTTAGTCATGAAAATAATCAACTTCATTGCGTCCCACTGTAACCACCTCCAATTCTGACTTCTATTCAAGATGCTGTTTTCCACCCTATATCCTAATATAACCTAAGACAAAGCACAAAGCAAAGTGTGGTAGGCAGAATTCTAACATGGTCCCCAAATTCCCAGCCCCTGGTGGGCAGATACCTTCTTTAGGTACCCAACCAAATATTACTAGGTGTTGCTGTGATGAGATCTTGCAGCTATAATTGACCTTATGATATGACTATTCTGAGGGGCCTGACCTAACTAGGTGTCCTTTAATAAAAGCATAGTTTTTCTGCCCTTGCTGGTAGAAAGGAACAAGCGAGGAAAGTGCTCTGGCTGGCCTGAAAGAAAGCAAACATGCATGCTGTAAACTGGGTAGCCTCAAGGAGCTGAAATGGTGCCAAGACAAATTAGTAGGATACAAGACCTCTCATACAATGGCCAGGAAATGAATTCTATCCGTAACCAGTAAGGTTCGAAGTGGATCAAGGCCCCTAATGAAAACATAGCCTTCCGTCAATATCTGGATTTCAGCCTTGTGAAAGCCGGCACTAAGGACCCAGCCAGACTGTGATATACCATAAACTGTGAGGTGATACATTTGTGCTATTTTAATCCATTAAGTATGTGATAATTTGTTATACAGTAATAGAAAATGAATACACAAAGAATGAGATGAAGAAAGTAATGGACATCTACTACTACTCCTGTTAGCATTAATGAAAAGAGAATGGGCCCTAAGAGTACTTAAATCAACTCTTCTCCCAATTAAGAACATCCTAGAGAAGGAGGAACTGAGTGGCTGTAATGAAAGACCTACTTTTCAATGTGTCCCTTTATGATTTTTGAACTTTTCCCCCATGTGCATGCATGCCCTATTATAAAATAAATGAAAATAAATTCATCTTGACATGTCAGCACAAAATTTCAGGGGTGTATCAGAAGAAGGGGTTTATTGGAAAACTGATGGTTATACCGTCACACAACCCTGAATTAAGACAACCAACCTATTAGATCCCCAGAGCAAGGTTGATGGGCCAGGTCCAGAAACTCACTAAAGCAGAAAGCTCTGCCTGCCTCGCAAGGGGGAAAACTGGGAAAACAAGAACCTCACCCACAGGGAACCTATCTTCCCCTAGCATATCACTGATCATGAGGTTTGGACCGTGGATCTTTTATATCGCTTGTCAGGTGGTTTAGAGCCCTGACCTTTTCCTCCATAAAGATAACACCTAGACCTCAGTTACATTTCAGCTCCAGGCCCAGAAAAGCAGCAAAATCAGACAAGTGTCATCACGGCTATCTCAGGACCAGCTACAATAATTAATGACACCCTGCCCTGGCACCAACCAAACAGTGGAAACCAGGACCCTGAAAAGCACACCTGGAATACTGATGAATATTCTACTGAGATCCCCCTCCTACCCCCGCCCAAGACCGCCCCCCAAGAGTTCCACCTTCAAGAAAGAGATATATACATTCAGGAACAAGGATGGGCCCCCACTGATTTCAAAACACTGCCAAGGAGCACACCCTTGTTCTCCCACAGACACGTATTCCTCAACCTCTAAGAGACCCTATGAGACTTACAATCAGGGGAGCAATGGGCAGTGACAGCTCATCCCTGGCTTCCCCCTATCTCCAAGTCCCCTTTTTCTCCGAGTAGCTGTTCTTTTTGATAATCCACCCCTAACCCCTTTCCTTAAATAAATTCAATTTTCCTTAAATTGCCATTTGAAAGGGCTATTTAGCCTGCTGGCATTCACCACCATACTAACCTTTCACATCCTACATGTCATACCTCCATTATCCTAAGGGGCAAGCCCTAACAGCAGTTTTGAAGAAAATCTCCAAGGAAACAGTGCTCTCCCATGATCATCTCCATAACCATGACTCCCAACACTCTCTCTTACTTTTACTTTCACCTTATCTCCCTTGTATCTCTTGTTCATTTAGAGAGTAAGCAACATTAAAAAAAAGAAAAAGAAAAACAACAACAACAGTTAGTGACAACCAGTTAGATGTTGGATACAGGGAATAAGAAGAATAGCATCAAGCTCAGTATGTACAAATTTTAAGTTATGGCAACTTTAAAAACTTAAGTACAGTGAAGAGAAATAATAGAGCCTTACAGTTGTGAGGTTGGCTTGAGGAAGGGAACATACATTCTGTCACAGCTGAATTTGAAGCATCAATGAGATATCCAGGATAAAAAGTATAATAGGCCCTTGGTAACTAGCTATATGATATGGAGCCTCTATAAACCTCAGTCTAAAACTGAGGACAATACCTAACTAGCTGAATGCTGGAAGATCAAATGAGATTAACATCTATTCAGTTTTAAGATATAGCCCAGCACAGAGCCAACTCTTAAATAATAACTATTATTACTATTGGAAATGTGGGTGGTGAGTCAGAGTCAGACAAAAGACCTATAGGAGTTTCTTTCTATAGAGCAGCCAAGGTATTTTATTGACACACCCCCGGAGTTTACCATCATCACAGTGACTCGATCCTGCCCAGATCCATTGGGTCTTACCAGCTTCCTTCAGAGTCCCTGCTATGTGATCCCTCCCCAATTCCTATGTTTAGTACAGTTGTATTTCTTCCTCTCTTGGCACTAATTCAGCACCCAAGGCCTAGTTATCACCATTTCAGAGTGATGGGCCCCCACTGATTTCAAAACACTGCCAACACTGGCCTCTCTATAACCTGGCATGGCCCCTCACTTCATTTCCCTGCCCAATAGGTATGAAGAGAAGAATGACAATTCTTAGGCAGGAAGGATACAGAAACTGGCCAGAATATAACTGCAATTGCAGCTTGACTGGAAAAGAAAACACAGTGATGAACAGCAAAGGGGCTCAATGAGATTAAATAATGTGACTCATTTAGTAAGGTTAAGCCAGGCTTCCACAGACTTCCACTTTTTGGAGAAAAAAGTGGGTGCTGGTGGTAGGGCCAAAACCTGGGGGTAGATAAGATTAGAGGTAATAGAATGCCAAAGCCATTATCAAAGAACATCACTAACATAGAAAAACATGGGGTCCAAGCCAAGTGATTCGAGAATTAGGAGAGCTCACTAAAGAGTTACAGACAAAATAATGTATAAATTCATGTCCAATCACAGATCAAGAGGTCTCTTGAAATGAAAACATTTTCTCTGATAACATTTTAGGACAACAGATCTATCTGGTTTCATATATGGGCCATCTTCACTTTTCTCCAAAATCAATTCCTGGAAAATGCATGTCAGCCTTTTCTCAAAGGAATAATAGTCACTGGTTGCTGACCTCTTGGTTTGTCACTCAGCATTAAGTAAATTACAGATAATACCAAGAATCTATACTAATAAAAGGGTAATATTAGACTGGATAGATGGGACGTCTTCCGGATATCCTCCCAGATAAAGCCACAGTGGTGGAGCCAAGGCAGAGGTGGTTAGGAGCAATCAGACAGGTAGGCATAGGAGGATGGGACAATCAGCTAGGTATGCAGAGTGGTTAGGGGCAATCCGACAGGCAGGCAGAGTGGTTCGGGGCAGATCAGGCAGGCAGGCAGGTGAGCAGTTAGGGGCCAGAGGTCCCAGATTGTGAGAGGGATATCTGACCTCTGGTTTAGGCCCAATTGGAGAGGGTGCAGGCCGAGTTGAGGGACACTCCACCCCATGCACAGATTTCGTGCACCAGGCCTCTAGTATATCATAAAAGCAAAGATACAATAATAAACATGCACAACAACTTAAAACAGTAAAACTGTGTTCCAAATTATTAAAATGATAGAATTTTAGAGCAAAAGTGAACATTAGATTTTGTTTAGTATAATCCTCTGGAGACTCAAATTGAAACCACAAAGATTAAATCCATTTTCCTAATTCAACAACAAACACATTTTTTGACTCACAGTCAAATAAATGCCTCCACAGCCTATTTCAAAATCTCATAAAATGAGCAAAATTATACAATATATATTTAACATACAGGAATATACAATTGACTTGCAGTAAATCTACAAAACAAAAAATATAAATATATTGTATCATAGTTTTATATTACATGTGTTAATAACTAATTTTAACTTGCTTCTATGTTCTCCACTTTAAAAAAGGAGTTAGAAATAGAAAACAATTCAAATGTTGAAGAATGAGGAATAACTAAACAAAGACTGAAATACAAATTTAGTAAAATGTTATATAATCTCTAAAAATGATAACTATATGAACAACCTTGAATCATAGCAATGTTTTTTATTCAAAATATTGAGTCAGAAATAAATATAAATTAATAGGTTTTAAGTTGTAAATTCAGAGACTATAAGAGTTGAAATTTACCTTCATTGTATTCTTTTATTCTATAAAGTCATTCAATGTTCACATAAAACAACAAAAAAGCAAGCACCTGAATAAGTGGTCAGAGGAGTTTGGAATAAAGCTTTCTTCCGCTTGATAGATTTCTTTGCAACTAGACATAGGAATAGGAGTTTATAAAATCACCTGACCATTTATTTCAAAGGGAATTGTTAGAGCATTAAAATATCCAAAGAATTTTTAAAAATTTTAACTTCCAGGCCTAGCAAAAATTGTTTTTCTTTTTGTTCATCTTCATATCATTGCTCACACCTTCCTACCTCCAAATAAACAAACAAATCAAAATCTATGTCTCCAAAAAAAGAAATAAGTTAGAAGGGGTGACCTAAAACTTCTAGAGTAAGAACAAAAATAGGAATATTCATTCATCTTTGTATTTCTTTAAAACTTGCTTAAGTTTATAATAAAAATAAAGCTAAACCAAATCAAAACATAAAACTAGAGCAGACATGTACACCTTTAAGAGAAATTGAACTGAGAACATTAAAAAACATAGAGATAGGAGTGTGCTTAATCAGAAAAAAGTATGCCTATTAATTACACTGAAAAAAAAAAAAAGATACTATCCTTCCCCATTTCTATAATCCAAAAAGCAAAAAAGAATTTTGGGGAGGGTAATGGAAGGGGTAGCTGATTGTAGAGGCAACAATGAAATGAATCAATTTTAAAATGATTGCTTACACATAACTTTATAAAGATTAAAGTCATATCTGACAAGTGAATTTTTTAAAGTCTATGGATCTATCTTTAATTGGTAACAAAATACAACCTTATTCTATGTATTGTTCAGATAACAGAATATCTCACTTTCTGCTATGCAATATTTATCAAAACCTAGACAAATAGCAGAGCACTGGTTGAAGGATGTACAGGCCACCCACTCCAGCTATGGCCTAAGTTTATGGTTGTATTAAGCCGCACAGAGAGAAGACTTTACATCCAGACTACTTGTGAACTGTGGTTTGGTAATTCTCTCGCTTACATTGAGAAGGAAAGGAAAACCTCTCCCGTTTCATCACTAATGAGGACATGGTATGTTATAAGAAGGGTATCATGCAGAGTTTTTGCTGTAGTCTCAATACTAAGCATAGCTGTGTCTCTGAAAACAGACATTTTGAATTCCACAGACTTTGTATAAATCATGTACTTGACAATATTTCCCCCTTTGCATTAGCATCTAGAAAGCCTGTGGTCAACCAAGCAGTCCAAATGTAATAAGCATATGAGACTGGAGGACATGGCTCTTTGGTGGTAATCTTACCATTAGGATCATATGAACTTTCCTACATTATTTTTCTCCTTTCTCTGGATTTCTTCAACTGCGTTTTCAAAATTTCAGCATGGCCATGTTTCTTTGTAAACTACTAAATTCCTGAGTGCAGGTACAAAGAAATAAGTTATTTCAATGTTTAAAAAACATACTATGTCACCTATCAAACTGTCTATACTTTGTCCCAGGAAAGAAAATTGCTTCCCAATGCTTACACTTTTGTTGTTTCATCTCTGAAGTTAATCCTCACAGTAAAGTATATCCTAGCAGACATAAACATAAGAAAATATGTATATCTTATTATTCTCTTGGCTAAAATATAACTGCCAAGTCTTGTTATTTTACTATATTTATTACATACTTACTTTAAAAATCATATATAAGGAAATGCCACAAATGAAAATTCACGAAACATTCTTTAAATGAGGATAGTTTCCCCTCATTTGAAGACATGTGTAAACCAAAGAAAACAATCACACCTCTCCGCCTCCATGTCACAGCCTGTGAGAAACTGGTGTGCCCACTAGTGAGTGACACAGGAGAAAAGGAGGAAGAGCCATGATGTATTTGCTCCCGTTCCATCAATGAAGAGCTAAATGGAGATGATCTCTGGTGAATAAAAATACATCATGCCAGTCTGTCTATTGTTTCTATCCTCATGAAAATGTGCACTCTGATCTAAACAGTACACTGGAAACTAAAATTGAAACCATTGAAATTTTAGCAGACATTCTCCAGGGGACAAAATTCTCCTCATTAGGAAAATGGAACCATCTATAACTGAGAAGCAAATCATTTCATTGATTTGGAGACTTTCAACATTATAACAGGAAGGAAAATAAGGAATAAAGTTTGATAAGGGTAAGGAAGAAGAAAATCTCTTGACATATGTACTTAAAGTATTGGGCTTTCTGGTTTTCTATACAAAAAAAAAAATTTGCTGAAAGAACACAAAGGCATCTCTTATCAACACACTGCCCTCAAAGTTTCCCAAGACTCAGAGCCAGGTACAAACAGGAGGGTGTGAGGTTACAGTCACCTTGAAATGCCCTCTAAGCATGGACCTACTGAAACAAGCATACTGATGCATGGGCTTTAAATCACTCAGAGTAAATAAATTTAAACTGGTATCTAGGGGTGACAAGTTTCCATTTGTGTGTGTGTCTAAATTTTAAATTGCTGCTGCTTATTTTCAAAAGCTAATGGTAGAAAAAAATGAATTATGAATTGAGAAACATTTACCTTCAAACTACAAAAAAAACTTCACATTAAACAAACTGCTGTTTTGTTGTATTTATATTATGCTTTCAACCTTAGATCACTCTTCAAAGCAGTATTTAAGCTGAATGATCTAATCAAAAGGTAACAAGAATGATTAATGCTGATGCAATGTAATTTCTGCCCTGTCTGAGTCTAAAATATATGAACTCCCAATGAAAACCATGAAGTGCTATATAGATGTGGGATATGATAAAGTGAATACTAATGCATTTCTAATTAAATATCACCAACAAAACTTGAAATGAATAGAAATTACATACAGCACACAGCATATTGGCAGTTCCCTCGGTATGTGGCTAGATGACCAGTGATGGCAGGACTAATATAAAGAATTGAAGCATGACCTTAGTCAGAAAGGGGTCCCCCAGCTAGGCTGTGAGACTGCAGTGAGTTGGAGAGGTAGGAAATGACCAGAGGGGTCGTTCTCTCCCCTCCTCACACAAAAGAAGCATAGTATACTGATGATGGTTTAGAGGTAAGCCAGCTGACCCAAAGTGGTATCAAGTCTGAGTATGAGTCAAGCTCTCTTGACAACTTAAATCAACAATTTGGGTGCGGTCAACCCACCACTTACCTGAGTTCCTGCCACTCTATTGTTTATAATTAAATGAACCTGATTAATCTCCCAAGACTCTGGGCAGCAGCCAGGCCATGCCAGTATTGAAGATAATTGACCCCCTATAAATAATGCTCAAAAATACATGTGACCTGAAACTGTAGAACAACTACAGACAATATTTTTATGTGTTCATTCTTAAACAAAAAAGTGAAACAAGACAATGTTTTATACTATCCAAAGGCCAGAGAATTGATTCTGGTTTTTAATGCAACTAAATTTTATCCTGGGAACCTACAAAAAGGAAGACACTGCTGGGAGTGAGTGCCATTCCATAGACTGGTAGCTTCTCCAAAGTGCCCTGGTGGGTCAAAGAATTGATTCTGATTTTAAATGCAACTAAATTCCATCCTGGGAACCTACAAAAAGGAAGGCACTGCTGAGACTGAGTGCCATTCCATAGATTGGTAGCTTCTCCAAAGTGCGCTGGTGGGTCAGAGAATTGATTCTGATTTTAAATGCAACTAAATTCTATCCTGGGAACCTACAAAAAGGAAGGCACTGCTGAGAGTGAGAGCTATTCCATAAACTGGTGCTTCTCCAAAGTGCCCTGGTGGGTCCATTATAAAAACACTAGAGGCCCGGCACATGAAATTTGTGCACAGGGAGGGGTTCCCCTCATCCCAGCTGCATCCTCTCCAATCAGGGACCCTTTGGGGATGTCTGACTGCCGGTTTAGTCCTGATCCTCCAGCCTTCTCACACTCTGGGACCACTGGCTCCTAACTACTCACCTGCCTACCTGCCTGCCTGATTACCTCCAACTGCCCCCACCAATGGCCTGGTCATCCCCAACTGCCCCCTCTCCCCCGCTGGCCTAGTTGCTCTCAACTGCCTTCCCCCCCCGCATTGGCCTGGTCACCCCTTATTGCCCCTCACTCCCCCTCTCCTGCCAGCCTGGTCACCCCACATAGCCTGCTGTTCTGTCATTTGGTCACCCCGCACTGACCCTTCTGCGGGCCTGGTCACTCCACGCAGCCTGTTCAGTCATCCATTCAGTTGTGATGGTAGCTTAGGCATATATATGTGTGTGTGTGTGTGTGTGTGTGTGTGTGTGTGTGTATGTGTGTGTATATATATGTATATACATACATATATACGTATATACATACATATATATACGTATATACATACATATATATGTATATATATACACACACACACACATATATATGTGTGTGTGTGTATATATCTATCTATCTATCTATCTATATATATATATATATATATATAAAGATACCTTCTGCTCAGGGGCAACCAGTGCTGAAATTTCTCCCTGAATAAAAACTGTATGCACATTCAGCATTCCTAACAGATTCTCTATTACTTCTTCTTTTTCTTTAAGACATTAAGGACCTCAACCAAATGCAAATTTTTCAGAAAAGAAGTTTTCTGGCATTATCAACCAATAATACTTCAAGAGGAATGAGTTCATACAACATTAACCACCAGTGACAAGGGCTGTGAGGTGTTCCAGGAAAGCAAAGGTTTACAAGGAAGAAGGCAGACTGAAATGCTTGGAGGACTGGCTCTACTAGGGGTTGAGTTAGGGTTCAGAGTGAATACAGGAAAAGGTTTAGAAATGCTGATGAGAACTGGTCCTAAAAAAATGTCTTTTCTCAATCCTGATGACTCCAGTTAATAGCACCATTCTTAGAAACATCAATGGACTTTGATCAACATGTAACTGATGTATAATCACTCTGTTGGCTCAATCTTTTATATGTGTCCTGTCAACTAAACTATAGTTTTAATCTAAGAGGACATTTTGTAAAATTTAGTGGAAAGTAAAACAGAAAAACATTTTCAATGTGTTTTTCTTCATTTAAACTGATTTTTTCCTGTGTATTTTATATTAAATACCCTGTGCTTTGGGTCCTACCTATCATGCACCAAGTTTTTTATTTTTTAATTGTTAGGTTTCACTAACAGTATCCTGCACTGAAAGTAGCAGCAATCATTTAATGAGTGCTTACCAAGCAATTTTCTAAGCCTATCATAATTTCTACCATCTAATTTAATTCTCACAATAACCTTTAAATAAAAGTATTATTATCCTCATTTTACAGATAAGAAAAACCAAGTTCAAGGAGGTTAAGTAATTTGGTCAATATTACAAAAATTGATGGGATTTAAATTGGTTTATTTGACCCTACACCTGTGCTATCAATTACTGGGCTAAATTAAAATTTTGTCATCAATATTCTGAGTCTGATTACTCCTATACAAAAGTTTTTGCTTGGAAGAAAATTATGGCAGAGGAGAATCCAAGATGGCGGCATAGGTAAACAACTACACTGCTGCCTCCCACAACAATTTCTAAACTACAACGAAAAGACGGAACAGACATCATCCAGAACCACAGGAAAGCTGGCTGAGTGGAAATTCTACAACTAGAAGGAAAGAGAGGGGCTCACAGAGACCCAGAGGAGCTGTAAAAAGCTGAAGTGTGGAAACGTGTGTGGAGAGAGCAGATGCAGGAGTACCTGGCTGGCTATCTCTGGTGGGAGGGAGACAATGGCACTGAACCCCTTATCCTACGACACTAAACCCCAGGTCCAGCCGAAACTCATACGGGGAGAGTTTGGACTGTGAAAAGGGAGAAGTACACGGAAATTTAAGGGAGTCGCAAAAGGACATAAGTTGGGCGGCGCGCACAGCACTGCGCGCAGAAGACCGACTGCTAATTGTGCCGATGACCCTCACAAGTGGGCCACTTCTACTGCACCACTTCTAACTCCACTAAACCCCAGTTTCGGGCGAAATCCTGGGGATCCAGATTCATATGGTCCCGGAGCGCAGGGGAACCGGAAAGGCAGCAGTCTAGAGGCACTGAGAGAGCACGCCCATACAAGGACCACTCCAACGATTACCCAGTCACGTGAGACTCAGGGGCCATGGAGGGCAGGGCTGACTGGAAAGCAAGGTGGTCCATTAAGTCCTGAGACTCCACCCCATCAAGCTCAACAGAGAGGCTTTTTGCAGTTTTGCAAGTCTTATATCATAAGGCTGAATACAAAACAGAAGTTCTCCTGGCATAGTGAAAATGCCGAGACAAAGGAAGAGATCACAAACAAAAGAAATGGAGGTAAACAAATAACTGGATATAGAGTTCAAAACCACGCTTATAAGGTTTTTCAAGAATATCCTAGAAAAGATGGATAAAGTTAGCGAGACCCAAATGGAGATGAAAAAGAAACAACTGGAGATGAAAAAGAACCAACCAGAGATGGAAAAGGACCAACTAGAAATGAAACATACACTGACTGAAATAAAAAATATTATACAGAGTCCTAACAGCAGACTAGAGGAAGGCAAGAATCAAGTAAAAAATTTGAAATATAAAGAATCAGAAAACACTCAACTGGAAAAGCAAGAAGAAAAAAAAAGAATCTAAAAATGTGAAGATAATGTAAGGAGCCTCTGGGACAGCTTCAAGTGTACCAACATCAGAATTGTGGGGGTGCCAGAAGAAGAGAGAGAACAAGATACTGAAAACCTATTTAAAGAAATAATGACTGAAAACTTCCCACATCTGGTAAAAGAAATAGACTTACAAGTCCAGGAAGCACACAGAACCCCATATAAAAGGAATCCAAAGAGGACTGACTACACCAAGACACATCATAATTAAAATACCAAGAGCAAAAGACAAAGAGAGAATATTAAAAGCAGCAAGAGAAAAACAGTTAATTACCTATAAGGGAGCACCCATATGATTTTCAGCTGATTTCTCAACAGAAACTATGCAGGCCAGATGGAAGTGGCAAGAAATATTTAACGTGATGAATAGCAAGAACCTACAACCAAGAATACTCTATCTAGCAAAGCTATTATTCAGAATTGAAGGGCAGTTAAAGAGCTTCACAGATAAGAAAAGGCTAAAGGAGTTCATCAACTCCAAACCAGTATTATATGAAATGCTGAAAGGTACTCTTTTAGAAGAGGAAGAAAAACAAGGTAAAAGACAAAAAATTATGATCAACAAATACATATCTATCAACATGTGAATCTAAAAATTAAGTGAATTAAAAATTTGATATATAGAATAAACTGGTGAATATAATAGAATCAGGAGCACAGAAAGGGAGTGGACTGATAATTCTCAGGGGGAAAGGGGTGAGGGGTGTACAGGGAGAGACTGGACAAAAATCATACACCTATGGATGAGGTCAATGTGGGGGAGATAAGGGTAGAGGGAAGGGTGAGAGCCGGGTGGAGGGGAGCTATGGAGGGGAAAAAAGAGAAACAAATTTAATAATCTGAAAAATAAAGATTTAATAAAAGAAAAAAAAATCTTAAAAAAAAGATGCCCCACAAAAATTAATTAATTAATTAATTAATTTAAAAAAAGAAAAGAAAGTAAGAAAATTATGGCAGCGCCTAATTTGAATATCTTACCCAAAGTGGCTGAATACATGATACTCACCTTTAGCATTCTTTCTCATTGGCTTTAAATTTTTTAAAATTATTTTTGGGGTTATATTGGTTAATAAAACTATATACGTTCAAGATGTTCTATATTGTATTGTGTTCATCACCCCCAAATCATGTCTCTTTCCATTTATTCTCCCTTTACTCTTTCCTGCCCCCCCACCTCCATTTCAACCATACATTTCAATCAACTGAGGGTTGATTTTTTTCTTCCTTGATCTCTTCACCTTTTTTCTAACATCATAGTATCTGTAAATCTGTTAAAGTTCCTTTCTGTCAAAACAGCAAAAACTAGTTAAAGATATGAGGCTATTTCTTCTTCTTTCTTAATATGTTTTTACTGATTCCAGAGAGAGGAAGGGAAAGATAGAAACATCAAAACATCCATCAGAAGCCTCCTGCACACCCACTGCTGGGGATGAAGCCCCCAATGGGGCATGTGCCCTGATCCAGAATTGAACTGGCAACCTCTTGGTACATGGGGCAACACTCAACCAGCTGAGCCACACTGGCCAGGCAAGGCTATTTCCAATATAATCAACTTATATAATTATCTCTGATATTTTGAGAGAAGCGACTTACATATTTCTAACATTTTGAAACAATGAGCCTTTTATGCAGTTGAGTAGTACCAAGAAAAACTAACTGACCTGACCATTATGTGTATGCGAAATAAATTAAAAAAAAAATTAACTTCTCTGGGCTTTGGGTGAAAATGAGGGAAGGCAGACTATGATTTTGAAACTGCTTTCTAACTTCATATGTTTATAATTATATTAATTAAACTGGCAAAAAACAAACATTTAATCCCTTAATTTTTCTTTCTTATCTTTTGGAGAAAAAAATGGGGGGGGGAGTGAAGAGAAAGACATATTTGTTTCTAATAAGATTAGCACCACAGCTTCTAAAACTTGGGATATTGGTGTTAGAGAAGCATTTTTACTTTGGAGATAAAATATTTATAGAAGGAAATAAAATGAGCTAATGGCCACTGTAGAAATACAACACTTTGAAAAGAGGTAAAAATTAAGCTAAAAGCAACTTTTATGATTCTTTCCTCAATGCTAGTTGAAACAAGAAAATATCATGACCATACTGTTATTTAGCATCTCCTAGTGGCCTGCTGGCATATAAAACATTTTGCAGGATGGACTTAAATAGGTTATATTTTGCCTACAGCTGTATAGATGATGATTCCTATGTACATTGAGTTAACTGCACAAAGAAAATAAAAACAAAAACAAAAGAACTCCCTGTAATACATAGGGCTCAAGACATAACATCAGAACCACAAGCTGCTGCTATAATTGAATGACTTCTAAGGCTTTAAGAAAAGGGTAATATTTAAATTTCACATATCTTATCATAGCCCAAAACACTAATATTTATGCTATATGGCCTCCACTCTACTTTAAATGCAAAAAAAAATTCCTTTAGGAACTTTAATTCTACACTCAGCACCTGACACAGCAATAGAAAAGACACCACCTGGGATCTTCACTAGGGAAAATATTCACAGTGCTGCAACAAATGGCCACCAGTAAAAATAGTTTCCTTTAAAAATAGTAAAAAAAAAAGAAATGGCATAACTCAATGATGAGGCAGCAGAAACGAATTTATTAAAAACAACAACAACAACAAAAACAAACACCCAACATGATGTATGTGACAGATGACAAAGTGAAGAGATGAAATAAAGTGGGTTTGGTAAACCTGCCTTTTGCCACTAAGAAAAACCTAGTTTATCGGAGGATATAATTTCATTTTAATACTGTGAGGAACTGTAGAATGGAAAGAGTTCACTTCCTACCCCACAAAGAAAAACCTTCCCACAGAAAGTAATAAAAAGTATAATGACTGGAAACAAAGTAATAATGTAGGCACTTACATTATTCAATTTTAGGCCATTAAAGATTTGCTTGACTTAAGAAAAGCACCCAATATCATCATATTCCCCAAAGAATTCTTACATTTTATATCTAAATGTAACTTTTATTACTTATTCCAATACTTAGCATATGGTAATTTCATTTTTATAAGAATACATTTTACTAAGGCAAGATGATAAACATCAGCAAAAATTGCAATATATACATACATATATTTTAAAGATCATCTTTGGTCATTAACACTTTGTTTTAGGTAATTAGCACCAAATTACTTTATTTGGAATCAACTTTTTTTCTCAGCAGCTCTTATAGCAAAACACAGATGTATAAAACCCCGTCTTGAAACATACGGTGTGGAGCTGGTCTGCATATCCCTTGGCTTGATTCTAGAAACATAATCTTGGGCTCTATGTCTAGCTATCTCTGAAGAGGCAAATATTCTAGCAATTTGTTAAAGGAGGAAACCACTCCGCCCTTCCTACTGGTGCACTGAAGACTCCATGGCTTTCCCAAGGGATGCGTTCAGAGAAAGCAGACTCCTGTTTGACCCCTACTGGCAATCAATTTATGGCCTCAAGCATGGAGCTTGATAGCCCTTGCAATTCTATATTAGCTTTTGTAACTCTTGATATTATTCTTATTCATATAAATGCCAAATTCCTCTTGGTAACCCCAACCTAAAAGTGTTCATAGCTTAGTTTATACCTTTAAAGCATCTCAGAAATAGAGGGATTAAATTAAATTTTATATTTTTAAAATGAATACCCAAGAAAGGGAATTAAAAAGAATAGTTTTTGCTGCTAACTATAGGATAGCATGCTGTGTGAAGGTCGATCATTTAAGAAACAGAAAATAGCTTGGAAGAACAGCTATCTTACAACAGTAACAATGAAATCCCTGTCTTTCAGTGAGGATGGTCAGAGGTGAAGAATTAGACAAACTAGAGCTAGAAAGGAAGCTGACTTTCCAAGGCTATTTTCTGCACAATACAATCATTGTGCTAAAACATGGTGCATGCAGTGTGAGGCTGGCTGTATGCACTGAACCAAGCCACAGGAATAGTCAATTTTGCACGGTCCCCAATCCTGCTGCTGTCAGGTGCTAATATAGCCTAAGCACTGGGAAGAGGGGGCTGTGTGGAGTAACAGGGACCTGGCTCCCCTAACCTAGGACTATTCTCTGACCAAGTCAGCAGTCTTTGCATCTTTCCCATGAGCTTTTCTACTAGAGGTTCCTAAAATCTGCATTCCTATGACAACAATAGAAATCCTTCATTCAATAAAGATGGAATGAATGGGTTCATGTTTTAGGCACTGTAATAGGTGCTGAAGATACACACATGAAAAGACTTATGAAGTTACCTGGGGGAGGGCAAGTGTCTGGAGGGAGATATATACACAAACACAGAACAGTGTGGTAAGTACCACCATAAAGAGAAACTGTAAGGAAGTTAGGTAAGATAGTTTGCATAGTTCCTGCCAGCTGATACAAATCAGTGAAGGTAGATGGTGTTCTTTTGTTTCATATACTGAAGGTAATGGGGAGCTAGGAAAGAATCTGATCCAAGAAATACAAGGTTTGTGTTTTAAAAAGAACATTTCTGGCACTAAAGGGTGGATTGAAGGGAATGAGCCTACAGTTAGGGAAGGGATTTAGATAGAATTCAAGAGAACCTTTTCAATGAGGCAGAGGCAGTGGGGATGAGAAGGCCGACCTGATGATCCCTTGGTAGATCAAATTCCTAGAACCTGGTGGCAGATTGCACTGGGTGGGTGAGGGTGAGAAGTTAGTCCAAAAAACTGCTACTGGTTTGGTTAGATGGGTAATGGGGTCTTTTACTAAGATAAAAAGAAGGGCAGGCAGAGTAAATGGAAAAGGTGAGGACTGGGTGTTTGAAGAAAGCACAGGTGGAGAGTTCTCATTCAACAGCCAGAGAGATCAGATATATGTATGTGAGGGGAGAGGGTGGGAAAGGAGGAAAGGAAAGAGGGAGGAAGGGAGAGACTAAAACTGATTTAAGAAGGTAGGGTTTGGCCAACTTAAGGGGGAAAAAAAAAGAAAGGAAGACTGCCTGGAGTCTACATTAGGAATTCAACAGTAGTCATGATGAAGGAGAGTGAGCAGAAACTAAATTACAGCTGACCAAGAAAGGGATGAAAAGTGGAGAAGGCGGTACAGACAGCAAGGATCATTTTTTTAAAAGAAATGGGCCATGAGGAGGAATGAAGTGTAGTTGTAACAGAGCAAGGTAAGGGATTCTGGAGAACAGAGATAACTGGAAAATAGAAAAAGAAAAGCTAAACAAAGGAAAATATCAGCATTTTTTAGTTAGATTGGAATTAAAATAGTTTATCTCACCTTTTTATTTTATAGATGAGAAGAATGAGGGACTGCTAAATCACAGTCTGCCTTTACAACTAGAAGCTGCAGGAAAAACATCTGAATTTCCCATTCCATAAAGTATTTGTTAATAGATGAAACTACGGTAGCCGATAAACACATAAAGTTAAAAATCATCTCTAAGAAGTGATAAAAATAATGTCTTAACAAAGGAGTAATAAGTGACTGTGTTGTATCATTCTTTTTAGGTTTAATGAGTCAATTTTTATAAACAAATCTTGGTTATTCAACCTAACTTCTCATTCATAAAGATAACTGGCAAAAAGAAAAAATGTCTTGAAATGTTTTAACAAATTTAAATAGGTAATTAAATGTTCCAATATGAATGTTACCAGGGACAGAAGAATATGTTTCTTTGTGTTATAGAATAAAAAGTAGGCTTTGAATTCTAAATCCACCACACATATACCTTCTCTGATCTTTAGTTTCTCAACCTAAAACACAGGACTAGCAACACATACTTTGGAGAGTTACTGTGAGAAGGGAAAAAAATTATGAATTTAAAAGCACCAAACAGCAAAAATGGTACTCTAGTTAGAGCAATGCTTCTTGACTAATCGGTTTTCCCTCCAATTTATAATGGACTGACATTTCTGGAACATGACTGAAGTGAATTACTAAAAAACACCATAAACTGATGTTGTGGAAATGTCAAATGATTTTGTTGTACACTGATAGAAAAGAGTGTACAGGGAGGTGGTCTCTGAGCCAGTGTTGGGGTAGCACTCATTAGAGCAGAGTGTGTGAGATGTGACAGCCCACAGAACACAATGGAGTCTGTACCAGGCAGCCTATTACCTATGTGACTTCAGGTCTCTGTGTCTTAGTTGTCTCTCATGTAAAGTATCAATGAAATCTGTCTCCTAGAGTTGTAAGGATTCAATGAGTTTATATTTATATCAACCGATCTGAAGAGTGACTGGGGCATTAAGTGTGCAATAAATATTAGTAATAAATATAATTATTATTTGAGGACAGTGAGTAATAATAAATAGTAAGCCCTCACTTAACATCGTGGATAGGTTCTTGAAAACCACACCTTAAATGAAACAATATACAGTGGTACCTCGAGATACGAGTTTAATTCCTTCCATAACCTTGCTCGTATATCAAGTTGCTCGTATCTCAAAGCAAATTTCCCCATTGAAATCAATTGAAATGCCATTAATTCGTTCCAGCCCCCAAAATGCCACCCCAGTTGTTCTTGTTACGTGTTTTTGAATAAGAAAAATGTATTTATAAATGACAAATATTGTATAAAAGCATAATAAAAGAGAATGTAAAGGAATAAACGGGTTTTATAAAGTGTATTTACCTACTCATTACACTTTTAATGCTACACTTTATCCCTAAACTGAATGTAACTTAACTAATCTTCACTGAACTTAATTGCTACTGGTCTTTGCATTTTTGGCTGATTTAAAAAAAAACAAACGTGTCCAACGAGGTTTGCCTCTTCCTCCCTTTCAGAACGTTTCTGAAATGGGTGAGGCAAGTTTCATTGAACAGCTCCGATGCACAACCAGTAGCAACTTTTTCGGGGTGTTTCTTTTCCACGAAGTGTGACACCCTCTCCCACATTCCTAAGATCTCCTTTATCTCACTTGTAGAGATCTCCCCCACCACTGGCTCCTCCTCTAAAGCAATTTCTTGGTGAACCTCCGCATGTTGCTGAGACTGCAACTCTTGTAACTCCTCCGTGGTGAGTTCCAGAGAGTGCTCCTCGACAAGCTCATTCATGTCTCTGTCATCCACCGCCAGGCCCATGGATTTTCCCAGAGACACTATCTCCTCCTCCACTGGCACCTCCAGTTCGAATCCTTCGAAGGTCCTTTCGGCTATGGCCTCAGGCCACCGCTTCTTCCATGCAGAGGTCAAAGTCCTCATTGTAACACCCAGTCAGGCCTGATCAATAATTCTGAGACATATCACGATGTTAAAGTGGTTCTTCCAGAACTCTCGAAGGGTGAGGTTTGTGTTCTCCGTCACCTCAAAGCAGCGCCGGGACAGGTGCTTGATGTACAGCTTTTTAAAATTAAAAATCACCTCCTGATCCATGGGCTGCAGGATAGGAGTGGTGTTGGGAGGTAGGTAGACAACCTTTATAAACTTGAACTCTTCTAGGAGTTCATCTTCGAGGTTCGGTGGGTGAGCAGGAGCATTGTCAAGGATGAGGAGGGCTTGCATGGTTAGGTTGTTTTCCTGTAGATATTTCTTAACAGAAGGGCTGAAAACCAGGTTTACCCCCTCCACAAAGAACTGCCTGGTGACCCATGCCTTCGGGTTTGTCCTCCACATAACTTGGCAGTTTATCTTTTAAAATCTTATGTGACTTAAAGACTCTGAGGTTTTCCGAATGGTATATGAGCAGGGGCTTGATCTTGCAGTCGACACTCGCATTGGCGCACAGTGCGAGAGTTAGCCTATCCTTCATGGGTTTGTGGCCTGGCATCGCCTTCTCCTCTGCCGTTATATAAGTCCTATTCGGCATCTTCTTCCAGAAAAGCCCTGTCTCGTCACAGTTGAAGACTTGCTGGGGGATATATCCTTTGGCTTCTATCAGTTCGGAAAAAGTTTTGAGGTAATCCTCAGCTGCCTTCACATCCGAACTTGCTGCCTCACCATGCCTGACGATGGAATGAACGCCGGACCTTTTCCTGAAGTTATCAAACCAGCCTCTACTGGCTTTAAATGAGTCTTTTGGTGCTTTGTCCGGAAGTGCGCAGGGTCTGCTCCAGCAAATCACCATAAATCGCTCGCGCCTTCTCGCATATGATGCCCTGTGTTAATGTATCTCCTTTAAGCTGCTTCTCAGTCACCCACACTATCAGTAGATTCTCCATCTTTTCATGGAGAGAGCTACAGAGCTTAGAAATTATTATAACGCCCTTAGCTGGCAGTATACCCTTTATCGACTCCTTCTGTTTAAGCACAGTGCGTATCGTTGAAGTACTACTCCCGTATTGCCTCGCCAAGTCAGCCACTCGCACACCTTGCTCATATTTTGCTATGATTTCACGCTTTAATTCAATAGACATCATCCTCTTCTGAGCACTGACCTTCCCACTCACTTTCTTTGGACCCGTGGTTATAAAAAGAAATGTGATAAAGTATGTAAATGCACAAAAGATGCTTCGACAACGAGGTAAACTATGAGACGTTCGAGTAGCGGTAAACTGGTGGGTCATGTGCAGCAGGCCAATCCGCGCGATTACTCGTGTCTCAAATGTTGCTCGTATTTCAAAGCAAAAAATCACTCGCTCGATGGCTCGTATCTCAAAAATCTCGTATGTTAGGGCACTTGTATCTCTAAGTACCACTGTATAACCAATTCTACCCTAGGTTAATTGATAGAAATAAGAGTTAGGTTCCTGGACATAATTCTGGTCACAAAAATATTGCCAAACTTCTAGCAGAGACCTAAACATGCATAATATTAAACGCTGAACTAAATGTGAGCTTTAATACATTTGAGAAGGGTTAATAAAAACAAGTCAGATAATGATTTTTCCAGCCTGCTTATTCCAGTTTAGGGTCTTGATTGGCAGAGGCACGCCCAGCAGCTCAGAGTGTAAGGTGCCCACCCCGCGCCCCATCTCTCATTGCAGGGCCACCCACACCCACGCCCACCCACAGAATCATGTGGACATGCCAATTCACCTAACTGTACATGTTTGGAATATGGGAGGAAACTGAAGCACCTGAGAAAACCCACACAGACATGGAGAGAATGTTCACATTCCACAGGGATAGTGGCCTCTGCTGGGAATCATTATTTTTTTTCTTCATCAATGTTATAACATAACTAGTTGCCCAGTGCATGAATTCATGTGTATTGAAAGGAAATTAATTAGAAGAAATATTTTAGTATTGCTATTTACCCTTTCTCTATAATAGAAATGTCAACCAAATTCATGATCAACAATGACAGATTGAAATACACACTTGTGATTGGTGCCAGCAAAAGCTTTATATGTATCGCACATGTGTGAGTCAACTTAGTCTTTAATATATGTAGATATAGAATAAACTTGCTTAATTAGACCTGCTTTCTATGCAGCTATACTTTTTCCAGCCCAGTGAAGCACCCCAATTTCTCTTTCAGATAATTGTCAGCAACATAGCAGTAAATATCAACACAAAGCAGATTATTATTGTAAATCACACAGGGAGAACAAAGGGTAAAATATTTAACTGCATCAGTTTTTTACTATATTCTGCACAGTGAGAAAACCAGAAGTCATTTTCAGGTCTACCATTTCTTCTTTTGAGTCACGTCAAATTTCTAAACTCTAAATCTCCATTTTCCAGCTAATGAAAAGAAAATAGGATTCCACCAAATCTCCTATCTACCTACTCCAGGACAAAATGAGATGAGACATGGGAAAATGCTTCACAGACATTTAGTTACAGTGTGAAATGTATGCACCTGGCTATAAAGCAAGTAGTGTTCCTGGACTGAAGAAACTGCAAGGAGGCTAATCATCGCTAGGGAGAGAAAGCTGGGTGTTGCTACGTGACATCATTACCCAGATGGACATTTAGCATATTAGCCTTTTATATATATAGATGACATTATTCAAGAACCTGCTGTATATAGAAAAAGTCATAATTCTAAGGCTATTTTTATGCTAAAGCTGTTTTTCTATTAGAATAGTTTTGAGATATCAAATGTATTTTAGCCTATAGAAAGAGAAAACATACTTATGTCTTTCATGCACCAGAAATACTATTTTAAAATTCATTACAATTTAAGCAACAGTTTTTCTTAAACTCTCTATGTACCTGGATTATGTCTTTTTTACAAGTAGAAAAACACTCTTAAATTTTTTAATGTTTAATTGCATCATGATTCTTAAAAGTACAAATTATTTAAAAGGGAGAATTAAAAAATGAAACCAAATTAGAACAGTAGATAAGAAATAGAACAAATTCAACAATTAAATAAAAATTTCTGGAAAAAATAACTCAAAATAATAAATTTTTTCAAGATGCAATTAAAAGATTTATCCACAACAAATAAGGGAAAAGTATATATAAAAAAGATTCATTATTGGACAATGGAGTTAAAATGGCATTTCCCAAGGAGATTGATAGTTGGTGTTATTTATATGATTAGACTAAAAACAATCCTTTCAAATAAAAGACTAATATGCAAATTGACCAACATTTCAAGACAAAGATGGTGGGACCCACAGTCAAAAAGGAAGGAATATGCAAATTAATGCAACAAAGATGGCGGCAGCCAGAGTGAAGGCGGGAGGCAGTGGCCAGAGCAAAGGCCTGGATTCTGGGTGTCAGAGGGAAAATGGTGCTGGCAGCCAGGGGAAGGAAGACCTATCCTTGTACCAATCTTCAGTCATCGGGCCTCTATTTAGTCTAATAAATAAGGGAAGAGAAGTCTGTTCACTTTGAAGGCTTTTTAACAAGAAACTATTGATTCCACTCATACAATAAATTAGTTTATAAGGAGAAAATTTTTTTAAGAATTTAAGACACAAATTAAAGCAGAAGCAGATCATGCAAGTAACCCCACACCAATCAGAGGAAAGACTGGGTTGGAAATAACCCTGCACAGACAAAAGCTAATCATGAACTATTTCTGTTGCTACATGAAAACAGTAATTCTGGCAGCAAGCCAACTTGAATGTACTGGGCATCTTGAATTGGAAATGGTGGCAGAAGAAATATATGTAAGAACTTTTCCTTATTTTTTTATGTAGTGTGATGGAATTAGGGGATGGAAGGATCAGTTATAAGAAAAGACTTACTCTGAGGCAGAAGCAACTGGTACATACACACCACAGAAAGGAAATCAAGAACAAAACAAAAAAATTGAGGTAATACTGATTCTTGTTTGATATTAGAAAAAAGTAAGATTTAGGAATTAAATTTCTTTGTATTTCATAAAATGTATTTTCTGATAACTATTCAAAATAGACAACCAATAATATGCCAAAATATTGTTTTAGTTTGTGAGATTGTTTTAGTACAAACAATTTGTTTTACAAAATGAAAACATTACCACCAGCAAAAAAATTAAAGAAGAGAGAAAGGGTATAAATTGGAATGTGTGCAAAACCAGGTATGACTCCTACAGGAAAACAACTAGGTACTTCGAAGAGGTGATTATAAATTCAATTCTTAGTAGGAGTAGCTATCAAACCATAACATCAAAACTTTTAAAAAGCTTTTGTATATTTATGTATATAAAAGTTATAGATTGGTATGAAATAAAAATAATGGCATAAAGAAAGTAGAAGTTTACTTTGCAGTTGTGTAAGTGAAGTCCAGAGCAGGCAGGAGAGCTGCTTTAGGCATATCAGGGAAGTAAGGCACAGCTTTCATCATGTGCAAGGTGGCCTATGTGAACACCAGCCATCAAGTCTGTATTCTAGTCTGTAGGAAGGTGAAGGGCAATGAAGGATATGTATTCCTTCCATTTAAATACTTCCTGCAAATCACATGTGTCACTTTGATTACATCTAATTGGTCAGAACTTAGCCACATGTCAAAGGTAGCTGAAAGAAAGGCTAAACAAGGTAGTCATTCGTTTGAGTGGCCTGTGCTCATCTGAAAACAAAAGTGCTGTTGAAAACGAGGGAAGATGGGATGAAGAGTGTCAACTTGTAATCTCTGCCACAGTCTCTGTTATTTGACCACACCACCCACTACATGCAGAATTTACCATTTGCCTAAGAGGGATAACCCAAGCCTATCCTCTTAACATGGCCTGTTGTCTATTATGACCTCTACTGAATGTGCTGACCTTTTCAGGTCTAAACGTGGCTTTTGGAGGACCGAGGGCTATAAACTGAAGGGGAATACCAAGTTCCTCATTTAAAATGGAAAATGTATGAGATAGTTACATTTTTTTAATTTAATAAATCTTTTTAAATTTAATAAATCTTTATTGTTAAGATTATTACAATTGTTCTTTTTTCCCTCCATAGCTCCCCTCTATTGGTTCCCACCCCACCTTCTACCTTTATCTCTCACCACTGTCCTTATCCATAGGTGTACGATTTTTATCCAGTCTCTTCCTCACCCCCTCCACCCCTTTCCCCCATGGAGAATTATCAGTCCACTTCCTTTCTATGCCCCTGATTCTATTATATACACCAATTTATTCTGTTCATCAGATTTCTTATTCACTTGATTTTTAGATTCACTGGTTGATAGATATGTATTTGTTGTTCATAATTTTTATCTTTGCCTTTTTCTTCTTCTTTCTCTTTGGTATTTCATATAATAATGCTTTGGTGGTGATGAACTCCTTCAGCATTTTCTTATCTGTGAAGCTCTTTATCTGCCCTTCAATTCTGAATGATAGTTTTGCTGGGTAATCTTGGTTGTAGGTTCTTGCTATTCATCACTTTGAATGTTTCTTGCCACTTCCTTCTGGCCTGCATAGTTTCTGTTGAGAACAGCTGAAAATCATATGGGTGGTTCCTTCTCTCTTTAACTTTTGCTATTCGCATCTTAATTAAGATGTGTCTTGGTGTGGTTCTCTTTGGATTCCTTTGGTTTGGGATTCTGTGCATTTCTTGGACTTATAAGTCTATTTCTTTCACCAAGTGGGGAAAGTTTTCAATCATTATTTCTTCAAAAAGGTTTTCAGAATCTTGTTCTCTCTCTTCTTCCAGCACGCATATAATTCAGATATTGGTACGCTTGAAGTTTTCCCAGGGGTTCCTTACACTATCTTCAAATTTTTGGATTCTTTTTTTTTCTTTTTCTTTTCCGGTTGTTTTTTGCTTCTTAGTATTTTGGCCTGCAAAGTCTAGTAGAACATCCAAGTCACATGCACTGCACCTACTCCTTTGAGTTTTTCCTGGTTCAGGAACATAAGGTACTAGATGTAATAATGCAGATTCAGTAAATGTCAGAGAATAATTTGAGTACGGGAGGCAAGAGTGACCAATAACTGATTCACTCCTTGTGGCAGCAGCAAAAGATAAAATGGATCAGTGCTAGGGGTTGAGGCTGTTTATAAGCAGGAGGTTGGGCTGAGAAAGATAAACAGGAGGCAGAAATGAGGACTTACAAAGGTTTAGAAACACAGCAGATTATGTAGGATAGTAGATCTGTACCATATAATAACCAGAAATACAACACTTTTATTTTAATACATGTACTTGTACACACACTTCTCACTGAAACTGCAGTTCACAGTTAAAGATGTTGATACAGATAAATTACTCATTACTTCTATTTGTAGTTTTTCACCATGTGGTGATGTTCAAAACAGCTTTTTATCACCCCCTTACCCAGTGCCTCTCCACCTGCATGGCAAGTGAGAGTAGAAAAGAAAGGACACTGACTATAGAAAGATACATTGAAATTCAGGAGAAAGTATGTGTAATTTAAAATTCTCTTCAGACTATTTTTTATTGGAAAAGTATGATCATCCCTAATATTTCCAAATATCGCCCTAACTGGAAGGCTAAATGCCATAGTAGCAATAATATAGCTCAGTGGTTACCAGGCTAGTGCTTGAATCTGAACTCTTTCAGTTAATAGCCAGTGATTGCACAAGTCACTAAGTTCTAGGTGCCTTCATTTCCTCACCTATAAAATGGGATAATAATATCTTCTCTTTAGTATGTGCTATTGTGAAAATTAGGTTAGTTAATCTATGCAAAGTCCTGAGCATATTACATTCAATATATTATACTCTCAATACATGTTACCTAATAATTACTGTTAGCTATTAACCAGCAGGGATTCTCTGAACACAGACTCTAAGAAGACCGAGTATTATGTTTCATTAAGGGTAATATATCAGCTTCACTGCAAAGAGCAAGGGATTTTCTTGATTATGAAAAGAGGACTTTAATTAAAACAGACTAAGAAATACTATTCTAAGCCTTCATTTTATTGGTTCCAGAGAAAGTGGCATTGGTTGAACAAGTACTACATGTGCTGGTTAATAATGCGGATTTTTTTTTTCACTAGATGGAGTTACATATATGTTGATATATATACGATTTGATATGTATGCTATTTTGTTGTATTGACAACAAGCTTCAAAACTTCAAATGTCAAATTTTCTGAAGGTGTTAACATCAGATATTTTCACACTTAAAAATGTCAAATTTTGTGCCAAAGAAAAGAGCATTTGCGGGAAATTTTAATTCATTACTTTATTTTGAAGAAACGTGAGCGTGCACCATTTCAAGATACTAGTGGACACTGGTTTATATATTTTAAAAGTGATGATTTCAATGTGAAAAACCAAAGACATCCAGGTCAACCAAAAAAGTTTGAAGACCAACAATTACAAGCATTATTGGATGAAGATGTGTGTCAAACTCAAAAATAACTTGTAGAAAGATTAAATGTTGCTCAGCAAATAATTTCCAATCATTTACAAGCAACAGGAAGGATTTTAGGTATATAAGGGAAGCAAGGTACAGCTTTCATTGTGTGCAAGGTGGCCGAAAGACAAATGGAAAATCAAGAAATCATCAGTAAAATGTTGCTTCAATGGCACAGAAGAAAGTTGTTTTTTTTTTTTTTTGCATCGAATTGTGATTGGCAATGAAAAGTGGACTTATTTTGAGAATCCCAAATGCACAAACTCATGGGTTGATCCAGGTCAACCATCAACATCGACTGCAAGACCAAATCACTTTAGAAAGAAGACAATACTCTGTATTTGGTGGGATCAGGAAGGAGTGGTGAAAAATGAGCTTCTAAAACCAGGTGAAGCCATTAATACTGATCACTACTGACAACAAATAATCAATTTGAACCAAGCTTTGATAGTGAAACAATTAGAATGTTCTAGAAGATGGGGCAAAGTAATTTTGCTTCATGATGCTGCACCATCACACATTTCAAAACCAATTAAAGACACGTTAAGAGATCTTGCCTGTATTCACCTGCTGTATTCACCAGACCTTGCTCCTCCATTATCACTTGTTCTGACCAATGGCACACGCACTTTCTGAGCAGCACTTCAAAACATACGAAGAAGTGGAAAATTTGGTCTCTGAATGGTATGCCTCAAAACAAGAAAAGTTCTATTGGGATGGTATCCACAAATTACCTGAAAGATCGGGAAATGTGTAGCTAGCGATGGACATTACTTTGAATAATGAATTTTTTTATGTTTCTCTTGAAAGTATCGTGTTTTCTTTGATTACAAAATCCACATTATTAACTGGTACACCTACATACTATCCTGCCTCTTGCTCTTATGTCCCTCGATACTGTGGACACAGGATGGTGATGTGGGCAAAAGGGGACCTCTTGATGCTGTATATACAGGAATCAAGGCGCACAAACTTAGCACTGTGCTAAAAACTGGGGATGCAGCAGTCAACAGAGATACATGGAGACTTGTTCTGATCTGAGACATCAATATATCTCAAAAGTCTTTGACCACTTACAGTACTTGAGAAAGTAATCCAACAATACTTTTTTTCATATAACTCAGAGCACCTAGCCCCCTGTCTACTTACAGGAGGCAAGTCTAGCCTCCTTACCATTTTCATTTTCTTAAAACTGCAATGTCACTCGGCTTTTGTAGTGTCATTTCTTCTTGGATATCCTCCTATGTTGGCCTGACCATGCCTTTTAACCTCTGCCACAGGATCCTTTCTCCTTTTCCATCACTCCAATGTTGGTGATTTCTAGACTTCTGTTCCTGGCCTTACACTTTCTTTCTTCTGAATTATCTCATCAACACAGCTTTATCTACTACGAAAATGCTGGTTACTCCCAAGCATTTATCTGTCAATCTTCAGCTCCTTCTTGGGCTCTTATCCAGGTTTTTCTATAGCTTAGAGGCTCTCTCCTCAATTTTCTACACAAGCATTTCAAATTCAACACGTCCAAAACTAAAGTCATTATCACTTCCACCCAAATTCCTCCTTGTTCTCATTCTCCTATCTGAGTTAAGTACATCATCTTCTACTATACCTTGAGCTAAGACACCAGGGAGCCATCTTTGACACTAATGCCTATGTTCCTTATCCTTCCTTCCAAGATCATAGTGAAAATTCTACTATCTCTTCAACACTGTTGAGTCCATATTATTGTTACCATTGCTAGAGCAACATGACTTCGATTAGCACAAGAGTATAACACAGTGGTTCATTACTGACTAGCTCAGGAATCACATGGCTTGGGTTTTCATCAAGGTTTAGTCACTAACTGCATGACCACAGGGAAACTGCTGACATCCTTGAGCTTTAAGGTTTAAATAAACTATTATATGCAATGCTATCACAACAGTGCTTGGCAGGAAAGTAAAACTAAAAAATATTAGCCATTTATTTTATTACTATTACCATATTATTATTGGTATTTTACTGTCCCGTTTATTACACTGCTGGGCAGAAAACTGATAAATGAAAAAAAAAAAGAAGAAGAAGAAGAAGAAGACTCATTGCCTGGCTCAGTGGTTGAGCATGGACTTATGAACCAGGAGATCAGGGTTCAATTCCCAGTTGGGGCACATGCCCAGGTGGTGGGCTCAATCCCAGTGTGGGGCATGCTGGAGGCAGCTGATTGATGAGTCTCCCATAACTGATGATTCTATCTCTCTCTCTAATTCCATTCCTCTCTGAAATAAAAAATATCTATAATAATAAAAGGGTAATATGCTAATAGACCAGACGTCCTTCCTTCCAGTCAAAGTCGCAGCAGAGGCTTCCCAGCCTTGGTGGAAGAGGGCGGGGCTGGGGCCAGGGCCAAGGCCATTGCAAGAATTTTGTGCATTTGGGCCTCTAGTGTGTGTGTGTGTGTGTTTGGAATCATTAATATGTATTGCAAGAATTGGTAGGAAAATTGCTACAGAGCAGAGCATCTAGTCCCATTACGTATTAAAACAGTCTGGGATTTTTAACCAGGCTTTTCAGCACTGTAAATCCTGACATTTTTTATAGGAACAGATTAAAAATACTCATATTACATACTTGGCTAGGCTTTTGTGACAATATTATGACAATGCATTAGTCCCATAGAATAGGAAAGGCACTCTGAAAGGAAAAATGCTTATGATTAGTATATGACTTCATAGATATAGGGTTTGACCCTTATGTGTACAACCAATGTTGAGGTAGAGAAAATGTACAAATGGTTAAAGGAACATAGTGTCTCAGTTTGTGAAAAGAAGAACACAATCATATTATACAGGAAGGATATAAAATAGGAGATTAGGAATGATGAGATTTCACTCTTGACCAGATTAGAAGAAAAACAGAAAGTGAAATCAACAGAAAATTTACTTGTCTTCACACTACTAAATCAAATTTGGGGTAATATTCAAATCATAAGGAATTTAGCAGATGATGTCAAAATCTTCCAAATATAAATATAACATGTTGCAAAAGAAAAAAGCCTTTTTTTTCTGTTGTATAAGTGTTTCAATGATCTGTAGACATTCTCCTGAAAAAAACAAAACAAAAAAACTGAAAAATAGAAGAGACAGAAGGGAATACTAAAAGAACTTTACTACCTCAGAAAGAAATGTAAGAAAATATAAAACAGTGAACAAGACCTTAGGGACACCCAAAATACCACTTAAAGATATTAGAAGTGATGAAATAAAGCCAGAAAATATCTTTGAGGGAAGTATTTTCCCTAATTATTTTGAAAGTGGTTATTCAGTGAACAAAAACACATCTGAGAATGCATCTGAAAGAAACCTTAATTATCCAATCCTTGCTGAATCATTCTTTATTTCAATTTCTTTTTCTTTTAATCTGACAAATATTGCTACTCGTGTCTCTAAGACATTAGTACTAAAACAAGATAGAAGAAAAAACAGAATAAAATACAATTTGACCATAACTTGTCTTTTATCAGATTGTGTTCCAGGACACATGGATGATGGAGACTAATGAAAAGAAGAAAAATAACTCAGGATGTTAATGATTTAGCATCATTTTCTGCAGATAGACTGGGAAAGTATGTCATAAGATAGGCTGTACAACATGAGATAAGTCAGTGACTCACTTCCAGAAGTCATCCTGCCAAGTGACCTAGCCCCATGCCCTTTGAGACCCTTCTGAGTACACAGTGGACAGGTCAGAAAACAAACCTTTCTTCACAAAGCTGCTACTTCCCTCTAGTTCTCCCCACAAAAAGATCCCCCTTAACCCCTCAGTGCTCATTAGTTATTGGTTGTTAGTTATTGGTAGGTGAATATATGGTTTATTTTGGAGAGTAATTGTGTAGACAATACTGCTCCACTGAGGTAGACAAATAAAGTCTAGGTCCAAGGCCCTGGGAACCCAAATTACATCATCCTGACCATATCAAAATGAAAATTCCTCTCACTGGGAAATAACTCTTTCAAAATTACACAAGAAAATAAAAATAATTCAAGCTTTATACTTCACTAGGCAATCTCTGGGTACAATAAACTCAAGGGTGTGCAAATAGACGCCACAATGCTAAAAGGGTTAATATATTATCCACTATAGATTGTATATTAACAAATGATATCGGCAAATCCTGAGCTGGATAATGTCATGGAATTAGAAGTCAACACAAAGATGCTACAGTAAGGTATAACTTTCCATCTATGCTACTTACAGATAAAAATATAGTGCCCATGAATTCATGGTGTAGTTACTGAGTGAGGGAGATGGATCTGGTCTCCCAAGTTTAAGGTCCAGTTAACATAGACCAAAAGGCCACACTGGACTTCCAACAAAATGATTTGTGTAAACAGTTAGGTCTGAATAGACAAACTGCTTCATTTCTGGTCATTCTTACAGACTGCTTTCCCACAGCCCTGTGTGGATCTGAGGACATAGAGATCTTTTACTAAGCATTACAACATACAGTGGGAGAACTCTGCAAGTTGTCATTTTTTAACATATGTGAATATATGGTTTATTTTGAAGAGTAATTGTGTAAAGATAATACTGCTCCACTGAGGTAGACAAATAAAGTCTATGTCCAATGCCCTGGGAACCCAAATTACATCATCCTGACTAATATCAAAGTGAAAATTCCTCTCACTGGGAAGTAACTCTCAAAATTATACAAGAAAATAAAATAATTCAAGCTTTATACTCTTTTTATCCCAGTTATGTGCTTAAAAGATCAAAAAAGAAGCAGTTAAGTGGCAGATAATTAAAAAAATAAATTTCTGAGGTATTTATTAAAAATTATAAAAACTGTCGAAACTGGTTTGGCTCAGTGGATAGTGTCGGTCTGCGGACTGAAAGGTCCCAGGTTCGATTCTGGTTAAGGGCACGTGCCTTGGTTGCAGGCACATCCCCAGTAGGGGGTGTGCAAGAGGCAGCTGATCGATGTCTCTCTCTCATCGATGTTTCTAACTCTCTATCCCTCTCCCTTCCTCTCTGTAAAAAGTCAATAAAATATATTTTAAAAATTATAAAAACATAAATCTAAAAGTAGAATTGCACCTCTTGCTTTGTTTCAGGTAGGTAGGTATATATATATATATATATATATATATATATATCTCCCTACAAATCCCATTATATGTTTCCAGGAATCATCTTATCCACTTAAATAGAAACAGCAAATTTCTTAGTTAATTTTCTGACTGATTAATAAATCTGAATATAATAACTTAAGTCATATGATTGTCTGCTCTGGCTTACTGTCTTAAATTAGTGTATTAAGTAATTTAGGCACTTTTCTTTGCAAAGGTTGCATGATTTAATAAACTCCCATAGGTCTCAACATGTGCCAGCTCTGCTAGGTTATCTCCAATCCAGCTGCTGTTATGATAACAGTTGCCAACTTTCAAACAAATGAAGGGAATAATGAATCAGCTTCAAGTTGGCTCGTATGTAAACTTATATTGCTCTCAGTAACAACTCGGGCCAATTTCAACTGTAAAGAAAATTAATTAAAAAGATTTCACCTCCACTGTTTGAGAAACATGGCATCAGGCATGCTGCTGAATTAGCATTTATGAGACTGAAGCTTCAGGGAAACTCCCATTGTTTGGATTATAGTCTTAAGTGCTATAGGTTTTTTAAAAGACTGATTTTTTTGAGGAAAGAGATTAGAAAATACCTGGTACTTAATTGATAAGATGAATATTTAAGAAGCCTCACACTGCTGGGAAAAAATAAGGGCTTATCACCAAAAAGAGACTTGAAAGAATTCTGAGGAGGAAAGGAGATGCAAATGAAAAGGGCCTCATTTATACAGGAGCTGAAAACCAGGAGAGAGAGCACCCCTGGCAGGGCTGTAGGCCAGAGCCACTGTAGGGTACACTGGTAAGCATAAAACAGGGCAGTATGAGAGTGCTAGACTCTTTTTCTAAGAATGACAATACTGTACTGAATTTCAATAAACTTGACAAAACAATTTTTGTGCTGGATCTGTTATCCAGACTAGTGGTTCTATAGAACCGCTGAAACTCTGGTGTTTCCAATAAGCACTAATCTGTTTGGCACAAAGCTGTAGTATTTTTATAGAAGAAATAAGCAGAATATCAGAACAGAGGTCTGTTTAAAATATGCAATTTATTTCTTAATGTCCATTCTAGTTGAAAAATTTTCCCTGGGGTGTGTTCACTTCTTTGAGAGGACAGGGAAACTCTTTCCCTAGCGAGCAAAGCTGGATCATAGTATTCTCACAGGTATGTTATAAGCAACAACGGGACGGACTGAACTAAATATACAATTTTATGGCTGATGAACTGTATAAAACTGGTCAAGGATTAGCATACCGGTAGTGATAATATGATTTATTTTTTTCCAAAGGGTACTAGTAATTTTTCTCAGTCATCAACTATCTATATCAGGTATATTTTATTGACTGCATGCTACAGTCTTTCAATACATCTTATGGATTATAAAATTACAACTAAGTATGAAATTGTATACCATGATTGCTTCTGCCCTCACTGCATATACATAATACAGAGTTGAAAGAAGAAAAAAAAAGCCCTCTTGGGGATGTTAAGTGGTTAGACCACACTCTATAATTCCAGTGATTCACAGCACTTGAAACTGAAACTGTGGGTCAATGGATGTGGGATGGGTGTCTTCTCTAGGCATCTCCAATATCCTCTCCTGGGATCACTGGAACTGGAAACACTAGAGATGCCTAAGTGAAGTACTTGGTTCTAAGATCTTCCAGCCAGTTGAAATGGTTCAAGGAAAGCTCCATGGATGCCTCAGGGTAACTTGGAACCCAAAGAAAGGACTATGAGCTTAGCCCATGAATAAAGAAACTATTTTCTGATAGTATGACGTGATCATCATTGACCTCTATATAGCTCATGAATGCTACTGAAACTGTTCAAGATGCAACAAATTTAACAGGTCCATCTTTGGAGCAACATAAAAGGCTAGAACTTGTTGTGAAATTGTTGTCCAGTGAAGTAGCCTCAGTAGTTCCCCAAACAACTGAGTCAGCACTCACCCAAATGGAGGTAAAAGAGGTGCTGATTCCTTAACCTCACTGAATCATATGAATACAACAAACCATTTGGAAAGTGTTATAGTCTATTCTGCACATAGGGTGCATGTCTGCACTTGGCAAAACCTTGTGCAACAAGGTTGAATTATGTGCATTATTTGCTACTGTTCTGGTAAACAAGAGACAAAAAACGTCATAGATGCAAGGTCTTGTTTTTTTCCCCCCCTCAATTTTGAAAACATTATATTCACTAGTGCTGGTGTGCCCAAAAGGACTCTTACACGAGATAAGTTTACCTACAATAAGCAAGAATAAATGTAAAAAGGAGATACAGGCCAGCAACAGACAGATCTAATATAAAAATCCTATTCTTTAGCCTTGACTTCAGTTCTTTCTGTTCAAGATCAGAAAGTATGAGAGTTGGTAGAGATCAGTCATTCTTCCATCTTCTACTTTGGAGGCTGAATATACTTAGAGATCATTATTCTGGAATCCTAGAATACATATACCTCCTATTCACTGGCTTGAATATTCAAACAATTAGCTATATTTGTCTGAATGCACACTGTCTTTATTTCAGGTGGTTAGAATAACCAAGAAATGATTAGAGGCTAAACAAATTAGACACATAAAGAAAAGGTGAGGAAGGAAGGAGAAAGAAAATAGAAGAAAAGGATTTTAAAAGATCTGTGTATAGTCAGGATAAGTGACTAATAGACGGTGGAAAAAATAATTGCTTATAATGTCTATAAAACCAGCATAACCATAAAATAGATGGTACAAAGGTACATAATTATAAACAAGATGAAAATAAAAGTTGTCTTAATTAAGAAAAAAAACAGAAGAAAAATATATAGAAGAAAATTATGGAAAGTAGGAAGATCCATGCCACAAATATGCCAGATATATGATATATCATCAGAGGGAGAATACTGCCCTCCATTTGAGAAAGTTCTATGACCTTGGCTGGCACTGCTATTTCCTTGTATAATCACAGAAGGCATTCATTGTTGGTGATGATGAGGAGTTTTGAAGAATATAATTATGGATTGCAAGTGTTTTTGTGGAAACAAAATAATCATTTATGCCTGAGATTGTGTAAAATGCCTTAATTTTGGTCAACAACAATTGGAAATTTTAAAAAAATTGAATTCTCAAACCTTCTTATAAGTTCACAATTCTTCAAGTAAAGCACAGGGATAGCATGTAAAAGCAAAGACGTTCCAAATAAATTGCATATTTTAAACAGACCTCTGTTCTGATATTCTGCTAAGAAATACTACTTAGTAGAAAATTATTGATTGTATAGTGACATGATGTGGCCTACCTCTATATCAAAACCAGTCTGCAAATTCAAAAAGCCACATGAAAGGAGATTTTAAGTAGAGCAAAACTTAAAGCAGTTTTCCTCTAGTGGGTCAGGTATAAAAATGGTCACAATACACATTACCTTGGAAGCACTAGCAATCCTACACAAATTAACATTGTCTAATGTACAGATGGAAGGTGGGAAGAAAGCAAAAACCACATCAAGGTGCCTAAGGATGCAAAGGCTCTAAAAGCTTCAAAAGTCTCACCTTTAATTATAGCTACAATAAGTACATTTGCTACATGCTTTTAAAAGAAAAAAGAAATAGCCATTTTCTTAAGTGCTAAGAGACTTACTTCTCTTTCAGAAAATTCACCACTTTCCTGAAGTCAGCCACGCAGTATTCTCTCTTCATTGCCATGAGCACGGCGTCCGAGGCGGACTGCACTGGTATGTGCAGGAAAGCATACACACGCGGGTGATTAAGGACTTTCGCCATTTCCTTTAAAAATGTGGAAGGAGAAAACATTAATCACCTTACCATATCAGGGAATGGTTTCCTTCATATCAGCACTCACAAGTAGAAGCAAATAAACACAGCTGAACACAGACAAGTCATGTAGGCTCTCAAACTGAATGTCACCTGTAGTATGCTCTGATGACATTTGGAAATTTAATATTCCTTTTGGATGATTCCACTTCAGAGTTATTTCCTGATGTTCACCATTTCTCTTAGGTGACAAAACAGAAATAAACTCATGTAATGTCTAAAGAGTAAAAAAATTTTGATATTTCAAAATAAATACTTCTCCTTTGCCTCATAGCAGCTTTATATTCTGCCTATTGCAGTACTAGTAACAGGAGAAATATCAATACAGGGGTGGGCAAAAGTAGGCTTACAGCTGTGAGTGAGTGAAATGAGTTTATTTTATTCCTGTGTTATTATTAATTACTATATTATTTTCCATATGAACAACTGTAAATCTGCTTTTGCTCCCCCCCCCACTGTATTAAGACAAACAGTTGGTGCCATATAATTCTGTGTATTTGAGTAAAGTTTCTGAACTCAGGACACATCAACACTTTATTTAAAAAAAAAAAGGAGAAAAATTAATCTATAACTCACCCATTTCTTTTCCAGCTAGTTAATGAACACATTTTGTGAGAATTTAGTATGCAAAAGGCAGAGAACCAGACAATGACACTTGCCCTGGTCACTACTGACATCTACCATTTAAAATGCCACCAAGGTTCAGAGAAGAGAAATAAGGGGAGAAGAAGATGAAGAATTTATCTTGCAAATTAAAGGAGAGCAAATTTGAGTGAAACAATTAGAAAAGCCAGAGATTGTTTTAAAATTCCTCCAAGGATACGAAGGGAGAAGAAAAAAGAGTAATGAAAGGAAAGCTGTAGTAATATAACCATCTCTGCAAACAATGAGGAATATGGCTGATTTAGCCCAACTCCACTGTTTTTAGCAGTGTCCTCATTAGTGGGAGGACAGGAAAGGAGGTGGAGGTGAAGAAGAAAAGGAGGGATGGAGGGAAGGAGAGGACAGAAAGAGTGCAAAGGACCCAATAGAGATAAAAATGTCAAGAAAGGACCTTCTTTTTTAATAACTTGCATATGTCCAATGGTTTTCAGTTCCCAAAGTCCTATACTTTGACATGTTATTTCTTTTTTATCCTTAGAACAATATTTTGAGAGATTTTATGGAGTCAAAGAGTCAGCTTATTTCATATGGTCATCTCCTAGCTATTCAGGGGTAAGTCATGCGTATATATCAACCATCCCCTCTGTTTCTCCATTTTCTTTCCATTGACTATGAAAATTGGATTTTTACCAAAGTGGAAGAGCAATTAAATCTGTCACCTTCTTGGTAGCAGCTTAGTTGTTTTAAAAAATCTGTTTGGCTAAGAAATTCAAGTAACTAGACAATATTATTCATGAATACCTTTTATCTATCTTCACTACCAGATTATGATCTCTGAATGCATATAATCTGGCCACTCAGTGTTTATCCTATATAATAAAAGACTAATATGCAAATTGCCCCCAACCCCTCCAGCCAGGAGTTTAACCAGTAGGCAAGCTGACCAACTGCCCATGTCCCCTTTCCTTGGCCAGGCTGGCAGGACCCCACCCATGCACAAATTCATGCACAGGGCCTCTAATATATACAGTATACACACACACACACACACACACACACACACACACACACACACTGAGTGGCCAGATTACTATGTGTTCAGAGATCACAGTAATCTGGCCTCTCAGTGTATAATATGCCTCAATGTATTTGTTTACTATTTGTTTAATGTATTGGAACTGGAGTTGAAGAATTTCTTAGTTAGCAGAAAAATAACTGATCAACATATTATCAGAAACTTCCCTTCTCAGAACTGTTACAATTCTTGGCTGGGTATTTAGTCAGCAGGCCTAAGGGTAACACTAATCATAATGTACTCTATAGTAACTACGTTGGCCTTCTGCTATGGTTCTTTTGCCTTTCACGCACTTCACACCTGAACATCCATATTCCCAAACAGTGGGGGGAAAAATGAAACAAAAAACTTGAGAAATAATATTTCACTGTTAATATCTATGCCTTAGTTTTCTCATCTGTAAAATGAAAAACAGTGGTAATCTCCACCTCAGAAGACTACTGTGAAAATAAAATAATCTAGTATGTGCTTATATGTAATATTCAATATGTAAATGATCTAATATTGCCCTAGATGGTTTGGCTCAGTGAACAGAGCACAAGCTGGAGACTGAAGGGTCCTGGGTTCGATTCCGGTCAAGGCACAAACCTCTGTTGCAGGCTCCATCCCAGCCTGGGCCCTGGTCAGGGTGTGTGCAGGAAGCAACCAATTGATATATTTCTCTCATATCGATGTTTCTCTCTGTCTTTCCCTCTCTCTTCTACTCTCTCTAAAAGTCAATGGAAAAATATCATTGAGTGAGGATTAAAACAAATTAAAAAAATGGTATAATCTTCTTATTCCTTGGAGATTATGTAAAATTTATGGGAACACATTTTCATACACATTAATGGAAACCCATCAATAAGTAGAACAGCTTTTCAATAAGCTACTTCCCTTAATTAGTAAGTGAAGGAGAGGTCATTTGTATTGATCTACATAAAATAAATTTGAAGGGTATCCCGATGCAAACATGACCCCAACCAGAAAGAGTAGTGTAGTTTCTCTAGAAACACACAGACTGGCCTATGGCTATAAACAGGAACTCGCGAGAGGAAGCTTGCCCTCTTACAGTATGACCATTTACAAACTAAACTGTTAATAGGAAATAAAGAGGGTAAAAGTAGTGGGTTTCCTCTTTGGATCTCAAAACTTCCCTCTCATAACTTTATAATGGAAGGCATTAGAACAGAAAATAAAAATAAACCTGCCCTTCATTAAAGCCTACATTTTTGCCTACTAAAAGAGTTATGTCTGCACATAATGTACCCAAAAGAAACAATTTTTTTTTTTTTGCTATCCTGATCTCATTCAGCACTGTTGTTCCAAGATAATCTTTGATCTCTTCACCTGTCCAAATTCTTCTGTTTGAAGGTTCAGCTTATAGCTAAGGTTCTCTCATGCAAGGGCTGTCTTCTCCTCTGTGATTCCTCCTGTGTAACCTGGTCCTGGAGTTACCAAGAGCTCCCTTGCTTCTGCTCTGCAATATGATGACCAATTTCTAAGATGGAGCAGGGGTTATGCTTTCATACTCTCTCTGGACCTCTACAATGGCTAGAACTGTGTCAAGTGCAACTCCAAATTTATAAAGATATATGGGTTAGAACCGCATTGGTATACATAGAAAGAGGTCTAAAATATAATTGCTATTTGATAGGAAGACAAATTTTCAATTAGTAATTGGCTTAAGCAGGTAAATAAGCACATATTCAAGCTGGTAAATAAACATGTAATCAGCCTGCTTTGATTTTGGAATAAGTTAAAAATTGTATGTAAATACACAAATCAATATATACATAAGTAAAGCTCAGATACTTCATTTGTTCTATTTCTAAAAGGAGCTTCAGATTGGATTCACAGTGTACTATCATATGGAAATGATAGTACAGGTTCATCAGAAAGAAAGGGGCACTTAATTCAAGTGTGGCTAACAGAAGAATGGCAGCCCTGAGCAACCTGAGCTTCGACCTGGGGGAGAGAGTCTGAGTATACAGGTAAGTGTGCATGCGAACAGTATCTATTTTAATATAAGGACATTTATAATTTAAGGTTTGATGTATCAAGGCTGCTTAGAATACAGATGGTGACCATTTTATATGTAAGGACCAGAGAATAGCTAACCAGATTATCAAACCAGTAGTGTTTCTACCAGGTGCTTTTCTCCTATTACAAACCGGTAATCTCAAGGTTTGCCACATTTTTAAAAACTTAAAAAGCAAGGAAAAATAATGAATTGAATGAAAATAGGCTTAATTTTAAAAAGCAACCGTGTGTATGGGAACATTTTTCTTTAAATGTTAAGTTTCATTTTTATTGCCCTGCAGTCATCAAATTAATCATCATATTCAACCTAGTTTAGAGTATAAACACCACTAACTTAACAAAGTCCCTCAGTGTGTGAGATTTTAAAACATATTAATACTTGCATTCAGATGTCTCTGCATTTCCACTGATAATTACCAATCAGAAAGTCCTCTCAGCTCATAGCTTTGTTAGGAAGTAACATATTGCATATTTAAAATGCTAAACTTTACACAGTCATGTTATTTTCAAAAAACCTAAGGTACATGACTAAGAAAGATAATACTTCAAAAAACAGAAACTATACCATTACCTTTAAACATTTTAAAAATAGCTTGAGATAAAATTCTCATATCATGAAATTCACCCATAAAAAGTATGCAATTAAATTAAACTATATTTATAGGATGGCACAACCCTCACCACTGTCTAATTTTAGAATATTTTATTCCCCCAAAACAAACCCTGAACCCACTAGCAGTCTCTTATCGATGTCCCTCAGTCTACAATTCCTTTCCCCCATCCCTAAACAACCCCAACCACTAGTTTACTTTCTAGCTCTATGAAGTGCTATTCTGGACATTTCATATAAACAGAATCACACAATATGTCTTTTATAGCTGGCTTCTTTTACTTATAATGCTTTCAAGGGTCACCCATATTAAACTATGTAATTTATTTAATTTTTTCAATTAAATAGAACAGGATTTTAGAATTTATTAAAAATGTCATTTCATGCAAAACTATTAGCTTGATTAGAATAATGGGGGTAAGGCTATAAATGAAAAAGTTTTATGGTTCCCATTGTTTTTTGTTTTATTGTGGTAAAATATATGTAACATAAAATTCACCATTTTGATTGTTTTGGGGTATATAATTCAGTGACATTAAGTACAAACAGAAGTTGGGCAATCATCACTACCATTCACATCCAGAACTTTTTCATCATCCCAAATTGAAACTATCCATTAAACAATAACTGCCAATGTCTTTTTCCTCTTAGCTCTTATTTTCTGTCTCTATGAATGTCACTATTCTAGGTACCTCCTATAAATGAAGTCATACAATATTTATCCCTTTGTGTCTGCCTTATTTCACTTAGCATGTTTTCAAAGTTCATCCCTGCTGTAGCAATACTATTATTTTAAATATCATTTTTCCAGGCAGTTGGTAGGCAGTTCTATTGTCAATGCTAGAGCACTTATACTCCTATTAGCACTTATTTCCCCGTCCTGCAATTTCACTGTACATGATTATATACCAAGGGTATATTTGTTTTTCTGTCTCTCCCCATTTTGTTAATCAATTCCTTGTCTTTAATACTTAAATTATATAGTTGAATGAATGAAAGACTGCAAAACCCAATCACTTAATCAACATAGAGGAAGTTCTACAAAGACTTCAAGCTCAAGGTCTAAACAGCACAAAATGCTTGTGCTCCAGGACATCCTATTTCTGGAGTCACTTTCAACACTCCCAGAACAGACAAGTCAAGATAAAGTAAGTCATATTTTAAACATTATTTCATTAATGACACTGTAACTGCCACTAAGTGAACTGCCAACACCTACATTTACTCTCAGCAATCTAAAAATGTATGATCATTAGTGGCATCAGGAAGTGAATTAGGAGCATAAGAAGAGAATATTTCCAATACTATATTCCAAATGAAAAGGTTAGATATTGTGCACAGATGCCAATTTAAATGTGGTCTATAACTTTATTATAACAAAAAATTCACTTCCAAACTGCAAAGAGTTAACATTTTCAGTTATCTGCATTAAAGTAAGTTGAGACATGTTCTATTAGCTTTCACAGAAATGCTAAAAGGACTTTGATGTTTCTTTACCATCACCACTTCACCTCAGTGTCAAAGTCAATAAGCAGACATTATATTATGGAGATAAAAGTACACATTAATACTAATGTCAAAATCCTAAGACTTGTAATTATACACACATTTATTTTCAACCGATATCATTTGCTTTAGTTTTAAATTATGATTCTGCTCTGCTAAGGCCAAGCAATCAGGAGAGTTTCTGAATCCTCCTTATGGTCATAGTTACATGAATCTATACATGTAAAAATTCATGAAACTGAAGACACATAACAAAGTCAATTTTACTATCTTAATTTTAAAATGAAAACAGTAACATCGGTGATGATTAAAATATATAATACTAGAGGCCCGGGGCATGAAATTTGTGCATGGGTGGAGGGTGTCCCTCAGTCAGACATGCACCCTCTCCAATTTGGGACCCCTTGAGGGATGCCTGACCACCCGTTTAGGCCCGATCTGCTTGGACATCCCTCTCACAATCCAGGACTGCTGGCTCCCAACCAATCGCCAGCCTCTGCCTGATTGCACCTAATGACTTCTGTCTGCCAGCCTAATCACCCCCTAACTACTCTACGGCCAGCCTGATGGACGTCTAACTGCTCCCCTGCTGTTCTGATTGCCCCCAAACTGCCTTCCCCTGCTGGCCTGGTCACCCCTAACTGCCCTCCCCTGCTGGCCTGGCCTCCCCACAACTGCCCTCCTCTGCTGGCCTGGTCCCTCCCAACTGCCCTCCCTTGCAGACGTGCGTTCCCCCCCAACTATAATCCCCTGCAGGCCTTCTCCCCCAACTAGTGCCCTCCCCTGCTGGCCTAGTCTCCCCCAACAGCCCTCCTCTGCTGGTCTAGTCTGCCCCAATTGCCCTCCCCTGCAGCCTGGGGTCCCCCCCAACAACCCTCCCTTGCAGCCTGGGGTTCCTCCCTAAACTGTCCTCCCTTGCAGGCCCGGTCACCTCTAACTGCCCTCCTCTGCTGGCCTGGTCACCCCTAACTGCTCTCCCCTGCAGGCCTAGCCCTCTCAACTGCCCTCCACTGCAGGCCTGATCGCCCAAAACTGCTCTTCCCTGCAGTCCTGGTCTCCCTCAACTGACCTCCTCTACTGGCCTGATCACCCCAACTGCCCTCCCCGCTGGCCTGATCGCCCACAACTGCCCTCCTCTGAAGACCTGGTCTCCAACAACTGCCCTCCTCTGCTGGCCTGGTCACCCCTAATTACCCTCCCTGCTGGCCTGATTGCCCACAACTGGCCTCCCCTGCAGTCCTGGTCCCCTGCAACTTCCCTCCCCTGCAAGCCTGGTCCCCTGCAGTTGCCCTCCTCTGCAGGTCTGGATCCCCCCAACTGCCCTCCCCAGCAGGCCTGGTCCCCTCTAACTGCTTTCCCCTGCTGTTCTGGTCCCCCTCAATTGCCCTCCCCTGCAGGCCTGGTTGCCCCAAACTGCCCTCCTCTGCTGGCCTATTCTCCCCCAAATGCCCTCCTCTGCTGGCCCAGTCACCTCTAACTGCCCTCCCCTGCAGGTCTGATCCCCCCCACCCCGCAACTGTCCTCCCATGCAGGCCTGGTCCCTCCCAACTGCTCTCTTCTGCACGCCTGCCTCCCTCCAAGTCCCCCCTCCTGCAGTCCTATTCCCCCCCAACTGCTCTCCCTTGCTGGCCTGGTCTCCTCCAACTGCCCTCCTCTGCCAGCCTTGTCACCCCAAACTGCTCACTAGTGCCCTCCCCTGCCAGCCATCTTTGGTGGCCATCTTGTGTCCACATGGGGGCAGCCATCTTTGACCACATGGGGACGACCATCTTGTGTCCTGGAGTGGTGGTCAATTTGCATATTACTCTTTTATTAGATAGGAGGAGCACGTACATGTATAGTAAACATATAGTTGACTTTTATTTCTCATTAAAAAGAAAAGATAGAGTCTACTAAACACTAAAAGAACAAATTAAAAAACAAACAAACACTTTTCTAATTACCTGATCAATTTAATGGGGAAAGTACAACCCAGTTAGACTGAGCATTCAGCTCAGATAATTCTATTGGCTTCTCTTAGACATGATATAACTAATTAAAGAATCTAATGGAAAGGCAGACGTTAAATATTTATTTTAAAAGACCTAAAAATAAAATACTTATCTCATTTATCTATTGTATGATTATCCATAATGAGGTTGTTTTCAATAACTTTTTTTTTCATGTGTTAGTCAGTACACAGTAGAAAAATGTTCTAGTGCTGTAACTGCCCTAGGGTTGCTTGGTATGTAAAATTATGCAGCTAAGCAAATATTTATTAAACATTAAACTATGTTTCTGGGGTTGGAAATACAAAGAGATCAACCTCTGCATTTTATAAACAGGCAAACACTCTGGGGGGCAATTTGTATATATCTCACATGACCCCTCACTTGACCATCTAGGATATTTTTATTCTTTCTGTGGTAGGTTGTATCAGTGTGTGCCAACTATTCTAGTTTATCTTCTTGTGGAAGTGTTAGAATCATTGCCTCATTATACTCAGGAGTAGCTGTGTGACATGCAACAGTCAATGAAATACGGGCAGAAGTGACAGTCTCTATTGCTGGGCAGAAGGTTTAAAGCCTGGTTTTCCATGTATCTTTTTCTCCCTCTTCCACAGTCTAGGTTCTGAAGTGGAGACAACTTAACCAGAGCTTCAACCAATCCATGACCATATGTGGCATGAGCAAGACAAACATTATTGTTGTCATAGCCACTGAGAATTTTAAGATCATTTGCTATCCAGCATAACCTAAGGCATTCTACAAATTCAATGTTGTTTTATGAAAGAAGAAACTAACATTCAGAGGCACTGAAAACACTACGTGCAATGAAGAGAAATACTTTCCTACTGGATTAGAACCTAAGTCTATCAGACTACAGCATCCTTTTTCTTAACCAACTTTCAATAAATACTGGAATGGAAATGCATGTTGATTACAAAGAAGAACAGGGAGGAAGATATTTACTGTTATATGGACCAGAGGAGGTTTCATCCCAAATGGTATTAAATTCTAAATGACAAAAAATTTCCAGGCAAACTACAACAGGCTACACATAACATATCCTAGTATGTGAGATACAAGGCTTTGTAAAATAATCCAGTGACCTGTAATATCAGTTCTGCCCTTTTGTGCCTAATAATATCAATTATATACAGAATGAGAAAAACTAATCATAGTTAAGACAATCATGATCAAAAGAAAAATTCATTGCTCTCACTACACCTTGGAACAATTAGATTATAAAATTATAACTGATACTATCTAGTGGGTTTAGAAAAAATGAGATGATTTTCAAAGACCAAAATATTAACCTATTAATATTTTCTGATAATACATCTTTCAATACAAGCTCAATTTCTTGAAAAATAAAAGAAAACCTTTCTTCTAAGCAGGTCCCAAATTTCCTAGGCACTTAGTCTCAAGGGGCTCATAATGCTGCCATATTAACATAATAGGAGAAAAAAATCTGAATATGAAAACAACAAACAAAGGAGAACCAGAGATAAAAATCATCAAAACATCTGAGAATCATTCTTGGAGAAGTTATTACTATTAGAGCAATGTTGTCCCTGGAGCTAAGATGAAAGTGGGAAAAAGATATGAAAAAAATGTCTTTGTTCAAAAAGAACATAAAATGAGAATAAAATTAAAAGGGGGAAAAAAGGATGGGCTATTCTTTCCCTACTCCCGAATTCATTGTAAGGTAAGGGAATTCTTAAAAGCCTTTTAAGAATTTGTTTTTAAAAGCATGGACCATAAGCAGTCATTTAATTAGGAAGATTATTTCAGGAACCACCAAAGCTCCCAGCCCTTTCCAAATCACATTAGTGGTGCAATAGTAATAGTAATCCTATATAATAAAAGCCTAATATGCTAAGTGTCAGGTCATCCATTCAATCAATCAAAGCATAAAATGCTAATGATATGGTAAGTCTGCTCAACCGCTTGCTATGATGTGCACTGACCACCAGGGGGCAGGTGTTCCAATCAGTAGGTTAGCTTGTTGCTGGGATCTAGTTGATTGGGACTGAGTGAGATGGGCTGGACATGCCCTGGAAACCTCCCAAAGTCCCTCTCCGGTTGCCAATCTCCCACATCCTTCCCCAGCCCTGATAGTGCACCAGTGGGACCCCTCAGCCTGGCCTGCACCCTCCCACTATCGGGGACTCCTAGGGGGCCATCAGAGAGCCAGTTTCAGCCCTGTAGGACCCCACTGGTGCACAAATTCATGTACCAAGCCTCTAGTAATAATAATAGCTTAGCATCCTTATGTGCTAGACACTGCTGAGTTACACTCATTATTTCACTTAAATTTCTGAACAAAGCTAGGAAGTAGTTGTTATTGTTGTAAAAAGCTCGTTAATATTAATATAAATATAGGAAGAGAGCAAAGGGGAGGCCAGACATTATAAGCATGGTTACCTGGGCAACTTCACCAGGAAGCTACAGCTTCACACTCCCCAGGGAACCACTGGTCCATTCCCTGCCGATCACTGGGGAAAGGTGTCCAACAAAGGGGACATGGGCACATATGCAGTGACATCAGGGTGAGACAGGGAAGGTGCTTGTATGTAAGGGTAGGGAAGGTGCTTGTATGTCAGTCTGGACTGGGGAACAATGAATTGGCTATGCGGTGGACCCCATCAGAAGCTCACAAAGGAAGATCCAGGTTAAAATCACCGAAGAGTTCCCTCTCTCTTGTTGTTCGCTCTTGTATTCTCTTGCTCTGTGACCTGCACATACTTGTTTTCTCCATAGCCATATGGCGTTAAGCAGCCCCATGCTATATGATTGTGCAGACTTCACACAATGGACTGTAGCTGGGAACATGAGCTAAAGTTACCCATATGCTGGACTGGACTTTAATATGGTGTAGAAACTCTGGGCAGTGGCCTTAATTCTGTCTCTGTTGCAGATATGATTGGATTTCTTCCATGGAGAGACAGACAGAGATGGGAACTTGGAGGGAAACCTCCTTAATCTTACATCATTAATGAAACTTCCCACAAAAGCCCATCCTCCCCTGGGGACCTCAGGAAATTCTTTTCCTTGGGCACCCCAGGAATTCCACTTCGACTAATAACAGTTTTACTCTAAGACTCAGAAAAAGTAACCACCTTAGCAAAGGCACCATGGTAAAACTGAAATGTAAACATGGTCACCCTGACTCTGGAAAGGTATCAGAATATGCCACCCTAAAATATGCGTCTCTGGCTTAAGAATTACTTAGACGTAAAAAGCTCTAATAACAGGGCTTGTTTTCCTTCTGTAATAATAATAATAATAATAATAATAATAATAATAATATTTAAAAATGGAATTTTGGGGGTAAAAAAATGAATATATGAAAATTCCAAGTTAGGAAGGGAGGGACTTTTTACAACTCTTACCAATGGTGAAGTCAAGACTAAGTCTGCATGACAAATCTTAATAAACATTCTTGTTTACCATGCTCTTCCTGATCACCTTTCTGTAACTTGTCTCCCTGTCCTTAATGCCTCAAATGCCTATACCATGTTAAAATGGTATATGAACTCAAGTTCAAAACACCACTTTAGGTTAATGATATTTGGGTGTAATCTCTGTGTGATGCACATGTCAAAAGTCTTCAGCTTTTCTATTAATCTGTTTTGGCCAGTCTTACAGAATCCTACCTGAAGAACCTAAGAAAGATAGAAGAAAAATTGTTTTTCTTGCTGACACTGCTCCATCAACTTGTCAAACAATAGCATCCATCCTGTGGACTGATCTATGATCCTCCTGAAATCTAAAGTCATTCCTGAGGAACTACACAAACTAATTCACATGAGATTTATAACCGATCATCCTGGGAGCAGAGTTGGAAAGAAGCAGCAGAGAATAGTTTCCCCTAAACAAGACATAAACAAATAAGTATGAAGCACAATTTAAATTTTGCTAGTTTGCAAAATTCCCCTTATGTTGGATTTATTATAAATGTGTGGATTTTTTTCAAATGTCTCAAAATGCATGAATTGTAAGGCTCTTATTACTTTACTTGAAATTAGAAAATAAATTAATAGGATCTTTGCAGTTTTTTGCTACTAAAAATATGGATTTTGGATTCAAACTGATAAATAGCTATATAATTTTTATAGGGCAACAAAGAGGGACATATTGACTTCTTATTCTACTTTGTTTCCACTTGGTAAAGTTGGCTTCACATGTCAGTTCTTTAATTGGAACTGAAATTAAAACATTACTGCATGGTAGGCTAGCTTGTCTAAGAACACCTTTCTGAGATTCTAACCTGCTGCTTTTTTAAACACCATGACTCCAAGGTTATAGGATTAGGTACTCGGCTAGCATGTAAAGAGAGATCAGGAAAAGCCTCCAGTTGATGAGCTAAATTTACATTTTAGGACTTGAGCTACTTTTAAAATGTCCTGTTAATTTTTAATCAAATGAAAGTTAAAATTACATGCCAAGTATATGGCCTCTACAAATACAAAAATCTGATGCAATTTTTGTGTGCACAATTCTATCTAATGATAACAGAATCAATCATTTATACATAAGTGTTTTCAGATCTTAAATTTTGCCATTTTATAAGATTAAAATATTTTTCTTAAAAGATAGCAAAGCAGGCTTTGAACTTCATCTTTCTAATCATCAGATGAATTATACATCATTAATGCTTGATGCTAACCTCACATCAGAACTGTATAAACATGGGTCTAAATAACAATGATTAAAGAAAATATGTACCATATTAGATGCTAAGAATTTCCTTCTGTCTTAGGTTAAAAAAAATGACTTCAAAATCAAACACTGTCTTTTTAAATATTTCCAAATTAGCTGCAGATTAAGAATAGTAAAAATAGGTAGGAAAAGAAAAAACTGTGTCAAAGCTAAATTGAACAAAATGCGCAATATGCTGAAGTGAAACAGGATGGAGGGTGAAAGTAATAATGAACAGCTCTTTATATAATGTGTGGATTGTTTCTTTTGTCCCATCCTCATAGGACACTAATTAAGCTCTCCAAAGAATTAACCAAATGGGCACAGTTTATAGAGAGTATCTAGAAAGAACTGGATACTATTCTGAAATGGTGTCCCTAAATAAATGGTATTAAGGAGTGGGAGAAGATGAGGAAATATAGTCCAAGTACAGAGGTGGCCCTGAGTAAAATTAATACTCTGAAATGGCTTCAGTTGAGTAAAATGATGAAAGGAAAATCCAATCTTTTAAAGGTATAAGAATTACATATTAAAACTACTCATTAAAGTGTAAAACAGCTCTAGTTGGTTTCTCTCAGTGGATAGAGCTTTGGCCTGCAAACTGAAGAGTCCTTGGTTTGATTCTGGTTAAGAGCATATGCCCTGGTTGTGAGCTTGGTTTCCAGTAGGGGGAGTGGAGGGAGCAGCCAACCAATGATTCTTTCTCATTATTGATAATTCTATCTCTCCCTCTTCCTTCCTCTCTAAAATCAATATATTTTTATATTTATTTTTAATAAATCTTTATTGTTCATATTATTACAATTGTTCTTCTTTCCCCCCCCCCAATAATTCCCCTCCACCTGGTTCCTACCCCACCCCATACTCTTTTACCTCCCCACTGTCCTCATCCATAGGTGTTCGATTTTTGTCCAGTCACTTCCCGCACCCCTTATACTCCCCTTCCCCCCAAGAATTGTCAGTCCACTCTGTTTCTATGCCCCTGATTCTACTATATTCACCAGTTTATTCTATTCATACTTTGTATTCACTCGATTTTTAGATTCACTTGTTGATAGGTATTTGTTGTCCCTTTGTTGTTTATAATTTTCATCTTTACCTTTTTCTTCTTCTTCCTCTTCTTAAAGAACACCCTTCAGCATTACATGTAATACTGGTTTGGCAGTGATGAATTCCTTTAGCTTGTTCTTATCTGTGAAGCTCTTTATCTGACTTTCAATTCTAAATGATAGCCTTGCTGGGTAATCTTGGTTGTAGGTTCTTGCTATTCATCATTTTGAATATTTCTTGCCACGCCCATTTGGCCTGCATAATTTCTGTTAAGAAATCAGCTGACAATCCTTTGGGTTCTCCCTTGTAGGTAACTAATTGTTTTTCTCTTGCTGCTTTTAATAATCTTTGTTTTTTGCCTTTGGCATTTTTTAATTATGATGTGTCTTAGTGTGGTCCTCTTTGGATTCCTTTTGTTTGGGGTTCTGTGTGTTCTTGGACTTGTAAGTCTCTCTTTCACCAGGTGGGGGAAGTTTTCTGTCATTATTTCTTCAAATAGGTTTTTAGTATCTTGCTCTCTCTCTTCTGGCACCCCCATAATTCTGATGTTGGTACACTTGAAGTTGTCCCAGAGGCGCCTTACACTATCATCATATTTTTTAATTCTTTTGTGTGTTTTTATGCTTTTCCGGTTGGGTGTTTTTTGCTTCTTCATATTTCACCTCTTTGACTTGATTCTTGGAATCCTCTAAGAATTTTTCTGTTGGGTCTCTATATGTTATTCTTTATTTCAATCTGTGTATGCTTAATTTCTAATTGGTCCTTTTTCATATCCTTTAGGGTCTCACTAAGTTCCTTGGAGGTTTGTAGAAGATTCTTGAGTAACCTAGTAACCAGTTTTGAACTCTATATCCAGTAGTTAGTTTTCCTCCATTTCTTTCATTTGTAAACTGTTTCTTTGTCTCCGCATTTTGGCTGCTTCCCTGTGTTGATAGAGTGGCACTGTGTGCTAGGTGTCCTATAGGGCCCAGGGACTCAGCCTCCCCAATTACCTGAGGTGGACACTCTTAGTGCACCACTTTGTGGCTATGTGCACTGTCTTGTTGTAGTTAAGCCTTGATTGCTGTTGGTATCACTGGGAGAAATTGACCTCCAGGCCAATTGGCTGTGAGGATCAGTTGTGTCTACAATGGGAGAACTTCTGTGCTGGAGACACCCTTATGGGACAAGACTTGCTTCAGTGGGGCTTTGGCACTCACTGAGTCTGCCCTGAGTGTGTCTCTTATGGATGTGAAGAGTTGTAATCTGGATGGTCTCAATCTGACCACTGGGTACACTAGCTCTTGTATCTCCAAGGAGGTGCAAAGTCAGCCACTGCCTGAGGCCATCCAGCAGGAACACAGAGAGATCTGCAGATTCCTCCTTTTTGTTTGGGGTTTGGAGATGCCAAGATGAGGCTCAGCTGTGAAGCAATGGAAGCTGCTGTCCAGCCTTGGGCCTTCTTTTGGAGGCTCTAGGGCTCTCTGACCCAGCTGCAGTTGTTAGGTTTTAGATTGCAAAAGGCTAGGCCATTCATATGCCAAAGCCTCTGTGCACAGCTTGGGTAGGATTGTAAATTGGGTGAGGCGGGGTCTCAAGTAATGACCAGGGCAGAGCAAAGAGCAATGGCTAACTGTCAGCCCTGCCCTGAAGAGGTCCCCAGGTCTCTGTGTCCCATGGCAACATGCAGGAACAATTATTGCTGCAAGCACCTCTTAGAAAAAGCCATCCTCATGTTCCTGCCCGATGCCAGACAATCCAGTTTCTCCCTGTAGAAGTCTGGGTCTCCAGAGTCCCTCTCGGAACTGGAGTTCAAAGCAGTTGGGAGCTTGTATCTCCCTCCCAATTGAAAAAGAAGACAACAGCAATCAAAGCCCAAATAGCTCAGTCAGTAGAGCATCAGAAAAAGACAACAGCATACCCAGTTGCCAGCCCTTTTCTGTGCGCACGTCTATACCTCCACACTTCACCTCTGCAACTCCATACTGCCTCCCAGTCTCAGTGCACTTTTCTCTTCCCTTCTAGTTGTATAATTTCCACTCACCAGCCTTCCTGTGGTTCTGGATGATACCTGTTTTGTCTTTTAGTTGTAGGTTTGATGTGGTTGTGCAAGGTAGCAAGTTCAGGTGTTTTATCTATGCTGCCATCCTCAATATATTTTTAAAAAGTGTAAAATAAATGAGACATTCCTATTTGTATGTTTAGTTTTCTTCCCCTTACTAAACTGTAGAATGACTGTCTACAATCAATGAATACACACACACACACACACACACACACACACACACACAAAACACATTAAAAAACTCAGTTTGGTTGAATAAAAAAAGCAAATGTGTTAATACCATGGAATATTATTCAGCTACAAAAGAGAATAAATTCCTGCCATTTACAACAATCTGGATATACCTTCAGAGTATGATGCTAAGTGAAATAAGTCAACTAGAGAAAGACAAATATCGTATGATCTTACTTAAATGTGAACCTAAAACAAAACAAGAAAAAAACAAGCTCACAGATACAGAGAATAGATTGGTGGTTGCAAAATGCAGAGGCTTGGGAAGTGGGCAAAAATGGTGAAGATGATCAAAGTACAAAAGTCCTGTTATGAAATAAGTAAGTCTTGGGATTGCAATGACAAACAGACTAGAGTCAATAACACTATTGTGCATATTTGAAAGATACTAAATGAGTAGATCTTAAAGTCCTCATCACAAGAAAAATAAATTTGAAAATATGTGTGGTGAGGGATGTTAACTAGACATCGTGGTAATTATCCTATCTAATAAAGAGAGAATATGCTAATTGACCCAACATCATTGCAAAGATGGCAGCGCCCACAGTCAATAAGGAGGGAATATCCTAATTGACTGCCCCACCCTCAAAGATGGTGGCTCCCACAACCAATAAAGAGGGAATATGTTAATTGACTGCCACGTTCTCAAAGAGGGCAGTGCCCACAGTCACAAGATGGTGGCGCCCAGTCCCCTCAGCTCCACGCGCCTGCCTCTGGAGTCCACCAGTCTCCTCAGCCCCCAGCCGCCCAGGGCCGGCCCGAAGTGCAGGCCAGCCATGGATGGCAGCTGCCCAGCCGCCCGGGCTGCCCAAGGCTCAGCTAACTAGGACCAGCCGAAACTTGCATGGCCAGCAGTGGCAGCAGCAGAGGTGTGATGGGATGACATCTTCCCCTGATTGTCAAGTTGCCTCCTGTCTCGAGGGCTCCTGGACTATGAGAGGGGGCAGGCTGGGATGAGGGTCCCCCTTGCAGCACATGAATTTTCATACAGTGGGTCTCCAGTCTTATATAACAAAAGGCCAATATTCAAATTGACCAAATGGTGGAATGACCAGTTGCTGTGATGCGCATTGACTACTAGGGGGCAGACAACGCTCAATGCAAGAGCTGCCCCCTGGTGGTCAGTGTACTCCCACAGGGGAAGTTCTCTCAGCCAGAAGCCCTGAGCCGGACTCACGGCTGGTAAGCACAGCGGTGGTGGTGGAAGCCTCTCCTACTTCCACAGCAGCGCTAAAGATGTCTGACTGATGGCTTAGGTGGGAAGTGGCCCTAAGCCATGAGTCAGACATCCTCCAAGGCTCCTGGACTGCAAGAGGGAGCAGGCCAGGCTGAGCCTCCCCTCAGAATGCACAAATTTCATGCACCAGGCCTCTAGTCTATATATCCTATATAATAAAGAGGTAATATGCAAGTTGACCATCACACCCTCCCAAGATGGCTGCCTATGACCAGGTCAGCAGGAGGGTTAGTGAGGGATGATGAAATGACTGAATAAGCAAGCTCTTTGGGGCAACCAGGCAGGCAGGCGGGATAGTGAGAAACGACCAAACAAATGAACAAGCAGGCTACATGGGGAGACCAGGCTGGCAGGGGTGTTAGTGAGGGACAATCAAATGACTGAACAAGCAGGCTGCATGGGGCTACCAGGCTGGCGGGGGGTTGGGAGGAGGGAGCAGTTAGGAGCAACCAGGCCAGTGTGTGTGTGGAGGGTGCAGTTGGGGGTGACCAGGCCACAGGGGAGCAGTTGGGGGCGATTGGGCTGGCAGAGGGGGCAGTGAGGGGCAACTAGGCCAGCAGGGGGGCAGTTGGGGGTGACCAGCCTGGCAGGAGGGAGCAGTAATGGGTGACCAGCCTGGCAGGGGGGAGCAGTAAGGGCTGACAGCATGGTAGAGGGGAGCAGTAAGGGGTGGCCAGGCTGGGAGAGGGGGGAAGATGGGGTGATCAGGCCAGCAGGGGGGCAGTTGGGAGCGATTGAGCTGACAGGGGGGCAGTGAGAGGCGACTAGGCTGGCAGGGCCAGGGGGGAGAGTTGGGGTGAGTAGGCCAGATGGGAGGGGGTGCAGTTAGGGGCAAACAGGCTGTCAGAGGAGGGGCAGTTGGGTGTGATCAGGCCAGCAGGGAGGATAGTAAGAGGCAACCAGAATAGAGAGGGGGTAGTTAGGGGCAACCAGGACAGTGGGGGGATGCAGTTGAAGATAACCATGCTGGCAAGAGGGGGGCAGTTAGGGGTAACCACGCCGGCAGGAAGGGGACAGATGGGGGTAACAAGGCTGGCAAGGGGCCAGTTAGGGGTGATCAGGTTGGCATGCAGAGGCAGTGAGGACAATCATGCCAGCATAGGTGGGCAGTTAGGGGCAACCAGGCAGGTAGGCAGGTGAGTGGGGTCGGGCCTAAACCAGCAGTCGGACATCCCCCAAGGGGTCCCGGATTGGAGAGGGTGCATGCTGAGCTGAGGGGATGGCTCCTGTGCACAAATTTCATGCACTGCGACTCTAGTACTGGTATAAAAGCCTAAGTGACCATTTGACTACTAGCTATGACACACACTGACCACCAGGGGACAGACGCCCAATGCATAGTCATAGAAACATGGAATAAATGATGAATCTCAGAAGGAAGGGGGAGGGGGGGAGGGGGGGAAGAGATTAACCAAAGATCGTATATGCATACTAGAGGCCCAGTGCATGGATTCATGCACTGGTGGGAGTCCCTCAGCCTGGCCTGTGAGGATTGGGCCGAAACCAGCATGGTGGGTGCACCAATAGGGTCCGTTGGCTTGGCCTATGGGGATCAGGCCAAAACCGGCCATCCAACATCCCCCAAGGGGTCCCAGCTTGCAAGAGGGCACAAGCCAGGCTGAGGGACCCCACCAGTGCACGAATCCATGCACCAGACCTCTAGTATAAAAAATATATACAAATACAAAATTATGTTATACACCTGAAACTAATATAATGCTATATCAATTAAAAATATAAACTTAGTATTTCCTTGCCAGAGTACTGTAACCATTTTCTGATTAGTTACAGAGTTTTTAAATCTCTAAAATTCTCACCATTTAGTAGCTATGAGTTTCTTATATTAGTTGACCCTCAGAAGTCTCTGATATTTTCCCATAACTATCTCTTGAATATAACTTTGCATTGCCCAGGTCACATGTTTCTTTCTTACAAACCATAGGGTAGATGTGGGTCTCTGAATGGGAGTAGAATATTCCTAGAAGGAAATAAACTAGCAGGCAAGGGTCATTTAAAAATGAATCCATTTCCAGATCTTCAATTTCCATTTGTACTCCTTCCTAAAATTGATGTATCTGTGGTAAAAGGCTTCATGCTGTCTTCTTTCACACCTCCCTCTCACCTTCATTGAACATCAAGTCACCAAACAATTAATGAAGCTGCCCTTCAGGAAGCAATTTTATGTTCCCATGCCTGCTACCCTCACCTTCCATTTAATTAAAGATTGTATGTAAAATAAATTTTTATATGTATACTTAATAAACATTCTTACTGTTTTGATAATATCTATACATATAAAAACCTTAGTGAAACCGAGACTGGTTTGACTCATGGATAGAGCGTCTGCCTGCGGACTGAAGGGTCCCGGGTTCGATTCCAGTCAGGGGCATGTACCTTGGTTGTGGGCACATCTCCAGTGGGGGGCATGCAGGAGGCAGCTGATCGATGTCTCTTTCTCATCGATGTTTCTAACTCTCTATCTCTCTCTCTTCCTCTCTGTGAAAAATCAATAAAATATTAAAAAAAAAAAACCTTAGTGACGATTGGACCATTCACTATGACACACTGACCACAAGTGGGAAGATACTCAATGCAGGAGCTGACTGACCCCTGGTGGTCAGTGCACTCCCACAGTGGGAATGCTGCTCAGCTGACCGATGAGTGCCAGACGCTGGGATCATGGCTGGCGAGCACTGCTATCGAGGCACAAACCTCTCCCGTGGATACACCCCCTGTGCACCTCTCCCCCATACGGATCGGGACCAGGATCAGGACCAGCATCAGGACCGACTGGGGCGAGCCCGCTGCCACTTCTCGGTCATGAGTGTACTGGTATCACCCAAGGACAGGCGTGTGGAGACCAGTGGAGCAGTAGCAAGCCTACGGAGCAGTGGCAGGCACAGGGGGGCGGGGATGAGCCGGATTGCCTGGCCCAGGCTAGTGCTTCTCCCAGGCTGCCTGCCACTTCATGCACTATTACATCCCTCGGGGGATGTTGGACTGCTAGTTTTGGCCCTATCCCCACAGGGAACCAAAGGAACCAACTAGGGCACGATGGGCCTCTAGTAAGTAATAATTCAATAAAAAGTGCTTTTAAAAAATAGAGACCAGCCAGTGTGGCTAAATGGTTGTGTCAACCCATGAACCAGGAGGTGGATGTTTGATTCCCAAGTCAGGGCACATGCCTTTGTTGAAAGCTCAATACCCAGTAGGAGATGTGCAAGAGGCAGCTGATTGATGATTCTCTCTCATCATTGATGTTTCTATCTCTCTCCTCCTCTCCCTTCCTCACTCTGAAATCAGTAAAAACATATAAAATATTGTTTAAAAAGTGGTCACAATATTGTTTTTCAATGCCAATAAAAAATGTGTAAAGTGGCATATGTTTTCAAATATTATTTTGGGGTAACACCAAGCAAAAGTTTAATATCACTCACTGGTCTGCCACACAAAGTTCCAACACCTTACCCTAGCACTCTTGCTCCTAGAGTTCAGGCTTTCCAATCTTGTTTATCATTAATGGCTTTCCTCCCTCTTAACATTGACCAACTCCAAGGAAATATATTTCCAATTAAAAGAGATATATTGTTTGCCCAGCCAGGCTTAGACTTTCACCCTAGTTGAAATCTCATCCTCTGCCTAGAATGCAGTACCCCCCCCACACCCACCCGCCACCTCTGCCACTGCCTGCCAAACCCATCCGCACCACAATCATTAATTCTTCCTATGTTCTCCAATGTTCATATAGAACTAATCATTTCTTTCTGATTCCATTTACAGTGCTTTGTACCTCTGTACCTCTACTAGGCAATTATAATATTCTACATCTTAATTAATACTACCCCCTATTCCCTCACTACGTTGTACATAAAAAATATCTGGTATCTTTTGGTTGAATTGAGTTGAAAAAAAAGTTCATTTAACTGATAGCTAATGTGTTTAAGTGAGACAAAGACTCAGCATTCACAATTCTCATTTTGGGATTTTCAATTACCTGGTATGTACTTCCAGGTAAACCTCAACTTTAGATAGTTTATACCTAAATTTCTGCAGTTTAACCTTGAAGACCATAGCTCTATTTTTTTAAGTGTACAGCTTATAATTTTTGGTAAATTTGTATAGTTGTACAATCATCAACAAAATTTAATTTTCAAAGTTACTTCTTAAAAACTGAGATATAATTGACATATAACATTATATTAATTTAATATAATAACACTAGAGACCCAGTGCATGAATTCGTGCACAGGTGGGGTCTGGCCATCCTGTCCTGATCAGGGCTGATCTGGGGTGGGACCGGCAGTGGGGAGGGGCTGCAGGTGGTTGGCTGGCCAGCCCTGTTCCCTGATCAAACTCCCGGATGACAGGACAATTTGCATATTAGCCTTTTATTATATATATATTAGCCTTTTATTTGATATTTGAATATATTGTAAAATGATCACCACAGGCCAATGAACATCTCTCACCACAAATAGTTATAAACTTATTTTTCTTGTGGTGAGAAATTATAATATCTACTCTCTTAGCATCTTTCTAATATACAATATGGTATTATTAATTATAGTCTTCATGTTGTACATTATATCCTCAGAGTTTATTCACTTTATAATAGGAATTTTGTATCTTTTTGACCACCTTTACCTATTTTGATCGCCCCCAAAAGCCCACCTGTGGTAACCACCAATCTATTCTCTCTATAAGCTCTTTCCGTCCTTCCCTCCCCAGTAATTCCACATATAAATGAGATTATATAGTATTTGTCTTTTTCTGCCTGATTTATAGTACATACCATAATACCCTCTATGCTCATCCAGCATATCAAAAATGGCAAGATTCCTTCTTTTATATTGCTAACTAGTATTCGATTATATATATCACATCCTCTTTATCCATTTATCCACCAAAGGACATCTTAACATTTTATACAAGAAAAATTTTAATGAAAGTTTGACCAAAACAATTTGTCATCATTTGTAAATATGAAAGATGAATTATGAGTACTCCTAAATTATAATAGCCTAAAATCAAAACCCTTAAGATAAACAAGATAGTACTAGGAGAGTATATAACAAAGCAAATTAGTTGAGGAGTGAAGGATATTGCTCAAACACTAGGGTAATCTAGTCCCTAAACTTATCTTAGGCTTCCTGCCCAAATAAGATTTTCTAAACTACAACAATCAATAATAAAATTATTATATTCACTTTTGTCTGTACAACAACAACCAATAATAAAATTATTACATTCACTTTAATTTATTATTGAACACTAAAATGTGCAACATGACAGAAAACCCCTCCACTGCCTACTTCAAAAAGAATCCTATATAATAAAAACCTATATGCTAAGCATCCTGTCCATCAGTCAGCCTTTCAACCAATCAGAGTGTAATATACTAATTATATTGCTATGGCCACTCAATGCTAATTAGCTTGCTATGACATGCAGTGACCACCAGGGGACAGAAGTTGACCAGTTGACCAGTCACAATGACATGCACTGACCACCAGGGGGCATATGATCCAACCAACACAACCAGCTTGCTGCTGGTGTCGGGCCAATCAGGACTGAGCGAGATGTGCCAGACAAGCCCTGGAGCCCTCCCGAGGCCCCTCCCTGGCTGGCCATGGCCAACCTCCCATGTCCCTCCCTGGCCCTGATTGTGCGCACTGGTGGGATTCCTTGGCCTGGCCTGCGCCCTCTCACAATCTGGGACTTCTCGGGGGATGTTGGAGGGCCCGATCCCATGGAACAGGCTGAGTGACACCACTGGTGCACAAATTCGTACAGTGGGCCTCTAGTATACTATATTTCATCACTCAGTAATAAAACTATTAACTAACATCTATTTCCTGTTTAAATTTGCACAAAACATTTTGCATTACCAGATAAAATTATATATTCTGCATTAAGAAGAAATACAATATAAGGCCTTCTGTAGTCCCATCTGGAAGTAATAAAGGAATCAGATTTTAAAATGGCAAGGCTGTGAAAGGAAACTTCTACCTTTAATCATAACAGAAACAGCTGATTGCCCTTTTTCCTACACTGTAGCACCTACTAATAACTGTAAGAAAAACACCAGCCACATGTGAAACTCTGAATCAGTGCAGGATCTGAACAGCCACAAACTGGATGAATTTGTTTCAAGCTGACTACAAAATCCAGTCCAAAGTTGAACCTTTGCAACATTATATGTGGAATGTCCTTTAGGATTTTGATTACGTAGTGGCAGAGTAACCACATCTGTGATACATTACAAAACCAAAGTAGCTGCCAGTGAAGTTTTAGTATTTTATTTTTTAAGAACGTAACATTTTTGGTTTAGTAAATCCTATATTGTATCAGTAGTATAAAATTTAACTCCATTTCTTTGAACCTGTAACTACCTATTTTTCTTTGGAAGAAATTAATTTATTAGGTTATTAATTTATTAATTAGATATGGAAGGAAATAAGACATATTAATTAACTTTAAATGCCTTCTTTAAAAAAATCACAAAAGAAAAACTTGGAAAGAACCTAAGAAAAATACAGATTAAACTCCTCTCCCACCACTGCTCAGTTCAGACAAAGACAAAGATTTAGAAGGGCCACATGACTCACCCCAGGTCACAGTTATACAGCACTAGAATTAGGGTTATAACCCAGGTCTTCAGATTTACAGAACATAACACACAAGAACTTATAATAAAACATTTTCCTTATAGACATACCTAAATTATACCAGAATGCATTGTAACAGAATATGTGGTTCAATTATTCAACCTACCATCATATAAACACATCTAGCATAAATAAAAATTCTTTATTCTGTACTCTTTCATACTCTTGAATAGCCATTACATCAACTACCCATTGGAAAAACTGACTCTCTATCAATCCCAAACACTTCTCTTTCTCAAGAGAATATTATAACTTGGTCATCTGTTGAATGTTCTTTACTACTTCACATTCAAAAGTCTTTTTAAAAGAATAGTGGCATCTCTCACACAAGACTGACATTTTTATTAAAGCCAGACATATGCCTACCCTATGGCCCAGCAATTCCAGTCCTAAGTATATACCCCAGAGAAATGACTATACATGTCCACAAAAGAACACACATGATAATGTTTATATAAGCTTTCCTAATAATAATTGAAATTTGGAGATCATCCTAATGGTCACCAAGAGAATGGCTGAACAAATGGCAGTATATTCAGATGATAGAGCATTTCACAACAACAGAAAGAAGTGAATCCCCAATACACAGAACAAAGTGGATGACTGTCACAGACATTCTGTTTGGCAAAAGACAAGACGGTAGCACTACAGCAGAGACAGCAGAGGCCGGGGTGAACACTGACTACCGCCAGCTCTACCCACAATCACTAGTTGCCTGTGTGCCCCTCTTCCCCCACAGCCTTGGAAAGTCTCACTTCTACCATGAGATCCACTTCACACCCTCAACAGATAGCTTTTTCCTTCCCTATGAGGAGTCAGAACTTCAGGTTGGTCTATTAATCATGAGATTTCTGATGAAAAAATATGTAAAGGGCAGGAAGCTCTAATCAAAAGATACCTTTGCATGGGGAAATAAAAAACATATTCTGTACTTTCAGATATGATGCTGTTTATATAAAATTCCAAAATCCTTATATAATAACATTAATAACAGCTAGTAATCACTGAGCACCTCCTATGTGCCAGGTATTATTATTCTAAGCATTCTACATATATCACTTCATTATCCTACCAATGTTACTTTATTCCAGGCTAAAACAAAATCTCAAATTATTATTATCTTATTAGAGGCCCAGTGCATGAAATTCGTGCAAGGGGGTTGGAGGAAGGTATCCCTCAGCCAAGCCTGCATCCTTTCCAATCTGGGACCCTTCGAGGAATGTCCTTCTCACAATCCAGGACTACTGGTTCCCAACTGCTTGCCTGCCTGCCTACCTGATTACACCTAACCACTTCTGCCTGCCAGTCTGATCAGCCCCTAACCAGTCCCCTGCCAGTCTGATCAATATCTAACTGCTCCCCTGCTGGCCTGGTCACCCCCAACTGCCCTCACTTACTGGCCTGGTCACCCCTAACTTCCCTCCCTTGCCAGCCTGAAAACCCTCAACTTCCCTCCCCTGCTGGCCCGATCACCCCTAACTTCCTTTCTTGCCAGCCTGATTTCACGCAACTGCCCTCCCTAACAGGTGTGGTGCCCCCAACTGTCCTCCCCTGCTGGCCATATTGTGTCCACATGGAAGTAGCCATATTTGACCACATGGAGCGGCCATCTTATGTGTAGGATGCTGGTCCATTTGCATATTGCTACTTTATTATATAGGATAAAGCATTCTTGATACATTATTCTTTGTTCAGGGTAACAGCTATTATGCTGCCTGTATTCATATCTGAAAACATCAAAACCTAGAAAAATGTGAAAATTTGTCCAGTGTCTCACACAAATCAGTAACACAACAGAGACTATACAAAAATGGCCCTTGCCTGAGCCAGTTTGTCTCAGTGGATAGAGCACTGGCCCATGGATTGAAGGGTCACAGGTTTGATTCCAATCAAGGGCTCATACTTCAGTTGCAGGCTTAATTTTCAGTCCATCAGGGCTCATGCGGGAGGCAACGAATCAATGTGTCTCTCTCACATTGATGTTATTCTCTCTCTGTATCTCCCCATTTCTTCCACTCTAAAAATCAATGGAAAAATATCCGTGGGTGAGGATTAACAACAACAAAATAGGCCTTGGCTGTGCCAGTGTGCTTCAGTGATTGAGCTTCAACCCATGAACCAGGAGGTCACAGTTCGATTCCCAGTCAGGGAACATGCCATTGTTGCTGGATCAATACCTGTAGGGTATGTGCAAGAGGCAGCCGGTCAATGATTCTCTCTCTCCCTCTCTGCCCTCTCTTAAAATAACAGAAAAATATTTTTTATTTTTATTTTTTGACTTTTTTCTTTCTTTTTTATTGTGTTACATGTGTACATATCTCCCCATTGCCCCCTCTCCCTCCCAGGCATACCCCAACCCCCCAGTGTCTATGTTCATTAGTTATGCTTATATGCATAGATACAAGTCCTTTGATTCATCTCTTATCTACCCCACCTCTCCTTAACCTTCCTGCTATAATTTCACAGTCTGTTTGATGCTTTACTGCCTCTGTATCTATGCTTTTGTTCATCAGTTTACAATGTTCTTTATTATCCACAAATGAGTGAGATCATGTGGTGCTTCTCCTTTATAGACTGGCTTATTTCACTAAGCATAAGGCTCTCCAGTTCCAACCAGGTTGCTGTAAATGGTAAGAGTTCCTTCTTTTTAATGGCAGCATAGAATTCCAGTGTGTAGATGTACCACAGTTTTCTGACCCACTCATCTGCTGACGGGCACCTAGGCTGTTTCCAAATTGTTGTTAGAAAAATATTTTTTTAAAAAAAATGGCTATGACAACCAGAAATGCCCAATTCTGTTTTCATGACTCTTTTTAAAATTCTAAAATCAAGAATGCTTTAAGACAAAAGAGGCCCATAAAATATACAATACTGAGATCTATGTATTAACTCATTGATAAAATGTACCTGAAAGCAAGAAAATAAACAGAAGTGAAGGTAGGGTAGGTTCATGGTAAGAGCAAGAGGAATAGAAGCAAGTTATTGTTTATCCTGATTTCTTTTGTAAAATTCTTTCCAGATACAGTAAGGACTCTGAGAAGAAAAGATGCAAGAAACTGGTCAGCTTCCACTGATAAAAGTGAGAGTACACAAAAAAAGAGTAGCTGGTGCCTAGGAGACTTACAAAGGCAAAGAGAGTGCACCAAGCCGGGAATGGTGGATGGTGATGCTACAGGAATGTGTTTGAGGTCTCCTGGAGTCAGCTACCAATATGATCTCCAATTGTTCTCCAGAGCCATGGGTGGGAACAAGAAGAGTCTATATGTAGAACAATCATTCCTTGAACAAAGGAGAGATCTTTGTGAAATGGTTTTCTATAAATTTCACTTTTCTACTGCCTTATTTACAATATGAAAAGCATTTGCAAGTGGGGACAGCCATGATTTCCAAAAGAAATGTGTCTCTCTCAAGTGCTCGGTAGAAGATAGAAGTCAAGCAAATGGTTCCCAGTGATCCCAATAAAAATAAAAAGCCTTTCTGTTCCAGTACTCTCTGACACAGGGTTATATAATGTGATACAACAACTGTCAATGTAAGAGTTTATGCCAAATACCAGATCATGAAATGGCATAATTTTTTGAAATGTGTTTTTTTTTTAAAAGTTCTAAGTCACATCAAGTAAAATGAGTTTGGAAAGATTTTAAAAGGCTAAGAATTAGAGTTCAAATAGAAAATTTAAAGTCTATCTTGTTCAATTCAATCTCTTCAAAATGATGCTCCCTTTTCAGAAAATCTCACATGTGGAGGGAATGATCATGAGTCAAGAAATTTGTCAGATTAATGACAAAACTGATTCAGACTCGGATATTTTATTTCTGTGAGCACTTCATGACTCACAGTTAGAAGGATAACAAATAAAAACACCATAAAGATATTTTTAACAAAAATGCTGGTAATAAAACTGAAGTACTTTAAAATTTATATTTCTTTCATGAAAGTAAAACAAATTTACTGCAGAATTTGAAATGACTCTTTAATTCCAGGAATTAAATATTCTTGCAACAAAAATATTTTTTAGTAGTTTAATGCAAATTTTAGAGTTTATAACTATTAACTGCAAGTTTGGTATATTTTTAATTTAATAAAGCAGCATCAGCAACAAACACCTACTTCCTGATTAACAAATGCCTAATCTACTGATGTACAAAGACTGTACCAATGATAGAACACAGCACAGTAATGGGGATACCATATATCAAGAAAACAAGCATTTTTATGATCTGAGACCAATAGCAGCTTCAACAACATAAAATATAGTAATCAGAGAAGTTGGGTTATCTATCAGAATAGAAATGAAAAAATATTTAATATGGTTTTGACTTTTTAAAATCAGTTAAAAAACACAGGGAGGCTTATCTTCTATGTGGTGCCCAGAGCTTTGAGTATCTAATGAGGCATACATTTTAGTCCATAAATATCTGTGCTTTCTGTGAGGGTGATGTTTGCTATAGGTCACAGAGAAACTCAATTAATAGTGATCTTTTGCTGTCCATCTCTGCTAATGACATGAGCTCTTCCTCAAAAGCTTTATGAGGGCAGATGGCCCATAAGTAACTGATGGCACCTTTGACATGAACACAAAAATTCAGCAAGAAAACTGTCTCAACCCCACACTAATGGCCTGACATATAGAGGCAGTTCATTTCAAGGCAAAGATAATCTTTACTGTCCTGGTGTGACTCAGTTGGCTGGGCATTACCCCAGGTACCAAAATGTTGCTGGTTTGATTCCTGGTCAGGACACCAGGACACATGCCTTAATTGTGGGCTCGATCCCCTGTATAATTTCTCTTTCTCTTTCTCTCTCTCTCTCTCTCTCTCTCTCTCTCTCTTTCTCTCTCTAAAAAATTCAATTTTAAAAAATAATCTTTACTGGCTTCAGCAGGAATGGGAGAATAAAGATCTCAGAATAAAAATCTCCTCCTCCATAACAGCAATGAGGTCAGTGACAAAAATGGTTAGAATCAATTTTTTTTTCAGAACTCTGAATATTAACTAAAGGCTTGTAGCAATCTGGAGAGTATTTTTTTAAATGGAGGAATCTAAGGATAGTGAGCTCTGTATCATTTTAAACCTGCCCTTTCCTCACCTTCACTCCCCAGTTCTCTGGTAGCCTTGAAAACCAACAGCTTCCAATTATGGTAAAAATCAACAACCTGGCATTACTGGAGGGGGCAGAAGAGGGTTAGAGCTCCTTCTAGGCCCCTTTCTCAGAAAACTGGCATTATTTGACCTGCTTCCATGCAAGACTTCACATGTGGGGCTTGCTTGTTTAACTTGACCTGGCACCCAATGAGCAGCGTTTTCCCCAGAGGAGTAATTGTCAAAAATAATCAGTAGAATTGTTTAACATCATGGCTGCCTCAGGCTATGAATAACAGGACAAATAATAAGCAAACAAAAAGCTTATTTACAGACAAAAGCTAAGGAATGCGATGTCCAGAGGGGGCTTTTAAAAACATAGCTATGTTCCTTGAAATCTAGAAGGCCTTGTGTGTACTTAGGGCTGTGTGTATATCCAGATGGAACACATGCTGTATAAAGACCTGGGCCCTTGGCCTTCACCTCTGGCTAAACCTAAACAAGCATGGAGTGAAGGTAAGGATAGAGTGTAAGCAACCTGGCTGAGCATTGAAGGCATGCTCCAATATGTGCCTAGGGCAAAGACTGAGAAATCTCTGTCCCATCATTAGCTGACCACTAAGTTATTTGTGTAAAGACTTCACTGGCCACACATAACAAAGACTACAGATTTTATTGAATTAAGGAAAGTCATTGATTAAACAAGAAACATAACCCTGAAGAGAGAAAAGTATCTGATTTCCAGAGCTGCCATGTTATATTCAAATACATATTCAGTGGTCTAGTTTTCAACAAAAAATTATAAAACACAGTCAATAGAAACTATTATGACAAAAGTTCATATATTGGACTGATTAGACACATCTTTAAGTTGTCATTTTAAATATGTTCAAAGAAAGCTTTGCTTAAAGAATTAAAGGAAAGCATGAAAATGATGTCTCATCCAATAAAAAATATCAATGAGATAGAAATTAGAAAATAACCAGATAATAACTCTAGCATAAAAAGTACAATAATTAAAATTTAAAAATTCATTAGATGGACTGAGCAAAAGATGTAAGCAGGAAGAAGAAAGTCAACAAGCTTGAAGGCAGGTCAATTGAGGTTACTTGGTGTGAGGAACAAAAATAAAAAAGAATGAATAAAAATGAACAGTATATCAGAGAGCTGTGGGACACCATATAGTACAAAAGCATACATATAATGTGTATTCCAGAAGGAGAGGGGAAAAAGGCAGAAAAAATATTTGAACAATAGCCAAAACTCACACACACACACACACACACACACACACACATTTATCTACACACATCCTAAAAAGCTGTACGGACTCTATGTAGGATAAACTCAAAGAGATCTACATCTAGACATTTCACAATCAAACTGTTGAAGACAAAGAAAACATCCTCATAGCAGCAAGAGAGAAGCAATGTATCATGTATCCTCAATAAGATCAATAGTTGATTTTTCATCAGAAATCAGAAGCCAAAAGGTAGTGGAATAACATAGAAATACCTCATTTTTATTGGTCTTTGCTGTTTTAGACCTCAGAATTTGACTTTTTTAAAAAATAAATAAATTGAAGGCAAGACCCTTCAGCAGCAAAAAGAGTACATTTCACCTTAATGTGATGCTTGCTTTATTGGGATGGTCTAAACCAAATGTACAAAATTTTTGATATTTCCAAAAAGAATAGTATTATTTTGAAATAGATGCAATAAAGTTTAAATGAGGTCATGATAAATTAGGGTGGGCCCTAATCCAATCCAATTATTCATATCTTTATAAGAAGAGAAAGTTTAGACACAGAAACAGAAAAAAAATAACAACATATGAAAACTAAAACAGACATTGCAGTGATGTATCCATCAGCAAAGAATGTTATACATTGCCAGCAACCATCAGAAGCTAGGATAGAAAATTTGAACAGGTTCTCCCCTCAGAACCTCAAGAAAGGAACTGCCCTAGCTAACCTCTGGCCTCTAAAACTGTGAAAGAATAAATTTCTGTTACTTTAAGCCACTCGGTTTGTGGTACTTTGTTAGAGCCACCTGAGGAAACTAATATAGAGGCAGTGATAGAGGAATAAAGAACCAAAAATAACTAGGATCTGTAGAAGTAGAAAAACATGAAGGCTGAAAATATAGCAGCAAATCAATTAAAAGATTAATGTCTTAAATTTCAATTGATAAATATGAAGGCTGATATTCTATGACACTATATAATAACAGTTGATATAAAACTTACTTTTATATATTTTAATATGTAACTCTAAAAGTTAATTATTTGTTGCCATATATTAGACTTATTTACAATATTTTCTCAAATCAAACAATGCTTTACATGTAGCAAACTTTTTACAGTGTTTTTAAAAACACAAATACAAACACATGTTATAAAAAGAAGAGAATAGGATTTCCACCCCTCTGCCCCCCAAATAGTAATTGGAGAATTTTCAACATTACTCTTAACAGCTCACTTTTCTCTGCCCACATGTAGCACCTTCTGATGCTAACAGTGATTTTCAGGCCCTAGTGGGGTAGCTTGTTTGGTTAGAATATCATTCTAATATGCCAAGGTTGCAACTTCTTTCCCTGATTAGGGCACATACAAGAATCAACCAATGGATGCACAAATAAGTAAACAACAAATCATTCTCTCTCTCTCTCTCTCTCAACTTTTGTTTTTAAAATCAATCGATTAAAAAAATTTTAAAAAGATTTAGTATATATGGTCCATCATGCCCATTATATTCGATTCAATAATTTTTCCACAATACATGCAAATAAATGAGTTTTTAACAATACTTTAAAATATTTATGTTTCCAACTTAGGATACAACCATTATTTCCTGTTAAATGACAGTAAAGAGTTCTGAACTTGAATTTTAAAAGCTTAACATCTTCAGTGGATTATTTTTATGGTAGGCAAGGGAAGATGTGGGGGAAAGGACAAATGCACATTGTACCTGAAAACAGTAAACAATTTAGAAGGTTAGAAATGAATAAAAGCAAACTAAGAAACTGCATTTTACTTTCTGAAAAACATGCAGAATGTACCTCAACTATTCTTTGAACCATTAACTTCATTACCAACCTTTCTGTTCTACACCATGAATCACCTGAAAATTCCATTATGGACCTGATATAAAATATGAGAATTTCATTTTACTAAGTGCTGAATTAGCAAGTGCCTCAGGTAACCTTTCCTAGGCTATCAGAGCAAAGAAATCAATACAGAAACGATCCTAGAATCAGAAGAAAAGTGTAAGGGAAATGATGTTGATTGCCTCATGTGTTAGCAGTCCTCTGTGCTTATGAAGGAGAGTCGAAGGCAGTTTTGCAATGGTTTGAGCAGAACTGACTTTCTAAGTTAATGAGAAAGATAAAACCCATAGCTGGTGTGCTGTGGAGTTTGAACTACACTAATTTTGACAGGTAACACCGAAACCCTTTCAGTCACTCCTGTAAAAAAAATAAGGATTCAGAGGAATGCCAATGCCTTTAAGATGAAAATGAAATCACATACATATCTAATGCCCTCCTTTATAAACAGAAATGTACCCTAAAATTCTAAAAGATGAAATGGGAATATTTGTAGGCTACAGTTGGGATATGTAAATTTTCAGACTTTTCAAGTATTCTAGAATTACATTAGAATTACATATGTGTGTGTGTGTTGCTTTGTTAAAAAAATATATACACAGAGAGACATGGCTCCAGATATTGGACTATGACATCAGTCTCTTTATATATTTTTTACTGATTTCAGAGAGAAAGAATTTGGAAAGAGAGTAGAAACATCAATGATGAGAAAGTATCATCGATAGGCTGCCTCCTGCGTACCCACACCCCTCTCTACTCCCCAGGGGTCAAACCCATAACTTGGGCATGTGCCCTGACCAAGAATTAAATTGTGACTTCCTGGTTCATAGGTCGATGCTCAACACTGAGCCATACCAGCCAGACTGACATCAGGTTCTTCATAAAGCATTTGCAGAGTCTTTTTCACTCATCATCTTGACACACGTTTTATCTCTCTGTGCTTTTCCTCTCAGAAAAATGACCATCTCTTTTAGGAATGAGTATCCATATGTCACTGGATTTCATGAGCAATATTCAATAACTTAGGCCAATGGCAAGATAAAAAAATTACATTAGTGACTGAGAAATTCAGACAGTTTTTACACAAAGTGGACTAACATACTCTATGATAACCAAAGGTGATTTAACTATTTATATTCTTACATGGGGTCTAGACTCCCATGAACACCAGTTAGTAACTTAGAAATCGGAACTGAGAATATATAAACAATATTTTTTTTAAAAGGCATTTTCCATTGTCCTCCCCCGGAAGACAGAGGTACCCACTATGTTTAACATAAGACCCATTAATCCACAAAATAGTTCATTTACCCCAAGAACATATCTAGGATGCTAAAAATAAAGTTCCTGATGAAGCTGAGGCTGTATCTGTGAGGGCAGCAACAATGAGTAATCTCTTGAGATTGGGTCTATCTGTTTATGATTTCTTTTCTGGGTACTCTGGCCTGCATGTAACCAGGAGGCTTTGAGACTCAGAAATAAGGAGCAATAAAGTCAGAGAGAGACAAATGACATATGATCTCACTTATATGTGGAATCTAATGAACAATATAAACTGACAAAGTAGAAACAGAGGCATGGATACATGGAATAGACTGACATCTTTCAGAGGGTATGGGGGTTGGGTGGTTGGATGAAAGAAGGTGAGGGAATTAGCCAAGAAACATGTATACATAACACATGTACACAGACAAAAGGGTGATGACAGCTAGAGGAGAAGGGGGTGGAGCCTGGGTGGAGGTGGACAAAGGGAGCAAAATGGGGACAGAAAGACTTTGCTTAAGATGCACGATGCAGGGCACAGATGATGTTTCATTGTGTTGTACACTTGAAACCTATAAGGTCATCCCAATAAATTCAATTAGAAAAAAAAAAGAAGCAATAAACTGTAAATTTTTCTGAGGGCTGCTGAGTTCAAGAAAAGCTTAGGCTTTTTGAGCAAAACTAGAGTTGGGGCTAAACAAGTGAACAAGTAAGGATCGAACAGACGGCAGAGTTGGAATGGGGGCCAGAGCTGTAAGCATGCTCATGTTAATTTCATCTTTTATCATAAATAGTCAAGTCATTGGACAACCAGGGCTTGGCATTTCTTCCATCCTTAGATTCGCTTCCAGAGGAGCTGCTTCCAGATGTCAGAATTAGGTTCCTGGTAAACTTTTTATTATGGATATGGATATTCTTTTTATATCTGAGGAAGGTTTTCTCACTCCAAATTTTCAGATAGGCACAAACTTTGGTTTCCAGTTTTGGAGGTTCACTGATTTCTTTAAATCTATTCATAAATGCCAGATTAAGAATGAAGTAAAGTGCTAATGATTATAATTAGCAAGAAACCCAGCGCCAACAGTCTGATCAAAACACACACTGACATATCCCAAAAGCTATATGTAGATAGAAGAAATAAAGCATTTTTCCTTTCCATTTCCTTGCTCAACATAAATCATCTAGCATTTCTTTCTATGCATCAAAGGGGGGGGGGAATAGGTTGTATATAGCAACACAAAATCGGTTTCCATATTTTACTATTATTCTGGAAAGTACAAACCTTAAAGGGAAAAATGAAAGACCCCATGTGAACTACTGACTTCAGTTTGGAAATGCTATATTGCTTTGATGAAACATAAGCACAGCAGGGACAGAGTTTGTTCTTATTTTAAAACTATGAGGCATTTTTTAGGTCTGCCAAGCCAAACACACTATTAATGATCATAAATTACCATGCAGCAAAAGTCCTTGACAGATATTATTGTCTTTTGCCCGATAAATTAATTTTGCTAAATATACACTTAGGTTAGAATATAAGGTCAATTAACTAGAAGTAAACATACAAAAATCAAGGCTAGTGAGAAACTGATTTGTTGTAGTTATTATAAGACTGCTCAACCAAAAACAGATGGAACTTTTAAAATATCACTATCTATGATTAACCTTATATCACACACACACACACACACACACACACACACACGCAGAGTACAAATATACTTAATATAAATCTTGTAGAAAACTATATATTTTAATTCACGCTAAATAAAACATAGTATAATACTAATGTGAATGTTTTTAATATGTTTTAATGAACTTCAGAGAAAGGAAGGAAGAGAGAGAGAGAGAGAGAGAGAGAGAGAGAGAGAGAGAGAGAGAGAAAGAGAAACATCAAAGAAAGAAACATCAATTGGCTGCCTCCTGTACGCCCCCTAATGGGAATTGAGCCCACAACTAGGGCGTGTATCAGGACCTGGCATCAAACCTGGATGTCTGGGTGCATGGGATGATGCTCAACCAAATGAGCCACACCAGTTGGGGTCAATGCAAATATAAGTGTCAATATTTTACAGAGTAATATAAATTTAAAAATAATTAATTTGCTTTATTCATAATTTGAAGTAAAAGTCCTTAATATTTGTGCTCCAGATTAAGCAACTTATTTCTGTGAACCTGGTTGTTCATTACACACTGAAGCTCTGACAAGAATTTAAGACATACTGGAATGTTAAAGGGAGATAACAGCTATTTTTAATTATTCACAACACAGGGAAAATCAGAATGGCTTAGAGAAATAAAATCATCAGATACTTCCCATAAACCTTACTGGTCAACAGCTTCACTATCTTTTTTCTACTATCCAATCCAAACAACCTGATCATTTCTCCTCCTTGACCATTCACTGCTGACTTTTCTGATGGAGCTTATAGAAAGAAAGCAGTGAACACTAAGAAGCAGAGCAATAAAGAAGCTAATGGACTAGATAACCTAAAACTTCAATAATCATACAGTGAGCTCAGCTGCTCTAGGTAGTTTGAAAGATACTATCTATCACTGATATTTTAGTAGAGCAAATAAATAAAACACATCCCTTAGTCACAGAAATGTTATTCATAATTGAGAAACACTATGACAATCATCCACAAATTCTCCCAAACTAGATCCTTGGCACAGATATGAGGATACTTCAAACTATAAAAGCATGCAGACAAGAAACAACTAAAGTTAGAGCTACTGCATCATTTAATATACATTTAGTAAGTGCACATTATCATAGGACTTTTATGCAGAGATAAACAAGACAGCCTCTCCCCAAGATGACCACAGATTTGTTGAATGTACATGTAAGTAAATGATCACAGCTCCCCATGAGGAGTGCAGCAGTGATATCCCAGACAGAGTGAAAAAGCAGGAAAGGAACCTGGGAGCATCTGGGAAAACTTTATGGAAGTAGTGGTGTAATAGAAAACATTTTAGAGGCAGACAAGATTAGAAATAATTCAGCTGCTACCTAGTTATGTAATTTGGTCAATTATTAAAGCTTTCTAAGACATGGCTTCTTAACAAAATGAGGATAATATCTCTGCAGCTAGTTTATTATAAGAAGGGAAAAAGGTATTGTGTGTAAAGCCATCGATATGGTTTTTTAATAATAATAAGCACTCAGTATATTGTTCTGATATTATTATTGTTGTTGTATTTCAGTCTTGAAGAAAGTCACTAGTGATGTCTGGTGCCCAGGTAGCAATAGCCATTGTATCACTATCACTGGTCTCATCACACCTTGTTGGGTTAATGTGTATTATGATACCTCAGCTATGCACTACCTACAACTGGGTGGGAACAACTAAGCAATGTCATTTCAAGACTAGTCAAATTCATAAGCCATCTACTTTCTAAAAGGTCAGAGATTATTGAAGAAAAGTATGCCAGGGTTTTTACCTTGAGTGTTATTATTAGGAAGGCAAACACTCAGGAAATGACAATTATATTAGTCTAAATAAATAATAGCAATTATTATATCTGATTAACACATTATTATCAACTGTTAACATGTGGTAAGTATGGAATGAAAAAAAGTTGAAGTAAAACTTTCATGAGTAAAAAATGGCAAAAAAAAACAACACAATAAAAACCAACACACACACACACACACACACACACACACACGAAGCATCATCAGGTAGTAAAGGGAGGAGAGTTGAGATATGATGGAAGAAGCATCCTAAGGTCCTGGATTTCATGCTAAAGAGCCTACCTTTAGCCCATGGGTCATAGAGAGGCATTGCAGGCTTTAAGAGGAGGCAAATTATTTTAATCTATTAAGTATTATTTTACTTAGTAGAGGCCCAGTGCATGGATCTGTACACTGGTGGGGTCCCTTGGCCTGACCTGCATGGATCGGGTGAAACTGGCTCTCCAACATCCCCTGAGGGGTCCCAGATTGCAAGAGGGCACAGGCCAGGCTGAGGGACTAAACTAGTGCATGGATCCAAGCCTCTAGTAAGTATATAAGATCTTTGGCTAATCTCTTCCCCCCTTCCCCCCACCCCCCTTCCCCCCCTGATTCATCAGTTTGTTCATGTTTCTATGCCTATGCATTGAGAGTCTGCCCCCTGGTGGTTAGTGCGCATCATAGCTACCTGTTGAAAGGTCAAATGGTCTAATGGTTGCTTAGGCTTTTATATATACAGATTTGTTTTTACTTTATACCTAAATTTAGTGTTACATAAGGTCATTATTATGTCTCTTCAATTCCAGGGAGTTTTTCATATATACTTGAGATATCTCTTTGTCAGCTATGTAGTCATTTAAAATGAATCCCATGTTGTTACACACAGTGATATGTTAACAATAGGTTTTGCAGATGTTCCTAACACTTGACTACTTGCCTGCCTGTTGGGAATTAAGAATTCTCTCTCTCTTCCATTTATTCACTATACATTCATTCACTACCTACTATATAATATACCACATATAATATTAGATTCTTGATAAAACCTTAAAAGTGCATCCTATAATATGCACATAACTATAGTATGCATTTTCTGTTCCTATAAAGATATAACAATGTATATTATCAACAGATCTATTTTTCCACACTACTCTTAAACAGTGATAGAAACTGGTATTTTTCTTTAAATGATTACACCTTTAAACTGTTCAATAACAATAATAATAAAAGTAAGCTGGTAAAAGGGTTTCAAAAACATCTCAAGCATCAGGTGAATGGGAAGAGAACAGAATGAAGCAGGAAAACAGCCCAGTGAAGTGCCCTATAATTAACGTCTGAGCATGAAGCAACTTCCAGAAACACCAATATAATTCTCAAGGAAGCCTCCCTGTAAGGGCATTAAAGCACCAGTAGTTATTTCAAAAGTGGATTCCCTCTTCCCTACAGGTCAACATAATCACCACCTGTCACTCACTGATGTTATTTTCTTGTTTTGTTTTCATCTTGTCTCCTTTTTTTTTTTTTAATTATTGTTGAACTCTCTTCAGCGCTCTTTAGATAAGCCAGGTAATTTCTTTAGAGTGGTCTAAGCTTAGCAAGAGGAAAATAGGGAAATATAAAGTATTGGTGGTGCAAGCCAAGGTTCATCTATCTGGGCTCTCTTCCCAACACCCTTGCTCGATGGAAAGCCGGTGAAGCCTCTGGTGATTGGTGACTTGCCCCTTCAGGTAGAATGTGCCTGTGAACATGGAAGACTCTGGGCTCTTCCACTCCGAGGAGAACACCAAGGTGGGAAGGTTTCCTTAAAGCTTTAATTTCCAATGATGTGGGTCTTTAATTTGTAGACAGCTTCACTTGTTTCATTTTCATTTGTCTCCTTTGGATAGCTTTCTCCCTAGGTGTGGCACACAGAACTGCTTATAAAGTACAGAAGAATGCGTGGCTTTCTTTGGGACAAACTTTCACCCTTAAAGCTCATTTACTTTTCCATTTTCTGTTACCTCTTCTGGCCATAATGTTAAGACCTCACAATTTATTTTATGAAAAAGGTTCTTCTTTTGTTCTTTCGGTTATTCACTCATTTATTGATCCATTTCTGGGTGGGCTAGAACCAGAGATGATATGACAAGGCAAATGAGAGCATAGGAGGAAAGGCCAACATTATAAATATCTTACAGCAAGAATTTAAAAAGGGTAACGTCACGGCAATCAGAGCTGATCATTCTAACCACTGTCTATGAATTAAACATTTGGTGTTTTTCCCGGTAAAATATAAGGCTGTAGTTATTATCCTGTTGATTTTTTAGACACTCTCCTGGAGCATCTATCCAGAGGTCAACAACTAACACTACTTTAGGTGCTGAGCTATAAATATGCTATCAGTTTCTGCAATCTTGCAATTAATTAAAGTGCTGGATTTACTCCAAGCGGTTTTTGGTTAGTCATCTCAGAGCCAATAAACAATGTTCCCCCTGTGTTTACTCCTTACTTGAACTTCTCTGACCAAGTACTATGGTTCCCTTGATCCTTGACAGAACTGTTTATTGACTCTGTATTGGCAGGGCTTAATTCCCTTCCTTTCCACCACAGATCTAGCTTATGTCCTGGTTTTCAAAAGGCATGTTTCCTATCTTCTGAAAACACAGCAAGACTGCAGTAGTCTCAGCATATTTGATCCTTCCTGATAATCACTTGCTTTTTCAAGTGATGAATCAGAGAGTTAAGTGAAAATTGACATTCCTGTGACTAATTTGTAAACAGCAAATTATATTTGCCCTACATTGTCCAAAATGCCAAAGTTAACATATAAATTGCATGCCTTTATTAAAAAATCTGGCAAGGAAAATGTAAACAACAAAACTAAAATTGCTAAGTTTCTTCCTGACCATTTATAATTAACAATCAGGTTGCTAGCAACTCTGTTTACAGAATATCTAAAATCCGCTGTTGATATTAGAGAAGCTTTTCAGCAACAACCTTAACAAGTATAAGTCTCAAATCAAATCAACAGAAACAATCTTGGAATATTCATTTGCATTTATGTATTAAATTTCAGCAAATACATTAGCTTTTAAATTGGGGAATGTTATTTTTCTGCATAAACTAACTGCAAGAAACACAACTGATTAAAAATATGTGACTTGTGTTGATACTTTGCACATGACTTTCCAACAGCTATTATTAAATATAGGCCCAAAATAATTATTTTATTCACTATATTAGTCATGGATTCTAGCATGTGCCTTTTCACTTAAATGACTGTTTCCTGTACATATTAATTGCTCATGTATTGTGGCATTTGTCATCAGAAACCACAGCTACTTGTGCACACATCCAGTTTTCTAGTTTAATGGTAAGCTACTTGAAGGGAGGCATCCTGATCCATTAAGGGCATAAAAGTGAAACCAGGTATCTCACTTTATTACAATCCCTTTTTCACAGTGATTATAAGAGAAATAAATGGAAGACTACCAACTCCATGTCTCTTTGATGCTACTCACCTCTAACTGTCTCCTGACAAAGGGATGAAATTCCTAACATCCTCAGACTTATAGTACAGTATCCGTACTAATGGGGCTAACAGTAGTAACATAGGCAATGTGAGGTTCCCTGTTAGCTGCAAAATTAATGCAATGTATTAGCAGCCCTAAACTAGACAAGGGTTCTAAATGGAGAAATTGAGGCAAATTTATGCAATGGAAAACTGAAGGGCTGCAAAAAAGAAACAAAGACCCGTGACAAGTGCTGGAAAAGCCAGGCAACAGTAATTAACGGGGAAGAAGCAAAACAAGATGTGCAGACTGACAAAGAAGAGGACTTGAAATTCTCAATTCATCCTTGGTAACATGGGACCACACACACACAAAATGTGAAAGTGGTTTGAAATGAAACTCATGTGATAATGCCTAGGCTGCCACACTGTGTGGGTTGGTTTTTGTAGGTGTCAGCATGGAAATGGGGTGCTTTTCCTTACCTCCAGATGCTCTAAAATATAGGGCGGATTTGTCATGCCCAGCCTCAGCATTGCTCCCTCAGGAATCACTTCAACCAGCTTCCACAGCAGTGTGGGGAGATCAGTGCCAATATCTCTGCCATAAGCCCCTGTGTCTTCACTGGTCAACCATATCTCGCAAACACCCTCTGTGAATCAAAGGAGATAATGAACAAATCTGTTGCAGAGCTGTTTCCTTCATCATACAGCTGCTCACTCTTTTTAATGCACTATTTCTCAGCATTATTATGCAGGCAGTCTGGGTATTCAGTTGTAGGGGGGAAAAAGCAGCTTATCCCATGGTAGCACTGGGTTATTAAGTTCATTTTATGAACACCAGAGAGTTACAACAGTGCTGTAAATTATCAGTGCGTCCTATGGAGTGATTAACATTCACAGCCAATCAGTTCAACCCTGTTTCCTCCAAAGCACTTTGATCAAGACTAAGGCTGCAGTCCCATCACAAAGAAAACCCACTTTATTGAACAACAGAAGCCCCAGAACTGAACAGCCGCTCTACAGAAAAGGTACTAACAGCAGTTACCTCACTCATCAGCCTGTCACCAACCCAAGGAAAAATGTCAAATGTGGTAAGGGTTTGCTCACAAATTAGTAATTATGAGGCATCCATTTCTCCTGTAGTAACTATTGTAATATGACTTCTTTAGTCAATTAAGAACAGAATGCAGGGCTTTGTTCGAAGAAGTTGGTTGCTGTATAAGTATTTGTGTTGGGAAACCTGCTTACTGACAGTTTGCATCCTATTTCTCATCCATCAGACCTCAGAAAAATATCTACATGTTTTGTTGCTGTTGTTGTTGTAAACAATCCTGACTTCAAGTAATACAGCATATAATAACTTCCTTCTAAAAATTGAAAGGAAATATTTTTGGATAACCTCGTATTAATTAAAATGAATAAGACAGTTAGCAAGAGTTACCCAGGTTTGCATGGAATACAGAATGTTTCTGAATGCACATTCAATTAAAGGATTAGCCTATTTGAAAAGGCCAAATGATTCACAAGTCTCAACAAACAATAAAATGGGCCTGTGAAATGTGTTCATGCTAAAGTGATTTGTTGCTGCTGAAGAACCTCAACACATATGCAAGGCACACAAAGAAAAAACACAGCCTCAACCAGAAGTATACGTTTCTGGAAAGAATCTTAAAACTATAACTTTAAATCATCTTTAGTTGATGGAACAGAAGAGTTTCAAAAATACATTAAATATTCCTAGCCAAGAGAGACAACAAATAGAACACATGGCTTTTATATGAATATAAACTGAAAACTAACAGAATATGGGAGCAAAGAACTTCCCTCTCCTTAATGTGTTCCACAGAGGGAGAAACATATATGAAGCTAAGATCTCCAATCACTATCCTTTCCTTTAGAATAAGAGATGTAGTTATTAATCAAAAAACTAGCCAACTCACACAACATGTTCCCTTTCCCCTACTTGTCTTTTTCAGACATGCACATCCTCACCCACACCTAAACAACACAGGAAATACAAGTATAGAAATAGGATTTTCATTTCCTGAAATTAAAGAAACAACTATCACAGAAAACAGGATATAACAACAAAACAAAAAAGCTCCATTTAAAAAGCTGGAGATATTTTTAGTATTTGAAAAGCAGTTGTGTTATGAATATATGGGTTTTCTTAGGTTAAATTAAATACATAGTTCCAGAAAGTAATACACCTTTGTTTAGTTTTACTTATATAATAAAGAAAATGTATCCTCAGAAGAAACAGTCTAACATGTGTATAGGTTCCCTGTGTAGTCTTATAATTTTATAAATATTCTTTGTCCATGGAGTAAATACTGTTCTATTTTAAAAAAAACAAAAACAGATTGCAATTAGTGGCATCATCTTTGTTTCAATATTACACATGCCATCAGACACTGGACATATACAACTTTTTTCTTTTAAATCTTATCACAAAATCCACTCCAGGAAAAGAGATGGCTAAGTAACAACATAAACAGATTTTAAAACACTCTGAAAGAGGTTATAAAAACAGGACATTATCCATGATTTTCCAGTTACTGGCATTTGAGCAACACAATATGAATATTTTAAAATGAACAGAATAATTTTAATTTATAATTTTTCCATCCAAATGGTTCCACGTTACGCCTTATGTAGAGAGAGCAAGTTCCTGGAACAGTGCCTTGCTGTTGCTAGATGAATATAGAAGGGGAAAAATCACTATGAATAGGAATGGAAATAACATCCAAGCAGAAATAGCAGCCAGCTCTCAAGCTGCATAGGTGGGGACCAATAGCCCCCTGGTGGGCTGAAACTTCAAATTAAATCACATAAAGAGGAAGCAGCTGTAACACTAAATCAGCAACAACAGGAATAATGGTCTTGATGTCTCCAAGATCAAGGCTGCTAAAGTGCTCTATATAATAGCAACCTGGCTTAAAACACAATGAAATGGGAGAATGTGTGCAAAATGTGAAGCCCATGGACTTAGGGAGAATTGTGCCTGGCCAATTCAATCCAAAAATTTGTCAAAGATGATTTTGCTCTTAATCAATGTAAGAGAGTACAGATTTTGTAAGGTTATATTTCAAGCATGAATGCTAATGAGAGCTGATCCCTCAAATACTTAGGATAGAGAGAGTCATTTCACACTAAAGGTGAAGCTAAATATGGAACCCCATCTGACATCCTTTTCCCTGGGAAGTCTTGTGATTACTCACAGGGCAAGCAGTTCCTGTCAGGTCAGCCTGCATATGAATTCACCAGGGAAACTGAAGGCTGGAGTCTGTAATCACTAATGGATATGGGGACACATGCATGCTTCTATCTGCACACTTAATTGGCTATACTGTGGACAGAAGTGCTTGCCTAAACAGCTTCATTCCTTAAGGACTTCAGTTATGAGGTCTATTCCTCTGCACATTCATTTCTTTATTCATCCATCAGACATTTATTAGGCCGTTACCTACTATGTGCCCTGCAGCGATTCTAGCTCATGACAGATATGGATTCATCATTAAACTTCTGTGATCTAAGATTGGCTGCTATCCAGGAGCTGGCAAGGGGACAGTGACAGACATCCTGGGGACTTCACATACATCACTAATGGAGGTGGTGGAGGGGGGTGGGTATTGAAGAACACAGCCTTAGAAACCAAAATGAAGGGTGAGCTGGAAGTGGATATGACGTCAGCCTCAATGAGATAGGCCCCATCTGCAATATAATGTAGACTTTGATTAATACATGTCAGAAAAACAAACACATGGAAATGAAAAAGAGAAGCAAGCAGGAAGAACTGAGATAAGAGAAGTGAATACCCAGTAAAATCTCCCATGTCTGTAAAAATAAATATATGCAAAAAAAAAAAAAAGAAAGAAAGAAAGAAAAAAGAAAAAAGTAATGGCTGGAAAAAGTAGGAAACAAAAATTAGCTTTTAAAGCATCCAAGTGAAAATTTTACTTTTCCCTAAAATTGTTTGTCTGTCTGAGTTTTGTTCATTTTTCTTAAATTGTTCAGTCTCTGATTTCTAAGGTATCTTAGGTTCATCTGATCCTTTATCCTTTTGTTGTGTTAATTTTGGTAAAAGAAAAGCAAATACTATGAAGAAATGAAATGTATCTTGCGAGGTAAAAACAACACAAAAAGCCTTTAAAAAGCTTACTTATTTTAGGATCAGTTATTTTTTTACCCACAAATTTACTGATCAGCCTAGAGTTGAAACATATTGCTATTTCCCCCTGAACAGAGAGCAACCTCAACAGCTGGATTCTGATCTTTGTTCCATAGTAATCTGAGATGACAGAAAATGGAAAAGTAGGAGACATAAAATATAATTTTCTCAAAAAAATAATCACACAACAAAGAAAATCCTTTTTGAAAAATCAAACTTTGCCAAAACTCCATTTCAAATGATCATGATTCACTATAATTTTCCTGTGTACGAGCTTTATTGCAATAAATTAAAATACTGGTAAAGATTGATTTCATCTGGTCCAAGGAGTGATATTTCTCTAGGAGCTCTTGCTCTATCATGGGGGAAAATTTCCACTATAATATGCTGCTTCAAATGTTTCATCATGAGTAGAGTCTAAAAATAAAGATTATAAAAATATGAAAACTATAAACTATAATTAATGGGATCAATCATTAAAGAACACTAGATGGCAAGAAAATTACATCAAATAAACATAATAAAGAAAAACACTCCCAAATCTGCTAAACCTTTCTTCCTCAGATGTGTTGCTCCCCTTCTCTTATCTTCTGCTCTGCCAGCCTCCTCTCATTTCCACCTATTATCCCTTCTCCACCATCCCAGTCCAGCCTTTATATTCCATTTTCTTCAAAGGCCAGTAAGGAATATAAGTTAAACATATAGTTATATTTATGCATGTGCATTAAATCTTAATTCCTGGTGCTTTTTTTAAAGGGTCACAGTGCACATTAACTAGATTTTTATAGGCTCATTATTCTTAAAAATAACCTTAGAAAACTCAGAAATAAATATGATCCTCTGTATAAATACTTCAAAGTCATGAAAACTTATTCAATGGAGATGTTTCTAAGTAATAATATCTATTTATAGGCATCTTCTGGTTATTTAGTTTATGATTTAATAGCAAATTAAACAATGTTCCCTTCTAATCCTATTACTAGACATCAAGAGTTTTATGTTTTCCTGTCATATAAAAAAGGATTTAAATGACAATTTTATTAAAGATTGCCTCGTAAGAGGACCAACTAGGGATATCTTATAAATATATAACAATGATATATCACTGATGAAACCCAATTAATAGGCCACTATATTAGATAATTATTCATTACTTAATTCTTCAATTATATTATGTTCATACTAGTTTTACAAACTTAAAAGAATTATTAATGACCCGAATTATTTTTTATTCAAATGTGTGTTTTTTTTCTTAACAATGTTGAATTTAGAGGAAAGTTTCAAGAGTCCAGCATGAATAACCATCACTCCTTCACTTGGACTCATGTATAGTATTTTGTCACATTTGTGAGCACTCAATTTCTCCACACCCAGAAGCACATAGTCTTTTTTATGTTCTTCCCCTCTGAACTCTTTGAGAATTAGTTGCAGACATGATAGCACTTTACATCTAAATAAATCAGTGCATATATCTTCTAAGATTTAGAACATTCTCACCCATAATCACAACATAATTACTGTTCTTGACTATCTTTGACCAACACTTTCACTGTAGTCAGATTGACTCAATTTTGTTTCCTTGTGGAATTCACTTAGGCAATGAGGAAATAATCCTGTTAGACGAGAAAATGAATTTTCTTTGGACAATATGGAAATGCAGCTTGAATGTTGCAAGGTGTGTTGCATGGTCTCCTTTAACTTCTGCACAGATTAATGTAGACGTTATCCTACAGAAGCAGCTATAGAACACAGCAAATGAATAGAAGTAATTTTGGTTAGAAGTAAGATTTCCCAATTACAGATAAATTCAGAAAATGATGATCTTGCTAAGTTGGGGAGATGAATCACTCGTAAAATAATTAAACTTTAAAATTATCCTTTTTATTGCTTTAATAACAAGAGTTAACAAGGAGACAGAATTTCCAGAGCATCTGACATCTGTGATTATAATGATACAAAGAAACCAACTTGTTGGCATAACTGATAATGTAACTAAACAAAAACAACCTGTTTAAATTATTTCTTTTGAAAGGTCATAATTAGGAAAAAATATTGTTTATTTCCATGCTTCTACAAGAATTCGGAAATAATGGAAAACAAAATAAACACCACAAAAGGAAGACACACTTTCTGGAAACAAGGTGCCTGATTCTCCAGTGTCCAAAAGCTACAAAAAACCTCAATGAGGCAGATTATCCTAAACACCACAGTGTGTTTGTTCCATACATGGGAGAAATACAGACAACAGTGTCTATGAATGAGCCCTCTGATGTTTCAGCAGGATGTGAGAAAAGATGATAATTTGTCTTTAAAAAAATCACAATAAGCTCAACCTCTAACAGACCCAGCATTACAGATACAAAAGAATGTAGAAAGAAGTAAAAAGAAAATAGCTGGAAACTTACAACGCAGACCTTTTTCCTCAGTAAAGATAAATATTGCTGATCATTGTGATTATAGTAATTTATCTAGATTCCAAGATTAACTTAGAGAGTTATAGGAAACTAAAGAAACAAAAGATTTTGCATTGTTTGAGCCACTGAACTCAATGACAGAATGAAGAACACATAGAACTTAAATATTAAAAGAACACATTACTTTAATTAATAACTAACACTTTATGATCCTAAAGAACTTTCTCAAAAGTGAACTCCACCAAATCTACTGTCAAATATGACCTGAAAATCTTAGTCCCAAATAGGGAAATTTGACTTTGAACATAAAACTTGTACATTATCATTGCAAGTATTTAAACAGCAAATACAGTTTTTAACTTTTACATTATATTCTCATGTTCAGTTGGAAGGTGCATTATAGATATAGTTTAGTTATCCTAATACAAAGAAAACATCATTCATTCATTCATTCATGCAGTCATGCAGTCATTCATTCATCCATTCTTCTTCTAACAAGTATTTGTTATTACTTTGTGTCAGATATGTTCCAGGTCTTAGAAACAAGGTCTTGGCTCTTGTGAAATTCATTCAAGTGAGACAGACAATGAACTAAGATAAATAATATAGATCAAGTAAAAGTAAGTGCTAATAAAAATTTTTAAAGCAGGATAAAAGGAATGAGATAAAGTGGTTGGGAAAGGACATTGCTATTTTTGACACAGAATAATCGAGGAAAACTCACAAAGATATGATACCTGAATGAACCAAGGTAGTAAGCCACATAAATCAGTATGAGAAGGAAGAGTGCTAGAAGCAGAGGGAATATAAGTACAAAGATGCAGCATGAGCATGATTATAATTCCCAAGAAACCACAAAGAGGTCAGTGTGGTTGGGATGAGGTAAGTGAGGGGTGAAAAAGAATTATAAGATGGGAGCCAGTGGTGATAAAAGTTGTTGGAAGAGGGCAGACCTAGGAGAACAAAAATTACATGCTGACAACCTATTCACTGTCATATGTGATACATATGCAATATGTATATTATGTTTACTAGTGAAAGCTCTCAATAACTCCATGTTTTAAAAGATACTGTCATGCTTAAGCTCATGAATATTTAATACAGTTTTAGAATTCTCAAAGCACTAGATTTGGTATATAAGAAGGAACAGAAAAGGAAATACCAGAACATGAAATTGTCCAGTCTTTGTAAAAGAAATTCCTTTCTTTCACTCTTTTTTGAAGGGGGGATATATTACAATCTACTGAAATGAGTGAAACAAGACTAATAAACTTAAATAGAAACAAGTAAAAGAAATCTGAGACCATTAAACATTTATGCTTTCTAGTTGGTAGCACCTATAGGGAACTGAAGTGGTATCAGTCTTTTATATCTCCTTTTTCTTCTTCCTTATTTCTACCCAACGGAACCTAAATACTACTCTTGGGCCCCAACTTCTCACTTAGCATCAATTAAGTTGACATTCAAAAAACTAACATTTGCAACAAACTCAAAGAGTCTTCAAAGAGGTTGAACCACTGCTATAACTTCTGAAGGAAGGACACAAAGGAATAAGTAAAATAAAAGCATCTTTTGAGGCAGGAAGAAGAAAGAAAAAGTCATTAAAGTTCATTAAAGAAAAAAGTAGCTCACTCTCAAAGATCTAATATGCACACACCAATTAACTATAATAACAGAATAATTCAGATCAGTTTTACTCTTTTTAACTACTATAATTGGCAACTGACCCAAAAGTAGGTTAGTTAAAATAGTCTTATAAGAATAACCTGTGCCACTTAAAAGTTTGGAAGTGTTATGAAGATGGTAGTTGTGCCTTGACTAAAATTAGAATAATAAGAATAGAAAGTTCTGATACATACCTGAGACATCAAGAATTTAATAATCAGCTATTTCTTCAATTTAAAATTTCTATGAACAAAGCACTAAAACACCTGCAGGTGGTATTAATAAAAGGTGATTTTTAATATTGATTATAATAGAATAACATATACCAATAACCAACTCTATAACTTGATTACCAACAGGTTCATTTCTGAGGAGGGATGTGTAATATCCAGTAAAAAATTATGGACTCTGGCCATGTTAATGATAACACAAAGTTTTAATTAAAAGAAAATATTGTGAGGACTTTCATTTCTGCATACATAGGATTAAATGTTACAGAATTGCCTTAATGCTATAAACAACTAGAAAATTTGATTATATTTATATATATATATATATATATCCATCAGAAAGGAATAACAGGCAGTGCAGGGTGTGATTTTTTGGGGAGGAAACAAGATGAGTCCTATGATTGCCCATCTTACTACCTGGAAGCATTTTCTAAGGCCACAGTGCAGAAGAGAGGAACCAGATAGAACCTGATGATCTTGCTAAGTTGAGGAGACACATTGCAGTACAAAAAGCTATAATTTACAGGGTTAAATATTTAAGAAGCAAAAGTTGCACAGAGATGAGCAGAGGGTTCCTCCCATTTTTAGTTGAGTACTATCTGGACATGCATAAGAGGAAACTAAATTCCATGGCTGGGGAAAGAATCACAGGAAAGCAGTGGACCAAACAATTCCTAAAAGTCATGCAGGACTAAGAGTTTGTGTTCCCGCAAGACAAGAGAAAGACATAGAATACATGAGTCATTAGATAGAGTCCTTAGGAGTGTATATGTTTTAGTGGTGGAGGAAAATTCGTGTTAAACTAGAAGCTGCTCTGAACCTATAACAGACCTTAAAAGAAAGCCTCAAAAGATCAAACTAATTTCAAATAACTCTATAACAGAACAAAGTCTAAAACTCTTATTTTAAGGAATGTAACAAAATCCAATGTTCAACAAGATGAAATTCAAAATGCCTGGCATCCCAAAGAAAAAAAATATTCACAGGCATTCAGACAAGAAACAAAATATTGACTATGGTTATGATTGGAAGAAAACTCAATCAGAACAGTCATAAATGACAGAAATGATGAAATTAGAAGAAAGGAAATTAAAAGAGATATTGTAAATGTGGTCCATGTGTTCAGAAAATATGAAGGTGATAAGAAAAATAATAGATGTTTGAAAAAAGGCACCAATCAGGAGATGAAGTTAAAGATCCAGTAATAGAAATTATCCAAAATGAAGCAAAGAAAGAAAGAACACTGAGAATAAGAATGAACAGAGCCAAGACCGGTTTGGCTAAGTGGATAGAGCATCGGCTTGCGGACTGAAAGGTCCCAGGTTCGATTCCGGTAGGGGGCATGTACCTTGCTTGCGGGCACATCTCCACTGTGGGGCATGCAGGAGGCGGCTGATCGATGTCTCTCTCTCATCGATGTTTCTGACTTTCTCTCTCTCTCCCCTCCTCTCTGTAAAAAATCAATAAAATATATTAAAAAAAAAAAGAATGAACAGAGAAGAACAATATCAAGTCAACCAACATATGCATTGGATTCCCTGAAATAATGAATTTTCCAAAATTGATAAAAACTATAAAGCATAAATTCAAGAAACTCAATCAACACAGTATAATAAAAAAAAAAATAAAACCACACCCGAACACGTTATAAACAAATGGCTTTAAAAAAAAGTAATAAAGAGAACATTTTAAAAGCAATTAGGGTGGAGAAGACATTGTACACAGACACAAAGATAAGAATAATAGAATATTCTTGTAAGAAACTATGCAAACCAGAATGAAATCGAGAGACATCATGAAAACACTGAAAAACTGTCCTAGAATTTTGTATTCCATGAAAATAGGAAAATAGCTATTCAATTTGAGGGAAAAACAAAAAGGTGAGACAAATAACATTGAGAGAATTTCTTACTAAAAGACCACTACTATAAATAAGAAAGAGCCGAGACCGGTTTGGCTCGTTGGGTTTGGCTCGGTGGATAGAGCGTCGGCCTGCGGACTGAAAGGTCCCGGGTTCGATTCCATCAGGGGCAGGTACATTGGTTGTGAGCACATCCCCAGTGGGGGGCGTGCAGGAGGCAGCTGATCAATGTCTCTCTCTCATCGATGTTTCTAACTTTCTATCCCTCTCCTTTCCTCTCTGTGAGAAAATGAATAAAATATATTAAAAATAATAATAAGAAAGAAAAGTCTTTAAATACAAGAAAATGTATTCTAGATGGGGGTGGGGGTTGTAGTGGGGAAAAAGCACTAGATGATACATAAAGGGAAGAGCAAGACCAGAAATGTTAAATGTGTGGGTATATATAAAAGCTATATTTTTCTCACGTCTTATCTCTTTAAACTATAATTGACTATTCTAGGCAAAACACACACACACACACACACACACTCAAAAAACACACACACAAAAAAAACATAAACAAACAAAAAATACCCCACATAGTTGGGGGGTCTATAATTTATGCAAAAATGATAATAGCATAAAGAATACAAGGAAGGATGAAATGAAAGTATACAACTATAGGATTGTGAAGGTGGATTGTAATAAGTTAAGCATGTATACTTAAACCCCAGAGCAACTATGAATGCATGAATGAATGAATCAATCAATCAATCAATAAAACAGAGAGCTATAGCTAATAAGGCAACAGTGAAGACAAAAATGGAGTCACAATACTCATTCCAGAAAAAGGCAGAAAAAGAGGAGAGAAAGAGCATTGAAATGCTGGGAATTATAATGAATCATTAAATCTAGAGGAGACAGGAAGTGGAATAGAGCACAGAGGCTTCAACATAATCTTTAATTCTTTTTTATTAAAAACAGTCTGGACTAAATGTGATAAAATATTAGGACTTAATACAGTTGGTGAATTTTTTAAATGATGTTTGTTTCTATAGATTTTTATATCTTAAGAATATACTTTAAAATTTGAATAAGTAATAATTTCTATAATTAAATAAATATTGGTAAAGTCTCTCTTTTTTGTCTTAGAATAAGAAGCTAAATCAACCAATGAAGTCTGTGTGTTTTAAAATAAGTGGTTCTCACCCTGCCGGTGTGGCTCAGTGATTGAGCATCGACTTATGGATCAGGGGGTCACGATTTGATTCCCAGGCAGGGCACATGCCTGGGTGGTAGGCTCGATCCCCAGCAGGGGCCTTGCAAGAGGTACCCAATCAATAATTCTCTTTCACCATTGATGTTTCTGTCTCTCTCTCCCTCTCTCTGTCTCTCTGAAATCAATAAAGAAATATATTTAAAACAAGTGGTTCTACAAGAATAATTAAGTGCAATGACCTTTATTAAATTTGTTATGTGAGGCTAATCTAGATAGCTAATATTAGGTATTTAAAAGTAGAATGCTAACTCTCCTCTGGCCTGAAGGGAAAACAATGACATTTTAAAATAACTGTGGTACATCTACACAATGGAATACCACACTGCAGAAAAAAAGAAGGAATTCTTACCATTTGCAACAGCATGGATAGACCTGGAGAGCATTATGCTAAGCGAAATAAGCCAGACAGAGAAAGATAAATATCACATGATCTCACTCATTTGTGGAATATAATGAACAACATAAACTGATGAACAAAACAGGTCCAGGGACAGAGAAGCATCGATCAGACTTTCAAACCTCAGAGGGAAGGTAGGAGAGGGTGGGGGTAAGGGAGACAGATTCACCAAAGGATTTGTATGCATGCATATAAGCCTAACCAATGGACACATACACCAAGAGTTGAGGGCATGAGTTGGGGTGGGGCGGGTAAAGCAAAGGGGGAATAAGGACACATATGTAATACCTTAATCAATTTAAAAAAAAAAAGGATTCCATTAAAAAAAAAAAAAGCAAAAGAACATGCTTTGAATGCGGTCTATATTCAAAATTCTACTCTCACCAGAAGATGAAACATCTCTATCTCTGACTCTAGAAATGCTGGGTGAAACCTGCCACTGTGTGTCAAATAGAGCCATGCCTAGAACCACAATGCTTTCCCATACTGAGACTCTGCAACTCTAAAGCTATGTATTTATTTTACTTGTGTTACTGGGACTAGCTGTTTTTAATTCACTTACTGATCATTGGTTTTTTCAGACAACTGTGCCAGTACCACAGTCCATATAATGCTTTGAACATTACTAGCATTTGGTAAATAACAACCAGCTTTACTATTAAAAATAAATTTAAAAACAAGCAATGAAGCTAGACTATGGAAATCTCTATTGATCATAGAACTGCTGTCAGTGACACTAAAAGCTATTTACATAAAAGGCCCTCAAATTACAAAATATGCAAATTATCTTTATGCAAGAAATGTACCAAATATTCTAAGATTCAGGGTGCTTAAAAAATTCACCCAACTGGGATGATTTCAGATTAAAGAAAATAAGGATTGTGTAATTATATACACTTACCTTGACAAATAGAAAGCAATCTGTGATTAGAACATAGCAATTAGTTACAAAATGCTTCACATGGATTTAATTACCCATCAGTCTACATGTAGCTTAATTACTTTTATCTCATTGCATCAGTAAAACATTTCTGCCTGAGGCAACTGCCAGTCATATATTTATAAGGCTTCTAGACTTTACAGTGAATACATTATATCATTCAGGCAAATGTGCTAAAGTTACAATTGCAGAAGCATTCTTCATTTTGAGTCTCTGGTTTTATCCATAAATATCTCATTGCTTTCTTAGAGTCCACTATCATTTAGCTTTCACAGTGATGGTGTCACCTATTTGGCTAAATAACATCGTTGATATAAACATCACCTCTGTTTATCATGTAAGAGCTAGAAGGAAAGACCTTTAAAACCAAAACAATTATTTTATTGCCCTGGGGCAAAGGATACTATATTCTCATGGGTAAGGTAAACACTTAAATTCAGAAAGGAGATGAGCCCTTTTCAGACAGCTGTTAAGTTCAGAAAGATGGTGGCTTAGCCAAATGGTGGATAGAACATCGGCCTGCAGACTGAAAGGTCCCAGGTTCAATTCTGGTCAAGGCCATGTACCTTGGTTGTGGGCACATCCCCAGTGAGGGACATGCAGGAGGCAGCTGATTGATGTTTCTCTCTCATCGATGTTTCTAGCTCTCTATCCCTCTCCCTTCCTCTCTGTCAAAAATCAATAAAATATATTTAAAGAAAAGAAAGAAAGAAAGAAAGAAAAGAAAGATAGATGGTGGCTTCACTGGATGGATATTTAGTGATTCAGAGTGGGAATTTTTCTCTCCTTGGGAAGACAACTCCATAGTTTTAAAATTCAGCGAATCAAGGTTTGCTTCCTAGCTCCTTTGGGGAAGTTATTTAATTGACCTGAGAATAAATAATAACCATCTTACTTTAACATAATTGCTAAATTCAGAAACACAAAAAATATAGCTATTGGAGGGTGGCTCATACATAGCAAATACTATATATTAAAATGCAAATATGCAAATTGACCAAATGGTGGAACTAGCTGTCGCTATGACATGCATTGACCATCATGGGGCAGATGCTCAATGCAGGAGCTGCCCCCTGGTGGTCAGTGCACTCCAACAGGGGAAACACTGCTCAGCCAGAAGCTGGGCTCACAGCTGGTGAGCGCAGTGGCAGTGGCAGAAGCCTCTCCCACCTCCATGGCAGTACTAAGGATGTTAAACTGACGGCTTCCCAAGGGCTCCCAGACTGTGAGAGGGCACAGGCCAGGCTGAGGGACTCCCCCTCCCCCTGTCCTCCCAAGTGCAGAATTTCATGCACCAGGCCTCTAGTCCTATATAATAAAAGGGTACTATGCAAATTGACCCTAATAGCAGAACAACTGGGAATAACTAGTCACTGTGACACACACTGACCACCAGGGGGCAGACACTTAACACAGGAGCTTCCCCCTGATGGTCAGTGTGCTTCCACTGGGTTGGGGGCGGGGGGGGCGCGGGCACGCTCAGCCAGAAGCCGGCTCATGGCTGGCCAGCACAGCGGGGGTGGCAGAAGTCTCTCCCACCTCTGTGGCAGTGCTAAGGATGTCCAACTAATGGCTTAGGCCTGCTCCCTTAGTCAGACATCCCCCAGGGCTGCTAAAGGGATGTCTGACTGCCAGTTTAGGCCTGAACCCCTTGGCAGCGGGCCTAAGCTGTCAGTCGGATATCCCGTGGGGGGGTCTCAGATTGTGAGAGGGCATAGGATGGGTTGAAGGATCCTCCTCTAGTATAAAATAAAAGTTAATAGAATTTGCAGAGTTCCACCAGAAGGGACCTGATGAGGATTACATGATTTCATCAGAAAAAGGGGTTCTTTGGATGGAGCTCAGTAGAAAATACTCTCCCTCCATTTTTCTTTAAAGAAACACTTTTGGTGTTATTGGGAAATTAGATTCTCTAAGAAGTGAGAGTTTTGGCATTAGGGGAATCTGACTTCATCCTACTTAAACCATTTTTAAAAACCCTCTGTAAGATAGGCAGGTCTCTAAACCAGATGGTGTTGTGTCAACTGAGCTTACAGAGATCTATGGAGGGTTCCTTTAGGGCTTATAAGTCAACAGGAGTCTCTCCTGGAATATTTTTACCCAAATCAGAGTTGCTTTTGTTTTCTGTTCAAATATAAACAAAATTAATAAGAAAAAGATTCTCAAGTAGTACTGTGCTTAAGAATCACCTAGAAAGCACTTAAAAAGTCAGGTGAGAGGCAGGGTGGGCAAGATTCTAATAAAGGATTCTGCAGTGATATACAAGACTGGAACCTGGTGATACTGATAACCACACTAAGAGAAACGTTAGGTGAGGGCTCACAGGAATGTATGGCAACAAATTCAACATATTTAACTACAGTGGTACCTCGAGATACGAGTGCCCTAACATACGAGATTTTTGAGATACGAGCCGTCAAGTGAGCGATTTTTGCTTTGAAATACAAGCAGCATTTGAGATAGGAGTAATCGCGTGGATCGGCTGGCTGCACACGACCCACCAGTTTACCTCGATTCGAGCTTCTCATAGTTTCCCACGCCTCAAGGTTACGGAATGAATTAAACTCGTATGTCGAGGTACCGCTATATTAGAATCTGAAGAGAAAAAAACACACACAAAAACCCAATATATTTTTACACATTAAAAATTTGTTAAATTCCTCCTTGAATTTAGTTAACACTCGCACTATGATTTTGAGCTCCCCAATTACTGATCCCTAAAAGGAATACAGGTTTCACATTCTTAAAAATAGCTTGCAAATGGCTGATGTCACAAGGACACAAGGAACCCAAATCACACCTGATGGTCTCAAGGGTCCAGCTTTTGAGGTGAGCCAGGCTGACCTTCAGAATGAAGAATTTGCATTTAGAAAGCTCAAGCTCATTACTGAGGATGTTCAGGCAGGCCAAAAACTGCCTGACTAATTTCCATGGCATGGATCTTACCGTGACAAAATGTGCTCCATGGTCAAAAAATGGCAGACCATGCCCTGGCCAGTGTAGTTCAGTTGGCTGGAGAATCATCCTGTGCACTGAAGGGTCATGGGCTTGATTCCTGGTCAGGGTACCTACCCAGGTTGTAGGTTCAATCACCAGTCAGGGCACAAATGGGAGGCAACAGATGGATGTTTCCCACATCAACATTTTTCTCTCTCTTTCAAATTAATGAAAACATATAATCAGGTGAATATTTTTTTAAAAGGCACACCATGATTGAAGCTCATATTGAAATGAAGACTACCGATAATTTGCTTTGTCTATTCTGTGTTAATTTCACTAAAAAATACAACAATACGATTCGGAAGACGTCTTAGGCTCAGCATCAACAGATCCACCAAATGCATAAGATGATGGAAATCATGACTGTGAGGTACAAACAAATTGATTCCAGCTGGCATTGGAAAGACATAGGAAAGATGGCCAATCTATTTATCCAATTCATGTTTTTGTAAAAAAAAAAAAGGTCAAAATGCAGAGGAAGCCCAAGTCTGAAATGGGAAAACTCATTAAACTTCAAGGTGGAGGTAGCAGTTATGGAAAAGCTATTGGGGATGAAGCAGGAGCCAAAGGTGAATGAACTGATAGATATGAGTTCCCTGCCCAAGAATCTTTTTAAAAATTCAGACACAATGGTGACAAACAAACAAACAAACCTATTTGCGATTATGTTTTATTCATGTAGATGCTTCCAGCTCTTCACACAAAGACTATATAGCACATAATAAATACTCAATTAATATTTGCTAAAGGAAGGAAAGGGATGGGACAGGAAAGAGGGAAATGCTTCAAATGTTTAACCTAGGCAAACCCAAATTTAAAAAAAATATTTTTCTACTATTACTGTGGGTAGGAAATTACTTTTCAGAAAGTTTTCTAAATATAATCAGATGTCACTGAAACAGATACTACCACACATTAAAACAAAAACAAAAAAACAACAACGTATTTGCTCTTTCATCTCTTTGTGTAGCTTGTCCCAGTAGTTCACACCCAGCAACAGAACAGCTTTGTCTGCAGAGGGCCATCTGCTAGACCAGGGTTAGCCTCTCGCTGGCCAGTGACAATGAGCACAGTAATGGTTCTTAGGCCTTGTCTATAAAATGGCCGCAGTGACACTGGATGGTTCCAATCAATGACAGGAAATTTTCCACTGAAAAAAACAACATCTGACCTGATATCTCGCACAAGGGCAATTACCACACACAATTACTTCTCTAGTTGAAGTAGCTCCAAAGATAAACTGCAACTAGAAAAATATTCAATATATATCAATAAATGTACCCCCCCTATTAACAGAATGATGCTCATGTCAGAGAAAGCTTTAGAGTCAGCTTGGTTAGAATTCTCACTCCACCATTCATTAGTTAGGTCGCCTTGGTGGAGCTACCTACAGCTCTGAGCTTAGGTTTTCTTAGCTGTAAGATGAAGACAATCATTCCATACCTCGGAGGATTGATGGAATAAGAGAATCCATACAAAGCAGTTACCACTCTGCCCGGCACAGAGCAAACAACAAATGCTAGCAACTGTTACTATTGTGTGAGACACCAAAGTAACAATGAGGAAATATGGATCCAACCCAGACGTGGGATGTTTTTGGGGTTTTTTTTGTTTGTGTTTTTTTTTTTTCTGGAGCAGGAGCCATTGCTTTTGAAAATTGGAAATAACAGTATGTGTATTAAGACATTAGAGTTACTCTTGAATTTCCATTTGGAGAAGAAAACTACTTCTGTGATAGTAAAGTTACAATAAAAAGGATAATTGTGGCATAGCCTGTTCAGACCTATATGCAAAAATTGCCCCGTTTGCAAATGGGAACTACCCAAGCACAGAAATAGAGCTTGATGCAGGGCTTTAAAAACAATAAAGTTAATTAAAAGAAAAAAATACTTTCTATAGAGTTCAAAACAAGTTAATTTTTTCTCAAACTCACGTTTATAGTGTTAACAGTCAAAAGAGTTAAAAGTAATGAAATAAATGCTTAAAACCACTTCAACCGACTTCTATTATAAGAAGCTTTCTGAGTCTGTTTTTTAATTCATTAAGTGTTTTTCAAGTTAGGTTTGTTGTCTCAACGCAGCTTTTCATGGTGATTTTGTCAAGAAAGAAGTCCAGAGTCACTTACACTTTTGATTTGGAAAATCTAAATCATCTTGATGAATTTTTTTTCTTATAAACCAACATTACGAATCTGAATTAAAATTAAAGAAAAATAAAAAAATATAGTTTAAGTATTAAAACAAGTACTAAAATCAATAAACCAAAGAGCTAACACCCTTTAAAAGAACCAATGTGCCAAATCCCTGAGCCTTTTTCCTTTATATTTTTGAGGGTCGAAGGAGGAGACATTGACATGAATTGGCTTTTGGATGATGTGCAGAACGGGGCCATCAGAAGCCCATCTGCCAGTGGCGAGAACACGCCTGCTATTGACCTCGAACGGGGACAGGGGCAGTTCTTCAGGTATGGTATCAGCCAAAAAAAAATTAAACATAAAAATCAGCCCAGGTACCGCTTTCTAAACACACACACACATACACACACACACACTTTTGATAACTATGAATGGAAAAGAAAAAGCCACACATAAAGCAAAAATCACTGCTTTGAACATCAAAATACAGAAAGATTATTAAAGGTTAAAAAGGAAATATCCAAGCTGTCATTCCTCCCTGAGTGCCTTCCCTTTACAAGCATCTCCATCTCAGTGCCTTCTTGCCTCCCTTTCTCCACTACTGTCTTGCATGGGGACCATTTCTGCTCTTCCGGTTCTCCCTTCAATTTTCTCCTCCACTGTGCTGCATTAGAGACTGCTTTCATTGCCACAGCAGCTAGCCTTTAGTGCCAGGAGAGTGGGTTAGTACCTTTATATGCCCCCTCCCCAGAGTAGACCTAAAGTGCCCCTAAAGAAAAAGCAGCGAATGAGTGGCTGCATACATTAAAGCCATCTGTTGTCACCATCTGCCCAGGAAAGTTATCCCACTAAGCCTGGCCCTTGAAGTGATGATCCTCTCTATATCTACTGGGAACCCTCCATATTGTCTGGAACTGTCAGGGTTTATTCTAACAAATGTTAGGAGAAGGAAAGGCTACCTCACCACTGTATCGTGTTAAAACTAGGCAGGGGGAGGAGGCATTACTATCACTTACAGGATGGAATGAATATCGACTGGCTTCTATAAATAACTTCTTCAAGTGAAGATGGAACTCAAAACAATATCCCTGAGATATTATGAATGCAGGACTCTACATGTATTTTGGATTGAATATATTTTTGCATGGAAAAGATTCATAATTTTTTCAACTCGATTCTGAACTTCCAACTTCTAAAAAAATAATAGAAACCTCAGGGACAGTCTATAGTAGACAAAAAAATTTTAATTGTAGCACTTCCAATGTTGTCTCACTTTAAATAAGTCACTTGATTTTGCTGAATCGCAGTTTCTTTATCTGGAAAACAGGAGATTAGACCACATTATTTCACTTAACTTTTGGGGTTAGAGATCCCCTTTGATACTGATGGAAGTCATGGATCCCTTTCCAAAGATAAGGCACAGGCAACATTTTACTTGATGTATCAGGGGATTCATAGTTTCTTAGATATACATCTGTGGAGAAATTCCTGGACTTTATGCTAAAATATGATGCTCACTTAGTGCACACAACAAACCATTTTCTTAAATGAAGATACATATTTTTTACCACTAGAAAATCAATTTATTCATATCCCCCACTTAATAGCTGTTGGATAATTCCTTGAAACATGTAAGTTTAATGAGATTCTGAAATTACAGAATTACAGAATTGTTCATGGATCCCACATATACCCATGAGCAATTACAGAATTGTTCATGGATCCCACATATACCCAATTCATTTCGTATAATGAATTACAGTGATGAATTACACTGTAAAATAATCACTCTATCAGCCAAGAATGGCCACTTTTGATTGGCAAGTGACTTAAGTACAACAAGAGTCATAATTTCCCTGGTTTGAGACTTTCAAAGCTTTCAAATTGTTATTCTAAACAGCCATCTCTGAAAAAATGATTTTCAAAATTAGTAATTTCCCTTTTACATCAAACCTAGGCTGTCCACTTAGAAAAAAATGAATAAAACTGGTTAAGAAAGAAGCATCTCAATTGTCAACAATCAAGTGATACAGTTTATGTATAATCTTCCAAGATTTTAATAAAGTTAATGTATTTAATATTTATATTTAATAAAACTCATATTAAAAACAGTAGCTTTTATGAGGACTATCAAAGAAGGTAAATAATTAAAGATGTATAACTCTTTGAAGTTTACTAGGAGACACCATTCTGAAGGGGTTAGAAATAATCATCATTCCTGGATTCAGGCTTATTAGTTAGCACGACAAGTATAAAAAAGTAAAGCCAAAACACATCCCTCATTTAGGAACTCTAGGACATGATTCCCAAAGTACCTTCCACATTCTAGAATTCTAGCGTCTAGTACATATCTTCCTATCAACATAAGTCAAAAATTTGATTTTCGACTTATCTTTGCTACTATGGGTAAAAATCGATGAAAAAGCAATAGTAATGCAAAAGAGGTATACTCCTATTGAATTATTAATAGGCAATACAACTGTAAATGTTTTTGTTCACCATTCTTCACTGCTCTCGCAAACAATTTCAAAATGGGAGCTGCTGAAGCATGAAGACTGTTTGCAGCCATTGCTTTCTGAAATCACAGCACTGGGAATTGGTGGAATTCTTAACTCCTTGGTTATTATCAGGCATTGTGAACTTTCTTTGAAAGCAGACTATAAATTCACAAGGGGGGTCCTTTTCCTTCAGTCAAGGAAATGTTTAAAATGACCCCCATCTGCCATTTTAATGTATTCTTCTCAGAGACTGCCATAAATATTTAATATAAAAAGGCACCGTTTAAACACAATGAATAGCTTATGAAATTAAAGTTGGCTGATGAATTACACTGTAAATAATGACAAAGAAAATAAGAGCAGCATTACTAATTTCACTTATTTCTCTTGACATTTCTTAAGAAATATTCAAAAATTACTTAGATATGAAGGTCAACTTAATTGGCATGAAAGGGTGAGTAACTCTATAGAACCATTAAACTCTTGACTCTATATCTAACATCTAGTTACAGTACCCCCCTGAAACAATAGCATATTGATTTTCCATTTGTCAAGAAGTCTCACTTAACCTGCTAACTACTTTCACAAAAAGTCACATAAGTAGAAAGATACCTTGTATCTAGTCCCTGGCTTAGTCTTTTGTATTCAAACAGGAATCAATACCTAAAGGTTGACCTCTCTATGGAAGACATTCAACACTCATTTACCAAATGAGTGCACACAGTTATTATCAGATGCAATTATATACTGAATTCAAAGTTGCTGAGAAAATATGCATTTTCTTTCTGGTATTATTATAACAACAAACCTGCATATTTTCCACTCTCATTAATATCCAGAAAAATCCCTTATTCTTGCTGTATTTTTTTTAATGAATAGCTGTTATTTCTTCTCCTCATAACTCCTAATCTCTCAATTTTCCCATTTAAATCAAACAGTTTTAATTTCTTTTCATTTTTCTCAGAGGTCTCTTTTTCTAAAACATTTTCAATGAACTTCTCCAGAGTGTAACAGCAATATTATTTCTCAATACTTACAAAGTTTAGCCAAAGTAATGTTAACTCTTACAAGAATAACATATCCTTGACATAATAAGTGTGCTGCTCAGATTCCCCTGTGGGGTTAGGGCCAACCCTCAATTCTAAACAGGTTCATAGTTCAACATACTAAATACCTATGGATGTTTTCAACCAAATCTTACAGTTAAGCAATTTCTCCCATATTGATGTCATGCACCAATACTTTTTGTATGTTTTTACTAAGCAAAATGCAATATTGTTCTACACTAAACATGTCATCTGTAAAAAAACCATCCTCAGGCTATAAACAGAGCTTTGTAGATTATTCTTCAATATGAATGTTTTCCTAAAATTCTTATGGGAAAAATATACTGGGAATTTTCAACATTTTCATTTTTGTAAAGACAGTTAATTTAATGGTTTCCCTATTTTTATATGGACTATCATTCCATCATAAAAGAAAAACAAAATTGATTGGAAATATTCTGCAAAATGTCATAGTACTCACTAATTAATACAATTGGCTTGGTATTTGACAATTGGTTGAGGTTCTACTATCTCCTCAATCTTTATCATTAGTATGATTTATAGATGTGTCTATATAATGGAATCTAAGACATCTAAATACCTTTAACCTTTTAATGACTTTTAGTTTGCCTTAATATTTTTTACTCAAATACCATTCCATCCAATAAGTATTCTTATACCTAATACTTAAGATATATAACAAACATACAATTATGCTATTCATTAATTTTAATAGATATCTCAAATGGCATGTAGCTATAGCTTAAATTATAAACCATTTGATAAATGATGGAAGTTTCTGTGCATTATTTAGACTCACTAAAACAAATTTTGTAATGAACAAAAGTTTCCTAGGTAAGAGTTCTTGCCTGGATAAAGTCAAAATATAAACTTCAACCCCTATTTTTCTATTCTCACCTCAATCTTAAGTTGTTCTGAAAAAGCATGGAGTTGTTTAAGTCAAACAATTACAGTCTTATGTTGAATGAGATGAATGTAATGCACAGGGAGAAAAAGCAATCCGCAGTCTACCTTCGCCATTCTTTCACTATGCAGGTTGCCTATTCTTTTCCACAATATCGTACACACACGGTACTAGATATACAAAAACTCAAAATATTCCATTTAGACACAGTCCCCTCCTTAATGCTCCTGTATTTCTCAGGTGAGATAATTATTTTGTTAAGTTCTTCCCTCATCCCCACATGACCTTTCTAGCAATCAGGATTACTGTAAGACAGTAAAGAAAGAAAAATTTTTAAATGGGGATTTCTTTATAGCCTAAAATATTTCAAAGACTTTACGTCTGCATGTTGAATATGTGGCTCATTGCAGCATGTACAAAGGGCATTTTGAATGTTGGTGAGGCAATGACTTATTCAGGATGGGCCACAAGGCCAATCTACTTAGACTCTGAGATCAGGATTAGGATAAGCAATTAAACATTACTAAGAAAGATACCTTAGTCTCCTTTTGTTTCATTTAAAATTACTCTGAAACATCAACTTGAAATAGACCTAAAACACCATGAGCAATCTCCTAACTTGACTCAGTCTGGTGCTCTTTCTAAGACAGGGGATAACAACTTGTCTCCTTGGATGTCGTAAGGCTCAAGATCATTCAAGAAAAAAATCTAACACAATGACAGGAAATAGTCATTGTTAAATAAATGAAAACTATTTTTACTATTACCATTTTATTTTTTAATAGGACATTTTGAGAAACAACCTTTCTATTACAAATGGATGAGGGAGCTTTGACAAAGACAACCCTTTGAAACACAAGAAACAGCACGTACAGTTTACTAATTAAAGCAACAGTCTCCTGATTGCTGTATTCCTTAACTACTGGGTAAGTAAAACTCTCAATATTCTTATAAATCTACCAAGCCAAGAGTGTCTGAATAAAAATGCTGTAGGTCCACAGTTTCTGGAGGTATATTTTCATACTAAGTGCTCTCTGAGGCATAAAGCTCATTAGTAATTAGAAATTTAGTATCATTATTTTAATACTACTAACTAAATAGAAGTGTGGATGACAGTACATAATCCTAAAAACAATAAAAATATTTTTTATTTGGTCAATTTGATACATAATAGACAAAATCTGATTCTTTGAAAGTTTTTAAGATCATATGGAAATATGACAAAGGGAAGTCAGAATCAGAAATAGTACTGAATACTCTCAACAATAAAGTAAAAAATTTCTAAAACAACAAAAAATTACATATATTTTGACTTGTCAATCAAGCATGAATCTAACCTATTCTACTGACTTCACTACCTTTGATCCCTATCCTCACCTTGTCTTGGAGTTAGCTTTTTCTATAGTGTCTCAAACCTTCATCTTGAACTTGGTCTTCACTTCACATTTATAGGCCTACATTTCTAGGTCTAGTCCTAAAACCAGTATCATTCATTCAATTATGAGCCCAAACCCTGCCCTTACATGTCACTAAAAAACAGCCAGGCCAAATTTAGTCTGGACATCCTAATAGCATATTCCACAGTGCTGAGAACTGATACAATTCGAGCTTGCAGTTATAAGGAATGGCAGCAGATCACACAGAAAAAGAATTTATTAAAGAAATACTGAGAATGAGTTTAATACTAAGCTTCCAGATACAAAGAAGTACAACACAGGCCTGAAGAAAAAACAGCGCTTCTGCTGCAAACTGGGCCCCCCAACAGTTGGCTGCAGCTGCTGCCACTCAGGCTAGCAAATATGGATTCTGGGTGGAGCCTCCATCTTCAGCTTGCTCACTTCCGAATTGGTTTATTGATGGCACTTTATCCAATGCCCTATGACAAAGGAGCTAGTTTTCTGAGTTCCCATCTTGGGGAGGTGATTATCATGATGGTAGAAGTGCCCTTGAATTACAGGGAAAGTGTTCAAAAGGTGCTGGTCAGCCAAAAAACACGAAGAAGGCCAACTGCAGAAAGTTCTAAATTGCTAAAACCCAATTAACACTCAAGTAGAGAAGAAAATTACTATTCTCCATCTTTCATCCTGGAAAAGAGAGGTGTTTTTAAAATAATTAAATCATAAATATAATAAACAAATATGGTTTGACTATAGTAATGTCTCCAATCATGATCTAAGTCTTTTTTAAAATTGTTTAAAGTATTACATATAGTACTACATATATCTCCTCCTCCCCACTCATTGACCTTCTCCCAGCCTCCCCTAACCCTTGTCGTGTGCCCTCATCCCACTCCCCCAGTGTCTTGTGTCCACTGGTTATGCTTATATGCATGCATACAAGTCCTTCAGTTGATCTCTTTCCCCCTTCTCCTTAACACTCCCCAGCCTTCCCTCTGTAATCTGTCACTCTTCAATGCTTTCTGCTTCTGTACCTTTCTTTTTGTTCATCAGGTTATAATGTTATTTTCCATAAATGAGTGAGATCATGTGGTATTTTTCTTTCATTGCCTGGCTTATTCACTTATCATAATGCTCTCCAGATCCATCCATGCTGCTGCAAATGATAAGAATTCCTTCTTTTTTACAGCAGCATAGTATTCCATTGAATAGATGTACCATGGTTTTCTAATCCATTCATCTGCTGATGGGCATGTAGGCTGTTTCCAAATCTTACTACAAATAGTGAAGATGAAAACTCTGTAATGTTCCTAACTGCCTCATGCCAACTTCTGCAATCTCCACTCACTATGTTTTACCTTTTCAAATTGTGTAGGCACAGCTAATGCTTTAGGCCCCCCTCCTGACTCTGACACACCCTGATTAATTCTGTCCCCTTTTACGCCCCCTCTTTTTTCCCTCCTTTTCCTTCTAGCTTCAGTAGTTCAATGGCTACTGACATGTTAGTTATTCCTTAGTTCTCATAGAAAACCACTTTTATCGTTAACCATGTGTATTTAAGTAGAACCAACTCTGTCATATAAACTATATCATGACTCAAAAAAGGAAAAATTCCAGGATATGTTACATACAACATTGCTATTGGACAATAAGTAAGGGCAGGGTTATCCATGAAAAATAAGTATTGGTAGTCTTGCTTGGATAAACATCTCGTAAGGTTAAACACAATGAAGAAGATGGGCAGATCACTGTTTTTTAATGTCTCATTTAGCATCATTTTATGTAGCCTCCCATGTGCAAACTATATTTAGGAATAGGAAGAAGCATAAAGAGACTGAAAAGTGAAGTAAAAGAAATATCATCGGGAGAATCCAAGATGGCGGCATAGGTAAACACCTATACTGCTGCCTCGCACAACAATTTCAAAACTACAACTAAAAGACAGAACGGACATCATCCAGAACCACAGGAAAGCTGGCTGAGTGGAAGTTCTACAACTAGAAGGAAAGAGAGGGGCTCACAGAGACCCAGAGGAGCTGCAAAAAGCTGAGGTACGGAGGCGCGCGCTGAGAGAGCGGGTGCCGGAGTACCTGGCTGGCTTTCTCTGGCGGGAGGGAAACGGAGACTCCCAACGGCATTGAACCCCTTCTCTTACGACACTAAACCCCAGATCCAGCCGAAACTCATACGGGGGGAGCTTGGACTGTGAAAAGGGAGAAGTGCACGGAAATTTAGGGGAGTTACAAAGGATCGGAGGTCTGGTCGCGCACGGCACCACGCGGAGGACGGATTGCTGATTGTGCCGCTGGCTTTCGCGAGTGGACGGGAGACAGACCCTCCCAACTGCGCCACTTCTGAGTCCACTGGGCCCCTGTTTTGGGCGAAACCCTGGGGACCTAGACTCGTGTGGTCCTGGTTCGCAGGGGAGCCGGAAAGGCAGCGGTCAGAGGCGCTGCGGGTGCGCGCACAGGGACCACTCCAGCCATTACCCAGTCACGTGAGACTCAGGGGCCGTGGAGGGCGGGGCCGACTGGAAGGCAAGGCGGTCCCTTAAGCCCTGAGACTCCACCCTCCCAAGCTCAGCAGAGGCTTCTGCAGCTGAATCCAGCACAGAAGTTTCCCCGGCACAGTGAAAATGCCGAGACAAGGGAAGGGATTACAAGCAAAAGAAATGGAGGAAAAAAAACGAGTGGATATAGAGTTCAAAACCACGCTTATAAGGTTTTGCAAGAATATGCTAGAAAAGATGGATAAATTTAGTGAGACCCAAGAGAAGATAATAAATACACTGACTGAAATGAATACTATTACGCAGAGTACTAACAGCAGACTAGAGAAAGGCAAGGATCAAGTCAAAAATTTGAAATATAAAGAAGCAGAAAACATTCAACTGGAAAAGCAAGAAGAGAAAAGAATCCAAAAATGTGAAGATAATGTAAGGAGCCTCTGGGACAGCTTCAAGCGTACCAACATCAGAATTGTGGGGGTGCCAGAAGAAGAGAGAGAGCAAGATACTGAAAACCTGTTTAAAGAAATAATGACTGAAAACTTCCCACATCTGGTAAAAGAAATAGACTTACAAGTCGAGGAAGCACACAGAACCCCAAAGAAAAGGAACCCAAAGAGGACTACACCAAGACACATCATAATTAAAATGCCAAGAGCAAAAGACAAAGAGAGAATATTAAAAGCAGCAAGAGAAAAACAGTTTATTACCTACAAGGGAGCACCCATACGACTGTCAGCTGATTTCTCAACAGAAACGATGCAGGCCAGACGGGAGTGGCAAGAAATATTCAACGTGATGAGCAACAAGAACCTACAACCAAGAATAATCTATCCAGCAAAGCTATCATTCAGAATTGAAGGGCAGATAAAGACCTTCACAGAGAAGAAAAAGCTAAAGGAGTTCATCAACTCCAAACCAGTATTATATGAAATGCTGAAAGGTACCCTTTTAGAAGAGGAAGAAGAAAAAGGTAAAAGACAAAAAATTATGAACAACAAATACACATCTGTCAACAAGTGAATCTAAAAATTAAGTGAATTAAAAATCTGATCAACAGAATAAACTGGTGAATATAATAGAATCAGGAGCACAGAAAGGGAGTAGACTGATAATTCTCAGGAGGACAAAAATCATAAAGCATCAAACAGACTGTGAAATTATAGCAGAAAGATTAAAGTTAGGTGAGGTAAATAAGTGATCAATCAAAGGACTTGTATGCATGCTTATAAACATAACCAATGATCACAGACACTGGGGGGTCGGGGTACGCCTGGGAGGGAGGGGGGGCAATGGGGAGATATGTATAAAAAATTAATAAAAATTAATTAAAAAAAAAAAAAGAAATATCATCTCCAAGCTAAAGTCCCAAAACAAATAATATGCAATTATATGCCTTAAAAATGATTCGAAGGATACACTTCATAGTATTTATAGAGAATTAGAGGCCCAGTGCACAAAATTCGTACACTGGGGGGGGGGGGGCTAGGCGCAGTGTGCCTCAGCCCAGCCTTCCCCCTCTCACTTACTAGGAGCCCTTAGGGGATATCCTACTGGGGAGTGGGCCTAAGCCACAGTCTGGCCTCCCTCTATGGGAGGCAACTGGGCTGATCAGGAGAAGGCGCCAGCCCCATCACTCCACTGCTGCAGCCACTGCTGCCACTGCAGCTGCCAAGGTGTTTTCATCAACATGGACTCTAGTCCCTTCACCAAGAAAAAATGACAACTTTCTTTAAGCATTTTCAAGATGTGTCTTTCATAGGATAAAACATTTCTTTCTTTTTTTTCATCCTCACCTGAGGATATGTTTTCATTGTTTTTTAGGGAGTGTGGAAGAGAGAGGGAAAGACAGAGAGAAACATCAATGTGAGAAGAGACTTTGATTAGTTGCCTCCTGCATGAGCTCTGACCTGGGCCCTGGCCAGGGAGGAGCCTACAACCTAGGTACATGCCCTTGATCAGAATCGATCCCGGACCCTGTGGTTGAAAGGCCAAGGCATTATCCACTAAATCAAACTGGCTAGGGCAGGATATGACATTTCTTAGCCCTCCAGCAGTGGACCTTCATTTTTTCCTCCAGGAGTGTGGTGAAAAACCCTAGATCACCTTTTTGGATTCTTATTACCCAAGTTACCAAGAAAATTACCAGTGGCATACAGGAAGCTTAGTCAGAGAGCGGTCAGAAAATGTGTTTCCTCTGCAGCTCATGCACAGAGGCAGGACTACTGGCAAGTCGAGGCTGGCACACACCCCGTCTCCAGGCCTCCTCAAGCCTCTGCCATGGCTTGGGCAGGGCCCCCGGCTCCACTCAAGCGTCCACTGCAGCTTGGGCAGCGCCCCTCAGCTCTGCTCAGGCCTTGGTCAAGCCTGAGCTGTGGCTTAGGCAGGGCCTCCTAGCTCTGATCAAGCCTGTGCCAGGCTTGGGCAGAGCCCCCCCCCCCCCAGTTCCGCTCTGGCCCTGTTAAGCCTCTGCTGCCCCACCCCTGGCCGCTCAGTGCCAAGGCCTGTAGGCCAGGAGTGGCCAGAGAATGATCCCGGGACTCAGCCTGCTGGGTGCCTACGTAAAATTAACCTGCGATCTTTGTCAGGTTAATTTGCATACTCACTCCTGACTGTCTGGTGGGCATCGTGGAGATACGGTCAATTTGTATCTTTCTCTTTTATAGTGTAGATGAACATGTTTTATACTTCTCAAATTAAGAGGAAAATAAGCAAACTTGCTTATTGAAGAATATTCTCCCAAATATAACTAAATCCATAATCATGTTCCAACAAAATTCAATTCAAAATTATTCTGATTCTAATTTTTAAAATACCATATTTATAAGTACCTTTTACTGAAGAAAGTTTTAAATTAGATAAAGCTTGTGACATTTGAATAGCATATTAAATCTCTTTTAAAAATATGTGTGCATCCTTGCCGGTTTGACTCAGTGGATAGAGTGTTGGTCTGTGGACTGAAGGGTCCTAGGTTCGATTCCAGTCAAGGGCATGTACCTTGGTTGCGGGTACATCCCCAGAAGGTGGGTGTGCAGGACGCAGCTGATTGATGTTTCTCTCTCATCGATGTTTCTAACTCTCTACCCCTCTCTCTGCCTCTCTGTGAAAAATGAATAAAATATATTTTTTAAAAATAAAATAAAATAAATATATGTGTGGTCAGGTATAGGCAACCTCTTTCCCCACTGCTTTTCAACACTGTATTGGAAATACTAGCTAAGGCAATAAGTCAAGAAAAGGAAATAATCACAGCATAAATTATTAAGACTAGGAAATTGACATTTTATCATTCTATTAACTCAACTATAGCTCTTTTCTGTACTCCACCAGTTTTCCAGGAACTCATTTTTTTTTGGGGGGGGTGGTAAGGGGTAGGAGTAAGAGGAAACTTTTATAAATTTTACTACATAGATCCATGTAACCATCACCAAAATTGACATGTAGATCTGCTCCATCACACCCAAAATAACTCTCTGATGTTATCCTTTTAGTCATTACTCCTCCCACCCCTAATTCCTAGCAATCATTAATCTATTCTCCAGCTCTATAATTTTGTCATTTAAGGAATGTTCTATATAGAATCACACAGTATGTAATCATTTGAGATTGGTTTAAGAAAACCCTCAACCTAATGCTCATGAGATTTAATCAAGTTGCTGCATATATCAATACTATTCTTTTTTTCTTTTTTCTTTTTTTTTTTTGCTCAGCAGAATTCATTGTATGGATATACCACAATGTAATCATTTATTCACTTATTGAAAGACATTTGGGTTGTTTCCAATTTGGAGATTAAAGCCACCATGAACATTCATGTGTGGTTTTTTGTGTAAATTTACATTTTCACAAATACCCAGAAGAAAGGCTACTGAGTTATATGTTATTTATAATGATTAGTTCAAATTGGCTAGTCTATGGTACATAGTTTTTACACAGTCTAGATGTTGCTGTAAAAATATATTTTTAAGATGTGATTAACATTTAAAGTGGTAGCCTTTACTAGTAAGTAAAGCAGATCACCCTCCATAATATGGATGGGTCTCTTTCAACAGTTGAAAGCCTTAAGATAAAAGACTGAAATTCCAGAAAACCAAGGCATTCTACCGACAGACTGCCTTTAGATTCAAGACTGTACAGTGATTCCTGCCGGAATTTCTAGCTTGCTCTACAGAATTCAGACTTGTCAGTCCCCACAATCATGTGAGCCAATTCCTTAAAATCAATCAATCAGTCAATCATTTAGTGTGTGTGTGTGTGTGTGTGTGTGTGTGTGTGTGTATGTGTGGGTGTGTAATTTGCTCTATTTCTCTGGAGACCTCTGATGAATACAATATTCTATGATTGGGAAGTAGGCAGGGATATCTGTTCTCAGCACTTCTTTTTAATTTTTTACCATTATTCAATAAGCTGATTTTTCAAAATACAAATCAAGTTATACTATATATAATTCTTTCTATGTAAATACATAAATATAAAAATACATTTATAATAAGTATAGATATAGGCATATTGGTTAGTGAAAGATTAATAATTTAATAGATTCAGTAAGTATGATATGAAAACATCTTATAAAGTCCATTAGTATTTCAGCAGGTAAATTCTGTAAGAAGTAAAACAGACTACCCTTTCTCCAATTTCACACCCACCCTGGTAAACTAAGTAAAAATATGTCCAGGCACATTGTGTGAGTTTGGAAGTGAGCAATACCTTAGATATACAAATGATATGCAAATTTTGTCAATGTGGGTCCATAGTCATGAGAAAATCTACACTTTAAAAAGGGGAAAAAATTGACTATTACCTCAAATAACTATTAAAAACCTTTGTATGGAATACTATATAACTACAGAATACTGTTAGGATCTAAGCAGTAATAGCAGAAACATTTCAAACCACTTTAAGTAGTAGTGTTTTGGAAAATAATGTAGGAATAAATAGATAGCCTAATCTCTCTGTCATGAAGAAAGCCATTAAAAAATTCAACAAGTTTCTACTGAGCATCTATAAAGTTCTAGGCTCTTAGGAAACACCAATAAAGAAAACATATAGTCTAAAACATATAGTCTAAACATATAGTCTATACAAGGAGTTGGTGTGGAGTGGAAGAAGAGAAATGAAAAAAAATATGTGATAAGTCATAAATCATAATAAATCCTTAAGAAGAAAAGTAGATCTGGAAAAGCAATTAAAAGATGGAGGTGTGGGTAGAGGTAGTTGCTATTTTAGAGAAAATGAACAGAGACCTTATCTACAAGAAGGTGACATCTGTGTAAAACACTGGCTATTTAAATATGGGGTGACCTGGGAAGATGAAAAGAGATCCTCAGATTTCATTCTTGATTACCTGTCTCATTCAGCTATTCCTGGATCAAAACTGTATCTAGAATCCATGCCTTCTCCTTGGTTAGCAACTGAACACAACATGTTCCTCATAAAACTACTCCTCTGCAGAAATGAGAAGACCAGTCTCATCTCAAGAGGAGCTGGACTCTACTCCAAGTCCAGGTGGGGAAGCTCCTTCCCCACCCAGGCAGGGAAAAGCAATAGGGTTACCAACAGATGAAGGAAGAAGAAACAAATAGCAGCTATATAAAAGGTGGATGCTAAAGAGAAAACACTGAAAATTCTTATGAATTTGGGAGAAATAATAATAATAAAGTTGTCAAATAGTGCCCTGGTACAAATCAACAACAGAAACGGGGGCTTCTTCATGCACTTTCATTCAAAAGAAAATGGGAGTGGATCATGGGTACATCAATCACCGTGTGGTAGAAAATGCAACTATCAAACTATTGGGTGGTCTTCTCAGAGGGAAGTTGTCAAATGCATCTGACTTTGATCTCTCATTCACAGAAATAGCCTGGAGAAACTTCTCCACCCCATAAAAATAATAAATCTCAAAAGCCACATACTATGGAGGCCAGAAACCACCCCTGGTGAGAAATCCTGGTTTTCAATTTACTAAGTAAACATTAACTGTTAAAATACTGAACCAGAAACATTACAGTGAAACCTGAAGGAATAAAAGTCTGTAACAAAAAATCTTAGGGGTTGAGGAAGACACAGAAGAGAAAGAGAGAGGTATAATCTGTATCATTTTTTACATTAGAAACCATTTAGAGAAACTATTAAGCATTAATAAGAATGTAATATCCAGAAATTAAATTTGACTATGTCTATTCTAAGCTAAGGTCAAAATAAAAGAAAGCGTAAATAAAAAATGTATATAATAACATAAAAATCTTACTTGTATGATTTCTTTTAATTTTTGGTAAAACCCATGAACAATGATGATTTAGGTGATTTGTCCACATAAAAGATTACTGATTAATGTACACATATACAAAATTAGTATATGAATCAATATTTAATTTTAAAGCAAAAATAATTCCAACAACATAAATAGCCTCTTTTCACTCACTGAGTCCTTTGTGAAGTTATACAACTGGCTAGCATCTCTCTTGTCAAGAAATAGTATAGAACAGTGCTAGAAACCAGAGGGCTTGGACCTGATTTTGGTTCCATCACTTGGTAGCTACTATTTGACAATGCCACTCTTCTTACTGAGCTTTGGTTTTCATCCATAAAGTACCTAACTGAATAAATAATACCTAATTCACTGGTTATCCTAAAGGTTAAATTAGATACAAATAAAGTGTCTAAAATTACTACAAATACATATATATGTATATGTGTGTATATATGTATGTGTGTGTATATAAGTATTATTATATTTCATTTTTATATATCAATTTTATATGTATATGTTCCTACATAGTCCATATGTATATATAATAAATATTGTTAAATATGAATTCCTTCATCAATGACTCACTGTGTCAACTAGATAAGCCATTTACTCACTCTTGAGCTTTAATTTTTACATTGTGAAGTGGAGATCACGCTACCTGTCCAGCCTAAATTCAAGAGATTATCACCCAAATTGGCAAGGGAACTCATCAGCCCAATTTCTGTACTGCCACGTTTATCAGTTTGTGAGGATTGCCTTTCAAAGTACTATAAACTGGTGCTTTAAACAACAACAGTTCCTGTTCCGGAAGCTAGAGATCCAAGACCAGGTGTTGGCAGTGTTGGTTCCTTCAATGGCTGTCAGGAAAATCTAATGCCTTGCTCCTCCTAGCTTTGGGTGGGTTGCTGGCAATCTCTGGGGTTCCTTGTGAAAGCATCATCCTGGTTGCTGCCTTTACCTTTGTATGGCATTCTCAATATTTGAGTGTCATCAACAACATTGTACTAGTATAAGGACAGCAGTCAGATTGGATGAGAGTCCATTCTAATAACTTCATTTTAACTTCATTACCTCTGTAAAGACACCATCACCAAATAAGGTCATGCATATGCTGAGAAATTGGGGGTTAGGACTTCAACATAAGAAATTTAGAGGGACACAATTTAACCCCTATCACTATGCTTCCTTTAAAAGGCTGCAAATCAGCCAAAACCAGTTTGGCTCAGTGGATAGAGCGTCGGCCTGAGGACTGAAAGGTCTCGGGTTCGATTCCAGTCTGGGGCATGTACTTTGCTTGCAGGCACAACTCCAGTAGGGGCATGCAGGAGGCGGCTGATTGATTTCTCTCTCTCATTGGTGTTTCTGACTTTCTATCCTTCTCCCTTCCTCTCTATAAAAAGTCAATAAAAATACATTTCAATAAAAAACAAACAAACAAACAAATAAATAAATAAATAAATGGCTGCAAATCAGGGAACACACATGGGGTGTGAGGTACCTACATTGGAAGTCCAAGAGAACTCTAACTCTTGGCTAGAATTCATTGGGCCCCCAAGCCACAAAGTTCAAATACAAGGAGCTGTATCTGCAACAGAAATCTATTTTCTCCACAGGCAGGACTGCCACATAGAACACTCAAGGAAATCTGAATTTCAGATAAATAATGAACAAATTTTCAGTTATGTCTCATGAGCCTCCTATATCTTTATTTGGTAAAGGGGGGAACCTACCCACTGGTGGATTGCTGGTACATGCTGCATGAACTAGCTACTTAAGCTAGCTACCCAAAGTTCCCCCATAAGATTTGCCTGAGGTATCTGTTACGCACAGAAATTCCCAGGCTCTATCTCAGACCCACAAAATCAGACCCTCCACAGAAGAAGTCTGGAAAGCTATAGGTTTAACCAGTAGCCAGGATGATTCTTATAAAAAACACTTGGTAAACAATGGGTTAGATGAGGACAAAGAACTGTTGAAGAGCTATTAGTACAAAGAAGAATAAAGTAAAAAAGGAATCGAGAAATAAACAGCTGGGAATAACAAACATCTTTCTAATTTAGTATATGGGAGTGTAGGAAATAGGACTAGATAACCACAAATAATTAATGCTTACCTTCTAGGGAGGTGGAGTTTGTGTGGTAATTGCATTAGTCAGACTGTTTCCCCTGTGCTTACTCCACACCAGGTAGGACCCTGCTAAACCTCCAGTGCCCTGCAACCAGGGCCACCTCTTGGTGGAAATGAGTACCTGCTCTCCAGCCCTCCTGGCACTGTTTTCAGGCTCTACCCAAGGCCTGCCTAGAAGCGAACTCCCTCTGCCTCTGGATTCTCAGCCTCCTTAAGACAGTGAAATCATCTTTCTCACTACAAGTGAGAATGTGAGGGCAGAACCCTGCCTGGTTTGTGGGTGGTCTGGCTACAGCTCAAAGTTTTAAATACGTTTCAAATACAGGGTGTAAGGGAGGGCGGGGAATAAGCAAAAACAAAGCAAGTACCACATTAAAATAAAATCTATGTTTTAAGCTTATTTTAAATAAAGCACCTAAAGCATTTAAATCAATCTCATTGACTGCATTTGCAATAATAGTTTAGACGTGACTAATGGCCATTTAAAGCAAAAGGTATATTGGTTTACAAAACTAAATTATAGTGAGTAAATAAACAGTTCTTGGATTAATTCTACAAGGTGCTGAACTGTGATATATTCTTCGGACAATCCAACCTGTTTTGGGTCCTTTCATCAATTCTGATTACCTAATTCCAAGCTTCTTCTTGTACTAGATAGTTGAAAAGATTTCTGAACTCTGTATAATTTGAACTTTGTCCTGTGGAGGTTTAAGTTCAACAAAAGCATTATACACATCACATCATAGACACAAATCACACAGTAACACACACCCATTTTTATAACTTTATAGGTTATTTTAGCTTTTGGATTTTAATATACAGAGTTTGATTTTTTACTTAATCTAGTTTGGTTTATTAGGAAAGGATGTAGCAACAACAAAGGAGAAACAACCAGGAAACTTGAGAATTCATGACAACAGATCAAATGTCTAGTGCTCTTTCAGATAGATTACAGTGAGATATACAAGGATAAAATGATTAAAATGAGTAATATTCTTATGACCGAGGCTAAACCAGCATTTTCACTGAAAATATAACTGATGATTCCTCTGAGGAAAATAACCAAGAAATAAGAGTATTTAAGTTTTAATAAAAATATCCTGTCACATTATAATTCCATCAAGAAATCAGACTTAGAGAACCAAGATGGCAGCATAGGTAAACACCTACACTGCTGCCTCGCACAACAATTTCAAAACTAAAACTAAAAGACAGAACGGACCTTATCCAGAACCACAGGAAAGCTGGCTGAGTGGAAATTCTACAAATAGAAGGAAAGAGATGGGCTCACAGAGACCCAAAGGAGCAACAAAAAGCTGAGGTATGGATACGCGCACATGGAGAGAGCAGGTGCCAGAGTACCTGGCTGGCATTCTCTGGCGGGAGACTCCCAACGGCATTGAACCCCTTATCCTAGGATACTAAACCCCAGGTCCAGCCGAAACTCATACGGGGGGAGTTTGGACTGTGAAAAGGGAGAAGTGCACGGAAATTGGTGGAGTCGCAGGAGGGCAGAAGTTGGGCGGTGTGCACAGCACTGTGCACAGAAAACCAACTACTGATTGTGCCCCTGGCTTTCACAAGAGGGCGGGAGACAAAGCATCCCAACTGTGTCACTTCTAACTCCACTAAACCCCAGATTCGGGCAAAACCCTGGGGACCCAGATTCATATGGTCCCGGAGCGCAGGGGACTCGGAAAGGCAGCAGTCTAGAGGCACTGCGAGAGAGAGCAGAGCACGAGTGCGCGAGCGCTCACACACAGACACAGGGAACACTCCAGCCATTACCCAGTCACATGAGACTCGGGGGTCATGGGGGCCTTGCCTTCCAGTCAGCCAGTCCTTTAAGCCCTGAGACTCCACCCACCCCAAACTCAACAGAGAGGCTTTTGCAGTCTTTCAAGTCTGTTAACGTAAGGTGAATGCAACACTGAAGTTCTCCTGGCATAGTGAAAATGCCGGAACAAGGGAAGAGACCACAAACAAAAGAAATGGAGGAAAACAAATGACTGAATACAGAGTTCAAAATCACGCTTATAAGGTTTTTCAAGAATATCCTAGAAAAGTTGGATAAAGTTAGCGAGAACCAAGAGGAGATGAAAAAGAACCAACTAGAGATGGTCCAACTAGAAATTAAACATATACTGACTGAAACAAAAAATATTATACAGAGACCTAAGAGCAGACTAGAGGAACGCAAGAATCAAGTAAAAAATTTGAAATATAAAGAATCAGAAAACACTCAACTGGAAAAGCAAGAAGAAAGAAGAATCCAAAAATGTGAAGATAATGTAAGGAGCCTCTGGAACAGTTTCAAGCGTACCAACATCAGAATTGTGGGGGTGCCAGAAGAAGAGAGAGAGCAAGATACTGAAAACCTATTTGAAGAAATAATGACTGAAAACTTCCCACATCTGGTAAAAAGAAATAGACTTACAAGTCCAGGAAGCACACAGAACCCCATATAAAAGGAATCCAAAGAGGACTACACCAAGACACATCATAATTAAAATACCAAGAGCAAAAGACAAAGAGAGAATATTAAAAGCAGCAAGAGAAAAACACTTAATTGTCTACAAGAGAGCACCCATACGACTGTCAGCTGATTTCTCAACAGAAACGATGCAGGCCAGGCGGGAATGGCAAGAAATATTAAACGTGATGAATAGCAGGAACCTACAACCAAGAATACTCTATCCAGCAAAGCTATCATTCAGAATTGAAGGGCAGATAAAGAGCTTCACAGATAAGAAAAAGCTAAAGGAGTTCATCAACTCCAAACCAGTATTATATGAAATGCTGAAAGGTACTCTTTAAGAAGAGGAAGAAGAAAAAGGTAAAAGATAAAAAATTATGAACAACAAATACATATCTATCAAGTGAATCTAAAAATTAAGTGAATTAACAATTTGATCAACAGAATAAACTGGTGAATATAATAGAATCAGGAGCACAGAAAGGGAATGGATTGATAATTCTCAGGGGGGAAGGGGTGAGGGGTGTACAGGGAGAGACTGGACAAAAATCATACACCTATGGATAAGGTCAATGGGAGGAAGGTAAGGGTAGAGGGAGGGTTGGGAGCCGGGTGGAGGGGAGCTATGGGAGAGAAAAACGAGAAACAAATGTAATAATCTGAATAAAAAGATTTAATTTAAAAAAAAAAGAAATCACACTTAAAATGTAATGCAAGGATTCTATTTCATTACAAGGTTACTTAGGATAGAAGTGTTTATTATATAAGTTAACTTCAATTCAATTGAAGGAAACTTTTTTCCCTCAAGCAGTAATTTTCAACTGGTGAGCTGCAAACATTTTTAAAACATGGAATACCTGACTATTACTTAGGAGCACTGATTTTTTTTCCCCCCTCAGATTATCAAATAGAAAATGACAACAGCCAACACAACAGGAGTCGTCTGGTGTGAATGAATCAAAATTATACCTTTTCTTTTTTGGGGCAGATTAGCAAAAAAATATATATATAAAAAAATAAAAAAAATATACACACACACACACACACACA
>JAAGEH010000392.1:4413986-4424445 GCA_011751065.1 Lasiurus cinereus
TATATATATATATATATAGATATATATATATATATATTGGTGTGTAAGAATTTTAGCAACTATTTTAAGTGTGTCATAGATAAAAAAAGTTTGAAAACTGCTGCTCTAAAGACCTGGTAATATCTGAAGGTTGAATAATGCTTCATAGTTTCTACATGTATTATTTCCTTTAATTTTCATCAGTAAAGAATATAGGGCTGAGAAAAATTAAATATTTACATAAATATTTCTGACAAAGCAGGGTTAAAATCCAGACTGAGTAGTGACGTCTATGCAGCGTGCCTTGTCATTGGCCCACCAATGAAGATTCTGGAAAGAATCCACTATAATTGTTTGATTAAATTTGTATTTATAATTCCTATCTTAAGTAAAATATGATATTTTTAATCAATACTACATATTTTCAAGTAATTATACTTAGATCCATCCAAATCTGATAAATATAGATAGGACCCAATCCTTATTAAATTGATCCTACATATTCAAGTCTGTCATATGTCTTCTAATGAAAAAGACATTAACATTTCTTTTGTCTCCGTTCAATAATTCCAGCATTTGAAGCAGTAGGAAAAAAATATCAATGTTCAGCTTCCATATTCTGATAGCTGTTCTGTGTCAAAGGGCTCAGCTCTTCCTGCATGTTTTCTGAGTTAAAGCTGGCAGAGCAGGGATTCACATGAGATTTGCAAGCAGGAGTGAAGCAGCAGCCACTGCTCTCTGAATGAAGATCATCAGGATTAAAGGTGGTGACAGAAGTTGCCAAGATGTGGGCAGGTTCCAGCTTATCCTCACTATCTTCACTGTGCTTCCATCAATTCTGTCCCTATTACCAAAGCCCAAGGCTCAAGACCCACCACCAAAAGCCTGGCAGCAAACCCAAACCAGAGGCAGCTGCTTCACAGAAGCACAGCTGCTCACAGCCCTCCATAAGCTTCCCTTTCACTGTCCACCTGGGTGGCTGGTCATCCTTAGTTTCTGACTTTGCTCCTCCAACTCCCACCTGGACCGCACCTGCCCCCACACTGTGGAGCTCTAATTCCTGTAGTAAATCCCTTATCCCACAATGCACAATGGTTCCACTTCCCTTGATCGACCCTTGAATAATACACACCCCTTCCAGACCACAATTGTGAATTAGTCAATTTTCTTTTTTCTAATTATGATTTTTTTTCTTCATAATTACTTTTAAGACTAAAACTAATCCTAAAAGGATGTATGTTTAACATGACAAATAAAGCAAGCTCAATTCTGCCCAATGATATAACTGCATAGGGGCTTCAAAGTTTATATGTTCCTAAAGGGTGGTTGTGAGCTCTTTCAAAATTTTTTTTCTATCTTCTTTGTTACCAGAATTATCTCTTCTTCTCAGTGACTATGCACAACTATATGGAATATACAGTCATGATTGAGCAATCAAACTAAAGCATATAGGAGCAAAACCAAACAAACATATTATCTTTTCCAATAATTATGCAAAGGCACTGTAAAAGCAGTGAAGTTAAAAAAGAGAACATCAAGATCGATCTCTGAAGACTTCTAAAATGATTCATATTACTAATGCTCAATTATAAAGTCTCAAAGGAACTCAGGCTGAGTAAAGTAATGAACATGCATTTACCAATTCGAGCAGCACTTTATTCAAGAGCACATTTCCAAATAATGTTGCTTGGTAGATTAAAGGAGATAGTGTTTCAAAGACTAATATCCACAGAAAAGCTTTGAAATCCAAATTAAGATATTTAGCATTAAAGGTGTGTCTACATGTTTGTATAAAAGTGGAGAGGGAGGAGGGGCTGCATTTGGTTATTCAAATACAGAATTTAGGTATAGTCTTTGGTGAACTGAACTAATAGACATGTTAAAAATAATTTGCTTTTTCTATCTACACATTCAAATTTGATCACTTTTCCTCTAAAAAAAATTAGTGACTTGCTATTAGAGCTACAGGCCATTTAGTTTATAGAATATGGTGACAACCACAGTACAAGATAGAGAAATGACTTGTGGGCAGAAAGCCCTGGTTCACTGAGCACATCACCACTTCCCTGCACCCCTGGGAGGGTTTCACCTCAGCCCATCCTTCATCCATCGTCTGCTCAGACTGCCTAAATGGCCTGCTGTCATCCATTGCCAATGGCCATTCTTCTGTTACTGCCTTTTGGACTACTTCTTCTTTTTGGTACATCCCAATTTCGTATCCCACACCTTTTAAAATATTGTCATTTCTTTTCACACTATATGCCATTTCTTAGAGATTTCATCAATATCCATGGTTTCAATGTAATCTACATGTCAACAATTCTCAATATTAGATCTCTAGCTCCAGTTCTTTTTCAAACTTCAGGTATGGCTATATATTTAACTGGCTTCTTGATAATTCCCTTTGATTTTTTACTGAGATTTCAAAATAACATATCTGAACTTGAATCACAGAACTTCTTAGCCAGATTTGTGCTTCTTCCAGTCTTCTACATTCAGTACAGTATACCTTATCCATAAACCTGGGAACAATCACTCCTTATATCTAAATTCTGTTTGATCACATCAATATGCAGACCAGTACATTTATCTGTATCTTGTGAATGTTTGTATGTGTATCTGGAATCTGTCCACTTCTCTCCCTCTCCACTGCTATAGCACTAGGTCAAATCATCATATGATTTCATCAAATAGTTTCTTTTTTAAAAAAGATTCTGACTGCCCCCCCCTCCGCCACACACACACTGAAGGAAGAGATTTGATCATGGCATTTTAATTTAGTTAGTTATATATTTTTTCAATTATAGTTTATATTCACTATTATTTTGTATTAGTTTCAGGTGTACCACATGTGGGTTACTGCCTTAGCTTTGCTATCTTTCCTAATAATAAAGAAACATGTAAATTGACCGTACCTCCACTATGGTCACAGCCAGAGTATGCAAATTAACCCAATAAAGATTGTGGTTAATTTGCCTACATACCTGGGTCCCAGGAACCTCCTCAGCACCCAGATCACTCCCAGCCAGCCATCCCATGGAGGCTTTAGTGGAGGCTGTAGACTTGGGAAGGGGCCGAGCCGACCATTAGAGGGGCTGGGGGTGCCCACTTCCCAAGCCTACAGTCTGGGGCAGAGGCTGTAGGCTTGGGAAGTGGCCGAGCCTGGAATCAGAGGAAAGGGGGGAAAAATCAATGGAAACATATCCTCAGGTGAAGATCAAAAGAAAAAGTAAGAAAGAAATATTATAGCTTATGAAAGGCACATCTTGAAAACGCCTAAAGAACGTTACCATTTTTTCCCTGGTGAAGGGAATGGAGTCCATGTTGATGAAAATACCTTGGTGGCTGCAGGGACTGGCAGTGGATACAGTAGCAGGGTGATGGGGCTGGCACCTTCCCCTGATCAGTTCGGGAGCCTCCCTTAAAGGGAGGCTAGACTGTTCCAATAGGGAGCGGGCCTAAACCATCAGTAGGAGATCCCCTGAAAGCTCCCAGTAAGTGAGAGGGGACAGGCTGAGTTGAGGGACCCTTCCCTAGTGCATGAATTTCATGCACCGGGACCCTAGTTATAAATAACACTGAAATGAAAATAGGAGTGCATATATTCTTTCAAATTAATGGGTTGGGTTTTTTCATATATACCCAGAAGTAGAATCTCTGGGTCATAGGGCAGTTTCATTTTTCATTTTTTAAGTAAGTCTTTACTGTTCAGATTATTACAGTTGTTCCTCTTTTTTCTCCACATAGCTCCCCTCTACCTGGTTCTCATCCTACCCCATGTCCTTACTCCCCATGTCCTCGTCCATAGGTGTTCGATTTTTGTCCAGTCACTTCTTGCACCCCCCACATCCCTTTTCCCCCAAGAATTGTCAGTCCACTCCCTTTCTATGATTCTATTATAGTCCACTCCTGATTCTATTATATTCACCAGTTTATTCTGTTCATATTTTTTATTCACTCGATTTTTAGATTCCCTTGTTGATAGATATGTATTCGTTGTCTCTTTGTTATTCATAATTTTTATCTTTACCTTTTTCTTCTTCTTCCTCTTCTTAAAGAACACCCTTCAGCATTACATATAATACTGGTTTGGCAGTGATAAACACCTTTAGCTTGTTCTTATCTGTGAAGCTCTTTATCTGACTTTCAATTCTAAATGATAGCCTTTCTGGATAATCTTGGTTGTAGGTTCTTGCTCTTCATCACTTTGAATATTTCTTGCAACTCCCTTCTGGCCTGCATCGTTTATGTTGAGAAATCAGCTGACAGTCATATAGGTACTCACTTGTAGGTAACTAACTTTTTCTCTTGCTGCTTTTAAGATTCTCTCTTTGTCTTTTGCCTTTGGCATTTTAATTATGATGTGTCTTGGTATGGTTCTCTTTGGATTCCTTTTGTTTGGGGTTCTATACGCTTCCTGGACTTGTAAGTCTGTCTTTCACCAGGTAGGGGAAGTTTCATGCCATTTTTTCTTCAAATAGATTTTCAGTATTTTTCTCTTTTCTTCTGGCACCCCCATAATTCGGATGTTGGTATGGTTGAAATTGTCCCAGAGGCTCCTTACACTACCTTCATATTTTTGGATCCTTTCCTTTTTTTATATTTTTGCTTTTCTGGTTGGGTGTTTTTTGCTTCTTCGTATTTTAAATCTTTGACTTGTGTCCTTGGATCCTCTAGTCTGCTGTTGGATCTCTGTATATTATTCTTTATTTTAGTGAGTACAGTATATGCTTAATTTCTAATTGGTCCTTTTTCATATCCTTGAGGGTCTCACTAAGTTCCTTGGAGGTTCCTAAAAGATTTTTGAGTAGCCTTATAACCATGATTTTGAACTCTATATCCAGTAGTTAGCTTTAATCCATTTCTTTCATTTGTGACATGTTTCTTTATCTCCACATTTTGGCTGCTTCCCTGTGTTGATAGAGTGACTTTGTGTGCTAGGTGTCCTATAGGGCCCAGTGGCTCAGGCTTTCAAAAAGAAAGAAACATCCATGTGAGAGAAATACATTGGTTGTCTGACTGGGGCTGGGGATAGAACCTGAAATGTCCCTTGACTGGAAATCAAATCCATGAATCTTCAGTGGGTAGGCTGACACTCTAATAGTGACCAGTGCTCAAACCTTTTGACATAACTTCCCATAGTTCTTAGGATAAAGTTCAAAATCCTTAACCTGGCCATTCATAATGGAAAACCTAATACATTTAGAAGTCTGGATAGTGGTTCCTCTAGGTCTGGAGTGGAGAATCATTTAGTCTGGCCCTGCCTACGTATTAAGGATGAGTTAAATAAATGTAAGACCAAATATAAAAGGCTAATTTTTTTAAACTACATTTTATTGATTTTTTACAGAGAAGAAGGGAGAGGGAAAGAGAGTTAGAAACATCAATGAGAGAGAAACATCGATTAGCTGCCTCCTGCACACCCCCCATTGGGGATGTGCCTGCAACCAAGGTACATGCTCTTGACCAGAATCGAACCTGGAACCTTTCAGTCCTCAGGCTGATGCTCTATCCACTGAGCCAAACTGGTTTTGGCTAACAGGCTAATTTTTAAGTAGATAATTTTGTATGACCTGAGAATGATGTTATAAAGATCCAAATGGCCCCTAGTAGAATAAAGGATCCCTAGCCCTGGGCTCTAGGTGAATGACCAGGGGATAGACACTGGTTTCTGAGTTGTTGGAATGCCCTGTTTCTTAATCCGAGTGCTGGTTACATGCTTCCTAATTTTTATTTCAAGTTATAAAAAAATTATCAAAATACACACTTAAGATTTGTGCATTTTTTGTATATATGTTACACTTGAATAAAAATATTAAACACAAATTCAAGGGAAAAAAAGACTGCAAATAAGGTAGCAATCACAAATAAAAGCTCATTTTCAATGTGTGCATCACTAAAAGGGCTACTGGACATGCATTCTCCTAGAGGCAGTATAGTCACACACTTGTCTGTCCCTCTTCTCTTCTGCTCTTCCTCCCACACAAAGCAACCACCCGGGACGCTGTCCCCTCTGATTTCAAATACCACCTCGGTGCTCAGCTTTTAATATGTGAGTTCCAATGGACATTACCTCCTCATGAATATTATTAAAGAGGGCACATCCCATTGAAACTATTGCAAATTATACAAACCCTTTAGGATAATAAAATTTCATTTCATATTTAACTTCTAGGAAAAAAGTAAGATCTACATATATAATGAAATATTCTATCATGCCCTGGCTAGTGTTTCCAAGTGGTTAGAGCATCAGGCCAAGGACTGAAATGTCTTGAGTTTGATTCCCAATCAAACGCACATTCGAGTTTGCAGGTTTGATCCCAGGCCTTGGGTCAGTTAAGTGTGTGCAGAGGCAACTAATTGATGTGTCTCTCTCACATCAGTTTTTCTCTCTTTGACCCTCTCCTTCCTCCCTTCCACTCTTTGTAAAAAAGGCAATGCAAAAAATATCCTCAAGTAAGGATTAACCAAAAAGGAAAAAGTTATCTTTCTAAGAAAAAAATAAAATTATACATTCTATCACATGTTATAAAAGATTTCCTTAGTGAATATTGCCCATTTTCCTACATTTTATAGCACATTATTTAGTCAGAAATACTATAGTAAGATTTTGAAAGAGAGAATTTGTGTTTTCCTCCTTTACCAAGAAATCCATGAGCAAAAACAAGGTGATTCAATGAAGAGAGTTGGAAATACTCTAACCTACAGGTGTTGGTTAGAAGTGACATTTCTGACAGGGGAGCAGATGTTTAGAGGGAGCTCTCTGAATAAGCATACAGTTAATGACACTCAGCCTCATCATTAAATTTAACAGCAGCCTTTTTCACTCAAGTAGCCTATCTGTGATGTGCCCCAAGCAATATCTACTATGGTGCTGATGCTTTAATTTGCATATTTCATTAGAGCATGCAATATTTAAAGTGAAAACATGGGAGGCCTCGTGACATTGCTGATTAGGATATAGGCTTTGAACCTCTCACAATTTACTAAAGAAGCAAAATTATTAGCACTGAAGTATATTACTACAACAGTTTGGAGACCATCTTTTAAATAGTAAAAGATGCCGAAAAAAAGTGTTCTCATAATATCACTTCACCTGCATTGTCTTAAAATCTGGCTTTAGTGTGATTTTAGGTACATGTTTAGTTACCACTTTTCATGAGGTCTGGACCAAACACTCAATATCTGAGACAGAATGCCAAACTCTATAGGGACATAAACTAAAAAGGGAAGAGCTATTTAATCTCAAACTTCCTCTAAATAAAAGTTATTGCAGGTAATATTTAAGGACTAGAATACTGACAGAGTCAAATGTAATCTTAAACTGTGTCCTAGGGCAGTGGTCAGCAAACTCATTAGTCAACAGAGCCAAATAGCAACAGTAAAACGATTGAAATTTCTTTTGAGAGCCAAATTTTTTAAACTTAAACTTCTTCTAATGCCACTTCTTCAAAATAGACTCACCCAGACCATAGTATTTTGTGGAAGAGCCACACTCAAGGGGCCAAAGAGCCGCATGTGGCTCGCGGGCCACAGTTTGCTGACCACCGTCCTAGGGTATTCAGAGTAGCATCTCTAGTCAGTTATCAGTACTTAACGTTAACACAGCTTGATCCTACCTTCCCGCTGTAGTTAGACATTCTGTTTGATGTTTCTTTACCTCTATCTATTTTTGTTCAACAGTTTATAATGTTCTTTATATTCTTTGAGGAGGGGAGGTCAATGGGGGAAAAAGAGACATATGTACTACTATTTGTAATACCTTAAACAATAAAATAAAATTTGAAAAAAGAGTCAATACATATACATTACACTAATCAAATCTCTGAGGAACTCTTTGCCTCCATTTCCTCGTCAATAAAATGTGAATATCAATAACAACTGCACAGCGTTATTGTGAGAATGTAACTGAAATTACCAATATGTAAACTGCTTAGCACAATACCTGGTAAATATTATAGCTCGAATAAAGGGTTTTAAAAAGCAGCAGCATTCGATTGACAAGACTACTGCAGCAGGAACAAGATACACTCTGCTCTGAAAATAGCACTCCATTTATGGAGTGAAGAGTGATGTGGGAGTTAAAAAATCAGAAGAGGAAGGAGTCCAGGGTCAGGGTCTGGGTTGCGCTGAGTTACTAGACTAGTTGTATAACAAGTCACTTAGTCCCTCCTGCTCCCTATTTCTATACAAATAAAATGTGGAATTTCATAAGATGATGTCTAAAATACTCCTTGGCACTAATATTTTCATAAGGAAAACTCTGGGAGCCATTTAATCTTAGTTTAAGCTACTTTGAGAAAACATAAATTAGGAGGAAATTGTTTTTAAAAGTTTCATACAAGACTATTATACAGAATTTTGTTGTTTATGAGATGACAAAATATTTACATGATTCATTTTACAAAATATTATTTTATGTAAAAAATCCTCATAATATTACTTAATGAAGATGTTTAGTTTATTAGTACTCTCATTTACTATTCCTAATTCTACTGAATACATAGTACTTAGAAAGAGCAATTGGGTTTCTAGCTCTTAGATTTCAAATGCCAAGGATCGTAGTTATTAGAAAAGAGTAAGCCACTTTAGAACAATTACAGTATTTCTATTAAAAAGAAGAACGTAGGCCACTTTCAGAAGGAGAGTCATTTAGTGAATCTGCTCTACTCATTCCTGTCTAGTCTGCCTAAAATCTCATTCAGAATATCCCACTTGAGAGGCCTACAAAGAGGAACAAGAAGAGGCAGAAGGAAATTGAGAGGGTAAGGCAGAGTCAGGAGAGAGGGAGGAGAAAGAAAAGGGGAGGAGAAAACAGATTCCGAAATTTAATTTTATCAATTCATCAGGCCTTCATTCACATAATCCAACTTTAAATGGATTTATTTATCAGTTCTGAAGCTATTTAACAGAAAAATGAATAAACAACAAAAACATCGCAGCTACCAACATATCCTCCTCCTATCTGTGTAGTACAGATAGTAACACTAAGTGCTTTAACCATGAATTTTTAATTATTTTACATTTGGGGGAGTTTATTTATGTCGATTTAGGAAGAAAAGATTATGTACATTCACTGTAAAAGTTCCATAGAATATAAAATAAGAACAACTAAATCCCTCTACTGAGAGATAATCCTTATATATTTTATTTCAATCAAGTCTTTTTTTTTTTCCTATACACACATAGATACATTATTTTCCCCCTAAAGAACTGGGATAAGATTGTGGTCCCTTAATGTAAACATAGACTTATCTAACTAGTAACTGAAGATTTGGTAGAAAAGAGATACAAAATTAGAGTTATTTCTATGAAGACTTTCCTAACAAATAATTGCATTTTCTATGTTGTAGATGTATGTTAGTTGAGGCAACTGATTGCTTCTAGATGCCAAAGGTCAAAGAAGCCATACCTGTGGCCTCACTCTCAATCTGGTTGGAGCAAGGTTGACAGCCTCCCTTTAAGGGGCATGACATGCTGATGAATTCTTCATGTGAGCAAGCATCCTGCCATCCCACTGTGGGTTCTTCATTTCAAATGGAGGTTAGGAAATACAGCTGCTGTTCTGGTGGTGCTCCACCTGACTTAACTAGTTTCTGAATAACCCTCCACAGTTGAATCATCTGTAATGAAAGAGTATAGACTGTGGTCTTCTTAGAAACCAAGGCTCCAACCAGTGATACACAATCATCTAACTAATGTTTCTCCTCTCCTCTCTTAAAGCTGAAGGCATTAGGAGATTAGAAATATATGACCAATCTTCATCTTCATATGCCTTTGATATCTCCATTTTAGGGTAAGGTCATCTTTTCCATAAAGAGAACCATGTCACCAGTAAAGAGCTGGTTGGTTGTTTAACACTTCAAGTTAATTGTCTGGGGCCATTCTGAATCAATACTAATAGTGTAGGAATCTTGGGAACAATAAACTTAATAATTCATTTCCAAATTATTAGAACATTTAGTTAAGACAGCCACACTTCTTTAAAATCTACCTGCCAGATCACATAACTATCTTTTACACATAAGTCTCAAACAGAAACTTAAAAACTAACTTTTACCCACAGAAACTCTACGTCTAAAGTCTTTTCTATTTTCCCTTGGACAGCAGAACTGAGTAAACAGTCATTTCTAAGACTATCCTCAGAACTCAAGAATATTTTATCCTGATTAGTTGCACATAGTGGAGTCCAAAGCCACAGCTCTCTTTGGGAAGAGAGGTTTATTTTGAGAAAGATGGGGACACAGGGGAGGGAGAGAATTTTCATCCTGGAAATCCCTTCCATACACCAAACTCATCTTAGTAACATCTAAGAGCCTTGGTCTCCAACAATGGGATGCAGAAAGCTAAACTAAACTGAAATATTAACTGTAAAAATAAAAGAACTACATTAATTTGATGAGGTCATAACACACACACACACATAGGTGTGTGTGTGTGTATATATATATATATATATATAATTTTTTTTTTGCACATA